>OX596077.1:91915038-93177538 GCA_951394005.1 Protophormia terraenovae
GTGGATATATTCTTCTTATATATGCAATTTAAATCATTAAAATCCGTGACCAACTTTTAGAGATATTGATGTTTAAATTTACACACTTTTGCGATTTTTTTGACTTTTCGGAAAATCAAAATCGTGAATAAATTCGGGAATTTTAAAATGGATGAATTTTAAATGGTTCCATAGGGTATGCGTATGCCAAATATCAAAATCGAAAGACATACAAAATGTTTTTGGGGCGTTCTCTAGTGGAATATAGAGGATGGAGCCATACTGAATGTTAGCTGTAAATATCGTGCTGGGACTCTCAATAGCTTTGCGTTATCAGCGTCAATGTTGCTGAATTTCGTTATATTCGGATGATTTTTGGAAGCAATTGACGATTATTCTCTTTTATTATAAACAAAACAATACAAATTGAAATAAATATTTCGTATCTTTTATGATATTTTTTGTAATAATTCATAAAATATTGCGAGTCCCAGAATGCTAATTACCACAGTTATAGCAAACATTTTCACCATTAACAAATATTAAAAAAAAATTAAAATACCATTTTTCTAGATATTTATCCGCGAACGAAAAATCGCGAGATATGCACCATTTTGATGTAGAGAAAGAGTAATGTTCTACGTTGTATTAAAGGTAATTTTGATACCTTTAATATGACATCTCAATAAATCTTATATCATATTTACTTTAAAAGATATTTGTAATTATATGTACACAACTGTACATATTTTTAGCTATTTTACACTTTCAAATCGTGAACCACTTGATGAAATTATCTGAAATTTTGAATTAGTCTTAGTTTTGACCAAATATTATCAAATTCGGAAGAGGTGAGAAAATCAGCTGGTTGGTTTTAAATGGAATGACTCGTATACAACCATGATGGAATTAGTTTAACAAGGTATCAACTACAACAATGCATTTTTCAACAGCCATTTTTTTCGTTGGAAATGAAACTGAAACGTCAAACAAAAGAAAATAAAAAACACGTGCAAATTGTAAACAATGATTTCTGAAATTGGAAAATAATAAGAATGAATTGTATTTTATTGTTTTTTGGGACAATAAGATATGTTACATCTCCATTGTATACTTCCTTTTTATAAATAGCGCAATAACGCATTTTTCTTTATTAATATTACAAATTTCACCACCGAAAATATTTACTTTTGGTTGTAAACAAACCAACACATGCAAACGTAAAAAAATTTGACATTTCAGTCTTACACCACAAAATTAAGCAAAAAATAATCAGCTGATTTTACAATTTCACCTTGTACTCATTCCACCATGGTATACAACTTTGTAAATATTTTTAGCTATTTTATTAACTTTTAAATCTTCGCGAACCATTATGTGCAATTCGTTTTGACAAGCATAATGATTGTCCCAAATATCATTTAATTCGAAGAGGTAAAGTCCAAATTTGTAAATTTTCGTGCCGATTTTAAATGGTATGACTCTTAACTACTTTTTTTATACCCACCATCAAAAAGATAGGGGGTATATTGATTTAGTCATCCTGTGTGTAACATGTCGAAAGAATCATTTAAGACCTGGATCCTGGTTAGCTTCTGAGTCGATCTAGCTATGTCCGTCTGTCTGTCCATCTGTTGAAAGCAGGATAGGGCTCGAACGGGACAACCTTAGGAGACGAAATTTGGCTCAAATATTTATCTTATATTAGGATTGTTTGGGATTAAAAATGGGAAAAATCAGCTAATAAACAAAAAGTTAGGGGCTAAATACTAGAAACACAGGGAGTCCGTTTTAGCTTCATCTGCTGATATCTCTTTAACAAAAGCATATACGAAAACGAAACCAAAGTGGTCCGCCCACTTTACCGCCCACCTTCCATATAAGGTAAAATGTCAACGAAATTTTTTTAAAAATTGTTGGAAGATCAATGTAAACTATGAAACAAAAAATGGGAATGGTCCGCCCACTTTACCACCCACCTTCCATATAACATAAAATTTTAAAAAGTTGATGGTGGCCGAATATAATATTCTCGCTTGTTTTTTTTTATTGCATTTCCTTTTTTTCCTAGTTTTTATTATTTTTTTGTTTGTTTTCCATTAAATAAAATTATTTCATGTTATCACTATTATGGATATATGGATGTTGTTATTATTGCTGTTGTCATTTTTATTATTTATTTTCAATCAAAACTATTTGCGATTAGTTTTTGTGTGTGTGGGCTTTTGTATGTTTTTCTACAAGTGTATGTGTATGTTGTTTATAGTTTTTTTTTTTTTTCTCCATATTTATTTTACAAATACTATGAGTGACATAAAATGACAACTATTTATTCGTAGAATTTTTTCATTTGTATGTAATAGCAAAATAAATATATATATTTGTTTATGTTTGTATATTAGGATGGACCCACAGCAAAAGTTGTCGATGTTCTTAACTCGAATGAAAAGCTACTTCATTTTAAGATTTTCTTAAATGTTTGTCCTGGATTTATCCTTTTTAAATTTTTCTCCAAAGAACGACATTAAATTTTGATATCCTATAATAGATCTTGGAATGTCGAATTTAATGGCATGACAGAAATTTCAGACCAGGTTTGGGGGTATTTGAAGTTTTGTAATTTTTCACAAAAGTTAAAATATTTGAAATTTCATATAAAGAAATAATTTAGACATTTTTCTGCTCTGCTCTTTTTATATCCACCATCAAAAAGATGGGGGGTACCAAATTGAAATTTATGGAATAGTTGTAGAGGAGGACCTAATCTTTCATCCTGTGATAACACGAGATCAGCTGCAGGGTGTCAAAGTTGACTAACTATGTAGATATTTCAAAAAATCGTAACTTCAACAAATTATTATATTTTTGTAAAGTGCTTGACAAGATAAAGAAAAAAAAAAATAAGCTTACTCACCTAAGTTATCTTTTACAGTTAAAAAGATATTTGCGCTTGAATTTTGAATATTTGATTTTTTTGCCACGACTTTATTTTATTTTCCGGGAATAAATCCTGAGATATATGAGGGAAAATTGTTTAAAAATATCGTGTAATATATTCCGAAATAATATGCTGAAAAAATTGTTCGATTATCTTCATTTGTCTAGACGTGAAAATTACTAAATACTATAAATAATAATATAAAAATGAAAATAATACATGATCACATTTTTAAGTGTTTTTTTTTTTTTTTTTTAAATTTCTAATTTTTATTTTAATTTATTTTTATATTTTAAAAGGTAACTTTCTAAAATTGAGCTACAGTATTTTCATATGAAGAAGATAATAGAAATGCAAAAATAGTTTTTTAATAAAAAATGAAATTGAAAAAAGATTCGGCTGTGCCGAATCTTTGATACCCTTCACCATATTACCATATTACCATCTTACTATCTTATCGACATCATATTACCATATTACCGACAAATAATAAAATTTTCGCCTTAACGTATGCTTTCATATTTTCACATATATAAATCTAAATTTTTTTCAAACTACGAAAATTTGAATATATAAAAAAAAAACAATCATAGCAGGCTTTGCTTTTAAAAAATAAACAATAACAACAATTCCATATTTATATATTTTTTTATGTGTGTATATACAAACTGGCTGCATATACAAAGAACAACAACAACACTGTTATTTATTATATTACTTCTGTTGCTAACTAAACTACTTGTCTATACAAAAAACAAAAAACGTCACTAATAGTCATTACAATGCTTAATATACATGTTTGTGTATGTATTTATGTATATTCTTAACAGATATGTTTTAGTTTTTAAAAATAAACAACAACAATTCCATATCTATTTATTTTTGTACAGACTGCATATACAAAGAACAACAACACTGTTATTCATTATATTACTACTGTTTCTAACTAAACTACTTGTCTATACAAAAAACAAAAAACGTCACTAATAGTCATTACAATGCTTAATATACATGTTTGTGTGTGTATTTATATTCTTAACAGACTTGTTTTTGGGCCATAACTCAGTTGATTATGAACGAATTTGGTTTATTAAAAAAAACGAAATTTTATAAAAACATTTATGACTGATCTATATAAAAATAAAAATCTGTAGCTTGAACAAGGGCTTCAAAAATAAAAAATTCGTTTTCCCCGATATCTCAGTTATTACTGAACCGATTTATTTAATTTTTTCAGAACAAAAATTCAGAAAATAATTTCCGAGCCTCCTTTGAAAATTCGAAGTCCCTGGTATATGCAGAGGCTTCGGAAACTGAAAAACCGGTTTCAAAAACCGGTTTTTAAAGCATATCTCCGCCATTTATAAACCGATCCTGCTGATTCAAAAAACCGAAATTTTATAAAAATATTTGTGACCGATCTGTATAAAAATAAAAATCTATAGCTTAAACCAGGGCTTCAAAAAATTAAAAATGCGTTTTGTCCGATATCTCAGTTATTATTGAACCGATTTATTTCATTTTTTCAGAACAAAAATTTAGAAAAAAAATGTCCGAGACTTCTTTGTAAAAACGAAGTCCCTAGTATATACAGAGGCTTCAGAAACTGGAAAACCGGTTCTAAAAACCGGTTTTTTTAACATATCTCCGCATTCTATGAACCGATCTTGCTGAATTCCAATAGCAAAATTCTCGAAAGCATTTCCGATCGTTTGATATATATATTATATATGTCAGTTATCGGTGGGCTTCATAAACGCCATTTCAACCGACACACGGACGGACGGACGGACGGACGGACGGTCGGACGGACGGACGGACGGACATGGTCCTATCGTCATCATTTCTTACAAGGATCCCGAAAATGTAAACTTTTTTGCTCTCCGACGAAAATTGTGGGAATTACAAACGGAATGACAAACTTATATATACCCTTTACACCTGTGGTGAAGGGTATAATAAATATTTTTTAAAGTTGTCTTTAAAATATCTAAATGACATGTAATATCTATTAATATTTTTTTTGCTAAATTTGTATTTATTTTTTTATTGCTATTGCAATTTGCAACAACAAAAATACTATGTTTTTGTTAAACATAGTTTGTAAAAATGTACCAGGATATGTACAAAATATTGGTAAATGCCAAAAGGTAAACTTAAAGTAAACTGGAATGTTTCCAGCAACTCAGAAATTAAGCTCTTAAGCGATTTTTTTTCTAGCTTTTCCCTTAGGCCTGTGAAACTGTCGTGCCATTAAAAATTGCAATTTTGTTATGAAGTTTGTTATGTTTATACATATTTTGTATAAGTGAATGCACTTTTATCATCGCTAAAAAATTCTCAATAATATTTTTCTCCATTTCCACGAAATAATGAATTTTTCAATATATTTTTTTTACCCTTTAACTAAATGTTGTTAAAACTAGAATTACTGAGATTTTAGCCTATTAGAAGACATTGAAGTCTCAGTTTACAGTATTGCAGAAAAGCTTACAATATTGTTATGAAAATAGATTTCAAATAACACGGGTTGACAAATATTTAGAGCATACTTTCTGGAGCAAAACTGCATGGAAAAATCAAGAAAGTTATTAAAAATTAAAAACGAATAAGTTCTAGTTTTTGTTTAAGTAAAGAAAAATAAATAAATAAATCTTGTTATTATTAACAAAATTGTATATGTGTTGATAGAAAAAATTGTAATAAATTGCGGTTGAACTAAAAAAATTGTTACCTAAACAACAATAAGAACCTAATTCCTTTGTGATAATTATTACAAAATGTTGGTGGAAGTTGCTAAATCGAGTTCGTTTACTTTAAAAATCTTACAACTGAGAGCAAGAGAGACAGTTCATTGAAGGGGAAATTGATTCTTCCATCAACTTCCATCAGAAAAACATATATTTAAAAAAAACATATGATCACTTGTTTACAAATACAAACAAAGAAAATTAAAATATAAAAAATCAAATTCTACAAAAAGTTAGAAAAATAAATGTAATAAAAAAATACACAAATACTTTCAATTAATATTTGTTTAGATTTATTTTAAAAAGTTAGATAAAAAAAATTAATTTATAAAAGATTTTATTTTTTGTGTTGAAAATCATTTTAAGAGATGCCATAATAGCGTTTTAAGTTAAGGATTTTCAGCTTTTTTTTATTGTTTTGGTTAAAAATTATATTCTAATGAATCAACTTTTAACTTAATGTTTTTAACAAATGATATCGAAAATGTGATCGAAAAAATCTTAACACACGTTTTGCCTCATAACTTTTTTGGAAGAAATATTATATATATATATATATATATATATATATATATATATATATATATATATATATATATATATATATATATTTTTTTTTTTTTTTGATCTAGTCATCTTTGAAAAATATGTCGGTTATTATTTTTAACTAGCTAATACCCGGTGTGCTTCGCCACCCCCTATAGATAGATGTTTCCCGTGCAAAATTTGAAAATTCAAGCTCTAATAGTTTCCCAGATATACTAATTTTTGTACTTAGTTTTTATGGGAGGTACCATACCCCCATAATCCGCTAATTTATTAGACAAATGTTTTCATGGATGTCAAAATTCTTTGTGCAAAATTTGAGCATTCCAACTCCAATAGTTTCCCAGATATAATTCATATGGGAGGTACCATGCCCCCTACTTCTAGTCCGCCCATATTTTTCTTAAATATTAATATTGATACCAAAGTGGCTCCGACAAAATTTTAGAACTCTAACTGTTATATTTTCTTAGATATGATAATTTTATATTTTCTTTATATGGGAGGTGCCACGCCCACTAATGCTAGTGTACCTATTTTTGTCCAAAATATTCATATTGAAGCTAATGCTAGTCGTACAAAATTTGAGCTCTCTAACTTTTACAGTTTTTAAGATACAACAATTTTGGTATTAACTTTATATGAGAGATGACACGCCCACTATTTCTATTCCGCCCATTTTTGCACAAAATGTTCACATTGACACTTAAGTTTATTGTACAAAATTTGGGAAATGTAACTGTTATAGTTTCCTAAATTTACGGCATTTGGTATTGGCAAGCAATATTAGGCGTGGGATGTGCCACACCCACTATTGGTAGTTCGCCTATTTTTTTCCAGAATGTTAATATAGGTGTCAAAGTTGTTCGTGCAAAATTTGAGGACTCTAGTATTACCAATTTCCGAGATATACTACTTTCAATAGTTATTTAGTAAGTGGGCGTGGCACCTCGCCTAATTTCCTAAAAAATTCCTGGTACGACAAGCTTTATGCAGTTGCTGCAAAAGAAAAAAGTCATTTGTTACAGCCGGCTCTATAAATATCAAAATATACATCAAAGAATGTTTGCAAACAAAGCTTCTTCCTTTCATAAGAGAGCACAACATGTCCATATTTTTTTGGTCCGATTTGGCATCATGTCATTACGGTAAGAAAGCTCTGGGTTGGTACAAAACAATAACATCGTTTCTGTATCAAGAGCGGTTAATCCTCTAAATTGTTTGGAACTAAGACCAGTGGAAAGATATTGGCTCTCGTGAAAAGTGAATTGAAGAGCACAAAAAAGGTGTACCAAAATATCGAAGATTTTAAAAGAAGTCGCTTAAACTACTCAGAAAAAGTGACTGAAACAACTATCAAATCTCTAATGAAAGGGTTACCAAAAAAGATCCACGAGTTCATAAGTAGTGGTTATATTTTTCTGTAATCTGTAATATTATATAAATTAACTAAAAAAAGAACGAAAACTCTAAGATCAACCGTTTTCAAGTTATTGAATATTATATATGTTAAGATTTTTTCGAACGCACTTCTTATTTAATATAAATAACATTTAACTTTTGTTTTGTTAACAAAAAAAGAACAAAATTACTGTTTTTTTTTTATTTAATATATTAGCGTTTTTTTTCATTTAATGAGATGACATTACTTTTTTGTTGTATATAAACAAAAACCTGCAAATGTTTGCAAAATGTTGTTCGCGTACTTTTTGGAATATTTTTTTAATTTGAAAATAAATTGATTTTTGCTCTCACAAGAAAAGTTGCTGGATAAATCTAGCTGGAAAGTACGCGATCACAGCTACTGATTTATGACAGTATGTATAATAATTTTTAAGCATACATTATAGTTCTGTAATATTATATATAATCTTCCTGCTAATAAAGTCACAAGTGTATAAAGTTCATATTTGTAATTCAATAGCTAGGTTTTTTTCTGTTACCAACCTTTTATTACTCTAGAGATTTTTTACCACGAATAACTAAATGGCAAAAAGTGTGCTTTAATAACGTATGTTAGTTTGATTATATGTTGATGGTTACATGCATGTATTTATTTATTTTTTTGTTTACTCTTCTTGACGTGTTTTTTTTATTATTTACAGGCTTTAATGAAATAAACTTTGCAATCGAGAATGTCATGTACAATGAGCCGCATACTTGTTTTAAACTCAATTAACTTGAAAAGGCGTGTTTTTTTTGTGATTTCTTGAACGAGTATCTACTATTCTATTAAATACTTTGATGCTGTTAGTGGAATTTTCTTTCTATTTACATAATTAAATTGTTTGGAATTGAAAAAGATTTCAAATATTTTTTCTTTTTTATTTGCGTGAAAAAACTTTCAAATATATTAAACGCAAAGTTTAAACATGAAAAGGAACTAAGTAGGGGAGACTGGGGCAGTTTCGGCACCTTTTATTTAAAGGTCTGAAACTAAGAATGTATTCGACAGACTTAAAAATGTTATAGCTTCTTGTTATCCTTAAATATTGAACAATAATATATTGGTACAACATTTTATGAATACTTAGTATTGGTTACTTATTTTTGGGAATTAGTAGAAAAAGTAATTTTTGCTGAATGTGCCCCACGCCGGGGTAGCTTCGGCATTTAACGGGGCACATTCGTCTATCATGATCTTACAAACAATTGGATATTAAAAATTCATTTAAAGATAGAATTAGGTGTTGGTTATGAGCCAACTAAGTATTCATTTATTAGCTGGATAAAAATAATGAAAAATAAACATATTTCTTTAACCCTTAAAACGAAACACAATAATATTGCTTATTAAATAACTATCTCGTTTTTTTATGTGTGATTCAATTGTTTGGCGTTTAATATTGTAATTTCTAGCGGCGTACGTTGGAGTCTTAACACCACGCAAAACATCATACATTCAACCGATGCCGAATCTTTTCCGATTTAAAATGCTGAATCTATCCCGAAAGCACTACTTACACTCTTTTCTTTTTTTTCTTTTAATCTCCTACAAAGATTTGGCTTTCAATTATTTTTTTTTTTAATTAAATAGCACAATTCTTAATGTTACTTTGTAAACTCTGTTTTAAATATTGAAAATTTTCAAATTCAAAATACTTAAAAATTAGAGTAAAAATATTACAAAAACACTTGCAAATATACTAAAACATATGCATCTAAGTCAGTTGGTAAGATAGAGATGAAAAATTGCGTGTGAGTTATTTATTAAACTTTTTAATACATTTACATAAATAGTTAGTGATGCACAATGGTTGCTTCATATCGAAAACGTCATTGCCGAAGCTAGCCCAAAGCCGAAGCTGCCCAGTCTCCCCTACCTATAGAAAATTGCTGGGTATATTCCTTGATCAGAATAAAAACAAAACTACGATAGCTGTAAATGTCTATCAAGATTTTTAGAATATCTTTTCAATAAGGTGAAATATATTTCTAATTAACAAGTTTTTTTGCTAATAATTTAAGATAAATTTCAATTTAAATATTATTTAGTAAAAAAAAACAATAAAATTAAGCTGAATAAAAATCACAAAAGAAATAAATATTACAAAATAGTTAAATGTTGTTATCGTTTATTTGTAGCAGCAAAATGAAGAAATAATAAAAAAAAAAAAAAAACAATTCTTGATTTCATAGTTTGTATACAAAGTATCATTTGATTGTTGCTCTACATGAGTGTTTGTAAATCAATAAATCTGTGTGTGTGTGTGTGTCAATTGTACCAATAACCAAACACATACGAGCAAACAATTGTTAGTTGACATTTTCATTTGAACCCAATTAAATCAATTTAAAATTGTTTTATGGAAGAAGATGAGAGTACAAGTATAAAATGAAAGTAAAAAAACACAACTATTGTTACCACTAAAATGATGAAATGATGCTTCTATTCTTCATTATTCCCACATGCTAGGAGTTGTTCAACCCAATCACCACTTACCACTACGAGAATTGTTCCAACTGCTCTCCTTATCGCTGGCATGTGAATTGAACCACAAAATGTAACTTAGAGAGAGGGAGAAATATTTTCTCCATTTTTTTTTTTTTTTTTTTTTTTTTGTTGACTCTGCTAAACAATAGAAAAACAATTTTCAATCAAATGACAAAAGCAACCAGAAATTCATCAGATGGAAAGACAGTCATTTCTAGATTTGTTTTCCTATTCGATTTATACTCTTTTCGATTAATTTTTTTTATTTTTTTGCATTGTATCTTGGTTTTGAAAAAAATAGTACAGACTGATGACTATTAACAGTAAAGTGCCAATGAATCATTGAAATCAATTCAATTTGCATGTATTTTTTACTCATTTCATTTTATAGTTATTTTTTTTTTAAGTTTTTGCTTTAATAAATATTTTCTCATGTTAGGAACTGTTTTTTTTAGCAATAATTCTTTATGATATAATATTGCTTCTTTTGATTGTAGCATGGAGTATTTCAAATTATTAAATAGATATAAAAGTTTATTTCAATTAAATTCGTAATCAAATAAGATTAAATTGAACTTTAATATTGCAGGAAAAATTGTAAACTCTTTCTAAAATCATTAGTTTTAGAACTGGTAGAACCAAAACCACTTCAGGTTCTGCAATAACATCTCAGAAAAACTTGGTAACGGCATATAGTTAACCCAACATCAAGATCGTCAACGACATCATCGACATCTCCTCTGCAATACCTTGAAGTTTTTTTGGGTCAACAGTTATCTTTTCTCTACATAACATGTAAATAGTTGTGTAACTATTGTTCAGATAAATATGAATTTATATTAAAATTATTAATTATTCCAAACTTTTCATTTATGTTAAAATATTAAAAAATTTGAATAGCATATTTAAAGAAAAATGCATTAAAATGCATTTTTAAAAAATCTTTTTTATTTTTAAAATGTTCGTCGTAAAGCCGCCATATGCGAAATTTTAAGGCCGTTTAAATCATTAAAATTCACAAAGTCTTTCCAGAGATATTGCTATTCAAAGTTACATACTTTTGAAACTTTTTTGGTTTTTGAGAAAATTGAAATGCGAAATTAAATCACGAGTTTTTGCAATTTCACAAAACTGAAAACTGAAGTTGATAAAAGGCTTAATGGAATTTATGTATACAAATTTTATCGAAAAAATATACTTTTTCGGGCGTTCTTTCCTGGAATGGTCGATATACTTAAATAAAGTACCTATTTATTATTTTTTTTTTTTTTATTTAATTAACATGCCTATTCACAGAAAAATTGTGACTGAAAAATTGTCATAAAACACAAATTGTGACTATAGTCTTTAATTTTCTATTCATAAACAAAAGTGTATTAATATTTCGTTTTCAAATTAAGACCTGATATGTAAACAGTCATAAGAATTATGACTATCATAAAAAGACATTTTAATTGAAAATAAAAAATATGAAAATATAAAAAAATGTGTTGTAGAAAAAACAATGCATACATACATATTTGAAACATTTGAGTTCCAAAAAGCGATAAAGCATATATACAACATACTCTTACTCACAATTCCTGCAGATTTTCATCGAATTTTGCGGTATTCTTTGCAAATTATCATTCTTCTCTAAAAATTTCAAATTTTTCACAAAAAAAATTTATTTGTAGTTTTTATTTTTAATTGACAAGAAAAAACATTTTTAAATGTTAAGCATGTTTTGTGACTATGTTAACAGAATATAAAGTTATGACCGAGTCACAAGTATAGTCGAAACTATTAGTCATAATAAAATTGTGACTTTTTTAAATTGAATTATTTGATTAATATAAATTATTTATTTAAAAAATATATACACAGAAAAAAGTCACCAATTAATAAATATGTTAGAAAATAATTCATTCAATTAAAAACTTGTTCAAATTTGCACCTCTCACCAAAATGATTATATCAATTACTAAAAACTGTAAAAAATACAAAACAGAAAAAAATTCCCAATTAATAAATTAAATCAATCAAGTAGTTGATTGGGTGAATTAAAAATTTATATAGGATATAAAAGTACAGTTAAATTTTATTTTTATTTCATTTTTGTTTGAATAAATTTATTAAATTTCAATGCAAAATGAAACAACTATGTTAATTGAAAAAAATTTAAAAATAATTTTTTCTTTGTATAATGAAGCGATTGAATATTAAATAAGAACAAATTACGATTATGTACAAGGTGAGGGTAAAAAATTGATGCAATTTTACATGCCTATGTTGTTTTATGGGTAAAAATTTGGGCAAAATTATTTTTTTTTTTTTTGGTAATTCTGGAATTAGTTTAGAATGTAAAATTATTTTTTATTTGAATATAGAAATATTTAAGCATATATCACAATAGATGGATACTGAATTGTGTTGCTGTTTGTGTAGACTGAAGAAAAAAAAATAATTTAAAAAATATCGATAAACTCCAAACACGTTTATTAAAATCGATATTTAACCATTGTTAACCTGATTAAATGCCAAGTATAAATTTTCGTAAATTTTTCCATTGTAAATTTTTCCATTGCAATCTGTCAACAATTTTTTACCTACCAAACCATTTAAAAATTCTTTACTTATTTAGAAGATATTACAGTATTGGAAGTAATTATGAATGGCTTTCATATAGAAATTGAATTCTATTTGATCACTCCTGTTATTAAGAAACTGTTTGTGTTAGAACAGCCATGACATGTGTATATAGTTTTATAACTAAATTGTTAATAAATAATATAACAATTCGGTATTCTGAATAGTAAACTTTAAAATATTTACATTAATTCGTTTATTATTTAATACGCTTCTTATATGCGAGGCAAAAAAATAATAAACCATTGAACACGTTTTTCCGAGTTTGTTTTTTTTTTTTTTCATTCATTCTGCTAGAGCCAGCGCTTGTCACTTTTTTTCTGTCATTTACAAGGACTCTTGAACATATTTTTCTTTTCTTTCTTTATAAATGTGTGTGGGTATACGAAAAAAAAATATATATTTTAAGCGCTTTTATGCACATACGACGAGTACATTGTTTAGTTTTATTGTGTCTTTGTAAAAATAAGAGGATACACAAAGGCCTATAATAACATGTATAAGTCGAGATTATAAAAATAAGAAAGAAATCTATTAGTTAAGCCCGACAATATAATACTACTCATACTACTGTGAATGTGCATCAAAATTTAGGAAGAGGTGTTATATGGGACTTATGTGTCAATTGTGGACCAAAACTTGTATTTAAGATAATGTATATTTTTATAAAGCAAACATATACAGGCGTCAAAAATTGTCGATAAATCTACTCAGAAAGTGATTTTGATTCGAACAGTATACTTTAAGGGAGTGCGGAGATTTTTTCTGTAGATTTTTGTTGCATTAATTGAATTGTAAGTTCAAGTAAAGTGCAACTCCTTGGCAAGGAAGGCATAGGTGTTACAGTGTTACATTTATGTATATTTATGTATTAATGTACATTTTTTATGTAATTGTTAAGTTTCTAGGGCTTTTAACTTAAATAGAAGGTGTGTCAGCATTTTTAGAATCATATAAGTCAAAGCTACAGCACCCAAAAAATATTCACACCCATACATATGAGCAAAACTGTGGAACAAAATCAATTTATTTTGAAAAAAAAAAAAAAAAAAAAAAAAAACGCAGGTAATTTCTATATATTTGGACCGAATTACCTCTTTTTTAAACTCAACATATGTGCCTACAACTACAAAAATAACATAGTAACAAACCAAAAAAAAAAAAAAAAAACAAGTAATTAATTCATTTACAAGTAAGCTTATATTCATTGTTATTGTTTTAGTACCAATAACCACAAATATGCTCCTAAAATGCATAAAAATAATATTATTTAAGTGAATTTAATGAAAATCTTCTAATTCCTTTTTTAACCATCGCAGTTTTTCCATACAATATAAGTTCTTTATTGATATTTAATGGTTTTCGTTGTATCTATCCATATTCATTAAATGTACTTAGTACATGTAAGTCGTATTCTTCTTACACGATCATATGAACTAGAAATAAAAGAAACAACAAAGTTATAATTAAACAAGCGCGAATGTTATATTCGGCTCGGCCGAATCTATATACCCACCATCAACTTTTTCAAATTTTACGTTATATGGCAGGTGGGTGGTAAAGTGGACGGGACACGCCCATTTTTTTGCTTTAGAGTCTACAATGGTCCTTGAACTATTTGAACACAATTTCGTTGAAGTTTCACCTTATATAGGAGGTGGGTGGTAAAGTAGGCAGACCACGCCCATTTTTGGTTTCCAAGTTTATATCGAACCTCAAACTATTTATACAAAATTTCGTTGTCGTACAGGCTTTTGCTTAAGAGATATCAGCAGAAAAGTATGAAACGGACACCCTGTGTTTCTATTTTTTAGCCCATAACAGACAGACAGACGGACAGATGGACAGACGGACGTACATAGCTATATCGACTCAGAATCTAACCAGGACCCAGAAAATATATACTTTGTGGGGTCTTAGATGATTCCATCGATATGTTATACACGGAATGACAAATTCAATATACCCCCCATCTTTTTGATGGTGGGTATGAAAACATTCCATAAGGTATACAAAATTATCTTGTTTGAAATTAATTTATTTTGTTATTTTTACTTTAGGAATTTTACAAAAGTTTAAAGTTTAAAAATATTTTTATCAAATGGTAGAATTTAGAAGGATCTTGGCTTATCAATGGCAATTGTTTTCTAATTGTTGAAGTAATTAATAAATCGAAATATATTAATCGAAATTAAGCTAAACTAAAAAATAAATTCAAATACTCTCTTGTAACATCAGAAGTTGTTATTGTTATTTAAAATATTTGGATTTTGCTACACTGTGGGGAATAGATACATATAGTGTACATTTGTAAAATGCATAAAATACACACATACATTCATTTTTTATGATATTTACTTTATATGTTTATGCATATACATTAGATTGATCCAAAAATGAAAAGAACTCCACATAACATTCAATAACGGCATTATTTAGACTCAAAAGGGGGTACCTCTGACATTGAAATATTTTACTGCTTGTCAAATTTAAACTTTTTAAATTTTGCAAAATCTAGTCCAATTTCTTCAATATATATTCCAATATTTTTTATCCGGCTTTCTAATTTTTAGGCAATTTGTTAAAGAACAAAATTGTTTATCGAGTGAAAACAATTAGAAGTCGATATCTTATCGGAGTCGAAAAATAAACGATTTTGAATTTTAAAGTTGCAAAAAATTAGTTGGGCCCAAAAAGTGTCTATACTTTTTTTTATCTCTAAAACAAAATAATTTCACACTTTTCTAAAAGGTATTTTCAGAAAGATGATTTAAGAATAAAAAAACAAGCTAAAAGGCATAACAAGACTATGGCTGTTATTCTATAACTCCAACGTTCGTTCTGTTAACGTTGATAACATGAATTTTTCAAAATTTGTATTCCATAACCTAATTATGTTGTTTTACATAACGGATGTATGTTTCTAACATAAATTACGTTATTGTAACAGAAATTCATATGTTAAAAGCAATGTTAGAACGAATTTACATGTTAACTTCAACGATAGCTATAATAAGGGTGATGAGTTTATTTTTCCTTTAATTATTTCCAAATTAATGCAAATTTGGGGGAGGGTGGTCTATTATATTATTATATATGTACAGTTTAGAAAATCAAAATTAATATGATATACAAAAAGAACATTATTACGCTGTTGTGGTCAATTATAGACCGATACACATAAAATTATAATTATTGATAAAAAAAAGTGTAATTTGCTAAAAAAAAAATATGTTACTGGATATAATAAATTTATTAATGTTTATAAAATAAACTAAACGTGTTGATCTGTCTCTATTTCTAGTGGTTATCTACCCTTGTAAACTTTGTTCAAAGTTTTTTTTTTTTAATTTAGGAATAATTTAATAAAACGTGTTATATGACACAAATGAGTAAGGTATTAATAATATTTTATTTTTTGACTTGTGGGTTGAACAAACGACTTTCTAAAACCCACAAGGTAAAGCTTATTCGGAAGACATATAAGAAATAACGATATCATTTTTTGGAGATGCTCATTTTATGGTGGCTGTGTAACGTACGTCCATAAACGCCATCGGAATACAACGGATTTTGACTGTTGTCAATAACAATATATTCATCATGAATTTCACCCGTAGTTTTGGGGACTATGTACTCTGTGTGAGTTATGCACGTTTAAAAACGCCAGTTCTATTGTTGAGGAAAGTGTGGAGGAGAACGCACACCATAACCGATTTTGTCTGGAGTTAGTCATTTTTTCTAGAAGCCACTCCAGAAGAATGAAAATACATATTACACGGACACCGCATAAAGGATGTTCTGAATAAAAGGTTTAAGTGCATGATTATCTCTTGCATTAACGACCAGATTCATACAAATTATTTTTCTCTTGTGTGGATTTCGGTAGTCACTTCCTTTTGTCAATGGGTCAATTATTACTAGAAATGGTTACTTAGATCGTATTGGACATGTTCCTCAGTAGTAATTTTTTATAATTATATAATTTTTTTATTATTTATTATTATTATTTAATTTTCTTATTTTTATTGTTTCAGAAATTTTTGTATTTTTTCATATAAATTTGTTTAATTTTTATTTTACAAATATGACAATTGTTATCCAATTGGAATATTTATATCATTACCATATTAAAAATATAATGTTTTTTAGCATATAGTGTTTCTAGAGTCAACCCTGAAAACAAACAAAAAATTTACTGGCAATTTAACAAAGTTTTTAAAATGACATAACGCAATCAGTGTAATATTAACATACTATATTAATGTTAAACGCAACGAATGTTACAGAATACCAACAATAACTGTTAACGTTTTCGTTTCTGTACATTTGCAGAACGAACGAAAAGTTATAGAATTAGGCTATATAAAACATTATTATCATAATTCTAAACACAAACGTTCGTTCTGTTAACGTCGGTAACATGTATTTTTCATAATTTGTATTCCATAAGCTAATTATTTTACTTAACATAACGAAAGTCTGTTAATAACGTTAACTATGTTATCATAACAAAAGCAAATTATATGTATTATATAATTTCTATAGGATTTGCGTTATTTTCTAAGAGAACCTTACAAGGAAGTTTCGACCAATTATAAAGCGATCGCAATCAATATTAGTAGACAGATGTAGAATTAATTTTATCGTTGTGGCTACTTAAAATAATTGACTATGGATATGAATTTAATGTCATTTTCTGAGAATATTGTGGTTCATTAAAAAGATCCATTTATTCTTCACATTTTGTTTGAAATGACCGACTTGTGTTTATTTGAAGGATAGCACGTTCAGAATTGTAAAACGTTCATTAATACATCTCATAAATTTGGTTGAATTTGACAGATGTTAAGGTTTTTGAGGTCATCGGTTGATGATTATATAAACCAGTCGGACCAAATCGCACTATCTTGCTGATGGTCAATGCGAAATGACCATTATGTTCTACATTTACATATTGTTCAATTCCTAAAAATTATATTTCATTACACAAATAACCGTAATTAGGTCTCCAGCACACTCCAGGAACAGCGGTAATCTATTGATTTCGATAATTGTTAAAATTTGTTAATCAAACACCAATTCATAAAATTTTTATATTTAAACGTTTTTGAAACTGTTTTATTTTTATGTGTTTGTGCAGAAATTTTAATACAGAGATAAAATTTTCGGACCCATTCGACTCAGAATCACTTTCTGAGTCGATTTAACAATGTCCGCCCGTCTGGTCGGCTGACTGGCTGTTCATGTAAAGCTTGAGCGCAAAGTACAAGTGGCAATTTTGAAGATAGTTTGATGAAATTTGGTACACATATCTATTCTAACACAAGCCCCCATACAAATGTCCACTCGGAATAGAATTTTGACACTCATAGATGGCCTAAAAAAATTAATATTTTCCTGAAATTTGCACAAGTAAGTTTAGCATAAGCATAAGTCCGTGTGCCAAATTTCGTGAAAATAGGTCCATAATTGACCATAACTCCATAATTGACCATAACTCCTATATGAATCCTTCATCCGAAAATCGCTTTAACGTGCATAAATCATATACAAATTTTAATATCAACTTAATATTCGACTGAAATATAAAATTTTAATGGCTGTATGAATAATCACCCTAGGGAAAATCGCCCAAAACCTCAAAATGTAAAAAAGCCCAATTTGTTGGGCCTTTAAGTACTTGTGAACAAAACCCCAAAATATTGACAAAATCACCCATAATGTCAAATAAACCAATATTGTCATGAATATTCACACAAAAAGTAATTATATTCTTGTAAAAACTTTATTTAATTAATTTTTTATCATTTCTTCAGTAATTTAGCTATTTATTCTACATAATAAGCGAAATATTGTTCTTAATAGCCGGCCTTTGGCCAGGCGGAAGGGTTTTCAACTATGTGGTATATCCAAAAGCGGTTTCGCTTACATAAATTTTATTTTTTACATCAACATTTTCACTGTTAAAAGTACCATCTTTGACAAAAAAAAATTTTAAAAAATCGGAATTGTATTACGTATCTCTGATTCTGATATTGAAAATTTAAGTACATATTTATATAACTGTTATTTATTTATATATATATATATATATATATATATATATATATATATATATATATATATATATATATATATATATATATATATATATTTTTTTTTTTCTTAAAATATTTATGTAAAAGGAAAAATTATGTTAGCGAAGCCGCTTTCAGATATGAACAATTCCCCAATTTTAATTTCTCTTTTTTTTTTGCGTTTGTTCATTTATGGTGTTTGGATGATTTTCTCTTGGGCGATTATCCGTACAGCCATTTTTAATAAGCATAAATGACAGTGCAAAATTTTATGAAGATCGGTCAATATTAGAGTATTCATTTTACTCGACTTTTTCATTGTTCGAATAATCAAATAACTCGAAAATGTAGTTTTTAAGTTACTCGAATAATCGAATAAATCTTTTAAGTTACTCGAGTTATTCGATTAATTTATACCTTTACTTTTACTCGATTTTTCAATGCTTAACAAAAAAGAAAACAAAAATATAGCTTAAAATAAGAAATAGTCTTTCCAAAATAATGATAATGCCGTTGTTTCTCTATATTTAATATATTCATTAATAGTTAAATAAATAGGTCTAACAAATTTGGTCTATCAATTTGAACCAAATTTTATATTAAGGGTCGTCTGAAGTGGCTTTTGTAACTTTTGTGACGCTATAAAATGACTAGTTTTTACACAGAATTATTCCCATTTAAAGGTAATTATCAATACCTTTGATAAAAATTAAAACTAATGATGAGTTTTTATCCATTTTGGAATAATTTACGATTTTGTCTTTAACCTCGCTTTTTAATTCGGACACATAATAACCTATGTACAACAGAGGTTTTCATTTATATACAAAATGTTTGTACAATATTTTTAAGTATCGAAGATCTACTGAACCCAGATTTATTTTGGGTATAAGGTTTTATAATGTTTTATAATTCATTGTTCAATTATATTCAGTATTTAAAAGGCATTAAGATGATCATTTAAAATTATACAAATGTATAAAATTTTTAAGATATTTTACTCTTATTTGTTTTATAGTGATCTCGTGACAATGTTTTAGTTCCATTTTGTGGAAAAATGTTTAACAATATCAGTGTAAAAATATAAGAAATTATATAAACTTGTATAATAAATTAGTCAAATATACATTTAGTTAGAACTACTTACTTTAATGACAAATTTATTGTAAATTTAAAATAAATTCTTTATACCAAATGTACGCGTAGGAATTGTAATTGGCTCTATTTTGAATTAAACCACAATTTCTACCAAAATGTAAAATATTTTATTTCTCGTTTCTTCCTATTTTTGTTATAATTTAGTAAAAACGACTCAGTATAATATTTTACACAAACATTATTTGGATTTTTGCCCATTAGGCTGTGAAAGATATGCGAAAATATATGTTTATTAGTTCCTTAGTTATTGCATTTTGAAAATGAGAAAAAGCACTTTGGATCCTTTTTTTAGATAAAGTGGTTCAGCTATTCTTAACATAAATAACGAGTTTACATGCTAAACTTAATTTTAAGTCCAAATTCCTTCTATATTACAAATTTCATTCAAACCATCACATATTCTACACCAGACTGAGCATTTATTGGTATATAAACTATGTACCAAAGAATACTAAGAATGGAAGGCTTGTCAAAAAAACCTAACTCTGTTGTCAAAAAAACCTAACTTTAAGATTGTCTTAGTCAAATTTTATTTATATGTATTAGTGCTGAAACCACTTTCACCACACATTATAATCATACATAGTTGCACAAAAGAGTATTAACAAATTATTAAATATAATTCATCACAATTATATTACCAGATTTTTATCTTTTGATGCGGGTTACATCCACAAATAGTAATATAATTACATTTCTTTGCTTTTTGTTGATGAATATGAAAATAATTTAAAATTATTTTAAAATTTGTTTTATTTTTAATACCAAAAGTAGCAACATTGTTCGTTCAATTTAAATTTCAACTTAAAAAAAGGAATGTCAAAAATAAAATAAAAAAATTTTTTTTCAGTTTGTGGAAAATATTCGTGTAGCGGGCGTGAAAGTACAATAAACGTGTGTGAAAAAATAATAAAAATATCGTGTGTTAGTGCAAAAATGTGTCGCGTGTGTAATTTTCCTTAAATTTTAAGGAAAATATTTGTTTATTTTGTGTTGTTTCTCTCTCTCACAAGTGTGTTGAATTCACACAGAACTTGTATGTGAAGAGAGAAAAATGTTGTTGTTGTAGGAAAGAGTACTATTTTCCCTTCTTAGTATTCTTTGCTATGTACTTTCATTCGTAGAACCAAAAATATGTTTTTTCCAAATCAAGCTTAAATTCCTTCAATTTATTTCTTATTATTTTTTATATTTATATTAAAATTATTTGAATTTTACTTTATAATTTTTTAAAGTGACGTTTAAATTTTTATTTAATTTTTGTAATTAAATAACGACCTTTAACTACGTATTGTAATTTAGGCATATATTCGTTTTTTTTATTAAATAAAATTTTTTTAATAAATTCCAATTTATGGTACCACTTTTAGATTCGAAACATTCTATACAAATTTTGAAACATTGTTTCTAAGCTAAACTTTTTAGGAAACTGAAATTAAAACATCCTAAAAACTAATTAAGAAAGGAAATATTTAAAATATTTTTTTAATCGAATTATTCGATTAATCGGCATAATTTGCTCGAATAAATTGTTACTCGAAATTTTTGATTTTAATTTAATCGAACAATTATTTGATTTTCATTTGTCGATTAATCGAACAAACAATATTCGAGTGAATACCCTAGTCAATATTCACCATACCTCCTACATAAGACAAAATTTCGGGAATCACCCAAAGATGCATAAATACATGTGAATGTTAATATTAAACTTAATATAAGTATCGGTCTACAATTGGCCCATTCCCGAATTTTGGTGCACATAGACAATGGTGTAGGGTATCATATGATCGAGCTTGACCGACTATATCTTTTCTCTCGTTATTAATAAAGATAATCATTCAAATGAATAAATTAATACTGTTACCATTTCAAAAATATAGATTTCAACTGGCAACTAAATAAATTATTTAAAATGTTTCTGTTAACGTTTTCGTTTCTGTACATTTGTAGAACGAACGAAAAGTTATAGAATTAGTCTAAATATTTGTGTGATTTTTAGCTCATTTTACAAAATATCATCATTAACCCTTTAATCTGGAATATATAGGAATTTTTAATGAAAATATAACGAAACATTATTTGATTTTGGCTAGATTTCAATATAATTTTACGAAAATATAACTAAAAGACGTTCAAATGCATCTTATTTTAACATTTATAATAAAATTAAAAATTGTTTTGTTCGTTGCTTAAGAAAGTGGTCAAATACATGTTAATATGGTATTGGTAATTTTTAATAACTTAAATATTTTTAACAGATTTTAAATCTTTTTACCTTGTTTGATACATAACTATGTCCATCTTACGATTACTTTAAATTGTAAAAATAAGTAAAGAACTCCCCATTTAGATTCACCCTTTAAACTTCAGGTGGTAGGTGTCAGAGTATTGTGGGTATTAGCGATTCCAATCAGTACAATGTTTTCACACAATGTTTTTATATCAAAAGGAGCAATTCCAGGAAGATTTTTGGTTGAAATTTAAAAGTGTTGATTTTTTGTAGCATTCTAATGTGTATACATATGTATAAAGAATAAAGTTGTTATTGTGGTTTTTGTTTGTATTGTGTGTTGGTAGTGGAACATAACGGGGGAAAAAAAAACTTAAATAATAAAACTTAACACAATTTTTTTTGTCACGCTGCCGTTTTTATTTATTTTTTCTGATTTCTATACCATTATATTGAAAGCATTGTTTGCCTCAAGTGGCATACCGTCTTATCTTCTAGTTATTCTCGTTTATTCCAACGTTGTGAATTAAAAAGTGGTCTTCTCCAATAAATACTATTGTGGGATTTAAAAAAAAAAAATATAAAGCTTCTACCCACATACACCCTTGCAGACAAAACATTTTACTATAGAATATTTCCTGTGTTTCCCAAACCAATACGTAAAAGTCTTGTATAAAGCAGACTGTTTGCTAGTTAGTATAATGTTCTTAAGATTGTAAAGAAATTCTTTTTAATTTCCACTTAAAAATTCCATTGTTCTAGAGCTTAGCTCTAGACCAAAACGTACCATAACATACATACATGGCTCAGACCGCAGACAAATGTAGTAGGCACAAGTTGCATAGTATGCCTGGAATGGTTTGTATGACTGGTTCTCATATTTGAAGAGTTCATGCCAGAAAGTTTTTGAATTTCAAAGTTATTACTTTTTTTTTTTTTTCATTTTCTTTTTATTGTATTTTTTTCCAATGAACAAAACAATAGATTTCCTGATTGAGCATAATTTTAAGGATTTAGTTTTTTTTCTTCTGAGTATTGTTTAATACTTCATGTCCTGTTTAAGATGTATGTTTTTCTAATAACTGTTTCTTAAACACTTATTTGTAAACCTTAAATTTTTATTGAAATTTTAAGCCAAGTCAGGATAATGAATTATATTGATTTACTTTTTTTGTAATTTAAAAAGTTAGAAATTAAAAACATATCTTTATAGTTAAAAAATTTATAAAACTTTATTGAAAAGATTTATTTTTTATTTAATTTTTCTTTTTATTAATTTGAGATTTTCATTGCTGGATATTATAATTATAAATGAGATTAAAAATAAAAGAAAATTTTATTAATATCTTTTATAGGTTTTAAATTTAAGAAAAATTTCTTTTTTCCATTTGAGGACAACAGACAAAAATTGTTACGATTGCTTAAATTTATATAATACAAATTCAGCATTTTATTATAAGAATCGAATGCCATTTTTAAGGAGTGAGATCAAAAAATTCTTAACACACATTTTGCCTCATAACTTTTTTCGGAATCAATATTCAAAAATTTTTTCATCTAGTTATCATGGAAAAATACTTCAGTTATTATTTTTAATAACAACCATGTTAATTTGTCCTTATTTTCATCAAAATAAGTGACGAAAAAGATTTACGTCCTACAAGTTATTAAAAAATTTAAAAAAATCCAAATAGGTCTTACAAATAATTGGCCACAGAATTAAATGTCGTCCGTAAAACCGTTTCTAATGTTATTAAACAATATCAGGAGCATTTGACTATTGATGTGAAACCTAGTTCAGTAAGAAAAAAGGACCACATGATATTGGGAAGGCCAGAAAATTGAAGGCATATTGAAAGGAACTCCAAACACATCTAGTAGAAAATCAGCTCAGTTTTCTCAGTGCTTCGACCATTTGGTGCGAAAATTTAAAGCTAATGGGAAAGTTGATAACATATAAAGTTCAAAAAATTCCAAACTGGAATTCTGCAAAAAAAAATTACAAGCCAAAAATAGGACTCGGAATTTAAAACCAAATTTCATACAAAAATACTCAAGCTGTATAAACGTAGGTGCTGGCAGAATCTTTGCAGCTTGTGTCTCAAAAATTTTTATTGCTAATGCTCGAAGCAATGTTGAAGATAAGTTTAAGACCCAAAAGCAGCAAAAATTTCTTACAAAATTCATGGTATGGCAAGCTTTTCGGATATATAAATACCAAAATATGCATAAAGGAATATTTGCAAAAAAGGCTTTTTCTTTTCTAAAGAAAGCATATTTTTGGACCCATTTGGTATCATGTCACTACGATAAGAAAGCTCTGGAGTGGTACCAAATCAATAACATAGTTTTAGTACCAAGAGAGGTCAATTTTCAAATTTTTCGATCTCACTCCTTAATAGGCTTTTTTTAAATGTTGTTCTTTTTAGTGAATTTTCCAAAAAAAAAAAAAAAAAAAAAAAGCTTAAATTGTAACTTTATTTTTAAGAATTTATGTTGATGTTATTATTTCGCTAGACCAAAAAAAGTTTTTAATCCATATGATAATAAGTTCAAGATTATTATTTTTGAAAATGTAATTTTCTTAAATATATAGAATATAAAGATTTTGTTTATTTGATTTACTTTACGAACTCGTTTAATTTAACATCAGGTGCCTTCAAAAACGCCATTTCAACTGAAAAACGGAATGACAATCTTATATGTACCCTTACACCTTTGATAAAGGTTTAAATTCATAATTTATACCAATCGGATTAAAATCATTTTCTGAGTCGATTTAAAAACTTTTTCATTTTCAAGCTATGAATGCCGAATGACTTTTAATGATTCGGGTATAGAGTCAGCTCCCTTAATATCTAATTAGGGTGTCCCTCACTTGTCCTAAAACGGAAATTTAGGGTGTCCTTTAAAACTTGTATTTTTCAACTTTTTATGAATTTAACGCATTATTTATGTTAACAGCTACAAGTTCAATGTTTTTATTAGTTGGATAGTAAGTGTGGATAGTAATCTTCCATTTTCGGATATTGTTGCAATAATACACTGAGAAAAAAAATTGCTGCAACAAATCTTGCAAGTAAGAAAATACTGCTGCTAACATTAAACGCGGCACAAATTGGGGTGAATATTATGACTCGAAAATCCACACGGTTATTCATTACTATAATATCTAAAAAGCTGCGGTGGTGCTTGACGATTGCATTTTTCGTTTACGAGAAAATTTGAAAAATGTAAAAAAAAGCGAAAAAATTGGAAAAAATTAGTTTTTTTCAACTTCATTCATATATAACTTTTGCAGTAGGAATGTAATCTTCAAGCACCACCGCAGAATTTTAGATATTATAGTAGTGAATAACTATGTTTATTTTCAAGGCAAAATATTCAGCCCAATTTGTGCCGTGTAAAAAAAAATTAAAGCCTATTTTCGGAAAATTTTACTCATTCATTTAAAAAATATAGTGCATATTTAAAAAAACGGGAGTTTATGTTACTGAAATGAATTATACAGTAGTAATTAAGACCATATACACTATTTTTTATTTAAAACCCCATAAAGAATATGTTTTCTGGATCCTGGTTAGATTTTGATTCGATCTAGCCATGTCCATCTGTTTAAAGCAGGATAAGGCTCGAACGGCACAATGAAGGAGGACAAAACTTGGCCCAAATATTTATCTTTTATAAGGTTTGTTTGATTTTGAAAATGAGACAAATCTATAAATAAACAAAAAAGTTTTGAGAAAAAAATTTAAAAACACAGGGTGTCCGTTGTAGCTTAATTTCATACTTTTCTGATATATGTCTCTTAAATAAAACAACAACATTTTCATGGGTCGATATAAACTTGGAAACAAAAAATGGGCGTGGTCCACCCACTTTACCGCTCACCTCCCATATAAGGTGAAAGGTCAAAGAAATTTTGTACAAATACTTCATGGACAAATGTAAACATGGAAACAAAAATAGGTGTGGTTCGCCCACTTTAACGCCCACCTCTTATACAACATTCGCGCTTGTTTACATGTGTAATGTTATTATTTTTTGTTGTTTTTCTTTGTATCACTGTTTTTGTTTAGAACATTTTTTTTACTGATTTTCGGTTATTTTTCAACCGATTTTCAAAAAAAGTTTTTTTTTGGAAAGGTATTCAAATTACCTTTCTAATTACTGAACATAGTTAGTACTAGATGGCGCAAAATTATTTTTTTTATTAAAAATGCATCAAAACACCCTGTATTTGCAAATATTATGAGTTCATACGATCAGCAAAAATACTCGCCAAAGGATCTTGTACATAGTTGCCAAACATCATTTGGTCGAATTCTGGAAATTTTAAGCTCAAAATTGAGACTTTCTTCAATAACCTGAAAATAACGGTAATTTTGCAAATAACGGAATTATGAAAAAGTCGAACAAAAGTTACTACTGAAGCCCTAAAGAACTATTTTCAATAATAACTTTTAAACTTTTTCGCAAAAAGTCGTTTTTGGCATATTGCTAAATATGGCACACAGATTTCTTACAGTCCAGGGACGAAGCCAATTGAAATTGGTTATGATCAGTTCATTATTTCACCTAGCTTCCATACAATTGTCCTCCCGGAAAAGGGGTTTAACGATTATAAATCCCTTAAATGTAGGAATGTTTTAATGAAATTTAGTACATAAAGTTCCATATTAGTTTAAATCTGTGTGCCGAATTTCACAATTTCATCGGTTCATAATTGACTATTGCTCCCATAAACCCCTTTTCATAAAATACCTTTAACGGGTATAAATCCCACTAAAATAAGTTTTATATAAATATAAATGATATTGCTAAATTTTACGAAGATCGGTCCATAATTTCACATACCCCCTTTCGGGAATCACCCAAAAGTGCATAAATACATGTGAATGTTAGTATCGTAATATGTATTCTGTATTCGTATCTTATTTTTTTGCACTTAATATGAGTATCGGTCCACAATTGGCCCCAAGTCTAATTAAAATCCCCATCCCGAATTTTGATGTACACAATGGTGTAAGATATCATATGGTCGGGCTTGACCGACTACAACTTTTTTTCTCGTTTTCAATGAATATGTAAGAAATTTTTTTGGAAAGCCCTACAATATGTTGCATTAATATCATCAATCAGTGAAAAAAATTGTGCTATTTTTACATAACTATAATTACGTGAAAATTTGATCAAAAATACACATAAACAAAAGTTCTTAAATGCAGGGTTGTCAGATTTTTTTATGCCTCTGTCGCCAAATTGTTAATCAGAAATCGCCAAAAATCGCCAAAATTAAATTTTATATTTATTTTTTTAAGAAAAACTAAAAACAAACAAAAATATTTAGGAAATTCAGCATCAACAAATATAATTTGAATTAAATAATTATAATAATAAAATAATAATAATAATAATTTGAATAAAAAAAATATTAATTTCAATACACTTTTCTGACATACATAGCTTAATTTTAGGTTAAAAATTTTAAAAATTTATTGAAATTTATTATATTTTTTAACAGAATAATTTCTAAAATTATACAATGAACATTTGTCCTATTAAACTTATAAATGGTTTTGAAGAATTAATTTATTCATGAACATTTTGTTTTCATGTTGGCCCATAAAATCTTCATATTCATATTTGAATGGTGATGGAAAACAAATTGTCAAACATTTATTGAAGATATTTATAAATTCATAAACAGCAACTTCATAAACAGCAACTTTTTTTGCTGCAATTCTGAGTTCGTAGACAAGAGAGGTAAAGTTAGTGGAATTGTTTAGTATTCCCTTCTCTTCTCTCTCCTATGAATTCAGAATCACAGCAGGAAAAATTGCTGTGTTTGATCCCTGACTTAAATCAGGGGTTTTTACAAACTCTTGCTTCGTGTCTTTAAATTTGATAATTTAAAGGTATTTCTGGAAATACGTATGTTGAATTTCAAGTTTGAATAAAAATGAATATTCATTTGAAAAAAAGTGATACTTTCTCAATTTCATATCAAATGTTATTCCTATATAATTCTTAATCCAAATTCTGAATTTGATACCAAAAGCTTTTGATAAATCAGGCTATATTTAAGAAAGTAGTAAAAACATTTTGATTTCAATTAATTATAAATTTAAGATAAAACCTTTGTATTTAAAAATGTCTTATTCCAAGGATGAAATATCATTAAGGCCCGTTATTATAACTTTCCAATAACTAAAGTTAGGATGTTATCGTTTACTTTAACTATTTTTGGTTGTTAAAAGTTAAGCCAAAAGTGACCAATAAGCTAAAGACCGTTAACTTTTATCGGAAGGTTTATGCATTCAGAGCTGACATATTTTCTGCTTTATAAAAGAAATAAATAAAATCATATTTATTTCGCTGTAGTTTTTAGTAATTAGTTAGTTTAAACTCATTTATTTTAAAAATTTCTTTGTTTTTTATTTGTTTATATTTCCGTTAGCGGCAGTTACGTTCAAATAGTACATGTTGCCACTACGTTAAATGGCCAAAAGTAATCGGTTTTTGTTTTGATATTGCCGTATTATCAAAATTATAAAATTTACCTTAAAACCAAGTTGTAATAACCAAAAGTAGATAAAGCTCACTTTATCGTTCACTTTAGTTTATCTTACCTTTAACTGTCTGATACCTTATAGTTAAGTTATAATAACGGCCCTAAATGTTTTTTAAAATTTGCAAAAATATTCTGGTAAAAAAAATAATAAAAATCATGCACAAATAATTGTTTTAGAATTTTTACTCTATATTTTTGCAACTTTATTTTATAAGTATGGAGAAATTAATATACATATATAATATATAAGGAAACGTAATAGTTTTACTACGCGAATATCTATTTAATGAAATTTTAAAAATTAGCAAAATAAATCGCCACCTTGTTAAAAATCGCCGAAAAATTCGCCATGTCGCAAAACGGAAAATTCAGTCGCCAAGAGCAATTAAAAATCGCCACGTTTGGCGAAAAATCGCCACATCTGACAGCCCTGCTTAAATGTCCAACTTAAACCCACCGAAAACGTTCCATAAAGCTTTTTAAAGATTTATTATAATGAATTATAAATTTTGGTTTAAGCCAAAAAATAATTATAATGGCCCATTTTGGTCTTTCTTTAAAGTATTCATTATTACCGCAAAATATTGTTAAAAATATACAAAAATTCTGCATAAACGTTTCATTCTTAAAGTGTTCCTTTTGGTTTGCAATTAGAAAAATCTTTAATTAGTTTTTTTCTTTTGTATGTGTGTGTGTGTGTCAATGTATGTGTGTGTGTTAAAAAAAACTAAAATATTTTTCTAATATATACGTATGTTTATTCTTTGTTACTAAACAAATTCGTCCTAAATGTCGCATTCATTTCATTTTCTAACTAAAAACTCAAAGTTAGACACATTCATTTTATTTTCTGCTTCAGTTTATAATTCTACAACTCATTAAAAAAAATATATGTTTATATGTATATTTATATTCACTTTTTGAATTGCCTTTATAAATATTCCACCAGTGTGGAGAACAAACATCTGAGGAGTGTATGAGTGAGCAACAAAAAACCAACTTATTTCAATTGTGCCACTTAACATTTTGTTGCATTTAAAAATAAATGCTCTCATTGTAAAACATTCTAGTAGTTTTTTTGTTTCTTTTATTTTCTATGTTGTATTTTTTAAAGTCCTCATCGTCGTTCTCATCAACATCGTCATCATCATTAACAGTGTGTTTACTCAACATACTATACTGCATTATGCTGCTACAATAGTTGATGTTGTTGATATTATTATTCTTGTATGTCTTTGTTACCACTTTCTTCAGGACTTTCCTTTGGCACCTTGTTAATTTTTTTTTGCCATAATTTTCTTTTTACATTTTTAGCTAGTAAAGTAACCAGCGAACCGGATGTGCACTGCAGTCATGTAAGAAGTTATTCTCTTACACAAGCATTTAAGTATAAACTTGCAACACACATGTATGACAACACTTACACACATTCACAGTCTTTAAGAGTAAATTGTATAAAAAAAAAAAAACAGTAGTAGTAAGGAGCAAAACAAACAGTAAAATTATAAGGAATTGTTAATTACTTACTATGGTGACAACAACAATCAAGATGTTGTTGGTTGCATGTTTTGCTTTAGAGTAAGTCAACTACAATAGAATCATGTTTTTTTTTATTCCTTCCTATTTCTAAAAAATACACTTTTGTGTATTTGAGGTGTTTTAAACTGAGATTTTTTTTTTAGTTTTTCTATTTTGTCATTGCTTTTAGCCAGGTTAAATAAAGCAGCAAGCAGCTGCTTGAATTATATTTAATTGCTTGTGTAACGTTGGATCTTAATTATTGCTAAAATTAGCTTTTTGAAATTAAATATGAAATTTAACAACTTGATATGTATTAATAATTTACACAAAAGGTTTTTAAGTGATATCGCACATTTGTTGAGTAGTTTAATTAACTTAGAATTGTATGTATGTACAAGTATTTGTAAAAGTTCCATAGAAAGTTTTAGTATAAAATAATATCAGATTTTAATGGGATAAGTAGATTATTCTCTGTTCAATTAAATTTCTATAATTGAACTGAAATATTTAAAGGAATATGTAAATGCTAAATGTTTTGAACACATTGTTGGTAGTATAATTTATATCTCTACTTTAATTTCCTAGGCAGATGTTGCAATTTTAAAATCCTATTTTTTGAAACAGTATTCACAGTGTGGCAGAATAAAAAAATATTTTGTAAATAAAGCCGAATAAGTAAACCCCAATAATATTAGCCCGAGCTTTTATAACATATACGAGGGAATAAGCCTGCCAATGCCAGGAAATATAATATTATAATAATTAGAATATGCACAAACAAATCCAAAAGTCTTGGAAAAAAATATTTGAACAATATTTTGACGCTTTTCCTAATCGAAGTTAAAGATTTGAAGCTGTTTTCGATATGATTTGGAGAATAAACAATGAGTATAGCAAATCAAAATTTCTTAAAACCAAAACAGAACTAAAAAAAAATAATAATAATAATAATAGTTATAATAATAAATAAATAAATCACGTATCTGCGCACCCTGATAGAAAAATCTGACTCCGTTAGGATTTCAAGGATGAACAGATTTATAAGTAAGCCGATTTTACTTTTTTCCACGGAGCTTCAGAAAGCTCTGGAAAGAAAAAAATGCTTAGAAAATGACACCAATTATCTACGCTCCCTGATAAAAATCTGGCTCCGTTAGGATTTGTAGGACGAAAATTTTATAATTAATCCAAATTTTAATACTGAAAGCTCTGGAAAGAAAAAAAAGCTTAGCAAATTATACATATAGAGCCACATCATTTAAAACAGAGGTTTTTGGAAGCAATCGGCGATTTTTCTGTTTTATAATAAATAAAACAATACAAATTGAAATAAATATTTCGTATTTATTATGACATTTGTTGTTATAATTTATAAAATATTTCGAGTCCCAGCATACCGCTTACCATGGTTATAGAAAACAATTTCAAAATTTTAAAAATACAAATTTTTGAGATATTTACTCGCGAACTAAAAATGTCATGTTATACATCATATTAAAAGTAATTTTGATACCTTTTATATGACATGTCAATAAATCGTATATCATAAATACTTTGAAATATATATGCAATTTTGTGTATACAACTTTGTTAATATTTTTAGCTATTTTACACTTTCAAATCGCTATATTTCGAGAACCACTTTAATAAAATATCTGAAATTTTGAATAAGTCTTAGTTTTGACTAGTATAATGATTGTACCAAGTATCATCCGAAGAGGTAAAGTCCAAAATTTTAATTTTTCGTGTTGGTTTAATGGAATGACTCTATAGATAGATGCAGGTAAATTTAGATGGATGTTGTCTTGTTATAATCTATACCATTATAGTAGGTTGAGGTACTATGCGTTTGTGCAGATGTTTTTAATGCATTGAAAACCATTCAGCTTCCCCCATTAAAGTGCACCTTTCGATTCAGAATCACTTTCTGAGTCGATTTATTGACGTCTTTCCGTCTGGCTATCCATGTAAACATTGTGTGCAAAGTACAGGTTGAAATTTTGAAGAAAAATCCTTGCAATAAAAAAAAATGTTACATATATGCATGAAACTAAGAATATGTATAATACCATTAACATATTAATAATTAATGTATAATAAAACTGTGTACTAAGTTGTTCTCTAAAACGTAAAATTTCTTCTCCCAATTACTCCAAATTATCGAAAGATTCATAATTAAAAAAAAAAAATAATAATTATAAAATTATTTATAACAGTTATATCAATCCAATATGTATTTCAAATGAAAGCTAAAAATTCCATACAATATATTTTTATTATTTTAGAAAATATCATCTAAAAAATGTTATACTCTATAGCCGTATTCAAAATGAAAAAGTCTATGCTTGCTAGCGAGTGGCTAAGTTTTTTGTGTGTAAATTTCCATAGGAAAAAGTTAGCCACTCGTTAGCAAGCATACACTTTTTCATTTTGAATATATTTTTAAATAATATACCTAAAATTCTTAAAAGTGATTTTCAGATAGGGTCTTTCATATGTATATGAAACATGTATTATCGAAATTACTGGGTTGACATAGTTTTTTTCTTATTAAATTCTGATGTAAAATATTCTACCTTATAATGCATTTCAATTTTCTACTTTAGAATGTATTATAAATTTCCAGTATGTAACGTCTGTTTATATAATATTGGTTGAAATCTCCTAATTGTCTTATGTATATGTTCTAGGTTTCGATTTCACAAGAATAAATGTCGAAATGAACGATTTCACATTCTCTTGGTGTTCTCGTTTTCACTTACAAATAAAAATAATTAATAAAAAAAATAAAATTTTCACTTAAAAATATGTAGGTGAAATCAATTCGAATACACATTTTTCTAATAAATTAAGTGTTGGGTGAAGCTTCCCAAGCACGCTATTTTCAAAAGATTGTGAACACCAAGTATAAACGGATTAAATTTTACAATATACTTTTATTTTATTAGTTTATACAATGTGTGTTTTAGTTCCTAAAAAATTGACATAAGTATATAGTTATAATTGCAAATATACAAATTATTTAACATTACAAAAAAACTTATACAAAATACATACCTTTTTGGTTTGGAAACCGAGCTAACTTCCCAGCAAAAACTTTGGTTGTCATGTAATGAGTTAAGAAGCTAATATAATGGCTATTATTACTTCCAAGCTGTTAAACATCGCATTGATTTTAAAGCATTACTGAAGTCATGGTTAGTAATGACAATAGGAACTAGTTAAATTTTAGGTTAAATTAAGTAATGAAATGTTAGGATATAAAATATTTTTTTTTGTTGTTGTAAAAGGATTTTTTAAATTTTAATTTAAAAAACTTAACAACAACCAAAAATGCAATTAAAATAAATCAAAATGAAAATCAATAAAAATTAATATTTTTAAAACTCTAATCATAAATATTTACATTCGGGTTATAAATAATTAGTTACTAAACAGCTTCCATGTAATGCAGACAGTATGTTGTTGTCATTACAAAGTAACTACATCCATAACTACATGTCATTACCAAGTTTTTGCTGGGTTTTTAACAGAACAGAGATAGGTTAACAATTAAGCATATAAATTTGATAAGAAAATGGCTAATTTGTTTATTATATTAAACCGCGTGGAAGTTGCAAATTTGTCTCAAATATTTTTAGGATGTATATAAACATATAATACAAAAGTAAAGATAATTATAATTCACAATAGTGATAAGGCAGTGGCAGTAACATTAAGATTAATTGTAAAATAAAATGACAATTAATTAAAATTTGAATTGTTATTTATGTAAATTTACATTATTGATAATATTAAATCCATTTTTATATTAAAAATTTAATTTAGAAAAGGTCCTCATATTTTCCATACATTTTGAGAAAAAATCAAAAACATTTTTATAGTGCTATACACTAAGGGAAAAAATTCGATTCAAAATCAACAACGGTTGTGGTCACATTGATAATTTACGGTAACAGCTTTTTAATACCTTTCGTTAACAAATTTAATAGAAAACATATGTAATTTAACAATTTGATACCGAAATGGTTTCAACTTGGTGCCAATTAGGTATCGAATTTCAATAAGAATTGAACACGCAGTGTTTAATTTAAACACATACGGTGTAGATTCACTATTGACACAGAATGGTATCGTTTTTAACACGTATGTGATTGATATTTCTCTGGGTGTATGTACTAGAATTTAAAAACAAATTGTACTGACATGTTATTATTGCAGTAAAATAACCCCAGGTTCGTTTAAAGAATACAAAACAATATTTTTTAAAAGGTAAAAACGTAGCAATATGTGTACTATTATTAGCAAAAAACGAGGAACTTTTGTGAAAACACACTCTAATAAAGTACATAGTAAATGTTGAACCAAATTTTAAATTACTTATAATCTTCCAACTTAAAACCCGAAGTAAACCAAAGTTTTTTGCATGTTTACAATTTTATGGACCAGAAGAAATTTACTTAAGCTACGTTCATATTTGTCATACATTTGATCAAATTTGCGTGACTACTAGTTTCACAAAAAAAAAAAATTGGCTTTGTTTGATCTTGCAAATGTTTTGTAAGAGATAATAGAGTCAAACAAGATTCGGTAAAATGTTAGCTATAATTAATGATAATTAAAAAGTATTTTCCCATTAAAATGGATAAGTTTATGTTTTATATAGCGGTTATGTCATTTTGGTCAAATATTTGACTATTCAGAATATACCGTCAGGCTAAAAAAAACTATCACATGTAGTAGGCTTGAATAAAACATGTTTTCCAATAATTGTCTGTAAAAATATTCAGCTACAAACTTAATTTTTCAAAAAAATTCTACAAAAGCCGGATTTTTTTCAATAAAAATATGAGCAAAAAATCTTTCTTTTTAAAAAGGTCTAAGCATTTCAAAGAACCTCTTTACTAAATTTTTTAATTGCACTCGAAAAACAAAACAAATTAAATTGTTGTACCATAATTACCAAAAAATAATAATAATAAATACGTTTCCAACTATATTTTCTAATACCATCCTTTAATATGTTTTACTAATTTATTTTTATTATTATTATTTTCTTTCAGGTAAGATTAACAATATTTTAATAAATTGTTTAGAACCAACGTTCATTAACAGCACAGTAAGTTGTTAAAAATCCATAAATTCTGTCAAAATACAAATCTTAAATTATTACTTTAGTATCACTTAAAATCCAACATAAATCCCAATTGTTAAAATCTCAAATTTCTAAAAAAATATATGTATATATATGAATATAACGAAGAAAAAAAGAAAAAAACACTAAGACAAAGGATTACAAGCAAAAATTGTACAAGTACCAGAAAAACTCTAGTGGAAGGAGCCAACATTGAAAAAGGATTCAAAGTCAATTTATCTTATGGATTAAATGATGATAAACAACCGCCACTAAGGCAAACGAACACTTAGTATAAAAAAGCAAAAATAAAACTAAAATTTAAAATACGAAAAAATTTTTAAAATTCATATAAACTAAAAGAAAAAACAAACAAAAGAAACATTAAATGGAAATAACAGAAGAACAGAACTCAACAGAACTAAATACTCATACGTTTAACCTCTCAAAAACTAACTATTGAAAAATGAAAAAAATAATAATAAAATACGATACAAACTGAAAAACTAATCCAAAAAATATTTTACTTATTTGCCAGCGGAAGGAGAAAAAATCAAAATTTTAAACTATATTTTACAGTATAAAGAAAAAAATGATGTACGCTTTAAAGAAATCATACATATGTATCTATGCATATTTAACACATACTATTGTAAACAATTTTCAAATTATTCCTCTATTTATATCTCTCACTGTTAAGTTTGAATGAATCTATGTTACCTGTACGATATGTGTGTATATACACATCACCTTTTTCCACAAAATATTTGTACAATTTATATGATTCCTATAGATGAATAAAGAAATTTCTCCATTATGTAGAAATAAAAAAAGTTAGAATAACCAACTCTAGCAATGATATTCTGAAACTCAAATACAGACATAATTCCATACTCTTAAGGGAGAATAGAAATATGTACGACTATTAATATTTTGTATTTTATTTATATTTTTCTTCCATTTACAACCCTGCTACTGTTATTATTATCCATAGTACAGTAATTTTAACATCAACTTCATGTAAATATTGTAGATTATAATTTGTATATTCTTTTTTTATATTCAGCCAGTCCTATTTCTGCTTTGTTTATTTGTAGCTGGTTATTATAGTAGCAAAGTGTAAAACTAATTTTAATTTTCATTTCTGACATTAATTATTAAATATAATATTAGCTATAGAAATTTCAGTCTATCTACTTTAAGTTGTTACTACATTGTAATACATATTTAAAAAAGGGAACGTATGCCAAGTAATATATGTACAAATTTTTATTGCAGTTAAATGGAATTTCTTGTACTATAAATACAAGTTTAGGGGGGAATTATACTTAATTATAAAATTAGGAGATTTATTACCAAAACATTTGCGATTGACCCCACTGTGTGACGCAACTGAAATTTAACGCTTCAATTCTACGACTCAAAGCTGAATTTACTACTGAAATGAATCTACGATCTCATATCTGCTTTTTCAATATTTTAGTAATTTCAAGAACCATAACAACTCTATTGCTGGGGAGTTATAAAAACTTATAATCTACAAATTTAGCGACTAACTACCACAAAAGTAATGACTTATAACCCCCCAGTAGTCCGAGTCATTCAGACAATATTGACGATGTGTTGATGTTTTTTTGTCAACGACAACCTGAGCGACATAGTCATGCATATTGTCATCAACCATATCAAGAAAAAATATATAAAAAGTTGGATTCTGGTGAGTTTTTAACCCAGACCACAGACTTCACTTTTCCTTATTGAATAATTAAGTGCGCTAACCACTTCAGCTACAACATTCTCTCTTTTTTAATGATTTTATAAATGTTGTTACTCCTCTGGTCGTAAAATATGTTTAAAAATATATGTTGATGACATTGTCATGCAGCATGTCGTGTATTTGGTTTAACCAAAAAATATACAATATAATTTTCTTTGGTTTAACTCACGACATTCCCGCTGGACACTTAACTCATGATGTCGTAAGTTACGACAATTCAGTATATTTTCTTAAAACACTCTTCGAAAATGGGATAAAACGACAACATAGGTGACACATTTTTTATCAAACTTGTCCTCTACATTAGGGTGGTCCAAAATTCCTTTTTACGAGCTGCGTTTAAACGTACCTGAAATTATGAATACCTGAATTTAGAACAACTTGGCAAAATTTCAACTTCCTACGATGATTGGAACAGGATCGTAGAACGAATATAATTTGGGTAAATAGGCTCTTTATTATAGAGCCTATTTACATTTGGGTTTATCGCAGGATTTTTTTTTTTATTATTTTTTTATAATACTTTTTGTTTTGAAGTAGCTTCGAAAATCCTACTATATATACACATTTAAATTTGCATTTTTCAAAAATAAATAAATAAATAAATAAATAAATAAATAAATAAATAAATAAATAAATAAATAAATAAATAAATAAATAAATAAATAAATAAATAAATAAATAAATAAATAAATAAATAAATAAATAAATAAATAAATAAATAAATAAATAAATAAATAAATAAATAAATAAATAAATAAATAAATAAATAAATAAATAAATAAATAAATAAATAAATAAATAAATAAATAAATAAATAAATAAATAAATAAATAAATAAATAAATAAATAAATAAATAAATAAATAAATAAATAAATAAATAAATAAATAAATAAATAAATAAATAAATAAATAAATAAATAAATAAATAAATAAATAAATAAATAAATAAATAAATAAATAAATAAATAAATAAATAAATAAATAAATAAATAAATAAATAAATAAATAAATAAATAAATAAATAAATAAATAAATAAATAAATAAATAAATAAATAAATAAATAAATAAATAAATAAATAAATAAATAAATAAATAAATAAATAAATAAATAAATAAATAAATAAATAAATAAATAAATAAATAAATAAATAAATAAATAAATAAATAAATAAATAAATAAATAAATAAATAAATAAATAAATAAATAAATAAATAAATAAATAAATAAATAAATAAATAAATAAATAAATAAATAAATAAATAAATAAATAAATAAATAAATAAATAAATAAATAAATAAATAAATAAATAAATAAATAAATAAATAAATAAATAAATAAATAAATAAATAAATAAATAAATAAATAAATAAATAAATAAATAAATAAATAAATAAATAAATAAATAAATAAATAAATAAATAAATAAATAAATAAATAAATAAATAAATAAATAAATAAATAAATAAATAAATAAATAAATAAATAAATAAATAAATAAATAAATAAATAAATAAATAAATAAATAAATAAATAAATAAATAAATAAATAAATAAATAAATAAATAAATAAATAAATAAATAAATAAATAAATAAATAAATAAATAAATAAATAAATAAATAAATAAATAAATAAATAAATAAATAAATAAATAAATAAATAAATAAATAAATAAATAAATAAATAAATAAATAAATAAATAAATAAATAAATAAATAAATAAATAAATAAATAAATAAATAAATAAATAAATAAATAAATAAATAAATAAATAAATAAATAAATAAATAAATAAATATGTCATATTAAAGGTATCAAATTTACCTTTAATATGACGTATAACATGACATTTTTCTCGCGATTTTTTGTTCGCGGGTAAATATCTCGAAAAGTGGTCTTTTTAAAATTTTTAAAAAAATTTATGTTAATGATGAAAATGTTTTCTATAACCGTGGAAAGTGGCATTCTGCGACTTGCAATATTTTAGGAGTTATTACAATAAATGTCATAATAAATACGAAATATTTATAGCAATTTGTATTGTTTTGTTTGTAATAAAATAGAAAAATCGCCAATTTCTTCCAAAAATCATCCGAATGTAATAAAATTCGGCAAGAATATTAATATTGACGCTGTTAACGCAAATGGCGAGTTTAAGTTTGATTACCGCGATAGATCGCGATTTATAATATCTCAAAAATGAGGAAAATATCCAAGAAAAATATCCAAGTACCTATTGTTACCGATATCTACTTAAATATAAATAAACAACTATTTCCCAGCCCTAAAGAATCTTTAGAACACTTATTGCTGCAATTTAATTTCCATAATCCTTGTAACATGAAGTTCAGAATTTTATAGATGCCCACCAACAATTCATTATAAGTTTGCAATAAAAATGGCAAAAACGAACGCCTTTTAAAAATATGGCCAACAACTAACTTAATACTTTTTTTTTAATTTTTTGCTCATTGCTTTAAATTATTTAGTTAAAATTTCATCAACACTATGATTTCTTTCTTAATCAAGTTTATGGAAAGAAGGGAGCAAAAAAATGTGGCTGTTTGTGTAAGTTTATGATGTCTGTGTTGGTATCTTATGAGATAATGTGTGTGTACATGGAATAAACGGTCTAATGCTTTAAGGCTTTAATGATTGCTTTAATGACATTTTAAGGCCAAACTTTTTTTTTTTTTTAAACCAAACCAAAAATAATAAAAATAATAATGTGGCACGTCAAAGAGGATTAAGTGTTGATGAGGTTTTTAATGATTTTTATTTTTGGATGGAGAAAGATTTTTTGCTTTTTTTTTTAGAAACTTAATATTTTTCTGCTTAAGGTATCTTGTCAATTTCCTTCCTTTTTTCCTTAGCTGCTCCTTTTTTACTCGAAAGGTGTTAAGAAAATAATTTTTATATCTTGTATTTTGTTTTCTAATTTTAACTAACAATGATTTTTTTTTTCTTTTTCACAACTTTTTAGCATTGTTGGCCTTTTTAAAGATTTAAGGCTGCCTTCGTTGGGCACACAAAAGTATATAGAAAAGCGAGCAAGGATAAGAGGCAGCAAAAGCATTGAAACATGTAAAAATTACTCACTTAAGTTGTTGAGCCTCATTAATTTTTAAACAGAGGCACGCAAAAGTAAATTATTTGGATTTTTTCCCCCAATATTTTTTCGTCTACTGAAAATAATAGTAGACATCATCGTCATTCGTTCATTTATTATGCAGTTTAGTTACTTGGTATATGTATAATACTATAGTAGTATATATGTATGTATGTACACAGTCATAGTTACTGCTGCTCGTTTAATTTCCAACGCTTTTAAGGGTATAAATGTTGATTTTATTTTAAATTTTAGGGGATTAATTGAAATATGATGTGATTTAACATATTTTTCTCTGCCTTGCTTTTATACTTTATTCTTATATATATATTTTTTTATTTATTTTACTCATTTTCTTTAGGTAGTAAAATTATTAAAAATTTCTTGCCTTGTAGTGAAAATTTTTATATAATGAATAATGTGTTTTAATCAAATTTGTTTAATCATGAGGAAAACAAAAAAATAATTTCATTAATTTTATAAAAGAGAAAAATATAAAAAGATGAGAAAATATTTAAATAACTGTATTTTATTTTAAAGCCGGAAACGGTTTACAGTTAAATAAATATCTTGAAATAGAAAACCCAATCAGGTTGAAAATGATTACGACTGGTGGATTAAATAATTAGCTAGTAGTCTTCTTCTTTTTCTGAATTTTAAATAAAAGAGAGGGAGGGCTGCTTAAAAAAATTGTTTAATAAATTTAATTTCCTTATAAGTATTTTTATCCGTAATGTTTTCCCAGAGAGATTAAGACAACTTTATGTTAAAATCATGTTGAAAATTCTTTAGCACTTAAAAAGATTTTCAGAATAAAAAATACAATACAGTTACTTACAAAAGCAAGGCAACAAAAACTATTCATTAGGAATTTAATTTTTTTTTTTGTGAAAAAGTCGACATTTATGCTTTGCTTTCGATTTTTTACGATTTTATGAAGAACATAAATGTTTAAATTTTAGTAGATTTAAATTTCCTCCTTAGCCTTGATCATTGGCTGCTGCTGTACTTATATAATTATCATAAAATATATGTACATTTATTGGCTGTATGCATTAATTCCCTCGTTTTACATTAAATTGTGGTAATAGTATTTTTTCAAAGGGATCCATTTTTTAAACTGTCATTAGGCATTCTTTATCGATATATGTCATTCTATTAAAATGTAAACAATACAGCTTTTTTTAAGCTTTGAATATGGAGACTTTCATGCTAAAGATGGAGGTTTTGCGAGAGGTTTTACTTCGTTATTATTTTTAGACGAAAACAATAATGCTTTAGAAAAGGCAATTTCTCATTAGTGTATTAGACGATTTAAAACTGTTCATTTTCATGAGTATGATAAGATGCATGCCAGTCGGAAAAACTTGAAGATGAAGACTTATTAGCTTTGCTCTTACCACACGAAAGCAGTGCACGCAGAGAAAAAACATTTTGCAATATGGTTGCTCCAACCAAATTATTATGCAACAATATATATATTTAGTAATTGACAATAAGTATACTTGCTTTTTGTATTCAGTTTAGTGTGCTTCTTTCATAGAATTTGTAATCTGTGGGCGTGTTAAAAATATATTAGAAAGGAAATTAGGTAAGTCGTTTAATATTTATATATTTTAGTATAAATTGTACTTAATTGTAAACTCGTTGACAACAATTGCGCCGTTTACAGTTAATTTCCAAGTCCATATAAAATAAAAATATGGCTCCTGCTTCACCATTTTTTATTGCCTTTCAATCATATTATTGTTATATACATAAAATAAAGTCCATATATAATGGTTGCATATTAACCATTTTTTATAGCGTCTAATTTATATTATTGTATGCTCAACCATTTTCATTGCCTCTCAACCATATTATTGTTAAGTACATAAAATAAAGTCCATACATAACGGTTGTATATTAACCATTTTTTATAGCGTCTCAGCCCATGTAAAGCAATAATAAGTTGAGCTCAACCATATTTTATTTTATTTAGCCATATTATTGTTATAAACATTAAATAAAGCAAATATTTCAACCATTATATGGAGCGGCGCAACCATTTTATGGTGCTACATCCAATCATAATATATTTTATAAACAGCCATAAATTCTGACCATAATATGACTGGTTCGATTATGGTTGCTAGCAACCATATTATTTCTTTTTATGAAGGAATCAACAAATTGCCAGGAAAAATGGAATAAGTAGTAGCTTCTATAAATAAATAAAATACATTACACCATAATCTTGAAAAAAATATAAATCTTTTCATCATAAAAACGATGAGAATATTTGTGCATTTAGTTTTTAATACAACTAAATTCTTTCAGATTTAATAATTCCAAAATAAATGTATGTAAACATGTATCCGTTATAAAAAGAAGTATTAACAGAATAACGTTATAATAACTGACATGTCATTTGATTTCTCAAAGCCACAACGATGGGAAGAAACAGATATAAAAAGAAAATTTTACTGCTTTTCTCTTTCTTTTTATATTAAAAATATATATGTATTTACTTGCTTTAAAAACATTTTCAACAACCAGTCATACAAATGCATTGAGTATTTTACACATGTCAGTCATTGTAAACTGTAAACAGCAGTATATGGCAACATATCAAGTTACCTTAAAATACACATGCTGCACAAATCTCTGAAAACACAGATACTTTAACACACATACATACATATGAATATTAACATATACTAACACAAAATTTAGTATGAATTAAGCCAACCAGAAAAAAAAGCTAAAAAAAATCAATGATAGAAAAATATCTGACTCGAAAAATATCAAAAATAATGAAGACAAAAAAATCCTAGAAAAAAGTTGACAATTTTTTAGTTACATTATTTCGTTCATTTTGTTGCTACATATTTTTGTGGATATTGTCAGTAAGAAACGTTGAGATAAAGATGCAAGAAGCAAGACATAAAGTGATAAGAAAAGCTCAAGTAAACTTCATATATATTAGTATTAGTTACCCATTTATATATAAGTACACATTCATACATGCATGTTTATGTGCTTTCATATATGCATTTCTTTTTTAAGCAAATAAACAGTGATGCATTTGCTTACTGAAACTGCACCAATGCTACATAAAACTTTAGATTAGAATTGACAAAAAAAAAATAAAAACCATCAAATTCTATTGAAAATTTTGTTGGCAAATCTATAGGGAGTCAATAATAGAAGTACATGAAAATTCCAACAACTGAGTAAATTTATTATTAAAATCTGACAATTATAAATAATTTAAATGTAACACGTAAAATTTAATTATATATGTATAATTTCTAATTGGTTAAAGGTCATGAGTTAGATTCGTGACATTAACTGAAATTAAGAGGTATAAAAATTTAACTTAATTTAATTTTTTTTTTTTTTTTTTTTTATTTATATATTTTTAGCACTTAATAGGTGTCAATAGTGGATTGTAAAAGTGCCGGTTTGAGCTAAACGGCGCCTTACTTATGTGTTCGATTCTTTAGAGCCCTCTACAAAGAAGTTATGATCATATATAATATTTGTGATTGTGATAAAGATCCGATATTTATGAGGGCTGCTATGTAGCCATTAGTATTATTTATTTATATATATTGATATATTTACAAATTCGTGTCAACTTTTGGACCTTAGAATATAAATTTTATTGAAATTGTAATTTAGGGTGCTAAATTAAAATAAGTTATTCGTTTCTCAAGATTGGTTCCAGTTTTCGAGTTCTAACTTATTGGAAGAATGTGTTTTTATTATGTTTACGAATATTTTCACTTACTAATGCATTTTCGCTTACTAAACTGAAGCATTCATTATTTGATTTAACTTAAACAATTAGCAGAGTTGATGGTTGCAGTACCCAGCAGTTTTTTCGGTGTCAATTTACCCGCTTTTGTACAGTAAAGTTCATTTGTGACCTAACTCATTCAAATGTGTACGTTTTTTTATTCACTCTAACTTCGCATATTTTGTGAGCGATTGTTAATCTATCGCACCTTTTATTGACTCTTTAGAAAGCGTTGAGGTGGCGATAGCACCATTTATTGACTCTTTAGAAAGCGTGGAGGTTGCGATTTATACTTTATTGACCCTTTGGTGAGCGTGGGAGTGGCGATTGGTTTTTTTTTATAGGTCACAAAAACGTCAAAAAGTAAATAGTTCATCCATTGGCAGTACAGGTTGGGTTACTTGACTAACGGCAATAAATACATGGTAGGAAATTTGGCTCTGATGCATCTTTTTTAGACGTGTGCAGTGTCAAATATCAATTTATTGACTCCTTGGTGCTTAACAGAGTCTTTAGTATGTTAAAGTTAAAGTGACTAGTCATCTAATTGGTAAAGTGATCAGTTTAACAAATTGTCAGGTGAATAACGCAATTTCAATTTCATAGGGAATTGACTTTTTCGTACTAGTCACTATATATCGCCACCTTTTGGTGGCAATACACCTCTTCCTAGGACATCCCCATGTTAAAGGGACTAGTCAGTTGATTAGTAAAGTGACTAGTTGTGCCCTATTGTAGTCAGTCAAGTAACTGGTTTCGGACTGTCACCATTGACTGCAGGGTAATTACAAATAGTTGACACTCTTACAGACATAAACAATTCTAAAGAAAGAGATAACATATGTGTTTATTTTCTATGATTTTTGTTCATTACTTTGAAACATAGCGTAATTAGAAAGTGCTCGCACATCAACAAAACCAATTGATTTTGTCATTCCGTGTGTAACATGTCAAAGGAATCATTTAAGACCCCACAAAGTATATATTTTCTGGGTCCTGGTTAGATTCTGAGTCCGTCTGTCTGTCTGTTGAAAGCAGGATAGGGCTCGAACGGGACAACGTAGGGGGATGAAATTTGGCACAAATATTTGTCTTATATAAGGTTTGGGATTGAAAAATTTCTTCTATTGTGTAATTTTTTGAAATGTTCTTTCTTTTGAAGTAATTTTTATACAATTTCACGGCATTTTCTCCTGACTTTCCAGCACAAAATTAAAAAAAAGTGCTATGACATATTGTATTTTAGGCGACGTTATAAAAATTTTCTGGAATTTATTGTTGCATATATATTTACAATAAGTTATGTTATGGATTTCGGTTGTTAAATTATTTGACTTTTAAAGTTTTAGATATAAATGATGTTATGTAAATGTTTGATTTGAATTGTTCAGATTTGCGTCGCTGTTATTAAATTCTCTTTCAAAACATAATTTATATAAATATTTTTATTTCATCTCTTATCAACGATGCAAACCGAGGTTACTAAAAATTAACAATTTCTTTTATAAAAAATTTTTCGTTCTAGCAAAAGTCATAAGATAACACAGCAAAAAACGAACTTAAAAAGAGCTGAAAAGTCATGATTTTGATATTATGTTGCCATTGAAAGGAAGCACTTAGTGCTAAAAAAGAGCTGCAGAAGTTCGTTTTTTAACCCATGGTTGTCATTGATAGTATGTTCTTCTTTAAAGCTTCTTGTTCTTTGCTTTTGAAATACTTCTATTATGCTTATAACTTTTTTTTTTGTGAAAATTCTCCTTTAGCCTCATTTAAAGATAACAAAATTACTTTATAATTTGTGAAATTTAAATTTTCTCAAGTTTTTCGACTAAAAATACATTTATTTTCACTTTTTTTTTGAAAGAAAAAATTAAAAGCTTAAGAAATCCTCAAAATATGTTTTTTATGCTGTTTATCAGAAGCACTTGATCCTTTTTTTGCTGGTATTCAAACAAAATTTTGCCAAAAATAGTACTTGTGCTTATTTCCTTAAATACTAGATTAGTATAAATACAGCATAAATTTACCTTAGAAAGGGCTAAACTTTATTACACATACAAATTTCTCATGAATATATTAAATTATGTTAATTTATCTGAATAATATTTTATATTTAAAGATCAACTATAAAAATTGATGGTGATGATGATGAAGATTAGCTTTAAAAACTCACATTATTTGTTTAATTATTATATATGTATAATTACACACATAAATTTGTGTTTGAAAATTATTTATCTCTTTTTGATGCAAAGTGGACACTTAGCCTCTAAAGTATAGTGCATGAACACTTTTTTAAAACTGGTGTTAACATATCAAAATTATGCTTTTATTTCGATACATTAAAAAGCTTTCTTAATTGCTTTGAATAGTTTAATTGCCATTAGACTTCTTTTTCCTCTAACGTTTTTAAAGCTGTCAATAAAGAGCCTGCTGTTTTTAAGACCTGTAATAATTTTTATAAAATACTTAAAATAAATATTTAATAAATAATGCTAACCAAACATACCCATAAATATAAACTCAAATCAACCTCAAAAAAGACCCCCTTTAAATGACTGGGTTTTTGCGAACGCATCATGGGAAGTAAAAGTAATTTTTTATAAGGTTTTCCCAAGTGAGACCAATCAAAAGCAGCATAGATTTCAGTTGATACTTGCATGCTCTAAAAAAAGAGAATATATTGTAAATTTTGAAATAAATAATAAAACTTAGTGAATTTTTTTTTTGTTTTTACCTCATCTTTTATTCTCTGACCATTGTAGCAATACAAACTCAATTGTAAAGTGACGGCCGTTAAAAATAAAGCTTTATAAGCGGCATCAAACATTGAATAATTCGGACGACTGACACTAAAAACCAAACTACAGATTTCCGAACAAACAATAATGAATTTTATGAAAATAATTTCACCATAAACCTGATTTAATCTTTCAGCCAGTGCCAGGGTTTGACGATGATATTGTATACACGATATAATGGGTGTGAAATATTTCGTAGGTTCACGATATTGATTGGTATTTGCTCCTGTACCATGACTTGCATATTCATTGCATTTTATAGCAACTTGATTAAAACGATGCATTAAAATTTGATATTGTGCCAAAATATTTCGTACTAACCAGGTGAATAAAGTATCAATAGCTAAGGATACATCACACACATAATAACTGGTTAAGAAATTCAATAGGAATACTATAGAATAACCACCAATGTGGGAGTAATTCCAAAAATAGCTGTATGAAGTAAGAAAAAATATTAATAATTAAAATATTAAAATATTTAATTACTAAGAAGTGAGATCGAAAAAATCTTAACACACATTTTGCCTCATAACTTTTTTCGGAATTAATATTTAAAATTCCTTTTTTGATCTAGTTGTCATGGAAAAATACTTCAGTAATTATTTTTAATAACACCATGTTAATTTGTCCTTATTTTCATCAAAATAAGTGACGAAAACGATATACGTCCTACAAGTTATTAACAAATTTCAAAAAATCCAAATAGATTTTACAAATAATTGGTCACAGAATTAAATGTCGTCCGTAAAACCGTTTCTAATGTTATTAAACAGTATCAAGAGAATTTGACTATTGATGTGAAACCTAGTTCGGTAAGAAAAAAGGACCACATGATATTGGGAGGGCCAGAAAATTGAAGGCATATTGAAAGGAACTCCAAGCACTTCTGCTAGAAAATCAGCTCAGTTTTCTCAGTGCTTCGACTATTTGGTGCGAAAATTTAAAGCTAATGGGAAAGTTGATAACATATAAAGTTCAAAAAATTCCAAACTTGAATTCTGCAAAAAAATTACAAGCCAAAAATAGGACTCGGAATTTAAAGCCAAATTTCATACAAAAATACTCAAGTTAAATAATTGACGAAAGAAACGTAGGTGCTGGCAGAATCTTCGCAGCTTGTGTCTCAAAAATTGTTATTGCTAATGCTCGTAGCAATGTTGGAGATGAGTTTAAGACAAAAAAGCAGCAAAAATTTCTTACAAAATTCATGGTATGACAAGCTTTTTGCAGTTGCGGCAAAACAGGAAAGTCATTTGATACATTCGGATCTATAAATACCAAAATATGCATAAAGGAATATTTGCAAAAAAGACTTCTTCTTTTCTTAAGAAAGCACAACGTGTCCACGTATTTTTGGACCCATTTGGTATCATGTCACTACGATAAGAAAGCTCTGGAGTGGTACCAAATCAATAACATAGTTTTAGTACCAAGAGAGGTCAATTTTCAAAATTGTCCATAGCTTAGACCAGTGGAGAGATATTGAGCTCTTGTGAAAAGTGAATTCAAGTGTACAAAAAACGTGTCCCAAAATACCAAAGATTTTAACAGAAGATGTGCACACTGTTCCAAAAAAGTGACTGAAGCAACTATCAAATCTCCAAAGAAAGCGTTTTCAAAAATGGTCCACAATTTTATAATTAGTAGTTAGATTCATAAAAATTATATATTTCTGTGATCTGTGCTAAATTATCAAATGTTTAAAAAAAATAATGAAAACTCTAAGATCAACCGTTTTCAAGTTATTGAATATTATATATGTTAAGAATTTTTCGATCTCACTCCTTATGTAAATATTGATGTCTTTAAAATGACATTGTTGTGCAAAAATAAAACTTACGTAGCTTTATTGGCTTCCACTAAAACTAACTTTCCACTGGTGATATAAACATAAAGACCATATATAGCAGGATGTATAAAGGCAAAGGTGCCCGTGGCAAGAACAATTTTATAATAAATATTAGAAACAAATGCCTCATTGGTATTTTCTTTGCGCACTATTAACAATTCTTCATGTTCAGCTAAAAAAAAAAAGATAAAAGAAAATTTCTTTATGTAACAATTATATTAGAAAGAAATTCCTTGCTACTTACCTTTTAAATTTAACTGATGTAATTCATTTACTAATTGCACAATATCCTTTCGTTTACTGAGAAATATAATCATTTTCCAAATTGATAAAATACATTGACACATAAGAGGTACTGAGTCGGTTACTTCATCATATTCCTTAATATGATTTGCTATATAATGAAGAATAATAATCAGATGAAATAATGTACTTATGAAGAGACCATAACACAATAGGGGACGTTTTACTACATGGTCAGGATTTTGGACCATGGGATTAAGACCAACCCCAGCAAATGTTAGCTTTTGTATATAAAAGTAACGTTGCACAATCATTGAAAATGTTCACCAACTATTAATCGTGTCTTGAGAACGGCCGAATTTGGAGAAGTTTTTTATCTATATGATTTCATTTGTACACTGACATCGTGTTTAAATAGTTACTTCCGTAGACAGGGTCGTATTATATGAATGAGATAGTAAGGCCCAAATGCATATATTAAATACAAAGATTTTTGATTAAGAACCATGAAAAATAAAAATATCATTGTTCAAATAAATTGTTTCAACTTTACTGAGGAAAAAAATTCGATTTAAAATCAACCACGGTTGTGGTCATATTGGTAATTTACGGTATCGGCTTTAACAAATTTTATATAAAGCTATTTAATAGTTTGATACAGCAATGATGTCAACTTGATACCACTTAGGTATCGATTTTCGTTAAGATTTAAATATGCTGTGTTGAATTTGAACATATACAGGGAAAGTTCACTATTGATGCCGAATGGTGTCGTCAACATATATTTGCTAGATTTTTCCAAATATTTAAAGATACGTTCAAGATGATTAAAATAAATTCAACATGATAAATTCAGTACAGTTGTAAATGTTTTTTTAGTACAATTCTACTTCAATATCAGAGTAGTAGTATAACTATTAAATTTTGCATTATTTATAATATTATATAAGTGAGTACATATAAATTGTGTTGAAATAAAAATTCTTCAGACGATTTTAAGCTTCCTTTAAGAATTATTGATGAATAGTAACCAAAATTTATTGAAATTCAACTAAATTTAGGGATTCATACAAATAAATTTAGAAATATTCTAATTCTCAGAGATAAAAGAAATCAATTGAAAATCCGTTCTATGAAATTACTTAATTTAAATTTTTCTATTTCAAATTTTTTTAAATTTTTGGAATTCATACAGATCTGATTAGTTCTTTTTCAAAAATACTATACAGCTATAATCCCAACCGTTAGGTGATAGAACAATTTGGAAACACACTGTCTGTTTAAACTGATTTGCAATTTACAAAGTACAATTTTAAAAATCTCTAATATGTAGTTTGAAAAATAACGTAGGTTATACACCTAAAATATACACCAAAATTTCAGATTTATCAGGTATGTTCTGGAAATCACTCTTCGTCGAAGTGATTTCAAATCACCTAAAAGGTGTTCTGTGCACAAAAAATTATGAAATCACGTGATTTCAAATCTTTCAACTTTTTAGTGTCGATTTCAAATCATTTGCTTATTTTTGCAAACACTGTGTTGTTAATCAAATGTAAAATGATTTATAAAAGCAATTATTGCCAATAACGTTGCTCCTGGCATTTTAATAAAAGGCTAAATATTTTATATTTCAAAAGGCTAAATATTTTATTTGATTTGATTGTAAACAAAATAAAAAATTAGCTGTTTGCTTGCTCATGATTTCTTAAAATTATTTCAAAATCGTTCGTGATTTGAAAACACCGTGATTCCAGAACAAGCCTGTATACATCTAAAAGCGGTTTCTTCACATATTTTTTAGTTTTCAAGATATCAAAAAAAAATATTTTTTTTACTATATTTGATAACCAATTTGTTAATAAGAAGTTATAAATTGGAATTAAAGTTGTGTCCAATTGAATCATTCGCAATATTTATGATCAGTTTCAGGTATTAGAGTCCAATAGTAGGAATTCATCATGTTTTCATCCTAAAATTCTTGATTTTTCGATTTCCGCCAAATTTTATTGTACTTGTTCGTCTTTCTCGTTACTCGTACGCCAGACTTTCAAATTAAAAATCGAAACATCGAATAAAGAAAATTTAGTTTTATAGATATCTGAGCTTCAATTTTATGTCATTTTTGCAACAAACTCTATTATTCAGTGGATTTGCGATTACCGAGAATGTTGCGAACAAAACATCCGAATTATATCTCCGTTGTCGTTTTATTTGACGTTAAACATTTTTTAAATATTCCGCTGGTCATTAGTTTTTGCATATTAGGATTTAAAAATATATCTTCTGAAATTTAAAAATATATCTTCTGAAATTCTAAATAAAAAAAAGTTCTATGTGAAGATGCGACTTAAAAGTATTTTGGGAACTTAGAAAGTATAAAATGAAGAAGTTTTGTTTTCCGCTACAAATGATAGCAAACAGTGTATTCATAAAATCAAATAAATCGTTGATTTCATCAACTTGAAAATCGGGAACAGTGCCTCATTTTTGTTACCGTTTACACTGACGTTTATTAGAGTGTCAACAACTTTTTATCCTTCTACCATGAAGCAATCAACTATGTCAACTCTTTTCGTAAATTCAAACTTCTAATCTAGTCATTCAATTCAATTGGTGACATAAAAAAAAAATAGTGAAAAGTCCCATCATTGAGCATTTAATATCAGTTTGCAATTTTTAACGAGTATAAAGTGTGTGTTCGAATTACATATTTTTACTTATAACTTTGTGTGCCGATAATTAAATGCTGGAGCTTAAAAGATAGCAAAGCTCATGAAAATTTTAAAGTTTAAATGATGAAACGTCATTTCTGACTTCTCACAACTTTCTGGACAAAATTTTTATGTATCAGATATTTGAGGAAATGTTCCAGAAGAGTACCGTAGTTTAAATTTCTCAAGAAGTTTCTTTCAGCTATATGCAGCTGTGGTGAAAGAAGTGAATCGTATGTAACAACGGGTACATACATCTCGGAAATTTATACCAAACAGCGTGTACAAAGAAGACTGCTTCCATTTATAAGGCCTGATATGACATTGTGCCATTACAGTAAAAGTACATTAGAATGTTACAGTAAACAATTGTTAATTATGTTCCAAAAAATGCCAACACTCCAAATTGCCACGAACTTCCGCCAATTGAAAGATATTGGGCCCTTTTCAAAAGGAAATTATGGAAGACTAATGTTGCGCCAAAAACATTGACAAATTTTTAACTCAAGTGGACAGCTGGTTCCAAAAAAAGTTACGCAAATTACAATCAAAAACTAATGGTGGGTGTTTCTAAGAAAAATAATAATATAAACATTAATTTATACTTTATTGTTACAAGTAATAAATCTGTGGAAAAAAACCCTAAAATATATTGTTTCATTCATAATTGTTACTTATTCCAGTCAGTTTGCATATTAATATTTGTCTGTTAAGTTTTATTCGGACGCACACTTTATAATTTTTTAAACATAATACAAATACTTGAAATAATCTTTGTTATATTTTTTCTATATCTCTACACTATCTGGAACAGAATCCAACATTTAAAATATATGAATGAAATCAATCGTTTAGCTACGTTATGATAGCTCATTATTTCAAAACGTGAGAACTCGAGAACTGGAACCAATTTTGAAAAACAAACACTATATTTGAATTCAGCGCCGAATTTGTAATCTCTTCACCTGGTTTTCACTCTGTAAATAGCTAATTTAAAAATTAAAGTATGTTCCCTAGAGATGATGTATTTGTTTCAGTATCATTTTAAAAATAAATTAAAATGCACTTAAAAGTGGTATATTATGTTATTTTAAAACCCGAACAAAATTATTTCGGGCCCTCTTTTAATTAAGGCTCTTTTAAAACGAAATACAAACGTTGCAATATAAAATGAAAATATTTACATTTTCAAACTTTTATTTATAAACTACATAATAATTATAGATTATATAAACTGTAATTAAACTTTAACAGTTTGTTAAACAAAACAAATTTTCATGTAAATACCTAAAAGCATTAACATGTGTTAAATATAATTAGGGACTCACATACATATGTACATAAATACTTATTAATCAAACAAAAAAGTTGTCAAATATCCTCTACTAAAAACATAGGAAATTTCCAAAATTCCTGTAAAAGAATTGTACAAATATATAGCATCAAAATAAAAAATGCTTTAGTTTATAAAAGAAAAATTTTGTTATATTACAATTTTTAAGTATAATAAAATCTTAAATTTAGTTTAAAAAAAGTTAAGTTTAAAGAACCCTCTTAAGTAAAAACCAATATGCCATAAAATCAATACCAACATCATAGAATTTCATCAACTTATACAAATTTCAACAACAGCAAATACTCCAACGTCATCGATGTCAACAACAGTTAAAAAATTTCCAAGTTATTCAACCATCATATGTTATGTCATTGAAATTGATGACATATCCAGCAATTCTCCTCGCTACAAACATCTTGAAGATGAAATAATAAACTAATAAAAATATCAATATATTTTACATAGAAATAATAAAAAACTATGTAACTGTGTGTGTGTACAAAAAAATAAAATTTAAAATGTTCTATGTACAATGTACATGTGCTATGCATGGTAGGAAAGTTAAAACTCTATTATAGTTATTCTTCTTTAATCTTCATTTAAAGTACTTTTAAAAGATATCAATTCAATCGATTTTGTAAGCATCACAAGTATTGTCCAATATAAATTTTGAAAGTTGGTCGTAAGGGGCGTGGTATATTATAAAAAATGGTATAATATATAGCTTTTGTAGTTTTTAACCTGGCTAAAACTGACTTTAATCCGTAATAAGTTTTGTTTAATAATCATGGTTTAATTTAATAATCATGATTGTTGTTCAAATTTCAAAGACTTAGAAAAAAGGCGTACAAATTTTGAAATAGAGATTGATACTTGTTGTAATTATGCGTATTTTGCGTTGATGTGCCGGAGATTGTCAATGCAGTAGATAGTCTTAAAGTTTGTAAAACAAAAGCAAAATTAAAAAAAAATTGCACTTTTTGTTTTAGAATTTTTATACAAACCACTATAAGTTTCGCGCCCCCTGCACGAAATGAACCGAAATGCAAACTAATTGTGATTGTCTTAAAAACTGAATGATTACTTTTCTCAAGTTACAAAATATTAGATTATGAGGTATTTAATGTTGAAATAATTGTTCAAATAAGTACAATTTTACAAAATTGTTTTTTCTAGAGTCTGTGTCACTGTGGTGAAAATTAGTAGTCAATTGAAGTTAGTTTTAAATGAATCGGTGCAAATAGTTAAAGTTCGATCAAGAAATATTTTCAAAGTCATATCAGGTAGTTAAAAAAAAACAAATTGAAAAAAGCATTAAATTTTAATACGTTAGTTCCTAGTGGTCCCAGTAGTATATTAAGTTTCAAACAAAATGGTTTTAATTTAAGTCATTTTGGTCTGTATAATGGTTTAAAATGATTCCAATAATGTATTGTTAATAGTTGTAGCCACAGGAATCTGTAACTCAGTTGAGTTAGTTTCAAGTTAATCAGTCAATAAGTTGAATTATTACAGTTATTATTATTAATATTACTATTACTACTTGCAATTAAAAATAATCTGGTTTATTTAAAGAAAATAAAATAACGGTTTAAAAAGATAAAAACGCAACAATATATCTGCGAGAAAATGGTCTCAATTGCGGTACCTTAGTACCAGTATAGTACCAATTGTCACCTAACCGATCACCAAAGTTCCAGTTGAGTACAAGTCGACACCCCCACGCTCACTAAATATAAGATGAATAACAATCTGTAGCTGAGTTGTTAGCATTAAAGATAATAAATAAAACGCGAGATACGCCAGAAGCCCTATTACGGTTCGAAATAAATAATAAATAAAAAGTGACAGGTTCCTCCCATTGAGACTTACGTCTCTCTCCGGTCAAAAAATATGACGGTTTAAAAAACCTAAAAACTTTGCAAAGGTTTACCTGTTTACTTTTTAATAACGCCTAAACTATTCAAAGTAGATATGCAGGTATGTGATGGAAAACGATTTCGAAAACGAATCGATTTTAAATCGAAAAAATGTGTGATGTACTGATATTTTCGTTTTTGTTATTGGTAAAAATTATATTTTAATCACTTTTTTTTAGATTTTACTAAAGAAGTTTTTTATATTTGCCTAAAAATAATTGTTATTTTTCACATGAAATTCATCACAATTTTTTAAACCGATTCGTTTTGAAAACGATCGGTTTTTTATATCAAAAATTCAAAGGTTCAAGTTAGGCATATACATAATTATATCTCAAAAAACAGTGTTTTTAAAATTCTGAAAAAAATATATAATGTTGACGTAACTCTTCTTCATACACACGTAAAATTTTAAGTTGGAGACTCATTTAGTTTAAAAGTTATGGACAAAAAAAAACATTACTAGGGGGCGGATTTATATGCAAATGCATGTTTTTTTTTTGGAGCATTTAAAAATGATCTTATGTTGTTATTTATCCGAAACAGACATTTTAAATGGCATCGATTTATTAGTGCATATTTTTACATATTTTGTTGAAAATGCATATTTTACCTAATAATGCATATTTTAAATGCACCCGAAAACTTTTTATTTTTCAATCAATATAAATATCTTTACTGTTCAAAAAATAATTTTTCATTTGTTGAAAAAAATATGTAAAGGATTTTTATTTTTTAATATAAATATACATGATGATGAAAATAATAAATATCTTTAACGATAAGAATCCTTAAAAATAAATATCAGTATGAAAAAAATTTCAAATTATTGTTTTTTTAGTCATACTTTTGTTTTGTTTAAAATTTTTTCATTCGATGAATATTCGATCATGAAAAAAATTAAACTGTTGATGAGAAAAAAAAAAATATTATGGATTTTTATTATTTTTTGAACATTGAAGATTGTTTTTCGATTGAAATAAAAATAAAAATATTGTTTTTTTAGTATTAAAATCCGGTCTCTGGTAAAATGTGCATAACAGTTGTTCTAGCGATTTTTAACACTCATTTTCCTAAATTAGAGGGTTTCGATTCATTAATTACTCAAATTAGTTTAATAGATAGTGCTATTGCAAAAATCGAAGCTGCAGAAGGCCTCGTTGCTGAAAAAATAAAATTAAAGTTGCAAGCTGTTATTAAAAAAATTAATGATTTGAGAAAAAAATTCAGAATCAATTATTTTACGTTCAGGTGATGTTTTATGTTTAGAAGAATACTCTTTTTCTGAACTACAATTATTCAAATACGCTTCTGTTTACGTTGAAAGATAATTTTCTATATACAGTAGCGAGCATTAAAAATGCAACGCTATGTGATATGATCTTTGTTCGCAAATATTTTGCTTATAGCAAGTCCTAATGTAACAGTACTATTGTGATTTTATTATTAGTGGTAATTGATGCCTGTTGCATATAATTTTGTTGAATATTTTTGTGCGTAACGAAAATTATTGAACGTTTAGTAAAAGCAGTTGAAAATGTGAGCGAAATGCAACTTTAAACAAATAAACATGATTTTTAAAATTTTGATAAAAATTTTGATTGGAAATGGTTGGAAACTATAGTTTTGTTAAAAAACATATTGTCTAAGATACGTGCAATCTACAAATAATATAAATATTTGCAATAAATTTCAATTTTATTAAATTTTGATATTTTTCTGAACTATTTTGGACATTTTTCAATAGAGATTGATATTTTTGGAATTATTATTTATTTTGTTAGTTGTTTTAAAACCAACAAACATTTTCTATGAATAAGCGATAAAATATTTATGATAGTTTAGTTTAACTTCATAATTTATAATTGAGTATGACCTTTCGACCGATTTTGGTCCTGGAACAAATTCTAACACAAGGAAAAACAGTTAAGAAATATACCTATTTTGAACTCTTCATATGTTGAAAAATTGAAAGTTCATCCTTCGTGATGATTGGACTATTGGACTTATTTACTATTGGAAATTAATATTTAAGTAAGTATGTCTACCTAGACCGTCTAAAATTGAAATATATGGATTTAGAGTCAAATTAATTCAAGTTATCGTAATAGGCTCTTATTTCCATTATACAGTACTCGTAAAAATAATAAAGGACCAGCCTCTAAAAGTAAAGGTGGTAGTTTTATACAAGTAAATAATATGTGTTTTATTAGAAGGATATTCAGTTATCATATTTACATTATTAAATCAACGATTGCTGGCAATAGTTGCTTGAATGACCAAATGTGGACATTCAGATAATATAAAATATCTACTCTTAAATGACTTGTATCAATTGTTACAGGCATGATCGTTTCAATATTGTTTCTTTAAGATAATTTTTAAGAATCTTCATATTAGAACTACATATTAATATTATTTGACTGCCATTATCACAATGTTATTCAAAAATATTCGAAAATTCTTAAAAAGTATGGAGAAAAGAGTGTTTTCTTAATATTATTAATATCCTTTGTAGTTAAAATTACCTTAAATTTATATGTATTGGTAGTAATTAGTGGTGATACTACCAAATCATAGTTTTGATAATTTTTCAATAATTATTTTTATCAAAATTTAAAAAAATCCGATGATTTTTTAGGAGTTGCATTTTCTTTGCTCCCTTAAATTTACAACTTTTTTTTTAAATATTATTAACTGTTCGTATGCGTAACAATTTGGAACAAAATGACATACAATAGTTGGCTAAGGTCGCAAAGAATAAAATCACAATAGAATTGGCTAATTTAATGACGTTCCAGTCCTAATCAATACGATCAAAAATCTACAGCCTAGCGTTGCATTTTTATGCTCGCTACTGTATGTACGCCAAAATAGATAATCATTTACATTTGACAACTTAGTAAAAAAATATGTTTGTGTATATAAATAAAAACCTATCTAACTAAGGTTGTATTAAACTCAATGTCACTAATAAAAATGTGATCTTAAGGAGTACAAATTTAAAAACTACAAATAATTAGTATTGATCTCTTAAAACATAGCTTTAACTTTTAAAATTACAAAATGTATTGCATTTCTTAACTTAAAATGGACTGATTTTTGTTTTTTCTTATAGAATAACTTATTTTTTCTTCTTGCTACTTAATAAATATTAAAAAAATAAATGCATATTTCTTAATTTTTTAGGGTATATTTCGTTTTTATAGGCGCATATTTTCCAAAAATAAATGCATATAAATCCGCTCCTACTTAATACTTATAACTTTTGATAATTTTAATTTCAATGTATTTTTAAAAATGAAAATATTGCATTTAAAATGTTATGTAGTAAGTTCAAAGGTCAAAATTTGACTTACAAAAATTAAACTTTTACATCTCAAGTCAATATTTTTTTCTATTAAATGAAATAAAAATTTGAATTTTACAATGTATTGTTTAGAAGTTATGAGCAATAAAGTATGGAAAAAATTGATAGTTTTTTCATTTTTAAAACGCCATAATTTTGGAGCAAAAAGGGTCTTCAAACTGAAAATTTTGTATATGAGCAACACTTGTAACTGTTGCGATTTTTTTTTTATTTTATTTTTTTTTTCTTTTTGTTTGTTTATATGGATATGGAATTACTCCATTATGAAGTCCTGAAACTAGAACCGTTCTCTAACCCCAAGAACCTGTCACGTGACTAGTTTTGAAGCGGTTCTCTTTCTTAAATTATATTTAAATATTTCAATTTAAAATTGGCAAAAATTTCAATAACAATTTAATTGTCACTTAACCAACTTTTGGAAATCAATTTTCATTTGTACTACTTTTTTATTACATTTCTATTGGGTATAAAAGTTTGGAATTTTTTGTGTTTTACTTTCATGAAAAAGCAAAATTCACATGAATTTTTATAAAAAGATAAAGTATGTTAAGCTATTTTTCCTTCACCAGCACTCTATTTTCCTCTCAACACATCTATTTGGTCTTCACAAAAGCCGCAATCACATGCAACTGACTGGCTGTATGTTCTAGATATATACAAATATATGTATTTGTATATATATACATATATACATACGTACATAAACAACGTATGTTGCCAAATAACAGCAGCAAAAACAAACGACTGGAAAAAGTTGAATGCAAAGATTTTGACATTTACTGAATTAGTTGTTGTAGCAGATCTTTTATATATGTTGGTCCCAAATTGTGTAACAATTTCTTTCATAGAAAAATAAAAACAAAACTGTATAGGAATGCGTGTGTGTTTTTAGAAGCAGAAAAAATCTGGTATTTTTTATTTTATTATTTTTTTTTTTTTTTCGTTAAATTAAAAATAAAAAAATCTATTAAATGACAGTTTTGATACCAACTGTCAATACCAGGCAGGAGTATCTAGAAGCACATCACTATAAGCAATAACAAAAGTAGAAACAGGGAGACTACAATTTAATATCAAGGGTTTGCAATTTTGATTTTACATATTTCTCAAAAATATGTTGCGAATAGCTCATATATAATATTGTTTTTGATTACACTGGTCGAAAAAATTTTTTTTTTCGAGCTCCTTCGAAAAAAAAAAAAAAAAATATGTAGACAAGCTGGAATTACGCATGCTAAACTCTAATCTGCTTTCAGTTTTTTTCCATCAGGTCGGGATTTTTTTTTTTTATGGGCGTGTCTAATATTCTGCCCTAAATATGCCGATTACTCAAGTAAATTTCACTATTACTTGAGAACGGTATGCACGGTTTATATAAATGATATACCACGATATGCGGAATAAAATTTGCTTTAAATCGTTTTACTATTAAATTTTTATACGCTCAATAGTTTAGGAGATATTTCGAAAAAGGTGTCGGAAAAAATTTCTTTTTTTTTACTAAAACTTTTTTTAAAAGTGAAAACATCAAAAATATTTAAGTTTATCACCTTTATCTCAAAGCTGGTAAAACTACGATTAAATAAAGCCACGTATAATAAAAATTGATGCACAAATCTTGATTGGATTCACAGTTAAGTTTGGATACCCATGCACATCTACAGTTAAGTGAAAATACACTGGTGGGCAAAAAAAAAATTTTTTCGTCTTAAATAAAAAAAATAGATGGATTAGATGGAATTCAACGTGCTTAATAATAATCAGCTCTTAGTTTTTTTCTATCACGCACTGATTTTTTTTTTATGGGCATGAATACTATGACCCCGCCTTTAAGCAGTCACACTTGTATAACTTGAGAACGATTTGTCCAATTAAGATAAATTGAACTTTGATATATAGCGACCTAAATTGTCTTTGAGCTGAATTTATATAATTTTTTGTTCAGTTAATATTTCCGTAGTTATTGGGTAATTAGTACAAAAAATTCTAAAATTTATTTTTTTGAAAAGTGGTGAAAATTTTTATCCATAACTCTAAAATTCTTGAGCGAATTAAAAATATTGTTGACATACCTTGAAGACAATTTTTGTATGCATCTTTTTATGTATCACTTATCAAAATCATGTAAAGAGTTCTTGAGTTATAGCCTAAGTTTCACAAACCATTCCCGAATTTTATAGTGTGACCGCTGAATAAGGTGATGATATTAGTCATGCACATAAAAAAAAATCAATACCCGATAGAAAAAAAGTGAATGCAGATTCTTGTCTAACTCGTTAGAATCCACCTAGTCCACCTATTTTTGTTTCAAGAAAAAATAAAAAAAAAAATTTTTTGGCCACCACTATATTTCTACTCAATTGTATGTAAAATGGGTATTTTTACTTAACTATGAATAAAATTTAGATTTCTGCATCAATTTTAAGATACATACCTCATTTTATTCGCAGCATTACCAGCTTTAAAATAAAGATGATAAACTGTAACATTTTAGATGTTTTCATTTATTAAAAGTAATTTTAATAACAAAACAAATCTAAAATTTTGCATGAAAATGATCGGACACTTATTTCAAAATAACTCCGAAACTATTGAGCACATAAAAAAATTAAGTTTAAATGATTTGAAGATATTTAGATAGATATTTAAAAGATATTAGTCCGCATCTTTTGGTGTACTACTTTGATCAATCGTACACACCGTTCTTAAGTTATGAGGAAATATACTAGAGTAATGGCCTTACTATGGGCAAAATATTAGACACGCCCATAAAAAAAAATCCAGACCTGATGGAAAAAAACTGAAAGCAACTATTCGTCTATTGGGGAGAATTTTTTTGTTGACCAGTGTTATAAAAAAATTGTATATAATACAAAATATATTTTAAGATTTCTCTTTTGAAATGTGCTTATAATTGTTTCTATATAGAATTAAAAAATTTAAATACTTAAGTTTTAGCAGGTTTTTATACCCACCATCAAAAAGATTGGGGGCATATTGATTTTGACATTCCGTGTGTAGCATGTCGAAGGAATCATCTAAGACCCCACAAAGTACATATTTTCTGGGTCCTGGTTAGATTCTGAGTCGATCTAGCTATGTCCGTCTGTCTGTTGAAAGCAGGATAGGGCTCGAACGGGGCAACGTAGGAAGACGTTGGCACAAATATTTATCTTATTTTCTTTGGTAAGGTTTCTTTGGTATTGAAAATGGGCAAAATCGGTTATGGTTATGGGCTAAAAACTAGAAACACAGGGTGTCCGTTTCGTACTTTTCTGCTGATATTTTTTCAATAAAAGCATGTAAGACAACGAAATTTTGTACATATAGTTCGGGGATCGATATTTACTCGGAAACCAAAAATGGGCGTGGTCCGCCCGCATCCCATATAAGGTGAAATTGTGTTCAAACAGTTCAAGGACCAATGTAAACTCGGAAACAAAAAATGGGCGTGGTCCGCCCACTTTACTGCTCACTTTACCACCCCCTCCCATATAACGTAAAATTAGAAAAAGTTGATGGTGAGTATATAGATTCGGCCGGGCCGAATATAACATTCGCACTTGTTTCAAATAGCTTTAGCAAGAAACCCCTCTATTTCTATTAACTTCAATGCATATTTTCGAAAAAAAAAAAAATGTGCTCTGTGAACATTGTCATAAAAATTGGCAATATGAAAGACACGCGCTGGTTGCCAAACGGTGGGTCCGCTAGCCTGTCACTTGTACATGTATGCATGGATATGTGCAAGAAAAACAAAAACATTTGCATTTGACTACGATTTGAACGCAAAATTTAACAAAATTTTCAACATTTCTTCCTTCTCCTCATTCCTCAGCATTCTAAACTACAACTTTTTCTGCCAATGACTTTGTAAGCGTAGAAAGAAACTTGTTGTTCCAAAGATGATGTTGGTGACATCAACTTCAGTAATGGCTGGCTGCTGGGTCGGTTATTTGTTTGGTTCGTTGGTTAGTTTTGAATTGGATTGCATGTTTTTCAAAGAGATGATACTTAGAAATTGGCTTATGGCCAATTGATTTATAACACAAGAACACACACACTGTTTGATCACAAAATGAAAAGCAGATAAGAAAAAAATCGCAATATAAACAAGCAGCTAGAATTGTTTATTTCATAAGAAAACTTCTTAGATAAAGTTTGTACAATTTTCATCTTCATCAACATCATCCTTATTTTCATCTTCTTATAGTAATGAAATGATTGCACAAAAAGACAGAGGAGTTCAATTGTAAGAAAAGCAAAATAATTTAAAGTTAACAATAATAACTTTGAAAACACAATAAATAGATTGCATACTATTGGGCTTTATTTATTTACAGTATGAGTTGAGGGTATATTTTTTGCACTCAAATCTGGTATTAAATATTTACTAGTAAGTAGTTAAGTAATTTATTTAAACAAACTGAAAAAGTTTGTAAATTTTTGGTAGAAAAATAAAAAAAAAAAAAAAATCTTTGATATTACAGCTTTTAAAGACGACAAATTGTAAATGCCCAAAGAATATAAACTTGTATTCCTGAATTTATTTTCGAAAGCGAGCTATTTGCGAAAATCCTTGTTAGAAAAGTTTTTTTGTAAGATGGTTAATTATATTTAGCTTATATTTTTGTGATTTCTGCAAAAATATAAAATATATTGTACATAAGAACAGAATTTACATGCATACATTTATAGATTTAAAATAAGCCCCTAAAATATGCTTTTAGAAATTTACACTTACATAAGTGTAAATTATTTAACATTTTTATGCATATTATAACATATTTTGGGGGCTCAAAAAAAGTAAATGGATGAAAATTTAGCCTCTAATTATTTTGTTTCTTCTATTGCACCTTAAACATTTTTATCAAACAGAAAAATGAAATACTTAAGTGTAAAGAGCAGATTTTAATGGATTTGTTGATTTGATATAAACCCCTAAAATATGTTTTCAATAATTTATCATAAGCACAAACATTTTTAATAAATATAAATTTCTAAAAACATATTTTAGGTGCATATTTTTTACGTATAAATCAATATAATTATAAAATCTTGATGTTCGAATAAATGCAAAAAGTAGCTTTAAAAGTTTTAAATTTAAAACGCATGAATCTACTACATATATATATTACTTATAGATTAAAATTTCCACATCGAGCAAACTCAAATTTATACTGTAAAATGCAGTTAACTTGTTATGTATATAACCTGTGGCAATATTAGCTGCAAACTTTGATTCTTTTAACGTGTATACTCTGACAGTTTCCAGTAAATGACGATGATGACATTTAAAAGACGGTGGTAAGCAACAGCGAAATAGAACGGTGTCAGAACAAATAAACACTTGACAAATTTACTTTTTTTACAATAAATGCGTCAAAAGTGCCAATGAACAACCTTTTCACAATTCTCAATGAAGTTTTGAAGAGATTGTTAGAAAAAAAAGCTGCAAAAAATAAGATTAAAGAATTTTATCTTCACACCAAAAATTTGTGAACAAAGTTTAAAATTACAATGTCTACAAAGAGATCAGCACAATTTTGTACTCAAGTTAAACATCTTAGCATCCCCCATGGAAGGAACATTAAAAAAATATTAAAATAAAAGATATAGGCCATTATCAAAAATTCTTAACCTGGCTGGAACTGACTTAAATCCTTAAAAAGTTTTGTGGTAATGATATTTAAAACAAATTGGTTACAGATTTGAACTCATAAGACTTGAAACTAATAAAGTGCAAAATTTTAGCGCCATAAGTTTCTTCTTACAGTCATGTTCAAAGTTCAAGAATATAGAAAAACTGATAAAAATTACTTAAGTTTTTCCAATTTTTCTACACTTTTTGTTCGAGCGTTTATAATTTTTGATCTCATTTTATCATAAGCAAACTAATCGGACTTTGTATATAAATTCTGCACCATCTTTGTTGTTATGCAGACTTTCAAAAACTAAATACAGGGTAGTCAAGTTTTGATGACAACATTTTTTGGTTTTTTAAATTTTTAAGTTTTTTGGGCGCGGTCTGTACGCCCCTCAACCGAATACAAAATCTGGGATAGAGATTGATACATGTTGTAATTGTGTGTATTTTTCGTTGATGTGCCCGAAATATTCAACGTAGTAGATAGTATCAAAGTTTGGAAAACAAGTGCGAACATTTTTCAAAGAGTCAGTTTTTCGCGAGGTAAATTCACATTTTCATATGGAATTGCTTGGATTACTGCGTGATCTTAGTTTTTTGTTATTTTACATAACAAAATCAGAGGAGCATTAAAAATAAATTTAATACAAGAATTTTATGGACTTTTTGAAAATTATGCAAAAATTGTACTTTTTGTTTTTGTATTTTTATATAGAAAATTGCAATTTAAACAAATATTGGATATATAGATATACGAGTGGTGATAAATATAATTGATTGGGATCATAAATTTAAGTCAAATGTCGTTGATAATTGAAAACGGGACACTTTTGTCAAAACACATTTCGCTAAGGCACATCGTGTGGACAGCATAAAATTAACTATAATTGACATAATTAGTAGGTGTTTGTTATGCTTAATAAAAATGTGGAAGCGCATCAAAAAATTTTGAGAGATAAACATTTTATGGACCAAAAAAAATTTACTTGCGTTAAAAAGGGATCACAATATTAAAAAACATTTCTTTAATTTTTAAAATTGATCAATTGATATAATTAAAATAAAGCAATTGAAATTAAGTTTCAATTAAATTATTAATCAGTCAGTAATATCAAATATTATTATTATTAATTAAATTACTCAAAATTTAAGCATTCTAACAAATTATATAGAAATTTTATATATAACAATCTAAAATTAAAAATCAATTACGAATGATCAATTGTTTTTTTAATTGAAACTCAAACTATTAAAAAATATATATTCAATTAATAGATGATTACCAAATTTAATGGATTATATTTTTTTACTCTATTTAGTTTTGGTTAATTGAAAAATAATTCAAAGGTTATAAATGGGTTTATTTTAGAATAGAAATATAAGAAAATTTAAATTATAATCACTTGATTAATTAATACAATTAAAAAATTTATCTATATTTTTTTTGCTATATAAGCATTTTTAATTTAAAATACTGAATTTAAATTTTGAAAATGTTAGTCTTGTTTTGAACCTGAGAGAAATGTTTCACAAACTTTATTCAAAATTAATACACATCAGATAGGGAAAAATAATGTTCCATCTGTTATTTAAATTAGTATTTATTTGTCATCCATATCAGGAATTATTCAATTAAATTAATTGAAGTCTGTTAATAATAAATCGCAAAAAGTTTATGAAATTTTAGAATATTTTTAAACTAACAATAACAATACTTAAACATTTAAAACGCGAAAAAAAAAAAAAGAAAACTGAAATACAAAATCAAACCTTAAGGCAAATAAAATTTACACTTGCAAGTGTTACAAGTAAAAAATGAAATGTGGCAAAGAAAAAAGTCTAAAACTTATAAATTGCAAATGCAATAACATTTCTGTGTTCTGTGAATGGTTTGAGAATAACACATACATACAACAAAAAAATAACGCAACACTCAACAAAAAACGTAAGTTAAACCTAAATAAAACAACATAGTTTTAAATGAATTGGAATTTTTCCCAAACAACTAAGTTTTTTTTTACAGAGTGTATTTAATGTACATGTGCCCTACAAATACTATGATGTATGTAAAACTCTGGCATAAAAAAAAACTGAAATAAAATTTAAAACTTTTGTGTTCATGGCAACATGTTTCAATACCATCAAAATAAGAAATATCAGGTATAAGAAAGAAAAGTTAATAAAACCCATAAAACATGACTTTACAACATCGATAAAAGGTAAAACTGCTGGTGCTGCCATAATCTCAATACATTGAGTGAGTGTTGCATACAAATTTTGTTGCAAATTGATTTTTGTTTTCGATACACACAATTCTTCTTAAATTTTTCTTTAGTCTTTACAGCTTCTGGTCGTTTATCACCCTTCAATATACATTCATGTATTTTTTCTTGAAAGCCACTTACTTACTTGCTTCGTTATAGTTGTTGGCTAAGAGCAGTGTTGCCAGTTTAGTCTTTTTAAGTCGAATTTTACTATTTTTATTTTGTCAGCATTTCAAAGGTGAAGCAAATCATTTACACTATTGGATTAACTTCACCGATATAATTTCTAACCATCAACAAAAGTGTACACGATTTTTGTCTTGTTTAACCAGAAGTTATTCTGAATTATTTATTCCGTTTTAATTATTGTTATAGATTTTGAGAGAATTATTGCTAAACGAGCGTATAAGCCTACCAATGCCAGGATATAAAATATTATACTAAAAATATTCCGTTCCATAGAATGGGTACTGGCTAACTAGCACTTCCATAGAACTAACTCTGAAGGTGACAATTTCAAACAAAAATCATTGATCGCAACGCAAAAGTAGAACAAGTGCAGGCTATTTTCATGCGTTCTGCAACTAGTTTTAGAACTTATAAATTTTTTCCTGGGTTCTTATACTTTTTTTTTTTTTTTGGAAAATTATTTCTATATTTTAATAAAAATTTTACCAAAATTCAGCTTCTGAAACTACATTTAGTTCAATAGAATTTAAAACTGTTTATAGCTGTTTAGCTTTCTAATATTTTTGTTAACGATGATATCAAGCAAATTGGCAAATCGCCAAAAATCTAACACAATTTTTATTAAGCTCTTTTTTCTCACCTCCTGGCAACACTAGCTACAAGTATTGATGATGATTATTTGCATGTGGGGTTTGCATGCAAGCACAGAGCTATTTGCTTTGTAAAAGCTAGACTGTAAAAAAAATAATGGTAGCTATTTTATTTGTTCCCAAAAGCTTATTTTTTTTTTTAGTTTTTTTATGTAATTGTTTTTCTGGAAATGGAAATAGTGTGATAGATTTTAAACTTACCTCTCTGATCCGGTTTGAATTTATAACTTTGTATAAATTTAAAAATATTTCTTACAAATAAATTCAAAAATGACTTTCACCATTTTAATAACGCGCTGCTACTATAAAAAATCACTCTAGAGAGGATGGGCCTTCTGGAGGACATTTAAAACTTTGTAATACACACCCAAAATTTCTATAAAAAAATTTTAATAAAAAAATTTTTATAGATACAAGTAGGTTCTTGTATAAACGAATTCTGTTATTCTTTTGTTGATTTTTCTTTTTAAGCTTCTTTGGTAAGTAGAAGAAACAGGCTTTTCAACCGTATGCATTTGTCGTGTTTTGGTCAAATACAAAAGCTAATTTTTAAACGACATCTAGAAATAATAAAATTTGTCCAAAAATTTTAAAAATTAACTATGATTTATTACAAGTTTTTTCTATAAACATAACAAAATTTAATATTTCAAAAACTATAGAACTTATTTAAGTTTGTGTGTAATAACTTACTAATACTTGCATATATTTGTATACCACCATCAAAAAGATTCTGAGTTGATCTAGCTATATACGTCCGTCTGTTCGTCTGTTCGTCTGTCCATCTGTCTGTTGATACCAGGATAGGGCTCGAACGGGACAACCTAGGGGGTCGAAATTTGGCTCAAATATCTATCATATATAAGTTTTGTTTGTTATTACAATATCGGTTACTAAAAAAAAAAGTTATGGGCTAAATACTTGTAGATTCATTTCATACTTTTCTACTTAAACAAAAACATTTAGGATAACGAAATTTTGTACAGATAGTTCGAGGATCGATACTTAATGGGCGTTGTCCGCTCAGTTTACCGCCCATTATTATTACTATTTTAAACCAAGTAAATAATTATAGCATTTATACGCACCTCTTACTCGCAATTAAAAATATTGCGATAATTTTGGGGTATAAACAGTAAGTTAATATTTTGTTTGCGAGTTAGTAGCTCACGAAATCCAATTGTGATTATTAAAACTAATTGCATATAATGTGTACGGCGTTGCCACTTTTTTGCGTTTATAGAATTTCTATGACCATAGATGCATTTGCATTGATTGTATCCCTAATATCTTTCACAGTTTTCTGCAAAATCCGAAAAATTTAGTTTTTTATACAACTCCCGTTTTTGTGGGTACCTATATAGAAAATTCTAGTAATGATATAATAATCTGTTCACAAATACTTAAAACATTACAATCTTACAAACTGTACTATGTTACATTCCAACTTTATTCAACCATTTTTATTTTGTATTTATTTATTTAATTTTTTTTTTTTTTTTTTCTTATTTCCAATTTCTAAAAAAATCAACATAATTGCCTACATATATTTTTCGAGTATCTAAATTGATAACATATATAAAAATAAATTGCGAAACAAAATTGGAAAATTTGGTCGTCTTTTTTTAGATTTTTTATAAATATCTCTCGTATTTATTTTTAAATTAAATTTTAATATATGATTTATGCAATTTATATTGTAATATCAAAACAATGGAATTAATTTATATATTTCTTTTACAAATTCTACAATCAAAAAGAATAGTGAAATAAAAAAAGTTTGAGCAACAATCTTACCTTAAACGACAGCAACAAACTAAGAAAGATAAAGTTATAAAGTTATTATAATCATGATTGCATTAAAATAGAATGAATCTTGAGCTAAAAAACAATAATAAAAAAATAAAATAAATATGCCAAAAAAGATAATGATAATGGCACTGACAATGCAAGACATTTTTAGCTGTATTTCGAATGAAACTTTAACACACACACACACATTTATAAACAAATGCTTAAACTTCTGCTGTGTTTTAATTTAACTCTTGTATTTGGTTTGTTGGTTGCAATTGTTGCAAGATTTGTTTTTTTTTCTCTTAGTTTTGAATTTCTTGCAAACTTCCTTCTTTAGTTTGGCCTTATTAAACTTTTGTTTTATTCCTTCTATTTCGTTAGCTTGTTCCTTTCATTTTGTTTGTTTGATTGTTTATATTTATTATTTATATTTTGTTTCGTTACATTTTCATCTTTTGCATTTAGTATTTTCTATTCGCCCTCATTGTTTGTAAACATTTTCTTTGAAAAAGTTATGCTTTCAAATTAAGGTTATTTAGTGGTTTGAAAATTGTTGCCAACTGTCATGCAACATGACAGTTTTAAGTGTTACTTTTGTTGTACTAAAGTTTTCTTGTCTACGGTTTTAATTTCATTTCTAGTTTTCGCCTTTTCTTTCGTCTTAGTGTCTTTCATTTGTGTGGTGTTTTATTATTATTTCTTTACTATTAAAATTACAGATCTTAAGCTGTGGACAACTAATGTTGCACAGTGGTATTAAAATAAAGAGTGGGTCTTCTATGGAATTAAATTTTCATTAAATTAATGGAACACACAAACTATAGGATCATATAATCTTCTGGAAAGTTAAATTTTATTAGATTTAACAAAATATATAATCCTTTATTTTTTCCTCTGAATTAACCACTGTTCTTTTTTTTTAGTTCGCGCAATAGCGTCATAAGTAGAAAGTTGTAATCTTCTTGTTTCCTTAAGTATAAAATACAAAATGGATTTTAGTCACGAACCAAGAGTTGGTTTTTCATTACTATCTCTCTGTTTTAATTTAATTAAAAAATTGTACAAATGTACTTAAGAACATTACAAACTATTCATTACAATTTATGCACAGCTGTACGTATGAGTAATATTTAATTGTAAAAATTTAAAAAAAAAAAATGTTACAACGAAAAATAATAAAAAATAATAACACTTCAAGTATGAAACCATAATAGTTGGAAATATACATATTTTAAATAATTTTTTCATATTATTAGATTATATTATTAATGTTTGTTTTAAATAAAACTTAAAAAATTAAGACTAAATGATTTGAAATTATTAAAGATATTTCTCATATAAACAAATGGTCGGATCGAATTGAAGTGTATTGAAAAGTTGTAGAGAAATACCTAAGCTTTCAGAAAAATCATCTCGTAGCCATCCTGTAATAATACAGAAAAAAGTCACCAATCAACAAATATATTAGAAAATTATTCATTAAATTATACACTTTTTTAAATTTGCACCTCTCACCAAAATGATTATATCAATTACTAAAAACTTTAAAACATTTAAACCAGACAAAAAAAATTCCAATTAAAAAAATTTAACTAATCAATCAAGTAGATGATTGAATGAATTAAAAATTTAAGTGAGAAATACAATTTTATTTAAATTTAATTTTTATTTTATATTTACTTGAATATACATATTTATTATCTAAATTTAATAATAAAAAACGTTATTTTTTTAATCCTATATTTTTTATTAGGTAAAAAATTAATTATTTTTAAGATTTTTTTTTGGCAGAATAGTAATGTCCGTCCATTTCTTTATTGAAAAAAAAAAAATGGGTTGAAAATTATGCTTAATTCAAGGAAAAGGAAATCAACACCTTAATTATCACGTTTAATTTACTATTTATTACTAAGTAAAGAAATGCATTTATAACTTTAATTAATTTATTCATTTTTGACAGTCCGTCTATACATTGGAATTAAATGGGTCGAAAATGTCACTTATTTCAGAGAAAGGTGGTATCCGTAATTTGATGACCACATTTTAATTTTTCTATTTATTAGCAAGTGTAAAAGAGATTTTTAAGAATTCTTAATTTTTTTTGTCAGGATGGTAATGTCCGACCTTCCGTCTATATATTTAGGTTAAATATCGAGAGCTTTAAGATCATATAAAATTTGTTAAGGAACAAAAATTCGCTAGTGGTTAAAAACTATGTCATTGGTACCCTGTTTTGAGACTTAATAGCTCTGCTTTTAAACGGTATTGTACACTCCTTTGCTAAACCTACGTGAAATTTTATGTAAATCCAATCAGCCTATTAGAAACTACAGATTTATTTCTAAAAATGTTCGATTCTGAAAATTAAATTTTTTAAATTTTTTCCAAAATAAAAAAAAATAAAAAAATAAAACGGGGAAAAAAGGTATAGTCGGTCAAGACCGACCATATGATACCCTACACCACTGTGAAAATTCGGGTAGGTGTTTTTAATTAGACTTGGAGCCAGTTATGGACCGAAACTCATATTAAGTGTAAAATAAAACATGCGAATACAGAATATTACGTCGATACTAATATTTATATGAATTATTCACTTGGGTGATTCCCGAAAGAGTGCCTTATATGGGAGCTATGGTAAATTATGGACCGATCTTCGTAAAATTTGGCAATATCATTTATATTTATATTAAATTTATTTGTGTCGAATATTAACTTCATACTAACATTTTAATGGAATTTATGCCCGTTAAAGTGATTTTCTGAAAAGTGGTTTATATGGGAGGTATGATCAATTATGGATCGATCTTCTTGAAATTCAGCACACAGAGTAAGACTTATATGGAACTAAAATGTGCCAAATTTCATAAAAATATTGCTTCATTTAAAGGATTTTTGATCGTTAAACCCTTTTCCGGGAGGACATTTGTATGGGGGCTAGGTGAAATAAAAGACCGAACCAGCGTTGCCATAACGGCATTTAAAGTGCAATTCTAGCACTTTTTTTTCGGGTACTGCACCTTTTTGCGAAAAAAAGGTGCTAGGTGCTGTTTAGCACCTTTTTATACTTTTTTATAAATAAAATGAATTTTTTAGCATTAAAAGTGCATTTCTAGCATTTATTTTTAGTTGTTGCACTTTAATTTTAATTTTGGATAAATAAAGCACAAAATGCTAAATATATCTTTGTATAGTTTACCGATCAAATCTTTTTTTTACAACTCCAAAACTAATAGTCTTAAGGTATGGTCAGACTAGTCAAAATGACATAACTACTATAAACATATTTTTTGACCTCCATTTTAATGGAAACATTTTTTACTAGTTATTATTCATACCTGACATTTTACCAAATTTAGAACGATGCTGATTTCTTTTACAAAACATTTGCAATATCAAACAACTGTAAACAATTATTTGTAAAAGTAGAGGTTGCACAATTTTGGTCAAATATTTGCCAAATGTGAAGATAGTTTTAGGAAAATACCGATTATAAGGACAGCCTACGAAAAAATAAAAGAAGTAAACCTATTCTCACAAAAAAGTACCCGAAATGCAATAAAACCTCTTACATAGGGAAAAAATATTTTATAAATTTACGAGTTGTGTAGATTTATCCGGTTGAATGAAAATCTTAATGTTCTTATTTTAACAAAATTATTTAAAATTATTTTATACATTTTTCAATAAGACATACTTAAGTATGAAATTTACTGTGTTCCAAAATATAATGTGAATACGTTAATAAGTATAAAGAAGGGAAGTTGTTCTGAATTGATTTGTTCCTTTGGAATTAAGAATATGACCAATATAATGTGCGTAAACCATACAAATTAAAAAAAATATATTAAGATAGTGAATATATGCATAAATAACAAAAATGTTTATTATAATTACTTTATTTAAAATTTAGCACTTTTTTCTAAAGAATTGCACTTTTTAACAATCATTTAGCACTTATTTTTACTAAATTGCACTTTTTTAATAGCCATTTAGCACTTTTCCTCAGAGAAGTTCTGGCAACACTGGACCGAACATAACCAATTTCAATTGTCTTCGTCCCTGGACTGTAAAAAACCTGTACGCCAAATTTCATTAATTTTTATTTAAAATTGCGAACTGTAGTTAGATTACAAGGTTTACATGGAAGGACAGACGGTCAGACGGACGGACATCGTTAAATAGACTCAGCAAGTGATTCTTATTATAGTTGGTATAAATTAAGGTGAGTCTTAGACCAATATTTTTGGGTGTTATAAACATCAGCACAAACGCATAATACCCTCCCCACCTATAGTGGTGTAGGGTATAAAAATTAACTTTGGCAGCTCCGTACAAAAAAAACACAACAACCTAGCTTAATAATTTTAATTGCTGTTGACACATAATTTTGTATGTTTTTATTCCCTACCCAAATTTATTACGAAAATTAAAATTTCGTAATATTTTATCCCAATATGAAGCGTATAAAGATATAAAATTTTAAACCCGCGAAGTCCGAAAAAGTGGTCCTTCGGATATAGGTCCCGATTATAAAGGTATATTTAAAATTCTAAAAATGGTATAATAATCTACTGACCCTTATCTATAAAATACACTATATTGTATTCAAATATTTTTATTGTTGTAAAAATATATTTAAAAATACCATAAAATTCCTCAGGTCCAAAATTGAGTACATTCGAGTTGTTTTCGTTTTGTTGGATTTTTTTGTAGAGCTTGATGCTTTTATTTTTAAATTATAAATTACACTATGTAAAAAATTGATGACCATCGCGAGGGGGCCGAATCATTCCGATTGCAATTGATAGCTTTTGATATGTGTAACAAACCTTCCAAAGGATTTTTTGCTGGTAGGCAAAATTTTTGTTTTATGACTTAAACTTTTCTATTTTTGCACCAAGGTAGTTACGGATAAATATAAAAAAATTATACAAATATAGTTCGAAACTCAAATATTTTTACATAAATGTTTAGAGCACTTAAATGGCAATATTTTATTAGAACTTTCTATTCATTTATTTCTAATAATAAGGGGTCATTTCTAGTCCGTTTAAACAAAATTAAACAAAATTCCATTAAAACTTCAGTTTAATGGGTTAAAATATTTTACAGAAATTTTCTGCGTCCAATTTCTCTAGGGGTCACCGATGATCAAAAGTTCATACGGCAAAGCGTTTATCCAAAGAAATGAAATTGATGAAATTATTATTAATTTTGTTTAGTATTTAAAAAAACTTTTTAATTTTATGATATATTTCATTGCCTAGTTTAAGGAGTTTATATAAGAAATATGGGAAAATAAGTCGGATGAATTTTTTATCTTTGGAGACCCCTAGTAAAATTTGAAGAAGAAAATATCTGTAGAACATATCAACCCATTAAACTCAAGTTTAAATCGACTTTCGTGTCATTTCCTTAAAACGGACTAGAAATGACCCCATATAAGGTAAGATAAATGTATTTAAAGTTCTAATGAAATATTCCCCGTTAAATGCTCTAAATATTTATGGAAAATTATTTTAGCTTCGACCTTTATTGATATTATTTTTTTTTCGATTTATCTGTAACTACCTTGATGCAAAAATAAAAGTTTAAGTGGTCATAAAAGAAAAATTTTGCCTATCAGCGAAAAATCCTTTGGAGGATTTGTTACACATATCATGAGCTATCAATTGCAATCGGAATGATTCCGCCCCCAAAATACTGTTGCATAGTGTTATTTTAGTAAATACTAAATATAAAATATATTAAAGAAAACATTTTTGGATTTGCTTTACTATTTTTATTTTTATGCAACGACAAGTGCACAAATTACAAGTATGTACTCATTTGTGCTACCTACTGTATTTCACGAAAAAAACTCGAACCTTTTTTAGACAAAATGTACTACAGGTTTTCAATGGTAGCTAGAAAACATAATATTAATAAAAAACATATTTTTTACATATTCAACTAATAAGTATGCACCGTTTAAGGGGCTTTCCTACATTAAAATCTCAAAAACGCGTTTTCTCTGGACACTCTAATATACATACAAATCTTAAAAATACCAGCTTACGAGAGTTTTTCTTTAGCATTATTTCTTTCTATATATTTAAGTTTCCATCAAACTCATCGATTTAATTGTTTTTGTTTACACTAACTTTATTTATTTATTTTTTTTCTTTTCTTTATTCTAAAAATATTTATCAGCTGATGTTAAACATAAACCATTAATATTTCTTCTCTTTAATCTCTCTTTTCTATTAAACAAAATTTAAGTAAAAGTTTTATATTAAATTCAAATGGAAACAAATTTATCAGTTCTAGTTGCTTGAAAATATTATCCTTTGTGTATGTTATTTCTTAGGCTTTTAACTACAACAAAAATAAACAAAAAAATAGAAATAAAAAACAAAATAAATAAATAAAACAATTTGAAACGTTTAAAAACAAAATGTGTAGAAAGAGAGAGAAAAAAAGGTAAATTTATGCAAATCATAACGTCGGCATAATAACAATAAACGACATTAATCCTTTATAAAAATACTGTGATGCCAATATAGAACTAGAGCAAGAGCAAGAGTGGAAAAATACACAGACACTTTAGTATTTGTATGACTGGCATACATATATATACATTCATATAAAATGATTGAATATTACTCATGCACACACAAATACTGAGATGTTTTTTTTAGTAAACTACGAAGGATTTAAGTCAAAATTTGTGTGTGAGTAAGTTTGTTAAACGGGATGGGGAAACACGTTCTATTGTTGTTGACGAGGTTCACTCGAGATGGTGTTGATGATGATAATGTGTATCAGAAAAATAAATATGTTGTTTAATATTGAAGGTATTTAACACACCTGTTTAATTTTGTACGTATATATAAATATTAAGGTGTCTGTTATGTAAATATCACAAGGATGATAAAATCTTGGCTAAGAGTAAATGTTAAGTGTGGTATTGGAAAGATTTAAATGTTTTAAAAAAGGACAGGAAATGATTTATAGCATCTTTTGTCCAAATTGATTTTTAAATAAAAATTTGTCAAATTCTATCTTTGCTTTAGGGTAATTCCATTTTAAATTTAAAAAAATTTGATCTCTCTGAAATTTTGTCTATATTAAGTATACCGATAGAGCTTCCTACAAAAAAAAATATATATATATAAACAAAATTGATGATGGACTTTTTAAAATAAACGTCTTTAAAGATAATTTTTAGAAAAAAATTGTGTTCAAAAAAATATTTATTAAATTTTTATACAACAAAAGTTTTGGCCATTTAAAAAAATCTGTTAATCACTCTTAAAGCTATAGAGTTCCCACAGTTTTCAAAATAAAAACTAATAAAATTGATTTTTTATGATTATAAATCCTCCTCTACATATGCACCTAAATTTATCCAAATCGGAAATCAAGGTTCAAAATTCTTTAAATCTTAAATGGAATTTCTCTATATTAGTATGACGCCAAATTAAAAAAAAAAAAAAAAATATTGTTGTTAGAAAATATTTAAGTATACTGTTTCTCTAAACTAATAATCAAATAACACGTTAATAAATCCAAACAACCTATAGGCTTTATAATAAAATTCTCATAGAAAAAAAAAAAATAAATAATTTACACATTATTATTGTTGTTTTCTAGTAAATCTTAAATATTTATTTTAAACTCTAAATTGTTATAGAATACAACAATTCATTATGTTAGAAAAATTAATTTTCTTCAAAACTTTATTCAGTTTATTATTTGAACACGTTATCACTTTTCTTTTGATTACATTATGACAGTTACTCAATCTAATGAAAAACAAAATTAAAAGAAAATTCATTCATAAAAGAAAACAACTTTAAACTTTTTTACCAAATAGACACTATATATAATCAGTTTTAACCTTTGACATTGACATGTTTTTGTTGTCACTGTTATTGATGTCACTTTTTTTTTGTTAATATTTATATTATTTTTTTTTTTTTTTTTTGTTGTTACTGTTGTAGACATATTTCGGTTAAGCTTTATTGCGTACGTAACACTACGTAACAACCTCACGTTAACAATTTTACCACTTTAAACGTGAGCTTAACTTTTTTCCTCTTTATTATAGTTGTTGTTGTTGTTGTTATTATTGTTATTGCTATTCATCTACCAACGTGAGGTTGTGCTAAATGAGCGTATAAATGATAAATGAGTTTCTATGTCAAAAATGTTGTTTTCTCTGTTATTATTATTATTATTTTTTTTTTTCTGCTTTAGTGAACCTCATCCTCTTTCCATTTATTTTTCTGTTTTCTACATTATTTAGATGCAAACTCTAAAGGATTCTTTGTTTTCTTTATTTGAAAATATTTTCATAAAGCAGCAATATAAACACCATTATGTGCTCTATATACATAAATATGTATGTAGTATAACTCATGTTATGGCATCGAATATGGAAAGTTATATTAGGTTAATCGTTTCCATTTGAAAAAGGACTTACAAGGAAATTCTGTTTAAATTTACGGTTTTTAAGTCTTTATATAATTAAAAACAAAAAAATACTAATTTTGAAAACTAATTTGTTTAAAATAATTACCTACTACCATATTTAAAATATACATGCACTAAGTACGAAACTGTTCAACCTAGAATAAAATAAAAAAAAAGGATCAGGTAGGTATTTGTTATTTTTGGAAAATTATAATTTAACCCGTAATATGTCGTTAAAAAATTAATGTCAGTGTAATTTTTTTTACAGAAATACGGATCTCAAAACAAATTCATCCTAGATTATTACAGCTATTTTAGGTCCACTTCCGTAAAAATTCGACTTAGAGGGAAACAAATTTATCCTTATTACAAAACAATGAAAATTGGTCTCAATGGTATGAAAATGGCTCTTTATTAAGAAAATAATAAATATAACTAACGCTATATTTCACTTCATTTGAGAATAAATACATTCAGAGAAAAATGTACCACATACGTGTTGAAAACGATACAATTCACTGTTAGTAATGAATCTGTATGTGTACAAATTCATCACTGTGTTTTCAAATTTTAACGAAAATCGATACCTAATTGGTATCAAGTTGACATCATTTCAGTATGAAATTTTTAAATTACATTATGTTTTTTTATAAACATTGTTAACGAATGCTATCAAAAAGCCGATACCGTTAATTACCAGTGTGACCACAACAGTGTGCATTTTGAATCGAAATTTTTCCTTCAGTGTACAAACTACGTGTAGTAAAATAAATTGGTTTTTCTTCTCAATTTAAAGATTTTTATGGTTCTTACAGATGGCGGTTTTTAAGATAACTTAATCAATTTATGCACAAATCTGAATTGAATCAAATGGGTTCATTATGTTGTAGAGCACCCAAACAAAAATCCTCCCAAAAAATATATTTATTGATTTTTCATATGATAGATGTAGATATTGAGATATTTCGGATCATTCACATTTCTATTGATTCTTAAATTACCTATACAAAATTTAGTTTTCGTACATGATTCTGTTTAAAAGATATCAGCTGAAATGCATGAACTGAAGTTATAATGCTTCTAGTAAAGACTATGCCCCAAAAAATCCATGCTTATAGAAACTAAACCAATGGGCGAATTTTTTTTAAATTATTTTTTTATTAATGACTGTTAAGTTCATGTTATAAACATAAAAGAATAAATTATTTCATGTTGGTTTTAAGTAAATATCTGATCTTTTCCAGAATTCTTTCAATTTAAGGTTTTATTGTGTTTCGGTAACTTTTTTGCTCGAATAAGTCCACTTGTTTTTAAACTCCGTTTCATTTTAAGCTGAGCTTTTAACTTATTTTTTTCTAGAGCCCAATGTCTTTTACTTGTACAGAGTTCCGGACAATTTGATGGATTAGCCTGTATCGGTACAAACACTAATTATTTTTTTATTACCACTCCATTATTTTTATGTTGCTGTAATGAGAAGAAGCGAGAACAGGCCAGAAAAAAGAAGATACATGGTATTTTCTTAGGAAAGGGAGAAGTCTTTTCCAAAGGCACTCATTCACGAATATTTCTGTGTTAATGGAACTATTTTTTTATGAATGAAGTTGTTCTTTCCCACATGGCTTCCCAAATCAAAAACTTTTTTAGGAATTTTTATTTCTTTGATACACGATATTTTTCCCTCTAACATAGAATTCCTGGCCAGGAAGTTTAAAAAAGTCTGTTTGTACGAACGTTTCATCGTATATTATACACTAATCATAATAATGAAAAAAATTCGTCTGAAGTACTTTCACGTAATTTTTTTTTACCTCTAAATTCTTGCTCGCTTTTCTATTAGGATTTTTTTGAACTTTAGATGTCTTCAGGCTAGATTTACTTTCAACTTTCTTGTAAAGATTCCAAGCAAAAAACTTTTTGTAACACTTTTCTTCCAGAGATGAGGGGATTTCCTCTCAAAATACATTCTATTTTGTCTGAGTCCTAAAGCCTGAAGATAGTATTTTTCTTCGACTATCAGGTTTCCCTTCAGTGAACATAACTTTTTTGTATATTATTATGACCCAAGAAATTCTATTTTTTATACCCACCATCAAAAAGATGGGGGGTATATTGATTTTGTCATTCCGTGTATAACATGTCGAAGGAATCATTTAATTTATGGGCTAAATACTAGAAACACAGGGTGTCCGTTTCATACTTTTTTGCTGATATCTCTTAAACAAAAGCATGTATGACATAGAAATTGTGTATAAATAGTTCGAGGGTCAATATAAACTTGGAAACCAAAAACGGGCGTGGTCCGCCCACTTTACCGCCCACCTCCCATATAAGGTGAAACTTCAACGAAGTTGTGTTCAAATAGTTCAGAACCAATGTAAACTCGGAAACATGAAATGGGAGTGGTCTGCCAACTTTACCGCCCACCACCCATATAACGTAAAATTTGAAAAAGTTGATGGTGAATATATAGATTTGGCCGAGCCGAATATAACATTCGCGCTTGTTTGACACTACTGCCTTCCTAGCAATTGTTTTATATGACAGGTGTAAGTAAGATTTTATGAAAAATTTGAATTATGTCTTTAGGTGTTTTTTGTTCAATTTAGATTTTAAGAAAAATTAGTTTCGCTATCACCATTAAACTTAACACATGGCTAGGGAGCATAATGATAAATGTAAACAATTTAACCGAATTATTTATTTTTCAGCCCAAGAGCATGCACAGATTTTTTTGTGCGCAGTTCATATTTGGCCCATACATTTTTTATTTATTACCCGATTGCGTCTGACACAGCACTTTCCAGCTTATAGATTTTTTAAATATTCTTAAATCTCTTATTTATTTGAATTAATATTAATGGAATTTAAACTAAAATATTACTTCGTTTCTAACGTTTTCAAAAATATTGAGTTTGCTTTTAAATAAAAATACACAGAACTTTTTTTACGCCTTAAAACACACCACACAAGATATATTACTCAACTGAACTGCAATGACTGCCTTACAGTACTATGGCAACTTTACAACTCAAAGCTAAATTCACTACTGAACTGAATCTACCAACTCATATTCCACAGTGGGGTCAAGTGCAAAAATGTTTGTAAAGTATCTGTATCTCCTAAATTATTGGTCGGATCAAATTGAAATGTATGCAAAAGATACAGAGGAGGACCTAAACTTTCAAAATGTAGTTTTGTAGTCACCGTGTAATAACACGAGATAAGCTACAGAGTGTGAAATTGTCTACAAATCAAGTCCGATTACTTATCTAAGTTAACTTTTATAGTAAAAATGGTATTTTCACTTTGATTTTTGTCTCGATTTTATTTAATTTTCCTGGAATAAGAGCAAATTTTTTAAATTTTATTATTCATTAATTTTTAAATTAACAAGTTGAGGCTTCTATCATACAATTTTGAGTTAAAAAAGATTAAAATAAAAATAAGGTTTTAATAAGATTTCGATTTCTTCACTATTGTAGAATTATTTTGCTAATTTTAATAGCTCACTAAGGTGAGCTTTTAAATTTTATTTTGTACTTTTGGACTTTAAGACCTTTTTTAAAAATTTCAACACACATTTTATTTATGTTCCTGCACTGAGTTTGCATTATTATTTATTACATTTTAAGCTCATCATTGATGCTGGTATAGCTATAATTTTTTTTCTCAAACACCGAAGTTGTTTCTTGTGTTGTGAGTAAAGTAAAAAAATGTATTTTTCCAACTCACGTAAGTTTGTGGATTATTTAAATGAATATTTTATAGAAAAGTGTTAATATTTAGCATTTTATTTTTGGCATTTTTATTTATGTTGGTAAATTATTTCTGCATAAATTATATCTAAATAGTGAGGTTATTTATTGCAATTTCTGTTATTTAGCATTTAAATGGCAGAAAAATTTATGTTCAGATTGACAAAATATTTTAAACAAATTAACGCATACAAGTTTATGAATATTTTGGAATGACTTAAATTCTTTAAATAAAAAAAATTACAATATTCACGTTAAATCTCCATATATTTACTTTTGAATTTTTACTCTCGTTCAAACAGTTTATTTATTTTTACTTTTGTTTAAACAGTTTATTTAAAAAGTTAAATTTCCTGTTAAACAATTTCCGTATCTTACTTTTTTAGATTTTTTTTTCAATTCCAAAGTTGCATGATTTTTGATGTTGACAACGCAGCAAAACAACAATGTGCAACAAAAAGAGATTTGCCACATAAAAGGAGAATTTCTACAAAATATGTATGTATGTCTGATGTTCGACATTGCAAAAAACTAAAAGCTAAATTTTTGCATACATTTTTATATTACGCTAAAGATGAAATGCAAATCTAAAACATTGGCTAAAAAACAACTACAAAACCAATAACATGAAAAAAAAAGATACAGAATTTCGATTGAACTGAAATTTACCAAGAAATTTTATGACACCCTCCCTCATCGCTATCATCAAAAACAAAAATGTTGACGAGTTTATTATATTAGGAACATCAAAGCAAGTATTTACAGTTACGGACAAAAAAATAGGGTCAAGTATATTTATTTAAAATTTTTTGAGTTTTCGACAAAGTTTTATGCAAAACAATAAACATTTTTAATGTCAAATCATTGCGAATATATTGGGTTATAAACATATACAAAAATAATATCCTTTAACACTAACCCGAAAACGTTACATCTCAAGTCTCAAGCACAAATAGTAATTTTTCAGTGTGGACAAAAAAATAGGGTCAGCAGAAATTTTGTTAAATTTTTTTTTTTTTATTTTATTGTGAAATTTTTATTAAACTTTACTTTTTTTTAAATCTCAATAACGATTTTAAAAATAAAATCCAATTCCTAGAACTATTCCTATCAGAATGGTTTTATGGATTTGGATTTAAAAATATGGTAAAATCGTCACAACAAAAGATAAGTGCTGAAATCGATCATTATAGTTAAATAATTTTATTTGCAATTAAAAGGCAGCAGTTATAGACAATTTAAAAAGATTTAATATAAAAAAAAAGTTCTTTGGGAACAGAAAATCACAAAAAATTTTTATCAAGTCGTGGACTTTTAATGCCAATAAGTCGAATCGAAATTCGGTAGAAACTTAAATTTCTTCTGAGAATATGAGAAGACAATTGGGGAAAACACAGTTTATTCCAAATACCATTCTAGAATGCCCCAGTCTTATAATACAGATCGGGAAATGCCTTAAATAGTGTCTTCGTGTACCCTAAAGTATAAAAATTACGCATTATCTTCTAAAAAAAAATAGAGTATTTATTTTATAGAATAATATAAATATTAAATTTGGTAGAAGAACTTTCGTATGGGTTCAAAAAATACAGATTTGGAAATATTTAATACCCCCTGTACAATTAAGCATATTGGTGTTAATAATATATCGGGAACAGGGAACTCTAGAATAGTCTTCCGAAGAAATAAAATTTCTTTCAATTGTTTTCTTATGTTCCCAGAAGAAATTTATGTTCCAAATAGATTTTGAACTGATTTAATAAAATTAAACTTCCAGACTTGGTAAAATTTTTTTGGTGATTTTTCGTTTCCGTAAAAATCTTTTTGTAATAAATCTTTTTTGATTGATATTAAGTTCTGCAATTTAATTGAAAATAAAATTATTTAACTATAATGCTCGATTTCGGTATTTATCTTTTGTTAGAACCTTCGATTTTACCCATATTTTTAAAGTGTCAAATCAATAGATCCTTTCTCATACAAATATTTCTCGGAATTAAAATGTACAAAATTACTGCTGACCCTATTTTTTTGTCCACACTGAAAAAAAAATTTTGCGCTTGAGGCGATGTACCCTTTTCGGTATAATGTTAAAGGATATTATTTTTGTATAGGTTTATAACCCAATATATTTGCAATGATTTGACATTAAAAATGTTTATTGTTTTGCATAAAACTTTGTCGAAAACTCAAAAAATTTCAAACAAATATACTTGACCCTATTTTTTTCTCTGTAAATTTATATAAATGCTATTTTAAAACTCTAATATCAAACTAGAAACGTATTATTAACTGATATTTTTAATTGTAAACAAATTTAAATTCTATTGGCTAAAAAACTACTCAATTATTATTTAAATGAAATTGATTTCAATTTTATCTTTAAGTAATTATTTTTATTTTTATAAATAAATTCATTAATTTTAATTATATTTCTTTTCATTACAGGTAAGTTAATACTAATAATTTTGCCTTCATACGTAAGTCATTTAAAAAATTGCAAAATAAATAAAATCCTTCAATCCTTAATGATAATTTTTCTCTTACCCAAAAGAATTTGTTAATTTTAAGCAAAACCAAAATTCAATTTTTTATATTTTTTTATTAATATATGTATGTATGTATGTATGTATGTATATGTATATGTATATGTATATATGTATCTTCATGTCATTGGTTTTTCTACTAAATTATTTAATATAATTTCTCAAAAGCCCCTCTACAAAACATATAACTACATACATATGTATGTTAAATTAAATTTTCTTAATGAACCTTAAAAACCAAACAAACCCACAAATCAACTGTCTAATCAAACCACAAAAATAATTAATAAATTTAAAATTTATTTAGAAATATTGATTAAATATTTTCCCTGCGGTCTATCCTATGCACTTAACGTGTATATTTTTTGGCATTTTTGTTATTTTTTGCTAAATAGTTTTTCAAATATTTGGGTTTTTTCTAATAACATATAATGCGATGCTCAATATTTTGAATCCCTTTTAAAAACATAAATTGGTTTTTAATTTTAATTCAATTAAAAGGTATTGTTTAATTCAATTATGGTCACAACTCAAATATATTTACAACAATTTTTTTTAACATGAACATTAGATTTCTGGTGGGAGGTTGTGTGATAGGAAAGATTGAAATAAAAAGTTTTATTAATTTAAATTTGAAAATGCAAACTATAAAGGTTGTCCAAAAAAAAAAAAAATTAACACATAATCGAATATTGCTATCTTATTATACCCTACACCGCCATAGGTGATTGGGGTATTATGCGTTTGTACTGATGTTTGTAACGCATAAAAAAATTTATCCAACAGTATACCAATCGACTCAGAATCATTTTTTAAATCGATCTAACGATGTCCGTCCGTCTGGCTGGCTGGACGGCTCCATGTAAACCTTGTGCAAAAAGTATAGGTCGCAATGGCACGTGGGACTTTTACAATACTATTGAAATTGGTTGTGATCCCTTAAACTTAATCGTATGAAATACTTTAGATAATTTATATGTTATTGAATAAATTATTATTATTATTATTATTATTATTATTATTATTGTAATCATTATTATTTTTGTTTTTAAAATTGTTATTCTAGCCCACATTTGCGTATGAGTAATATAAATTCTTTATAACAAGTTTACGTATAGGTATTTTTTACCTACCATCCGTCCGTCTGTGTGTCTATTGAAAGAAGGATATTTGGTTCGGGCAGACCACCTACGAGGATGAAATTTGACAGAAATAATCAAAAAAATTATGGATAAAATACTAGAAAAATAAGGTACCCTCGTAACTCCACTTATAAATAATAAAATAATGTAAATAAACGAAATATTGCACAAAAAAGGTCAAGGATCAATGTAAACTCGGAAACTAAAAAAGAGCGCGGTCCGCCCATTTTACCGCCCACGTCCCATATGAGGAGAAAAATCAACAAAATTTCGTACAAATAGTTTAAACTACCAGTCAGTTTATTTGACAGATTTTCGTGGGAAGAATGGGTTTTCGTAAAATGTGGGGATTCCTTATTTAATAATAAATTTGCTATCAATTTTAATTTTTAAAGAAAAATTTCGATAAGTTTTAAATATTGTATTTTATAGAAAATGTCGAATTATTTTTTATTTAGTGAAAATATTGTGTTGCTTTTTATGTATAGAAAACTCTTTTATGTTTTTCGGTAAACTATCAATTTATAAAAAAAATTCAATACATTTTTTTTTATAAAAAATTACGATAAATTTTACTTTATTGAAAATTATCGATAAATTATCTTTTTTTTAGCAAAATTTCGATAAATGTTCTCAAAAACAATTATCTGAAAATTTTTTCAGTCTTTCGATGAGTATAATAATAGTACCATGTATTATTAAATTCGGAAGAGTTGAGGAAAATAGCTGATTGGTTTTAAATTGAATGAATCTATTATAGAAAAATTTCTTTTTGTGGGAAATTTTTGATACATTTTCTTTTACTTAATAGGAAATTTATTAAAAAAAAAAGAATAGTGTTCGTAAAATTTCTCTTTTTCAATAATTTTAATGATTTTTAACCATTCATAGAAAATTATTAATACATTTTATATTTAAAAAGATATAAGTTCATCATATCACAATTTTAACCTATTGACGATCAACGAGAATCCCCATTTTGATTTTAGGTTTTATATATTTTCTTGGTAATAAACAAAAAAATTTTTTTTAACGATTCTTTATTTATATATTGAATCTGTCCTTCTTTAAAGGCCTCACAATATGTATTCAAATCTAAAATACTATTTTTTCTCTAACGAGAGCATGGGAAGGTGAATAATCTGTCCTCCTAATAACGGAATTTGGTTGAACTTCAGTAAGAAGTCTTGCAAGTGGGTTGGGATGATTCTGCAGTTTTGTAATGTATTTTTCACTGCGCTCTTTATAAATAAAAAATGGTGCTATATGATTTACAAAATATTACATCTCAATATTCAAATTTACGAGATCTGGACCATTTTCAAACCACCTCTAAAATTATATATTTCTTTCAATATCATTATCAAAATTTTAATTATAAGAAAATTAACTTGAAATTATAATAGAGGCATACATACTACAACTTTGAACATTCATTTAAATAATTGTTATGTCTCTTTTCAGTTGTGGAATATTAAGATTTTACTAACATTTTTTATCACATTTTCTTTGTTCAAACATGTAATTTTATATATTATTGAAATTTTTCAAAATATACAACCTAATATATACCATAGAAATGGCCCATCCTGTTACTGTTGAAGATAATACATAATTAACCCATTAAAAGCTAGAGGGTCAATTTTATGCAATTAGTTCCCAAAAGGTTAAATTTGCAATTTTTGAAAATAAGTCGCATGAAAATACTTATTACACTTAAATATTGATAAATTTATAAAAAAACATAATAAGTTCATTTAAAACCGCGACAATAATCGAATAAAAAGTAGTTTTTTAAATTTAACCGCCATTTTACACCAATTCGCCGCTTTTTTGATAAATTTATGCTTTTGAGGACATGAATGTCCTTAACTAAACAATTATTTGGTATAAAAATTGACTTAACCAATTATGGACCGGAAATCCCAAAATGTGAAACTAAAGGGTTAAATGAATGCACATACCATTAGTACTTACCCAGCAAAAACTTTGCTTTCCTGGTAAGCTAGCAGGTATAATTGGAAATAAAAATAAACTACTTATTTTTTGTCTCAATAACTAGTTATTTTTGTTCGAGTTGTCTATGAATTCTAGTAGTTATTTTTAGACTCTAGTGATACTAAAAAATATGTACCTAAACAAAAATAAAAAAGCGAAAAAATTTTGCCGTCCGTGAGGTTTGAACTTGGGACCCCAATTACTAGTCGTTTTTAATGACTAACCTCTTACTCAGTACACCATCTCGCACTTAATATTCAAAGCTAAAAAACTTGTTTTAGCATAAAATATATTTTTGAAACATTTTGTTAAAAAAACGAATAGCATCAGAATAGGGTTGAACCGGCAACCTTCTGATTGCTAATCCTGCGCTCTAGACAACTGATCCATGTGATTGTAACTTACTCTGCAATTATACTATTGAGTACTTATTTATGTAATGTAGAGAAGGCAAATAATAATGACGCCTACTTTCCAGGAAAGTACTTTAATAAGTAGTCGTCATTATCGAAAACCAAAAAGTTTTTGATGGGTAATGAGACTTTTCAATTGATGCCCTAAAATATAATTTACGATGGAAAATGTCCAAAATATTCAAACTTTACTAATTTTAAAATATTTTTTGCATTGTTATAATTTTTTTGACAAAAAATTAAAACTTGTGTATACTGTTGATCAAAAACCATATTTTTGGAAGTAAATGAAATAATTGAACCGAAATATTTTGGGCATTAGTTTTAAAAAAATATCAATCTTTTATTTTATAGCGGTACATTTACAAATCAAGGCACTTTAATATGCATATGTTAAAAAAAAATTAAATATTTATTAAATCTTGATAAATTGGAATGTGATCTTCCAGACATAATAAAATTGTTGCAATTAATAAAACGTTTAAATTTGTTATTACGAAAAAGACCCTAAGAGCGTGATTCAGCATAACAATTAAACTGTTTGAAAATAAAATTTGTATAAAAACTACTCAAAAAATATTTTTAAAATGAGTAGTTTTCATACAAATTTTATTTTCAAACAGTTTAATTGTTGTGCTGAATCAGGCTCTAAGTATTGTTTGAGGTTACTGTTTGGAGGAGAATTAAATAAAATTTAAATGATAATATATGAAATAATTTGATTTATAACTTAAGATATTTTCGCTTACTAAATACACATACTTCAAAATATAATTTTCTTAATTGTTCCTTTACGTATCCGTATCGAAAGATTTTCCAAAAGCAACTTATAAAGTGATCTAAGTTATAGTTTTCACAACCATAGTTTGTTGTTTTATTTTAAATATTTTTTTTTTTTATGTTTTTCTTATTGCAAAAACCAACCCAAATGTAGGGTTGGCCGCATAATAACAGAAACAACATTTCAAATTTGTATATAAAAACGCAACAACAAATACAATATAATATAATGAAAAAACAATAAAAGTGAATAAAAAGAAAAATTTTGAAAAAATACAACAGGAATAAAAACATATTGTCGGTTGGCTAAATGACGACAATGATGGTGAACCGGGTGGCTTGTTGCCAGGATGGTGAAATGCATGGTTGAATAGATTGTTTGGTTAGTTGTTTTGTGTGTGTGTATGTGTATTACTTGTTGTTTTATTTATTTTTTAATATTATTTTTGTTGTTGCTTTTGTTTTTTACGTCCATTTAGTTGATTGTTTGGTTCGTTGGTTGAATTTTGTCCACACAGAACAGCAACACAGCAAACATCCGCGTAATTTTTTTTTTTTAAGTTTTTCTTTTTTTCTTTCTATTTTGGATTCACTTACAGTTGACTTGAAATACCAACAAATTTAAACAAAAACAATGAATTAAAAAAAAAAAAAATTGAAATACAAATTCTGTTGTTTTCATTTTGTATTGTAAAACTGGTTTACACAACAGTTAACGCCTTTATTTTGTCAGTCACTTAGTCAGTCAGTTAGTTAGCTAGTCAGTCGGCAGGTCATTTAGTTAGTTAGTTTATTTAGCCAGTGGCTTATACTATTATTTAGAGCATTTATATGGCATTAGTATTTCACTTCCTAGTATTTATTTGTTTATTTACTTTTTTATTTATTTATAAGATAAAAAAACAAAAATGGAAAAAATAAGAGAAAATTTAAAGCAATTGGTTTAAATTGTTTTAGAGAAATAATTTAGATATTTAAAAAACTAATATGTGTTTTTTTTTTTATGTCAGTTCTATTCACTAGTTAAACAAAATATTACTTAATTGTAAAAATTAAAATTAAAAATGAATTTTCAGATACGAGCAAATAACTAAAAGAGATAAAAAAATACATGGCGTTCTTATTATGATTTAAAAAAATGATAAAAGGAATTTATGCATATTTAAAACAAGTTTTAAATTGGACGGTTAACAAAAAACTTTCAATAGTTTTAAAAATCTGGAAATATCAGATGTGTCTTTTTTTAAAAAACTTAATAATAAATAATAACATTGTGCTAGTCGCAAATTTTAAAAAGCTGGTACCCAACTGAATTAAATGGTGGCAGCTTATTTTTTAAAAGGGTTAACGCCATTAAATTCAATGTCGTCCACTTAAGTAAAACCCCAATGTGTGTCCATCTTGTTAAATAAAAGTCTCATTTTCGAGCACAGTGTAATTAATAAAATTTTGGATTCATATTCGATAGCTTACTTAACTATTAAGTAATTTAATTAACCGTAAACTTGATCTATGATTTTATTGTTTCTTCACCAATTATGGACCGACCCAATAAATATTTTTTTCTTTATTAAATATTTAAATTCCATAATTTTTTTTAAAGTAAATATATCCTAAACATAAAATAAAAATGTATTTAATATAAAACCAACTTTTTCAAAACCGTTATTTTCGCATTTCTAACTTTTTGTCCAAAAAAAGTACAATATTTCCCTTAAAATGAACTTGAAAAAATTTAAAAGGATGTGGAATTAAAGTATGCTGAAAAGAAGCAATGATTTTAACCTAGGTTTGCCATTGGAAGATTTTTTTTATTATTATTTTTTTTTTTTAAATTCTAATTAAAAAAAAAAAAAAAATACTAAGAGACTAATCTTTATTTTTTTTTTTTTTTTTTTTTTTTTTGTAGAATTAGTATTAAATAACTTCTAAAAAAAATTATCTATCAAATAAGATATAAATAGAGAAAATCTATTAAAAAATTACTACGAATTCCACATTCATACTTTAAATAAGTTTAAATAAGTTTGTTAAAAAATTTCAAAAAAGTTCAAAAAAAAAAAAAAAAAAACTGCAGTTTTATAGACAACACAATACAAAATTAATTTTAACGAGCGAGGAAGATATAGTCGGTCAAGCCCGACCATATGATACCCTACACTTGCTTGACGCTAATTGTGGACTGGTACTCAGTGTAAAATAAATCATACGAATACAGAATATTACGTCGATACTAATAATTACATGAATTTTTTCACTTTTGGGTGAATCCCAAAAAAGGCCTTATATGGGAGCTATGGTAAATTCTGGACCGATCTTCGTAAAATTTGGCACTATCATATTTATATAAAACTTATTTGTGTCGAATTTTAACTAACATACTAACATTTTAATTGGATTTATGCCCGTTGAAGTGATTTTCGGAAAAAGGGTTTATAATGCTGTGGTCAATAATGGACCGAATAATGGACCGAAATTCGCAACACAGATTTAAATTTATATGGAACTTATATGTGGAAAATTTCGTTAAAATATTGCTATATTTAAGGGATTTATGATCGTTAAACCTCTTTTCCGAGAGCACAGTTGTATGGGGGTTAGGTGAAATAATGGACCGATCATAACCAATTTCAATGGGCTTCGTCCTTGGACTATAAGAAACCTGTGTGCCAAATTTCATCAATTTATGTCTAAAATTGTAGTTTAATTACAAGGTTTACATGGACGGACGAACGGACGGACTGACGTCGGACGGACATTATTAAATCTACTTAGAAAGTGATTCTAAGCCGATTGGTATACGTATAATACCCTCTCCACCTATGGTGGTGCAGGGTATAAAAAGAATTAGGTCAATACCTTGTGATTTGAATTCTGTGGATTTCGACAAAAAGGAATTTTTTGCAGTTTTTTTTAGATAAGGCCAATTTTAATGTTCAAACTAAACGAAATTATTATGAATTAAGGTAAAAAATATGTCGTGAAATATTGTCTGAAGTTTTTAAAAAAGTTGGACAAGGCGAACTTTTAAAATGCGGAGGTCAAAGGTCAAAATTAGAAACAGATTAAATTTGTAAGAAAATTATAATAAAAAGTTAATTATTTTTGCACGGATTTCAATGAAATTTTATGGAAATATGGCTCAATGTTACATAACAGTAAAAAAGGCAAATTTAAATTTAAAATTTAAATATTTACATAATTAAAAAAAAAAAAAAAATCCCGAGATTACCAACCATAACCATCTAGAGATCGGTACTTTTCTAAAACTTCCAAATCAACGAAAACAATTCAGCTCTAGCCATGTCAAATTTTATTAAGATATCTTTAATGCATCAAAAGTTACAGAATTATTTCAAAAAAAGCGTTATGAAACCATTTAACATTTTTGTACAAATTACATTTTGGAGAAAAAATTAAAAAATTAGCTGCGGATATCTGCCGATGTAGTCAGGGCATAAGAAGACATTGACATAAATTTGTTTTTTTTTTTTCGAACGGATGTAGGTTTTCGTTACCGTAGAAAATTCAATATTATGAACAACGTATCCCTGTAAATGTTTACCACGATTATACGATCGGTTTTTGATTTATTTATTAAACATTTCATTACAAATATTTTCATTTTTATTTGAAAACAGAAAATAAATGTAAAAATTATCAAAAAATCTATTGTTGCTAGTTAAATTTTATCTCGGTTCAACCATTTATATAGAAAATATACTTATTTTATTTATATCTGAATGAGGACTTCATATTGAAATAATAGCAAAAGAAAAGGTGATCGTTGCAGTACACAATATCGTTGAGGTTCACAATATATGTTAAAATTGACATAACACCTTTTCGTCCAAGGTGGTGTGTAGTGTATAATTAATTATAAAGTTGCACAGTGTTACTTTATTTGCATTGTACCTTTTCTCTGTTGATTTATTCACGCTTTAATGCCTTTGGAAAAAATAAGGTGTAGTCTTCTTTAAACATTTAACAAACTTTTTTTTAAATTTATTTTTATAACTTTTTAGTTCTGTTTATTTGTGTTACTTTTTTCCACTTGTTTGTTTTTCTGTAACATTTTCCTATTTGTGTTTGAGTTTTTAGTTGATTTTATATGTCTATTGTTTGCTTCATTCAACAAAAATAAAACGTGTAAATGTGTGCACATTACTGTTTTTGTTGTAGTTTTTTTTTTCTGTTTTTTACCAAGTTAATTTGTGACAATATCCTTTTAGTTTTTTTTCCGTTTATGGTTTTAACTGTATTTTTGTTTACTTTTCAGCAATTTCTATTCAGTTTTCGAAGTCAATTCCTTTTGTTTAAATTTCAATGGGTTGTATATTTTTCTTTTAGTTACTTTTAGTCAATGATAAGTTAATTTGCATTTTTTTAGCTTTTTTTTAAGTTTCAAAAGGTTTATCTTTGGAAAACAGTTGTTCAAGAAAGAAGTTAATAGAAGAGTAAATTTAGTTTGTGTCCTTTTTGAAAACAAAGAAAAAAATATGTTTCTTTTTCGATTTTTTACTTTAAGTTTTTTTTGTAGCATTACAAATTATGTTATGAAATCTTAAATAAAAATATTTGTATAGTTTTATTGAGGTAAATAAAAATTCCAACTAAATATTTTAAATTTTATTGAAGCCATAAACATTTGATAGCCTTTAAATATTAAAATAAATTTGTTTTTATTTTCTTCTATATTAAACATTCGTAAACAAAATTGACTTGCATTAAAAACAAAATATTTCCAAAACTCTTTTTAATTTATATAATACAAATCATCACAATTTAAACAAATTTGTAAATCTCTTTCCTATTTAAAAAAGATTTTACACAAACATAAAACAATATTTTTCATTATTAATTTGAAAATGCATAACGTTAGATTTATAATAATTAAAATAGTTATATTTATTCATTCATTTATTTATTTTTAACAATATACATACATACAACCGCATGAATGTACTAAAATATTCATAAAAATTTAAATCATTACGATGAATATAATAGCAAAATATTAGCAAAAATTTTAATTGTCAGTAAACAGATTTGAATTCATAATATATATTAAAATAGATTGTTAAATTATTGGAATAATTAAACATAATAAATTATAATAACGATAATATTGATGAAAAAGAATAAAAACTAAGGATTTTTCATTGGAATATATAAAAAGGAAAATTTTATTTTATTATTTAGATGTTTATGGGAATTTTAATGTTAGCATGGTAGAAATATCAATCTATAGTGGAATTTTTCGTTAAGGTTCTCAAATTCCATTTCCAAAAAGTTCCAACAGAAAATTAAATAAATTAATAAAATTCTACTTTAAACGAGTAAAATCAATAATAAGTTTGTTCGTTTGCATGATATTTTTACTATTTTTAAAGCATTTTACTCGAAAACCGTTTCAGTACACATCAAATGTTAAAAGTAGTAAACATTTCAAGAGGAAGTACATAGATTAACAACTAGATATTTATGTGAGAGAAAAAAACCTAATTCAATTGTCAAGAACCTAATTCATACAACAATAAAATACATGTAGTCACATATATTTTGTTTTTGTGTTTTCAAAAAAATGAGTAAATTTTTTGAATATTTAGTATAGGGTGGCTTTCACATAAACTTCTAGTTCTATTCTATGAGGAAATATTTGTCTCTTTTGGCATATTTCACTCGAATATTTTGTAAGAACAAAAATTTTAGGAACGTTTTATTTTGAAATTCCTATTGAATTTTATTTTCAAAAATAATATTTAGAAACTATAATTAATTTCTTCAACGTTATTTTTTGGTGTTTCAGTCACATTTAAGAGATTTATAATAGTCAAACCGATTCTGAGAGGACATTTGTATGAAAACTATGTGTACCGATTTTAATCAATAGACTTTGTCCATGGATTATATCAGGCCTATGTACCAAATATCATTGATAAGTTTTACATGGACGGACACACTTACAAACGGGCAAAGTTAAATCGATTCAAATGGTGATTCCAGCCGATTGGTATAATAATAAGTGGTTCTTACAAACATCAGCGTAAAAGTAAATATTGTGGTGTAGGGTATATAAAATGGACAGAAGAAGCAGATCAAGAAACAGATCTACTGATGATATTTAACAAGAGAAAAACCTACATTTGTCTTGTTCACAAGTTGTAATAATACATATCCTTAGATATAACAAATTCTATAAAGGAATATGTAAAAAATATTTACGGAAATAATAACGTTGTTGTACGGTGGTCATAGTTCGTTTTTGATAAAAATATAATATGTTTTATCTAAAACAATAGAATTTAAATATACGTATTATTACCATGAATACAATATTTTTAAAAGTAATTATAATTTGCATAATATTGTTGCCTTAATAATACCGCAACCATGTTTTTTTCTCTGCGTGTAGGTACCCTCAACAGACAAGAAATGGCTGATAGGGAACTGAAGATAAATTTAAAAATTTTGTTAAATATTCTTTTCATATTATGCTCACAAATACGCATCGTTTGAAAGATCTTCCTACATCCCAGCAAAAACTCTGGTTGCTAGGTAATGAGTTAAGGAGCTAATATAACGACCTTACACTAATTACAAATTAGCTGAATAACCCATTATTTTAGCACTGTGATTACATAAGAGGCAACTACTTACCTCGTAATGACATTACTTAAATGTCATTACAAGCACTAATTACTTTTAAGTTGTTCAATAACTCATTACTGAAGTCATTTTACTTTAAAACAAGAGGAACTAGTTGCGTTTTCAGTTACTAATGAGTAATACAATTTTAGGATCTAAAAAGCTTTTTTCTTTTTAATTTTAATTCATTTTTTCTTTTTTAATTTTAATTCATTCATTAGCTAATTTTGTTTCGTCGCATATTTATTCCTTCTTTAAATATATTAATTGGTAAACTGGATAAAAAAAACGAATAAAATATAGATTTTAAAAAACTCGGATCATAAATAAGTAATTACATACCGAGTTATAAATAAGTAGTCACTAAACTACTTCTATGTAATGTATACGGTATGTTGTTGTCATTGAAAAGTAACAACATCCGTAACTACATGCCATTACCAAGTATTTTCTGGGAACGAAATCTCAAAAAAGCGTTTCCTTGGGACACTAGCATACATATTTTTCTAGCACATAAATAGATAACACTCTGCTACAAAATGGCACTTTTTATATTCACCCTTTATTTTACTGTCATATAGGCATTAATAATGCCTATATATCCTACACCACCATAGGTGGTTGGGGTATTATACGTTTATTTGTAACGCATAGAAAAAGTTATCCAACACCCACCTTAAAGTATACCAATCGACTCATAATCACTTTTTAAATTGATCTAACGATGTCCGTCCGTCTGGCTGACTGGACGGCTGGCTGTCAATGTACAATGTGCACAAAGTACAGGTCGCAATTTTGAAGATAATTCAATGATACATATTTCCACCCGGAATAGAGATTCAACACTCGAAAATGCCTTAAAATATAAATATTTTAATGAAAGAAGTTTCGTAAGGGTATCAATCTTTGTACCAAATTTTACGAAGATCGGTCCACAATTGACCATAGCTCCCATATAAACCCCTCTTCCAAAAATCACTTTAATGTGCATATATCCCATACGAATGTTAGTATCAAGTTAATATTCGACACAAATAAGTTTTATATAAGTAACATTGCCAAATTTTATTGGAATCAGTCAATAATTTACCATAGCTTCCATATAAACCCACTTCCGATAATCGGCCTCAAGTGCATAAAATCAAGTAGATGTTAATATCAACACATTATTCTGTATTTGTATATTTTATTTTACATTTAGTAAAAGTGTTGGTCTACGATTGGCCACAGGTCTAATATAAGTCCCCTTCCCGAAATTTTATGCTCATACTTAATTGTGTAGGATCATATGGTTTTTTTATTTTTTTATTTTATTGATATTGGATTAATAAAATGAGACAGCGAATGATAGAAACTAACAAATATAGACAAACAATGCAAAATAAACACACAATGTTGCCCACTTCATTTTCATAAAGCCAAAATAAAAACAAATGCTTAAAATCGATGATCTCATTTATGAACCGCTAGAGTGGGTAACACTTTTATGAATTTGGCTCTAAGCGTCACACAGTGTGCGATTCAGAAAATGAAATGGAAAAAATTATGGAACTTTGGAACGGCTGCTCCGATTTCTATGAAATTTCACATGGCAATAGTAGAGGTGTAGGTGAGTTTAAGTTTTGAGCTTGGATCATATAGACCTACAGAGGGCGTGTCCACAGGGTCCCAAAGTTGGACACCTCGGGTATACAATTTATTTAAAACGATCCTGATTCCTTATATCTGAACCGATTTCAAAGATTTTTAAATGGGAGTATTCTGCTACACTATCGTCATATGCATATATTATCTCTTTTAGTTTAAGAGATATTGAGCTTCAAAGATTAAAATTTTTACTTTTTAGCCTGTCTTGGTGAAGTTTTCTCGCTACAGCGGGTTAAAATTTCACCCGATTTTTTTAAAATTGTTTCAATTTCATTAACAACAAATAGAAAAATTGTGCGAAGAAAGAATTTTGAAAAAATATTTACGGAGTCTAAAGTTACAAGCATTTAAATTTAAACTTTCAAAAAAAAAGTTGGATTTTTCTCGTTTTTTTTTTTTTTCAAAAAAGTGGTAACATTCTTTTTCTATTATATAAAAATTTTCTTTAGTAACATATAAAGTGTTTATATTTTTTATGAAAGATAACTAAACACAAAATACTTTAGAGGAAAAAATGCTTTCAAAAATCGAATTTTGCGAGAACCAGGGTTTCCCAAATTTGACAAATTTTTTTAACTAATTTCCAACTTTCGCTTTAATTTCTCAAATCGCAAAGCTGGAATCAAAAAAAAAGTTATACTTTTTACTTAGTCTGGAGTGTTTTAATTTATTTTGCAATAGAAATTTTTGCTTCCCGTTATTGGTTGGAAAGATATAGCAAAAAATTTAAAAAATTCCATTTTTGGAAATTTTTTAAAGTTTTTTAGGAATTACGGGATTTTTGTAGACATATTTCTTAAGATGAAATTTAAAATTCTATTCTATTGGTACTAAAATATGACCTTCATCGTGATCGTGAAAACTTTTTGTGCTACAAATCCTCTTTTGGATATAGGAAAGCATTCGCACAATATGATTTTCAGAGTAGCCAATGACTTTCGGACTCCTAAACTCTATTTAACAAGGAATTCTTTACTATTTTCACTGAAGCTGAGCAAAAATTTCAACACGAATACCATTTAGTAAAAATTCTGTTTTACACTTTTTCTCTTCTATATAGAATATGATAAATAATCACATTTTGTTTTAAAGGAATATGTCAAGGACTAAATGATAAATACTTCTATTAGAAACGTTACCAGCATCGCCTTCGTCACTAATATCATTAAAATCTTTAGGTCATTCGATGAACAATTTTTCAGAAATATTCATCATTGTCATTATCAAGTTCTTCAAAGCATCATTGACGTACAATTTTCCGGAAAAACACGTTTTATACCAAAAAAATTAGATTTCTTGACAAAATTTTCAAAGAAATGTACTACGAAAAATATTTCTATGTTGTGCCTGGTGCACCCATATGGTAACGCAAATATATAATTCATAAAAACATTTAATACATTTTATTGATTTATACCAATATAATATAAGTAGTACTACTTGTTATATAAAAATCATAAAATATTTTTCATAAAGTCTACACAGTGAGAAAAAATTTAATTTTCATGTTGTTAATTTTGTACATTTTTAACAAAAAATTTTTTTAAGGGTTTCAAAAAGGATCATTTGCTTCCAAGCACATAATATAAATGACCTTCTATTAACTCAATATCATTAAAAAGTCTCCATATGATAAAATGTAATTCAGTTTTTTTTTTTTTTAATTTTGAATACTTTCCATGCTGTATAGCTCTTTATGTAACCGTTGTTTGCATTACTATATGGGTGTGCTAGGTCAATTTGAGTTAATTTATATCAATCGATTTAGAATCACTTTCTGAATCGATTTAGAAATATCCGTTAATTCATTTTTGCAGATCTTATTACTTGTAGCATTGTAAAAGCAAGCTTAACTAATGCTTTACTTTAAACTCTATAATTTTATCACTTTAAAATATTTTTATACATACAATCTCTACTTCACAATCAACATTACACGAAAAAAAAAAGTCGGCAATTATCAAAATAAATCACTAAGTTAAAAATTTTTTACATTTGCACCTCTCACCAGAATAATTATATCAAGTACTAACAACTTTAAAAATTACAAAAAAAAAAAAAATAATAAAAAATAATAATTCTTCCAATAAAGAAATAACGTAAATGATGAATGAATTAAACATTTAAATGAAAAAAATCTTACAAAAATTTTATATTTACTATTATTTATTTTATTTTTGCTTAAATGTATTAGTTAAATTTTTATATAAAATTAAACAGTTGTATTAATTGAGAAGTATAAGGTAATATTTTTTTCTGTGTAGATAATAAAATCTAAAGTTAACTCCTTTATTTTTCAATTTGTATGTAAATATGTAGATATAGTATCTATGTGTAAAATATCTTACTCCATGACAACATGTTTTACTTTCATGATTAATTAAATTTATATCATCAGTTCTAGAAAAGGAACATTTTCATTTTGTTACAGATTGTCAACTTTTTCAACAAACATTTATTTAAAAACTCTTCTAACAAAATCCTGTAGAGTTTTTCATTAAGTATTATATTTTATTAGATTTTAATGTGTTACTAAATTGTTTTCACATTGTTTTTATTATTTTGGTGTTTGTTCGTGTTGCTATTCTAACTTTTTCAAACAAAATAATTAAATATTATTTTAATCATAAAATACATACATTTTTATATTTAATAAATTTTTAAAATTTTTTTTCTCTTACCAGAAACATTAAATAAAAAAACTTTTTGTTGTTGTCATGTTTTGTTTTTATTAAATATAAAATTTATTTGTAATAAAAAGCAAACAACCGAAAATTAAAAACTTTACTCATATGTCAAAATATGAACACAGAAATATCAACAACAAGGCTAAAAAAATAATTAAAATATGGCAACTCTTTAGGTTTATAATGCAAAAAATTAAACTCATATTTTTATAATAATTGAAACAGGGATCTCCATCTACACATACATGTATACATACATGTATATTACCAGTTACCATATTAACAGTTTATCTGTTTAAATACTGACATTTACTGGATAAAATTGTTTAGCAAGTTGGTTGGTTGTTAGCAAGGATGTTTGGTTGGCTGGCTAAAATGTAATATAACTAGTGCACACAGAATTATCAGTTCTCATCACAAGCATTATACTATATAGTATAAATATTTATTACTATTTTTTATTTATTTTTTTTTACAAACTTCATTAAATTTTCAAACGTCCTTTTAAATTGTTATACATAATTTTGTTGAAGAGTTTGTATTTAGCCAGCTGGATATTTTTAAAGACTTCCAGAACTTTTTAGTCATTTTGTTTCCTTAAAATTGCGCTAAAAATTAAAAAAAAAAAAAAAAAAAAAAAACTTAAATAGTTACGCTACAATAGCAACTTTAGAAAATACATAGTCGCATACATCAACAAACACGTTCAGGAACTTTAATTTTATATAAAACATTTTTTTTAGTAAAGTAGTAAACAGGATAATTTAAATTAAATAATTTTATTGTTTTAGAGTAAAAATTAATTTAGAAAATTAAATATTAAAAATTACCTTATTAAGAATAGTTTAAATTAGTCTTAAAATGTTTAGACAAACCTAAAAACAGAAAAATATAACTTTTTAAAATTTCACCTTATATATGAAGTGGACGGTAAAGTGGACGAATCACGCCCCTTTTAAGTTTCCATGTTTATATCGATTACATAACTATGTGTAAAAAATTTCGTTATCGTACGTGTTTTGTTTAAGATATTTCTACGATATTATTCAACGAACGTTCAGCTTCCTTTTTATGTTCTACACGATTTTAAATATAAATATAAAAAAATTCGTCGTTTTTTTTTTATTTATATTTAAAACTTTCCAGACCACTAAACAATTTATTTTTAACGAGATTTCATAATGACGTTCATCATTCTTGATTTATTTATTTTATTTTTTTATTTTTTTTTTTTTTTAATTTTTTAAAACAAATCATGAATTTTTTGAAACTGAAGAAAAAAAATAAAATCTTTATATATATATTACAAAAATGAAGTGTAAGTTTGTTTGTTGGTGCATTAATCACGTCTAAACGGCTGAATCGATTTCGTAAAAATCGGTTCAGCCGTTCAGTGCCGTAGATAGTTATAGACTATGTTAGATCTCGATTGGATGTCACGACCACATTTTACGCCTACTTTTAAAAAATTTATTTGTTCCATTTTGCAAGTTATCAATGAAGTTACTTACATGAAATTTGACAAATAGAGGAGAATTTTAAAGGCTATGTTGGATCTTAATCGGAAGCCACGCCCACATTATAGGCGCACTTTTTTAAAATCTCAAACGGCTGAACCGATTAGATTAAAATTTTCACAGCATCATATGTGTCCCTGAATTCAAATATCATATTTTATATTTCGATCGAAGGAGGGGGAATAATACTCCCCAAAATAGCCAAATTATGTATCAATATCAGGTATGGAAAATAAGTGTTGTTTTTGAAATTTTCAACAAAAAAAAAAAAAAAAAAGCAGTGACAACCAAATGTCGGAAAACTGATTCAAATACATCGTTGTGATCTTTATGGAGTCTACTCTCATAAAGCGATATGCTTTTTAGATTTTTATTTTTTCGAGAAGAAATACCAGTTATTTTTTGATTTCTATTTTTTTGAGCTAAAATAACTTTATTTTTTATTTTTTTCAAACATAAATAACAGTCATTTTCTGAAATTTAAAATTTGACTTAATTTTTTATTTTGGTGATATTGTTTTGTGGTTAAAATCACAAAATATATTTTAAAATAAAAATAAAAAAATAACCAGTATTTCTGCTCGAAAAAATAAAAATCAGAGCAGAGGACAGTAAAATGTTAATTTTGGAAGCAGGATTCTAAATACACTTCAGGGGGCTCAAAATAGGGTACTAATGACATAGAAAATGTTTAACCAGTAGCGAATGTTTGTTCCTTACCCGATTTGAAAGATTTTTATATCACTTAAAAGCCCTTTATAAATGCCTTGAAAAGCATACTTGAATGCATTATTTATCTTATATATTTTTCGAGTTATATTAATTTGAAATTTCAACAATCTCATCTTTGCAAAATCTTGGTCAAGACTTTTCCATATATAGTCCAACATTTTTAACTGAATAAAATTATTTATCGAATAGAGACATTTTTGAAGTCGATATCTTTATTGAATAAAAAAAATAAACGATTTTGAATTGGCAAGTTTGCAAAAATTAACAGACAGACGGACGAAAGGATGGACATTAGAAAATTACAAAAATTCATATTTTTTTTTTTTTTACTTTTCAATCAATATAAAAACTAAATATAAATATTAAAGTATTGATATCACCTCTCCCTGAATTAAGCGCAATTTTTGACCCCTTTTACCCCAATGTGCGTTTGACATGATGATGATGAAGCTCTATTTCCTATATCAAATAAAAAAAGCATGTGAAGACTGAATAAAGCTATATTATAAATTAAACACGATTACAGATCGACTTTATCTAAGGAATAATATATTAGTTTAGCTAGTAAATATATAAAAAGTAAGATGTCTTTAAAGCCCTTATGTAATTTGTAATTCTAAAATTATCTCTAAATCTTATACCAAATTAAGATTTTCAATATAATAGAAATAAATTAGTGTAAAAACAAAATGTTATTATTTGTAATAAAACAAAATTAGTTTAGTTATACTAAGTACGATTAAATAAGCTATATATCATAAAAAATTTATGGAAAAATAATGATTTTATTCACTTGTCTATGTTGCCTTTCTTTAATAAAAGAGGCTGGGGAACCATTTTAAAATGACTGATTTTTTTTTTTTTTAACATATTATAATTATACAAATCAAATATCAAACTTACGTATATCATAATTGATGTTTCGCAACCTCTAAAACTAATTCCTTAATTAGAAAGTTAGTCATAAATATTTAGTTATTACTTAAAATCAATTTTGAAAAGCTCATCGATAAGTTAAAGCACCCTTTATGGTTTTAAAAGTAGACATCTAGGAAAATCTGTATTCTCAAATTTAAAGTCATTATTATTTTGTCATTCTATTTTTAACCCACAGCACAGTGTGTGTATTATCAGAATGATGAAACAATATAAATTTCAACATTTTTTTTACAAAATACTGTTTGGATTTTTATTTGTTTGTTGTTGCACTGACACTTTTGCTATTGTTGTTGCTTTTATCCAAACAGTTTGAATGACATTTGTTGTATAAAGTAAAAGTTTTATGTGAATATGAAGAACAAGCTGACTGGGGAAGCCAAACATTATTATTTTTTATTTCAATTCTTTTCTTTCTCCTTTTTTATTTGTTTTTGTAAAAAGGAATTTATGAGAAATATTTTCAAACAAAACTATTGTATGAGATGAATATGAGAGTTGTACAAAACTAAAGAAAAAAAAAAAACAAAAATCCCAAAATTATTTGCCCATAAAAAGAATGAAGTTATGTATTGAAAACTTTTAAATGAATTTTCTTAAAGTTGCAATTGTTGTTTTAAAAATAAAATAAAAAATGAACAAAAATAATATGTATGTATGAATGGTTATTTATACGAGTAGTTGCGCAAATTATGATTAAAGAGAGAAATTGTAAAGTTTTAATATTAAATTGTTTTCATTTTTTAATTTTGTTTAAGGGATAATGGAGCGTATGATTAATTTTGTATTATTGTCCTTAAAAAAGAAGCATTGCATATTAATCATACGCAGCCTGAAACATTATTTTTAATGTTACCAGTTTAATGCATTTGCTTTTATTTACTGTTATTTTTTAAATTTGTATAACAAAACTTATTGAAAATGTAAAATAAACACCGATTTCAATGTTACACAGAAAAGTTATTATCTTATATATTAATATATTCAATTACAATAATCAAATAAAAGAATTTGTAAAAATTAAATTTAATTAAGATTTTTTCTCATTTAAATTCTTAATTCATTCAATCATCTATTTGATTGATTTAATAAATCTTTTAATTGGAATTTTTTTCTGTCTTTCATTTTTTACAGTTTTTAGTAATTAGAGTGATTCCATATCAAAACGGACAAAAAACAGACATTTTCGGATATCTCCGATTTCAATGAAATTTGTTACAGATATTACGTATTGCAAATGTTGCTAAAACTTTCTCTTCCCAAAATATGTCGTTTCAAAAATGAAAAAGCGGTTGAATTTTTTCCAAAAGTAATCACACTTTATTACTCATAATTTCTAAAATATACATTGTTCAATTTTTATTTTTATTTCATTTAATAGAAAAACACATTGACTTTAAAACATTAAGTAAAATATTTATATACTTCCAAAGTTCAGAGGTCAAAATCGATAATATAAATTTCAAATCTTAATACTTATCTCAAAAACGGTATTTTAAAATTCTTAAAAAAATATATACATTGATAATGTAACTTTATATTTTTGCCAAATTTCAAGTTGGAGTCTCTTTTGGTTTAGGAGTTATGAAGCAAAATATGGTTAAGAGCTCTATTTTTGTATGTAAAATTTAAAATAAAGACAAAATAAGTCATGATCACTGAATGGTAACCTGGTAACAGAAGACAAATAGTATCTTCAGGCTGTAGGACTCAGGCAAAATTGAAAGGATTTTGAGAGAAAATCACCTCATCTTTGGAAGAAAAGTATCAGAAAAAGTTAATTGCTTTGAATCTTTATCAGAAAATTTGAAAGGAAGTCTAGCCTAAAGACGTATAAAGTAAGAAAAAAATCGTACTAGAAACGCAAGCAAGAATTTGGAGGTAAAAAATAACATGAAATTACTTCGGAATAATTTCTTTCATAATTATAATTAGTGTATAATAGACGATGAAACGTTCGTACAGGATGACTTTTTTAAACTTCCTAGTCAGGAATTCTATGTCGCAAATGCTTGAGGGATTATGGCAGAAAAATTTCGTGTATCAAAGAAATCAGAATTCCCAAGAAAGTTTTTGATTTGGGAAGTCATATGCATACGCAGGAATGAAGCATTTCATTCCTAAAAAATGGTTGCATTAATACAGAAATTTACGAGAATGAGTGCCTTTGGAAAAGACTTCTCCTCTTCCTAATAAGATTTAGTGTATCCGCTATTTTCTGGCATGTTTCCGCTTCTTCTCATTACAACAAAACAATGGAGTTGCAACAAAGAAATTATAAGAGTTTGTACCGATAGAGGCTAATCCATCAAATTGTCCGAAACTCCCTGCAATTGAAAGATATTGGACTCTAGTAAAAAATAATTTAAAGGACATTTAAAGCTCACCATAAAATTAGACGGAGTTTAAAAATAAAAGGACTTATTCGAGCAGAAAAGTGACCGAAACACAATAAAACCTTTAATTAGAATAATTCTGGAAAATATCAGATATTTCCTTAAAAACCAACAGGAACGAATTTATTCTATTATGTTTAGAACTTGAATTTAAAAGTCATTAATAAAAATATCACTTTAAAAAAGTGATTTTTAAAGTGATATTATAAGCAGATTTGCATGCATGGATTTCCTTATTTACAAAAATTATTTTGAAATTATTTTTTCTACGATCACATGTTTAAAAAAAAAAATAAAAATTTTTATACAAAATTTTCATTCAGTTTATATTTTGTTACATAACTTATATACTAAAGAAGTGTTCAACATGAAATTTTGCACAAATATAAAGAAGAGTCGTATTAATATTATGTATTTTTTTGAAGCATTTTAAAGATATCGTTGCCGGAAATATAATGGTTTATTTTTGGCCTTTGAACTTTCGATCTAAATTAACTCACTATATATCTTTTTAAAGGTAATGTCTTTGTTTTTAAAATTACATTTAATTTAACATTTTATTTTCCATAACTTAGCAGTTATTTATAATTGTTTTTAATTTTTGTCCATAACTTCTAAACTAAATAAGGCTCCAACTCGAAATTTTATATCCATGTGGAGAAAGGTTATGTCAACAATATATAATTTTTTAAGAATTTAAAAAAAAACCGGTTTTTGAGATATAAAAGTTTGAACTTTTTTATCTCCAACTTTGACCTTTGAACTTTTGATGTAAAAAACTTTGTATATATCGTTATGAAGGTAATATCTTTGTCTTTAATATGCAGCAACAACTATAGATCTACCATGTATATTTAAAAAGTTATTAGAAGTTAAATAAGTATTCATTTGTAAAGTTTTTAAATTTTTTAGTTTTTTAAACCGTCATATTTCCATACCGGAAAGAAACATGGGTCTGAAATTACTTGTTTTCAGAAACACCTTCAATGGGTAATGCTTATAGTGCATTTCATTGAAATCGAAGGTGTCAAATCCGATTGCTGTCCGTTTTTACATGGAATCACTCATTACTATAATCATTTCGTAAGAGGTACAAATTAAAAAAAAAAAATATTTTAATTTTAATGGCTTTTTTCTGTGTAAGGCTGTACATTTTTTGTATATTAGATCAAAATATTCAACTTTTTTTACATTTTCTTTTATATGTCATTTATATCAAAACGAAAACTAGTTGGTTTTTAAAAACCAGAATTTATAAAACCAAATCGTTTGCATACCTTGTTTTCTCCATATGTGATTTTTACTGAAAAATTTATTTCTTTATACATTTTTATTTAAACCAAATTTAGTCTATTCTTATTGTTTAAAATATTATATAATATATATTATATAATAAATATTATATAAGATATAATGATTTAAAAATAATGTTTACACATAATTTTCAAAACAAACAAACAGGCTGTATCATAAATAATTATTTTAGTAGTTTTTATTTGGTTTTCAACAAAAAGTAAATCAAAATGGTTTTTGATTTGTATGGAAAAACTAAAGAAATTTATTTTGTTTTTCAATCAAAAACCGAATGAAGCCAAAAACTAATAGTTTTTGTATGGTGTAAATTCCATATTAATAATTTTTATCGAATCGAAAGTATGAACCACAAAATTATGTTTCAAATTACTCGTAAAAACTTCACTTTTTCATTCAATTTAATTAAAAAATTACATTATTTACAAATAAAATTTCATGTACTTTGAAGTGCTTTATTGAAGTATATATTGAAATTATAAATCCCAAATTACTATGAAAAACTTTTTTCTTTTAATTTTAATTACAGCATTTAATTATATTGTGTTATGCTAAGAAAAAAAATGTGGGGCTACTTTGATTTTCCACTAAATTTAAAGCAACTTTTAAACACAGTTTTTAGGTGGAAAAATGAACAATATAAAATTTATGTCTGGGGAATATTCTGTTTAACTACTGTTTTTATTTTTGTTCGAACCCTAAATTGGGTAATAGCAGTTAAGTGTGTTGTTAACTTGACGAACATTTTAATTTGAATTTCTTGTACAATTTTTTATAAATAATATTTTATTTCAAAATATTTATTTATGAAACTCTTTAAATTCTTTAAACTCTTTAAACACAATTTAAATTTATGTACTTTAAAATAAAGAGTTATTTACTTTAATTTAAAAAGCATTCATTTAGGGCTGCGCTGTTTGATTTTTAAATTTCCTTTTTTTACTTTGGAAAAGTTTGATACAAATTATTTTTAGTTGCAGCAGTTTAAACGTTAGCAATTAACAAAGTAAGTGACATCCTATAACTTTATTTTATTTTATTTTCCCTTACAATTTACTCATGTATATTGAAAAGTTTTGTAATTAATATACCTCTGTTGCAGACATTGAAAAAATAAAAATAAAAAAAATGTTGTTTAAATTAGTTTGCCTTTCTTTTATTTTCTAAATATGACCTTTAAATTAAGAAAGAGTTAAGAAAAAAAAATAATAAATAAAAAATTAAAATAATTATTAAATACAAGATGGATTAAGATTTAATTAAAAATATAACAAATTATAGGGCTAAAAAACTGGATAGTATTTATATTTGTATGATTGTCTTTATTGTTAATATTTAGGGGTCGCAATTTCCCGGACTTTTTGATTTCCCGGGATAGCGGGAAAAAATTTTCGACCTCCCGGGATTCCCGGTATCCTGGATTAAAATCTATAAGTAATACTACTCTCATTAGTTGAACAACTTAGACCCAAAAGGGATATGCATTTTTGCATTAGCATATTTAAAATAGAATTGTAAATGTACTGAGGAATAGAAATTTGATCAATTACTTAATTAATTCGAGTAAATGCTGTCGTAAAAGAGTTTTATGGATATCGACACAATATTAATCAGTATTTATAATCTTACTTAAAACATATGAACCATAAAACAATGTCGTATTTGCGATCTTCTTTCCGAAAACTTTGAAGTAATTCAAATGTGAGTTAAAACAATATAAAATTGTTTGTAGCTTCAATGGATGATCCAACATTATATGAAAATATCGAAAAGGTATCGCACCTTCATAATATTTAAAAATCGGACATCATACGTAATTCTAGACCTATTTAAATTTTCTACACAATCATCACAATTATCATTTTTTTGAGTTTAAAATAATATGAATAACTAGGATGTAGGGGATTCACTATGCTTTTTTTCTTAAATTTCTTACTATTTCGTTAAATTTCTGTAAGATAAATTTCGCATGTTATATATACTACTGACTACTTAATTTGTAATGTATGTTTAAGATGTCTACAGAATTGTTTCAATTTTACTTTTTCACTTGCTTTACTAACATTTTAATAAGATGTAAATTTAAATTCATGCTATAGAGTCAATCCATATAAATCATCTAATGAATTGTATATAAAAACTTATTAATGACCATAGCTGTTTACTGTGAATATTTTTATTCAAAATATCTGTTAAAAATAATTATTTTTATATATTATTTATATTTTTAGAAATAAAATATTTTCAAATCATTTTATATTCTTTGTAATATGATTTTCAGTTAATTGAAATTAATTTAAATTAAAATTATTTAAATATTATTTCATTTATTAACAAGTCATATGAGTATATCGTTTTCAAATAAATATCATACAAATTTGTTGAATTTTTTTATTTAAATAAAATACATATGAATATTATTTAAGGTTAGAATAATTAAATAAAGTACATTTGATTACACTGGTCGACAAAAAAAATCCTCCCCCAAAGACGAATAGTTGAACTTAATGCATTTTGATGTGCTAAATACGAATCTGCTTTCAGTTTTTTTCCCATCAGGTCTGGATTTTTTTTATGGGCGTGTCTAATATTTCGCACATAGTAAGTCCATTACTTTAGTATATTTAATCATAACTCAAGAACGGTGTGTATGATTGACATAAGTGATACACCAAAAGAAGCGCACTAAATATATCTTGAAATCACCCAAACATAATTTTTTTATGTGCTCAATAGTTTAGTCATAGTCATAAATCTTGATTTTATCCACAGTTAAGTAAAAATACCCATGTTCCATACAATTGTACAGAAATACAGTGGTGGGCAAAAAAAAATATTTTTTTTTATTTTTTCTTGAAACAAAAATAGGTGAACTAAGTGAATTTAGACGAGTTAAACAAGAATCTGCATTCACTTTCTTTCTATCACGTACTAATTTTTTTTATGTCCATGACTAATATTATCACTTTATTCAGCGGTCACACTATAAAAATCGAGAATGGTTTGTCAAATTTAGGCTATAACTCAAGAACCGTTTACACGATAAACGATATACAAAAAGATGCATACGAAAATTGTCTTCAAGGTATGTTAACAATATTTTTTATTCGCTCAAGAATTTCAGAGTTATGGATGAAAATTTTCACCATTTTTCAAAAAAAAAAAAATTACCGAATAACTACGGAAATATTAACTGGACAAAAAAAAAAAAAAAAAAAAAAGCTAAAAGGAAATTTAGATCACTATTTATTGGAGTTTAATTTATCTTAATTGGACAAACCGTTCTCGAGTTATACAAGTGTGACGCCTAAAGGCGGGGTCATAGTAAAAGCTGATTCTTATTTAACACGTTAAATTCCACCTATTTTTTATTTAAGACGAATTTTTTTTTTTTTTTTTTTTGCCCACTAGTGTATTTCCACTTAATGTTTTCACTTTCAAAAAAAAAGTTTTAGTAAAAAAAAGAAATCTTGAATTTAGCTTCAAAAAATTTTTTTCGGACACTTATTTCGAAATATCTCCAAAACTATTGAGCGGATAAAAAAGCGGTTAGTAGAACGACTTTTTTAATTTATTTTGTTTAATCAGATACAAAATTATAACAAGTCCAATTGATTTAGTATAAAAAGAAATCTGTAATGTTTTTATTTTAAAATTAATAAATTTATTAACAAATATTTTAAATTAGATATAAGAAATGGAAATAAAATAAAAGGTATTTTAATTTCTTATTTTATTCACAAGTAGCAGCTATGTTAATGACATTGTGGTTAAAATATTATTATAAATAAGTTTTTGTTAAAATTCATGCAGTTTTCTTCCATTTAAGTGATTTTAAAATTCCCGGGAATCCCGGAAGAAATTACCGGGAAATCGGTACAAGAAAAATTGAAAATTTCCGGGACGGGAAATCCCGGGTTGTAATCTCTATTAATATTCTAAAATAGGCTATGTAATATTTCAGGTTTACTATTATTTTTTGTTTTATATTCGTATTTATTAATTTCAATGTTAATAATATTTTTTAAATTCTTTTTATTTTGCAGGTACGTACAAAATTTTATAAAAAAACAGGTGGTAAGTAAATTATATTATAAAAATGAAAAACAATAATCACCAGGGCAACCGAAAATATGTGAAATGTTTTTCTTGGACTCCAAATAAACCAAACTGTTAGTTATTTATCCGTTTCAGACAATTTAAAGAATTTTGGCATCGACTTGCTGTGGCATATTTTTTGCATATTTTGGGCTTTCTATCATATTTTATTATACTTTCATAAAAAATCGCTATTTTGGAGCATATTTAGCAATTCAAACAGCATATTTTATACTTAGGAGCAGAATTTTGCATATTTTACACTTAAGAGTTTTGCACCCAGTAGAATTTTTGTCACACAATTTGCCTTTAGTGATTTTTTTTTGTCAAATATATATATATATATATATATATATATATATATATATATATATATATATATATATATATATATATATATATATATATATATATATATATATATATATATATATATCAATGGAAAGCCAAGAGTTTGTGCATTTTGTATATATATTTTTCGTATCACTTATTACTATTTATTACTAAGAAACTTTTTGTTGAATATAGTGAAAAAATTTCCAAGCTATGACTTCATAGGACTCATACTAATTATGTCACAACTAGAAGAAAATATAATTAAGCAATCACAAAAGTTAAAAAAAAACAGGATAGAAACATATATTATCACAAATAACTTTAAATGATCCTTCCTTTCCAATTAGTTCGAATTTCGGTTATATGGCCTCTTGAAGTTTGAATTTTTTGGAGCCCTTTTTTCAATGTGATTGGAAATTAAAATCATTTAAATTATTCAATTTGCACTTCATATGTTGTTGTTTTTTTTATCACACTAAACTAACATTATTACACTTAATTTTTGTTCGATGTCACTCCCTTTTTACAACCATTTTTTTTTTTATTAACTTAAACTTATGTCTAAACTACTGAACCGATAAAAATGAAACATACCATCCTCGAAGAAAGTACTGACTGGATGCCACTTACTGCTTTGCTTCGTAGTAAGTAAATTTCAAATTTTATAAACATTTTAATGACGGTGGTAAAAAAATATTACAGTATTATAAAAGTAGGCGAAAAAGAGGCGTGGAAACTATACAGATTAAATTTAATAATATACAATATTTCAATTCCCCGTTTATGTATACTTTTATGTGAATTGTCTTAGTATCATTAAGAAAGTAGCAAAATTGATTATTACTGAAAGTGGGCTAAAAACTGGAAGTGGCGTTCAATTTATATTTTAGCCTAATAAGTGCTAAATTTAATTTGAAAATTCAAAAAGAGAATTATTTACAAAAAGTGGCCGTGGCATTTCAATTTATATTATATCCTATATTTAATTTCAGTGGATGCTCAATATACAGCTGAGTGCAAAATAATAGTAACATTACCACATACTTTGGAATTTTCATTGCTGCATAATTCCTAGACAAGTAATTTAAAAACAATTTTTTTTTATATGAAAGTTCTAAACATTAACAACAATTATAAAAAATTTATTTATCTTTTTCTATGAATCTTCGGAAGTTACCGTTATTTTACTTATGTTGTTATTGTATAGTATTATTATTATCTGGGATCCATTTGGTTTTTAAGTAAATTATATAGTCATGAACTCGCAAGTAGAAAAATCGTCCAAGTGACTCTATGCACACAAAGCGAATTGTGAGCTCAAATCCATTTGTGACTTCCACTAAGGTAAACCAGGACTTAGAGCTGAAAGTTGACACCTCAACTATTCCTCGACATCTCCAAAAACAAAATCTGTAAGAAAGATTTCAAAGAAAAGTCCCATTACTAAACTACAGACAGGTGTGCAATCGCCTTAATTCGCGATACGAAAAGGCGCAACATTCTCTGCACAGATGAGTTCAAAGCAATTCTTCTTGGTACATATGGGATGCATGGGACTAGAATATATGTGAGGCGACCAAATAACAAATAATATTACCCAACATTTGTTCTGAAGTCCGTCAACCACGGTGGCGGAAAAATCAATGTTTGCGGATGCTTTTCATATCACTCTCAGGATCCATATTTTGGATAAAAGGTAACCTGGATGCCCCCATGCATGTGGAAATATTACGAGCAGTCAAATTGTCTTATTAGGAAGATAATATGCCGCTCAAATGGTTGTAGGAAAATGGGTGTTTAACAAGCAAAATAACAGTTCAGTCACCATATCTGATTCCCATTCAAAATCTTTGGGGAGGTGTCAAAGTTGCTGTTTTTGAAAAGAAACCAGAAAATGTGCAAGAATTGTGGACGCCAGTTTAGTTAGCTTGGAAAAAAATTCCTATCGAGAGGTCCAGATCATTAGTAGACTCGATGCTCACTATTCCACAAAATATAAATGTGTGTAAACAATATATGCCAAAAAAAGTAAAACTTAATCACGTAATTTTATTTGTACAGGTATTTTCCATTGATGCTGCTATTATTTTGCACAGCAAATTTCTAGTGTATTCAATCACTTTAAATATTTTGTCTGAATTAAGATGTTCAATTTACTATTATATTGCACAGCTGTATATACGTCCTAAGTATCAATTAAATCGGTTGAATAATGCTAATACTCATATATTGCAAACAATATTGTTATGAAAATTGGGCGTAAAAAGGGAGGAGAATTTAATAAAAATATTACATAATATCTGAGAGAAGCAGAAGAAGAAGTGTGTAACATGTAGAAAAAATCATTTAAAACCCCATAAAGTATAGATTCTCTGGATCCTGGTTAGATTCTGAGTCGATCTAGCTATGTCCGTTGAAAGTAGGATAGGGCTCGAATGGGACCACCTATGGAGATTAAATTTGGCTCAAATATTTATCTTATACAACGTTTGTTTGGTATTAAAAATCGGCACAAAAAAATTGTGTACAAATAGTTCAAGGATCGATATAAACTCGGAAACAAAAAATAGGCGTGATCCTCCCACTTTAACACCCACCTCCCATATAAGGGAAAATTTTAAAAAGTTGATAGAGGGTATATAGATTCGGACAAGCCGAATATAACATTCGCGCTTGTTGATCCTCAAAAATGTATTATCGAAGACATGTGGCATTTCATATTACATATGATAAGATTTCTGTTGTCTATGATTTTCTAAATTACATTTAGAAAATTATATGCTGCCTGGACCATCCTTGATTAGAGTCTTACCAATGATTTTGGCGATCATTCATTTTGCATAAAAATAACTTAAAAATTGTATTACTTTTGGAATTAACTACATCATAGTTGTTCCAAAGAAACTTGGCACCTTCCTAGCGCCTCTTTTATAAATTTCAATATTTTTCAAAATTATTGTATTTTTTGTGATCTTTTTCTCCCTCCACTCTTTCTCATTTTCTGTTTAAGAGTAAAAGGGATATTTTTAAATTTAAAAATGCCTAGAGGTGAAATAAATCAAATTAGAGGAATCTTATTTGTACTAAATTATTGAAATATTTGCTGTAGATTTATATGGTTTACTTTTAACGTTCAAAAAAATGTCGAAAATTTTTTGAATGACTTTTACCGAATGGCGCTTATGTTATGGAGGTTTAAGATAAAACTTTATAAAAAAAATTGCCAAAATTCTTTTTATAGTCCTAAATCAATAATTATTGCATTTATGTACTCTACAATGCTGTATCTTAAATACAAATTAAAAATATCGCGATACGTTAAGTATGCGTGGATATATTAGCGATATAATAATTATTAAACCTTCTTATAAAATTTGCAAAGTTCAGTTTTTAGTGATGTAGTCTTGTTCATATTCATACATTTGTAGCAAAATTCATTTTTTTTTTTTTTTTTTTGAAATCAGTCATAAGATAATATCATTTATATGCATTTTTTAATTGCACTTACTCATATCTCTTTTATCGAACGCCATATTGATTTTGATATAAGGTATTAAAGCAGCTACAGATTAACATATATCATCGCAAATTTTATTTAGCGCCTTGAGTGTGCCTCGACAATTAATGTTAAACTTCAAACATCGCGTTCTAAGCCCATGAGAACCGTTGATAAATATTTTTAGCGAAATTATATTTTCTGCGTAAGAAAATTTTGCACAGGAACTTATTTCAGTTTAAAATTGATTTATAACGCCAACAGCCGCTATAATAAAATATGCAAAATTGCTGAATTCTTTAAAATAGCTATACACGTTTAGCAAATTAATATTTTAAAACGCCACAATGATTTTTATGTGTAATTTGGAAACCTTCTTTGATAACGCGATACTCTAGCTTCACTGAAATAACGTTACGAGTGTGCCTCGCGAAAAAGGCTACTCTTGGAAAAAATTCATATTTTTTCTCTCCAAGTTTGGGTACCTCCTACAGAATTTCTGTTGACATTATCGAGACATATGTCAAATGATGCATAATTTCAAGGGCTATTAGGTTTCATTTTGAATTTTGCGATACTCGAAACGGCGTTAAATCCCTAGTGAAAAATCTGCAAAATTTTAAAATTGTTTAAAATTTGTTCGGTGATTTGAATTAGTATTTCTATGAAATCCAGAACTCATTCTCTTTGATATTGGTTTACGTTGATCTTTGGCCCAATCATATTACTGCACTTTGTAATATCACAATAGAAAAGTTTTTGAGTTTAAGTTTTTAATGCGGACACCTCATACTCTTTAGGACAAATTTGCTTGGATATTTTGCTAATTCCTTAAAAAATTCCTGAAATGTGTCTGATTTTTTTAGATCAAAATAGCTTGCAGGTATTAATCAGTAGTTGCCTATTTATGACAGCGTATATCCGATCCTTAGAGACTAGATTACTCATCTGCCACCGCAGTGTAACAAGTTATTTGTTTGCAAAATATTTTGCTTCTGTGTCACTGTGTAATATTATATATCAGTTGTCCTATTCTTCAATATTTAAAACATTTATTTAAAGAAAGTTAAAATTTTAATAAATCCCAAAAGAAATTACAATTTTCTAAAAATTCCTATAAACTAAATTGTCACAAGGATGTATGATTTCACAAAATGCAGGAAAGAACACAATATTTTCTTTACAATTCTTCATGTAGTAGATATAACAATGATACATACGCACTTATACAAATATAAACTTTTCTTCTCTCATACACTGATATTTATATATGTATAACCAGAAGGAAACAAAATTAAAGGCCTTAACTAGACATGGCTACTCACACATATATTTTAAATATCTTTAATAAAAAACTAAATTCGAATTTTATAAAGGATCAACTATATAAGCAAAAAAGCTGGTTTAGAGAAAAAGACTTTAAATTGGTATATATATTTTAAATAGTGTATATAATAGTATACTTTTTTACAGTTCAATTCTACAAGGAAAATGGTTGTCAGAAAGAGGTTTTTTTTTTACTCGAATTAACAGTACTCGCAACGATTTTAGAACGACTTCGAACCATTGCACATAACATCAGTAGTGTCAAATGGAAACCTAAAAAGGAAAGGCCTTTCTCTTTCCCTGGGAATTTGCAAATTTTATTTATGTTTATGAGTGCATATAATTTATTTATTTTTTTTTTTTATCTCTCATACATTATGTTCACACAAAAAGAATCATTTGTAAAAAGAAAACTGTTGTATAGAAAAATAAATGCATACATTGTATTAGTACTCAAATACATGATCTTCATACATACTTACATACATACTAAATACATCAAAAAATTTCAACACATTTAAACTGGCAGGAAGAACGAAGAATAAAAGAAGAGACAACAAATGAATGACCACTCAGCATGAAATATATGAAAAAATTTTAAATGTGATGATGGAAATAAATATTTGCATGTTAAAATTTTATGCAACAAAAAAAGAAAATAATCAACACAATGTATTCATTCATTCAATCATTCATATATATGATTTTTTATTTATTTATAATTTTTTTTTATGGAACTATAAAGAATTTTAAGAAATAGAAACCAATAAATCTTGATATATTAAATGGTTTATATTCAATCATACTTTTAATCATAGTATAAAGTATAAGACCAGTAAAAATATCTCAATTATTTTTATTCGTGTAATACGATTCATAAAGTGTATGTATACATGTGTATGTTGATATTTAAGGATTCAAATTTACGACTGGTTGTCTATGTAAACCTTTCTAATACGCAGCAAGTTATCTGGATACAAGCATTTTCGCACTAAATAAATATTTATAACGTAATTTTTGTTAATACCATTAGGATTGCAACACATCTTATTAAAAATTTCAGATACATATTTTATTTTTTACGTTTTACTCAGAATATGCCGTGAAACCTGAAAAATAAGGCATTTTGGGCTTGAAATGAACGTAAATCTTACTCTTTGCATGGCCAATTGTAAAAACTTGAAATAAATTTTTACGTTCATATTTTATAAAGACTTTTATTTACTTATGTAGAGCTAGACTTGGGTACCTTGGTGCGCAGTTAAGGGTGTTAAGAGTAAATTTGTCTCTCACGCAAAAAAAAAAAACTAAATTTTTTAAAAATTAGTAGTTTTCAAGAAGTTTCAGATATGCATATTACACTATGCAACAGTATTTTTGGGGCGGAATCATTCCGACTGCAATTGATAGCTCTTGAGGTGTGTAATAAACCCTCCAAAGGATTTTTCACTTGTGGTCAAAATTTTTTTTTTATGACCACTTAAACTTTTCTATTTTTGCACTAAAGTACTTTCAGATATATATAAAAAATATTATAAATATAGTTCGAAACTAAAATATTTTTACATAATTGTTTAGAGCACTTAAATAGCAATATTTTATTAGAACTTTCTATTAATTTATCTCTAATAATAAGGGGTCATTTCTAGTCTTTTAAAAATTAAACAAAAGTCCATTAAAACTTGAGTTTAATGGGTTAAAATATTCTACAGAAATTTTTTACGTCGAATTTCACTAGGGGTCACCGAAGGTCCAAAGTTCATACGATGAAGCGTTCATCCAAATAAATGAAATTTATGAAATTATTATTAATTTTGTTTACGATTTGTACCATAGATTATAACATAGATATGAAGCTCAAAGGAAAAAAAAAAAACTCAATTGAAAAAAATTACACAAAAAGGCACACGTACTACAATTGTTTTTATTTTCAACTAGCTAATACACGGTGTGCTTCGCCAACCCAATAAAATATTAAATATTAATATTGATACCAAAGTGGCTCCGACAAAATTTTAGAACTCTAACTGTTATATTTTCTCAGATATGATCATTTAATATTTTCTTTATATGGGAGGTACCACGCCCACTATAGCTAGTGTACCAATTTTTGTCCAAAATATTCATATTGAAGCTAATGCTAGTCGTATAAATTTTGAGCTCTCTAACTTGTATGGTTTCTCAGATATAAAAATTTTGGTATTAACTTTATATGAGAGATGACACGCCCACTATTTCTTTTCCGCCCATTTTTGCACAAAATGTTCACATTGACACTTATGTTTATTGTACAAAATTTGGGAAATGTAACTGTTATAGTTTCCTAAATTTACGGCATTTGGTATTGGCAAGCAATATTAGGCGTGGGATGTGCCACACCCCCTATTGCTAGTTCGCCTATTTTTTTCCAGAATGTTCATATAGGTGTCAAAGTTCGTGCAAATTTTGAGGACTCTAGTATTACCAATTTCCGAGATATACTACTTTTAATAGTTATTTAGTAAGTGGGCGTGGCACCTCGCCCACATGGAATTTCAAAATAAAAAGTAGCCTATTTTTCCTTCCAGGCATATAGGAATACACTGTGAAAAATTCAAATTTAACAACATATGATAAGCCGGATGAATTTTTTATCTTTGGAGACCCTTAGTAAAATTCGACGTAGAAAATATCTGTAGAACATATTAACCCATTAAACTAAAATTTTAATGGACTTTTGTTTATTTTTTTTTTTTTAAATGACTAGAAATTACCCCTTATTAGTAGAGATAAATTAATAGAAAGTTCTAATGAAATATTGCCATTTAAGTGCTCTAAACATTTATGTAAAAATATTTTAGTTTCGAAATATATAGTACTTTATTGCAAAATTAGAAAAGTTTAAGTGGTTATAAAACAAAAAATTTGCCTACAAGTAAAAAGTCCTTCGGAGGGTTTATTACACACCTAAAGAGCTATCAATTGCAATCGGAATGATTCCGCCTCCAAGCGATGAACCTCAATTTGTTGCATAGTGTTATCAATTTCAATGAAGAAATTTTTTTTTGAAAACACCGAAGGTACTCGGGTACCTAGGTGCACACATAAGGATTTAGACATCATAAAGTAGGACATTTTGTTCCCAGTTTCCATATATGAAATATCATAACAATTTATGACATTATCATATAACTTCATAAGTTATGCCCATTTTAACACAAGTCTTAACCATTTTAAAAGCTATGGAGTTACCACAGTTTTCAAAATTTAAATGAATAAAATTTATTTTAGATGCTTGTGTACCCTCCTCTACACATCCCCGAATTTCTATCAGATGTTGAAAATATTTTTCGAAATTTACAAAGTTTGGAAATTTTTGTGGAGAAACCGTTGATCAATGCGCATATAAATTAGCTTAACACACATTTTCGTTCAAAATACTTTTGAAACCATTACAAAAATTATATAGTCCGGAAGAAGAAAAATTCTAATTGAAAAAAAGCCTAAAAATGCAAATTTTTTTAAAGTTTCTATTTCATATTAATATAATTTTTTATCGGATACATATAATTACACTATTCTTGTAGCAAAATTATAGAATTTTACAAGAAATCTAGCAGATTTTTAAAAAAAATTTTAGGAATCAGATTAATCCCACAGATTATTCTGTGGGATTAAGTCAAAAGTGAGGTTAAAATTTGCTTCGACCTAAATATCTCTTAAACTAATAAAAGATATCCTACACATGTAAGGATATTTTTGTAGAGTTTTATAAGGACTATCTATACATTGAATTCATAAATGAATTTTTGACGGATTATTAAAATAATTACATAAACGAGGTCACCAACTTTGGAAGTCTACTCCTGTGGCCCGCTAGGGATCTGAGCTCCTGCAAATCAAATTGAAAACACCAGCGTCATTAAAACATCTTAAGATTTTGGTCAAAATATTTATTACCAATAATCACATGTAAAATGGCATTAAGTCGTCCTCAATAATAACAAGTAAAATTGTCGTTATAACATAATTTCCAGTTGGGAAGTTTTTATACCCACCATCAAAAAGATGGAGGGTATATTGATTTTGTCATTCCGTGTGTAACATGTCGAGCCCACAAAGTACATATTTACTGGGTCCTGGTTAGATTCTGCGTCGATCTAGCTATGTCCGCCTAGGATAGAGCTCGAAATATTTATGTTATATAAGGTTTGTTTGGTGTTGAAAATGAGCAAAATCGGTTAATAAATAAAAAAGTTATGAGCTAAAAACTATAATCACAGGGTGTCCGTTTCATACTTTTCTGCTGATATTTCTTAAACAAAAGCATGTACGACAACGAAATTTTGTATAAATAGTTTGAGGAGCAATATAAACTTGAAAACTAAAAATAGGCGTGGTCTGCCCACCTTACCGCCCACCTCCCATATAACGTAAAATTTGATGGTGGGTATATAGATTCGGCCGAGCCGAATATAACATTCGCGCTTGTTAGCTTTCAAAATGGATACATTTAATAGATAAAAGTTTACAAATCTGTTTTATATAATGCAATTTATTTAAAAGCTAAAATTTTAGAAAATTATATAAAAAAATCTATATGAAAAAATAATATCAGTAAATATATTTAAAAAATTACACTTTAAGTATTTAATTCATTATCGTGTTTTTTATTTTTTTTTTTCAATATTATTTTCTTTATTATTAGCTTACAATGACACTTAACAATATGCTACGGTATAAGCAAAACTTAAAAAAAAATAGCAGCGATAAAAAAACAAAATGAAAGAAAATCCTATTAAATATTTACTATCATCTTGCAGAAAGTAAAATACATTCACATTTTACCATGTTCGTTGAGATGAACAAAGTTTTTAGAATGTCTGCTCTTTACTGTTTAACACGTAATGGCATATTAAGTAATTTAGCGCAAAAATTTTACGTTTTATGAATTACGACAGCAAAAACAAAAAAAAAAAAAAAAAAAAAAAAAAAACTGACAAAAATGTAGACATAGTTTTATATGTATCTACATTTGCACTAATATGTATATTTCTTACTCTGTTTAGATAGAAACTCCAATAAAAGTAGGAACAAAATCAGAGTTGTCAAATTTTGTTGGGAATACGAAATTTTGGATTTATCTTATACAAACAAGGAATTTCACATGTTATAAATGATTTTCTTATTTATTCTAAGTAATCGAAATTTACTATTCATTTGTTAAAATTTTGCAACTTGATTACTTCGTGATCTGAGTTTTTAATGTTGTTTATTGATATCTCATATAAAAGTTTGAAATGTTTTTATATATTATCAACATATATATGACACAAAAACTTTTGTTACATTTTTTTGGCAAAATTACATACTATAAAAAAACAACTAGAAGTCCAACTCTTTTAATTCGTAAATTAGCAAAAAATAAAAAAAAATATACTCTCTTCACACGTATAAATTAGTTCTGTAGAAAATTCGACTAACACATACAAAGAGTTAGGTTTTTTTGACAGCTGAGTTAGGTTTTTTGAGAGCAAGTTGTTTTCATAACTAAAAAGTTTAACATCAAAAAAATTAAAAGATTGAATACTTCATTAATAAAACGTCTATAAATTTAAAACCTGTAGTATGCACAATGTCACATTTAGCAAAATAGAACGACAAAAATAGAAGCTTAGTAATTGAAGTATTTTTTCCATATTTACTGGTAAACACTTACAATATTGGAAAGTTTCTAGTGCGCGAATAATTTAATTTTAAAATTACTACTTTTAAAAAGCAGTATATTATTTTTTCTAGCCGCCACACAAATGTACTCTCGTTATAGAGGTTTTACAATTATAATTGCCTTAAATAAAGCAATATTTTAATGAAATTCGATATCAACCTTTATGCCATCATGAAGATCGGTCCATAACTGACTATAGCTCCTATTTAAACCCCTCTTCTGAAGATCACTTTAATGTGCATAAATCCCATAAAAATGTTAGTCAAATTACTTAATATTCGAAACAAATAAGTTTTATACAAAAGAAATCACAGTTCAAAATTTTATGAAGATCAGTCCACAATTTACCATAGCTCACATATAAGAGCCACTTCCCAGATTAACTCTAAAGTGCATAAATTCATATAAATATTAATATCAACATAAAATTCTGTATTCGTTTATTTTATTTTAATATAGTGTAATACTCCTCACCGAATTTTGGAGCACATACGCAATGACGTATGGAATCATATGATTTTTATTTAAAATAAATCCAAATATGTATTAAATGAAATTGAAAAAAGATTCGGCTGTGCTGAATCTTTGATACCCTTCACCATATTACCATATTACCATCTTACTATCTTATCGACATCATATTACCATATTACCGACAAATAATACAATTTTCGCCTTAACGTATGCTTTCATATTTCACATATATAAATCTAAATTTTTTTCAAACTACGAAAATTTGAATATGAAAAAAAAAAAAACAATCATAGCAGGCTTTGCTTTTAAAAAATAAACAACAACAATTCCATATTTATTTATTTTTTTATGTGTGTATATACAAACTGGCTGCATATACAAAGAACAACAACAACACTGTTATTCATTATATTACATCTGTTGCTAACTTGTCTTATAGGCAAAAACGTCACTAATAGTCATTACAATGCTTAACATACATGTTTGTGTGTGTATTTATATTCTTAACAGATTTGTTTTTGGGCCATAACTCTGTTGATTATGAACGAATTTGGTTTATTAAAAAAAACGAAATTTTGTAAAAACATTTATGACTGATCTATATAAAAATAAAAATCTGTAGCTTGAACAAGGGCTTCAAAAATAAAAAAAATCGTTTTCCCCGATATATCAGTTATTACTGAACCGATTTATTTCATTTTTTCAGAACAAAAATTCAGAAAATAATTTCCGAGCACCCTTTAAAAATTTGAAGTACCTGGTATATGTAGAGGCTTCAGAAACTGAAAAACCGGTTCCAAAAACCGGTTTTTAAAGCATATCTCCGCCATTTATAAACCGATCCTGCTGATTCAAAAAACTGAAATTTTATAAAAATATTTGTGACCGATTTGTATAAAAATAAAAATCTATAGCTTAAACCAGGGCTTCAAAAAATAAAAAATGCGTTTTTTCCGATATCTCAGTTATTATTGAACCGATTTATTTCATTTTTTCAGAACAAAAATTCAGAAAAAAATGTCCGAGACTTCTTTGTAAAAACGAAGTCTCTAGTATATACAGAGGCTTCAGAAACTGGAAAACCGGTTCTAAAAACCGGTTTTTTTTTAACATATCTCCGCATTGTATGAACCGATCTTGCTGAATTCCAATAGCAAAATTCTCGAAAGCATTTCCGATCGTTTGACTTATATATTATATATGTCAGTTATCGGTGGGCTTCATAAACACCATTTCAACCGACACACGGACGGACGGACGGACGGACGGACGGACATGGTCCTATCGTCATCATTTCTTACAAGGATCCCGAAAATATAAACTTTTTTGCTCTCCGATGAAAATTGTGGGAATTACAAACGGAATGACAAACTTATATATACCCTTTACACCTGTGGTGAAGGGTATAAAAATGGACTACAAATAAATATATAAATGAACATATCTAAAACAATATTTGAGAATATTGGTTGAGGCTTTTTGCGATCTTTTTAAATACTAAAAAAAAATGTCCGGTACCTCATATTATCAATTTGCTAAGAGTTAATTAAGAACTTTAAGATAATTGCTAAAAATTTGTTATGTAAATTGTAGATTAATATAGGTGCAGTTAGATCCTGTCAAGCATTCCATAAAGTATTAATTTGTTTAAAAATTTATTAAAATTTAACGGCCTTATCTACTAACAGAATATAAGATATCAGTTCAATAACACCAAAAGTGGATTTTCGTAGTTCTAAAACTGCCAAATGTGACAAGGCGCTATGATTGTAGTATTATATACACATACATGTATTTTGCTTTCACGTAATTTTTTTCGTATTTAAAAGCAACAGCACTTAAAGCAAAAATAAAATAAATTGGGCCAAGATGTGTTGTGGGGGCACATCTTGGTCTAATTATTTTGTAAACGAAGTAATAATTTTTGTATCACCAATCACTAAATTTAGCTGCTGTATTTATAAATCGATATTGATGAAATATTTGTCGTTTTATTTGTAACATATTTAGCTAGATTATTGCGTTTATACGCAGCTCTTACTAGCAATTAAAAATATTGCGTTAATTTTGGCGTATAAATGATGAGTTAATATTATATTTAAGAGTTAATAACTCACGAAAACTAATCGTGATTAGTCAAACTTATTCTTTTTACGTTCATAGAATATTCGATGGTAATAGTTGTATTTTTCCCATCTGTCACGTAAATAGGCAAATATATTTTTATACAAGTTTTTGTATAAATAGTTATTCAATTGCAAGTTATTTTTATTTGCAGTAATCGACGTATAAACTTAATATACACTGAACTAGAGCCCTGCAAACTGTGTCTTATAAGGCTGTACAAGCCACTTGATATTTTTCAAGTGTTGTTATCAGTGTGTGTGCGGAGTAATAAATACTGTTCTGCAGGCACTTAAAACCATACAAATACTGCGTGTGTGCTTCAACTTTATGAACAAATCATGAGTGTGCTATGATAGCGACCAAACAAGTCTCTCAAAGGCTTGTATAAAAAAATACAAGCCTTTTGACCACTTGTTTGCTTCAATAAGGAAAAAAATTGTGTTTTCTTTTTTATTAAAATTATATGTGTGTGTGTGCGTTCATGACTGTATAAAGTAATTTCGTAAGTAAAACAGTCGTTTAAAAGTATTGTTTCAAATGTCAACTTTAATTTTTTTACTTTTTTAACTCTTAATAAAGAGTATTTTTTAATAACTTTATGAATTCACCCTTTTACATTTATTTAGAAAAGAAGAACCAACAATAAAATATAGACATACTGTATATATGTGTGTGTATGCAAGAATATTTATAAACAACCACTTTTTACACATTATGAAGATTTTTTGCCACACACAGCAACTACGTATTACAAAAAACAAACAAATCATTAAGCCCACTTGAAATCTTTAAATCATTTCTCAACGTCTTGTATGATTTGCTTTTTTTTGCCACACCACTTGCACCACTTGTTTACGATAAATGATTTGAACGCACGGATTTGCAGTCGCTCATACACAGTACACACTTGCTTTGCTTCGGGCAGCGAACAGTACGAACAGTATTTATTGTTGTTTTTGCACATGTTGGCTATGAAACACACACTTGAAATTCAAGTGTGTTTGCTTTTCAAATCATCTTGCGCAGGAGACTACACTGAACCAAAAAGGTACATAAATACAATAAAAAAGTTCATTGTTACAATGAATTTGTGCACTAATTTTGACCCTATGTACAGGTTCATTGAAACAATGTATTGCCATACATTAATATTATAATTCAATGTACAAGTTCATTAATTAAATTTCTTCTTACATTGAATGAACACGTTCATTAAATTAAATAAATAATATCAGTGAACACTACATTGATTTCAATGAACTCATATTTTGTCCCAATGAAACTATACATTAAAAATGTATTATAAAAATAGGGTTGTTCTGTATTTTGGTTTTTATTTTATTTTAAATTAAATGATTAAATTATATGATATTGAGTTAATATAAACAAAAATTAAATATAAATATAAAAATATTACATTTCACAAAAAAAAAAAATTTAGTAAACAAAATGCATTTTACAGATGTTATCGTGCTTGTTTTGTCATTTATAATAATATAGTAATTCCTGTTGTCCTCTATATTGCTCAATGATGGTACGGAATATCCATTTAGACGCGACATTAATATAACAACAGCATTATCCTGAAAAAAAGTTTATAAATAAATTTTTTAAAATTCGTTGAATTGCTTAAAATATTTAAACTAGTTACCTTTAAATATTTTTTGTCTAAAGAAATTCCATTATTTTGACGATCACCAGATGTAGCATTCAAATCTTAATCAGTCTGTAATAAATTTTTATTAAAAATTCAATTTAAATATTTCATATATTTATGTTTACTTACGAATAGAATCCTCTGGTTTTGAAATCACAATATTTTTTGAAACCCTGGTATTTGAGGCTAATCACACATTCTTCTGCGTCGTAGTGGTTTTATCTACATATATATAAATGAAATGTAATATTTAAAAACTGTTTAAAATCATAAACATTATTGAACTTACGTGTTAGGAAGGCAAGTCTCCAAATTCCTTCTTTTGGGTATTTAATTTGGTGTATTCAATTATGCTGCTCGACTTCTCCTTTGCGAATAAATTATATTTATGTATTTTAATAATTCGATTTATAACTTGTTTACTTTTTAATTGTTTTCGTTTTTAACACAACACTGATTTTTTTTTATTTTTTGTTTAAAACGCGTCATTTCTTGTTAAGAGATAATAGAAAACTGAAATGTATTTGCTTTCGTTTTACTTTATTTCCAGTTAGAAAGTATTTATTTTAATATAATTTAATGAAATATTTCATTGGTTCAATGCTTTTGTTCATTGTGTAATGCTTCTTCTTAATTAAATCAATGTATTCGTACATTGAATAAATTAATTCAATGAACTAATACATTAAATCAAATAAATGATTTACTTATTATATTAAGAAATAAATTTAATGAATGGTTTCGTAATGAATGGTTTCGTAAATGGTAATGTTCATAATAGCGTTTATTTTTTCATTGAATTTTAATGAATATTTTCATTGAAGCAATGAATTCGTACTTTAAGTTAATAAATTCTTGGAAAAAATTAATGAATTTCATTTAATGTACTTCTTTCATTGAAATTACTTTTTTAAGTGTATGTATAATTAAAGAGAAAAATTATAACATATGTCATTTCTTTAAAAAGTTTTAAAATTTTTTTAAAAATAATTTTTTATATTTTGTAATAAATGTTTAGTTTATCAAAAGATGTTATAGGCATAGCACGAAGCATCTATCGTCCATTCCACGAAAGAACGCCCGAGAATATTTTGTATGTCTTCCGATTTTAATAATATTTGGCATACGCATGCCCTATGGAGATATTTAAATACCTCCATTCTTATTTTTTTGAATTTTGAAAAATTCGCGAATTTATTCACGATTTTTATTTTTCGAAAAGTCAAAAAATTCGCAAAAGCGTCTAACTTTAAACACCAATATCTTTAAAAGTTGTTAACGGATTTTAATGATTTAAATTACATATTTAAGAAGAATATATCCACTATAGATGTAGTAATTTAAAAATAATAATATCATTTAAAAATGCATTAATAATGCAAAAGAAATTTTAGTATGCATTTTTGAAAAATTTCTTCTACCCTTTCAATTTTTCTCTTCTTCAGATATAAAAAAAAATTATTATGTTTGCTAAAAATTGCAATAAAAATTTTTCTGGGAAAAAATTATTAAAAAAAAAAAATTTAAATATTTCTTAAAATTTTTTAATTTTTCAAAAAAAAAATTAAATTTTTGTATTTTTTAACTTTTGTGAGCTTATTTTAAAATTAATTTTTATCATAATATTTCATAATTTGTTATTTTCAGTAGAAAAACTATTTATCCCAGATTAAGTCCTGATGTTTTATATAATAAACATATTTGTCTTCAATATTATAAGCAAAAATATTTAAAATCAAAAGGGTAGAAATTTTTTAAAAATGCGTCCGAGAAAAAAATTATTTTTGATTAATACAATATAATTTACAATTTTCATTGTAATAAACTTTATACTAGTTTTTATATCAATAAAATAAGTTAGACACTTTTGTCATTTTTTTCACTTTTTGAAAAATTTAAATCGCGAATAAATTCGCGAATTTTTCAAAATTCAAAAAAATAAAAACAGACATATTTAAATGGCTCCATAGCGTATGCGTATGCCAAATATTATTAAAATCGGAAGACATGAAAAGTATTCATGGGCGTTCTTTCATGGAATGGACGATATATTTTTTTTTTTTTTTTAAGAAGAAAATCAGTAAATTTAAAAAAAAATAAAAATTTTTTATTGGCAAATTTCTTAAGGAGATGCAAGTAAATATAAGTTCTGGTATGATATAATTTACATATCAAACATTCAGCATTAAATACACCCCCTTTAGTTGGAGCATTCACCGATATAAAGCCTTATTAAAGCTCTTGGTACTAAAAAATTACTTTCATCACGATCATAAAAACTTATTGTGTTAGGAATCCACAATATTGGAGGACATCTATTAAATATAATTTACAGACTAGCAAATAACTTTTGGAGTCCTATACTATAATTATTTGAAACTTCTCCCTTATGCTGACAAACAAATTTCAACACAAATGCCTTTATATACTCAAAAATTCTGCTTTTCGATGTTCCTATTTTATACTCATTATGACAAGCTATCACATTTTGGTTTAAAGGAATGTATTCAAGGACTTAATGTGAAATACTACTGCCAGAAACGTTACCAGCATCGACTTCTTCACTAATATCACTATAATTTTTAGAACGTTCGAAGAAAATCTTACAGACATATTCATCATTATCACTTTCAACCTCTTCAAAGCTCCATTGACGTATAATTTTCAGCAAAAAACAAGTTTTTTACCAAAAAAAAAAATAAATAAATTTTTTGATAAAATTTTCAAGGAAATGTACTACGAAAAAAATGTCCATGTTGTGCCTAGCACACCCATATAGTCCATAAAAAACAGGATAAAAACATTATATATATTTTATTGATTTATACTAATGTAATATATTACTTCTTATTTATATAAAAATCATAAATGATTTTTCTGAAAATTAACACAGTGTTAAATAATTTTTAACAATAATAATTTTAAGGGTTTACAAAAGGATCACTTACTTCAATAATATTATTGACCTTTTATTAATTATGCTAATAATATTAACAAGATTCCATATGATGAAATATATTTCAAATTTATTCAAAAATTTTTGTATTTATTTAACCGTTGTTTGCGTTACCATATGGGTGCGCTAGGTCAATTTGGGTTAATTTGATGTCACTATTAAGTAAGTTTGTGATTTTAAGTCTTCTAAGAAATTTTCAAAATTTCTCTTTTATTTTCTAAATTAACCAACAACTGGCAACCCTCAATAGCTTGTAGTTGTTCCAAGTATCTAAGAATTTTCTCTTATAACTCTTTTTTCTCAAATTATTTGTCTACTGTTTTACTTTTACAATTTATAGCTGTAGTGGTACTTAGATCTTGTTCTCAGTACACACATACATGTATACATATGTAACTCTGTTGAATGTTGTACTACGTTTTAATATAGTTGGTAAAAATGGCAACACTTTGTTACATACAAATTGCATAAGTTTTGTGACATTTCCGTTAAAAAGCTTAATGTCTACAAAAAGTATTATAAGTTGAAAACATTCATTTACATACATATTGTACAATTACACAACACTACATACATATTAAAAGTAAAAAGACAAAAAAGGAGAGAAAAGTGCATAGTGTTTACTTTTTTACAAAAATATTTAATGTAAATTTATTATGTGTATGTTTGTGCACGTAAAACGTTGCTTTATTATTTTTACCTTTTACTAATTTTGTATAATTTTCTAAATGCTGCATGCAACAGTTAAAAGTTTGTTAAGAGAAGCATAAATTATTTTCGTATTGCATTTTTCATGCGGCATATCTTACTTTACTTTTGAATCTGTTGACATTACAAACGGTAAAATAATTAAGGTAAGCCTGATGGTAAGCAAAAAAGAATATATATATATATATATAGCAAAGAATATTTTTAGAGTTTTCTTGTTATAATTGAAGTATTTAATTATTTCATTTAAAAATACAAAAATTTATTAAGAGCAAAGACCTTGCACTTAATAAAAATATAAATATTATGAGAAAAAAGTATTTTAAATTAGTTTCTATATTATTTCAAGTACCTACATATTCATATGTATGTAACATGAGTAATAAATTTCCTATTATTTTGCGTACATTAAATATTACTGTATTCGTATTTTATTCAAAAATACATCCACAACTAAATATTTATTTCACCCTTTGGAATATTTCTTCCAAGAATTTCTATGAATTTAGCTTAAAGCATTTTTTCAAACGCTATTCGATATTTATTATAATGCCCAGAATATACAAGAAAAAAAATCACGAAAAAATACCTCAGGCTAAATTTTACACCAAAATTACATTAATTTAAAAAAACATTTCATTAAATTACTAAAAGCGTTTAAAATGTCTCGCAAGTTTCAAGTTTACTACTAACACAACATTAAGAGCAAAAAATATAAAAAAAAGAAGAGGAAAATAATGTTAAAACTTCATTTAAAAATACATTTTTCACTTTAGCAGCCATTAGTTATATTTAAGAACGTTTTTTCTGTTTTAACCTCCCCTTGTCTTTCTGACAACTACTTACTGAGTATTTCGGTCGTCATGTGTTTTGATACTTGTTGTTCTTGTCATATTTTAAATGATTTTGTTTCCTTGTACTCGTAGTTTTTAGTCATTTCACTCTATTTGTTGGTAACTTTCTTATTTTTGTGTGTGTGTTTTTTTTTAGCTTTTTTAAATGTGTTTTATGTCATTTTCATAATGTAATTACGTTTCCAATTATGATATTTTTTCTTCACTACATTTTCTGCAATCGTTCTTATACTCATATAAATACTAACAAAAATAAATTTTTAGAATTGTAGGCAAGTCTAAAGAAACAATAATGTTGTGCTATATTTGTATATCCTGCAAGGAAATTTTCATTAAATTTATTTTAAATGTATGATTAAATAAACAAGTTGATTTGTTTTTTCTTCTGGTATAATAATTTGGCACATACATGTTATATTTTATGAGATTTCATTGCTAGAAGTCATTTATTAAATAAATATTTTGATTTTGGAAAAATGGCTGTTAAATGAAATTTTAAAGCGGTGTACACTGCACAGTGAGCCAGAATCGAAAATTGGAGTTATGGGCTATATTGCCTTCGACTAGAAAATGTTTAACCACTAACCAAAATTTGTGTTTCCTACCAGTTTTCAAGGACATGTACATATATCTTCTAAAAGCTCTTTATAAGATCTATTAAAAGTTCTATTTATTTCTTACAGTTTTCAAGTTATTATTTTCATTTAATTTCCAACTGTACAAAAATAAGGATGTTTTGTTTTTTTTTTTTATACCCTACACCACCATAGGTGGTTGGGATATTATGCGCTTGTGTTTATAAACGTTATCCAACACCCACCTTAAAGTATACCAATCGACTCAGAATCGCTTTTTAAATCGATCTAACGATGTCCTTCCGTCCGTCCGGCTGGCTGGCTGGACGGCTGGCAATTTTGAAGATAATTCAATGAAGATAATTCAATGAAATTTGGCACGTGGGACTTATATGATACAGGGACGAAGCCTATTGAAATTGGTTGTGAACGGTCCACTATTTCACTTAGCCCCCATACAAATGTCCCCCGAACATTTGAAATTCTGTACAAAGAAGTTTTGTACAAGTATCAATCCAAATTTTATGAAGATCGGTCCATAAATTATCATAGCTCCCATATAAAATCACTTCCGATAATCGGCCTAAAGTGCATAAAATCGAGTAGATGTTGGTATCAACGCATTATTCTGTATTTGTATATTTTATTTTACATTTAGTAAAAGAGTTGGTCTAATATAAGTCCCCTTCCCGAAATTTTATTGTCATACATAATGGTGAAGGGTATCATATGGTCGGTCTTGACCAACAATATCTTTTTCTCTCGTTTTTTTTTTTTTCTATACTCTTTTTCCTCAAAAAAGATCTAAGTACAGATCCTGCCAAGTTTGACCTATTTTGTATCAAAATTTTGAATTTAGACTATATATCATCACTAAAATTAAAAAAGCCAGAACCACTGCAAAATCAAATGTTGGTTTTTACTAGATTATAATGTACTGACCCGTACTTCATCCACACAAAAAATGCCATGCTCATATCTTCAAAAATGGCATCAATATTAGCAAAAGTCAAAAGGCCGTAACATCAATTTCATAAATGAAACAGTCGTTCAATTTGTTCCATTCGAGAAAAATTAGATTTGAAATGTATTTTATGCTTTATATATTTTTGCTTTAGATGAACGCTTAAAGATTTTTGCTTTATTGCTTAAATTAAAATGTTTTTTTCTTCTGGTGTAAATATTAGAAAGTGTGGTTACGGTCTTTTGCTTTTTAGGTGACGATATATTCTAAGATCCCAAGGCTTGGCCACAAAAGGAATGCATTTTTGGAAATTCTAATATCTTCCAAAGAGCTTACCGATATCTTTTTCCAGACCTGCAACAAATGAGGACTTTATGGGAAAAATTCAAATTATAAAGTTAACAATCACTATATCCAGATATCTTAATAATAAAGATTTTACTGCAAATAAAATATATATAATTTATCCAAAAACCATATTTTTACAAAAATGTTAATTCCAAAAATCAGAAAAACTATGGACAATTTTTTCAAGTAAATTCTCATATCTACGATACTTGACATTATCCAACAAGCTGATTAGAAGTTAAAGACTTGTTTCCAAACATTTTCGATTATGTTCCACTGTGTACTGGAGCACAAAGGAGAGTTTTGTCGCATTAAATAAACCGTATGATTTTTTAACTAGAAATTGATAACGTTGAAAAGATAATATGTTTCATTAGAAAAACATAAACAAAAATTAAAAATATACTACGATTTCTTTTAGGATATATGATTATGACATATATGATGTTTCTAACGTCCAAAAATAATGCTTTTAATTTAATTTATTTATTTATTTATTTATTTATTTATTTATTTATTTATTTATTTATTTATTTATTTATTTATTTATTTATTTATTTATTTATTTATTTATTTATTTATTTATTTATTTATTTATTTATTTATTTATTTATTTATTTATTTATTTATTTATTTATTTATTTATTTATTTATTTATTTATTTATTTATTTATTTATTTATTTATTTATTTATTTTCTTTTGGAAAAACGTATACAAAATTAAATAAAGATCAAAGTATTGTCCGTATATTTATTTTCAACTATAAGGACCTTTTTTTAACCACTTACCAACTGTACCATGTATGTTCGAAAAAAATATACACATCATTTTCTTAAATAAATATTTGAATGTACTTTATTTATCAATTATTTTATAAATCTGTATTCAATTTTATAAAATTAATTTTAAATTATTATATTTTGGTAATTGAGAGATAGTAAATAAAATTAATTACTATTTTTTATAAAAATGCGTTTTTTGTACATATGTTGCTTTAATTAACAGTGAAATTAAGCTATAAAAACATTTATTTATTAGAATAAAATTTGTTTTTTATTGGCTTGAAAACTTTATGTCTCATGTTAAAATAAAAATAGCATTTGACTTTTAACAAATGTCAATAAAAACTCAAGAATAAAAAGAAAATTTAAAACAAATCAATTTAAATATAAATAAAGAAGTGTAATTTCATTGAAAAAAATTTAACTAATAAATTTTATAATTTTGAGAAAGAAAAAACATCATAATAAATCAATTTGTCATTTGTCATCAATTTGTCATAACACTAACAAAAAAATCACTGAAATATTTTTGTTACATTTGATTTGTTAAAGATTTATGAACAAAATTTGACATGGCTGGAACTGAATTATTTATGAGTTGATTTGGTTTAGCAGAGATCTTTACTAGGTCAAAGGGTGAGCCTCCAAATTTGGTCACCTCGGGAGTGTGAATTTAAAAAAAAAAAAAATCGCCAAAAATTCATTTATAATTTGAATGTAAAAAAAATGTGTATATAGATAGTCCACATAATCCTCTACAAAAAATATGCTTTCATATGTAGGTCATCTCTTTCAGTTTAAGAGATATTTAGATCGAAACAAATTTCATCCTCATTTTTAGCCTCTTTTTTTATGTTATTTTAAACTTAGTGTACTAAATTTACGGCCAAAAAGACATCTGTGTTCCTCAAAATTAACTTAAAAATGCTTCAGCTCTAGTCCATGAGATGACACATCTCTGTTATATGTAATATGAAATTAGTTTAAAAGAATTATATAAATTAGGCACTCTTTCTCATGAAAGTGTATATGTAATATGTTATATGTAATATGAAATTAATATGAAATTAGTTTAAAAGAATTATATAAATTAGGCACTCTTTCTCATGAAAGTGTAGCATAGAAGACTACGCAAAAAAATCATAACAATGCCTTGTAATGCCCCACAGCAATTCTTTTCAGAAATATATTTTTCTTAATATACTTAAGAAAATATTCAAAATTCAAAAAAGTGCCAATTAATGATATTTACTAGTTTTTAAAATTTCAATTTTTCATGTTCTTTTTTAATAAACGATATTTTGCAAAATCCTTTTCTTTATAATGGAAGTATTATTATTTTATTAATAAAGAATTAAAACTTCAGTTTATTTGGGCTGAAATACGACTACTTGACAATGGATGCAAAGTAGTGGATGTATAAGGGAGACTGGGGCAGCTTCGGCTTTGGGGTAGCTTCGGCAATGACGTTTTCGATATGAAGCAACCATTATGCATCACTATTTATGGAAATGTATCAAAAAGCATAATAAATAACTCACACGAAGTTTGTCATCTCTAGCTTACCAACTGACTTAGATGCAGGTGTTTTAGTATTTTTGCAAGTGTTTTTGTAATATTTTGACTCTAATTTTGAAGTATTTTGTATTTGAAATTTTCCAATATTTAAAACAGAGTTTACAAAGCACCATTAAGAATTCTGCTTTTTTCCTAAAAAATAAGTGAAAGCCAAACTTTTGTTGGAGATTAAAAGCAAAAAAGAAAAGAGTGTATGTAGTGCTTTCGGGGTAGATTCAGCGTTTTATATCGGGGACGATTCGGCATCTGTTGGATGTATGATGTTTTGCGTGGTATTAAGACTCCAAAGTCTGCCGGTAGAAATTACAATATTAAACGCCAAAGAATTAAATTGCACATAAAAAACGACATAGTTATTTAATAAACAATATTTTTGTGTTTTGTTTTAAGGGTTAAATAAATACGTTTATTTTTCATTATTTTTATCCAGCTAATAAATGAAAACTTTGTTGGCTCATAACATAAAGCGCCTCATAGACACATACTGCATAAGCTCAAGCAATAAGTATGTATTAGTACAATTTAGAGAGCTTTTCAGTGTGTGCGTCACACCGACAATGCAGTATGAAAAATCAAAATCGTTTTGATTTCAAAATGAACTCATACTGCAAACTCATATTTTAAATGAATTTTTGAAGTTTTCTTTTTCATTTATTAAAATTTCAGTTTGACTTTTTAAACTGAAAGAAAAAATAATTAAATTATTTAAAATTCTTTCTTTTTATTAGAAATTTTTAGCAAAAATAAAAATTTGATTGATCAATGTGTAGTGAAATTGTTAATCACACACGTATAGGGGGTTCATCGGCAGTATCTCTCTGCAGTATGTGTTTATGGGCGCCTTAAACAACACGTTATTCTATCTTTAAATGAATTTTTTCTATCCAGTTGTCTTTAAGAATATGATAGGCGAGTGTGCCCCGTCAAATGCCGAAGCTACCCCGGCGTGGGGTATATTCAGCAAAAATGACTTTTTCTACTGATTCCCAAAAATAAGTAACCAATACTAAGTATTCATAAAATTTTGTACCAATATATTTTTGTTCAATATCCAAGGATAACAACAAGCTATAACATTTTTAAATCTATCGAATACATTCTTAGATTCAGACCTTTAAAAAAAGGTGCTGAAACTGCCCCAGTCTCGGGGCTGAAACTGCCCCAGCTGTATGTACTTTTATGAGATTTTCATTATTTAAGCTATGCAGGCGTATGAGTAATATTTATCTATTATAATACTAGAGTTGGGCATAATTGTTCATTGTACTATTTCGTTCACATCGTTCAATATTGTAAAATGATTCAGTTCGTTCATTTCGTTTATCGTTCATTCTTTAACATTGATCTGAACGATGAGTGTGTGAGTTTATAGACAACAAACACAGAAAAAAGTCACCAATTAACAAATATGTTCGAAAATAATTCATTCAATTAAAAACTTGTTTAAATTTGCACCTCTCACCAAAATGATTATATCAATTACTAAAAACTGTAAAAAATACAAACCAGGAAAAAATTCCCAATTAATAAATTAATTAAATCAAGTAGTTGATTGGATGAATTAAAAATGTATATAGGATATAAAATTATAGTTATATTTTATTTTTATTTCATTTTTGCACGAATAAATTCATTAAATTTCGATGCAAAATGAAACAACTATGTTAATTGATAAAAAAGACCGTAATAATTTTTTCTGTGAATGAAACTGAGTCTGATCGAATGATGAGACAACAGATGAAACTGAAACAATTGTTTCATTTGTTTCTTAGAACACTATATTAGAAGAATTAATGGATAAGAATAAATTTAAATTATTTTTAACAATATATGTGAAAGTATACTAAAAATATACCTAATTAATTAAGAAAATAAATACATTATTTAAAGTATCAAAATTGTGTCTAAAGAAATATAAAATCAATGTAAAAATATAAAATGAAATATAAAATGAATGTAAAAATGAATCAAAAATATAGAACGAACCAACGTCGTTCATTTTATTGATTCGTTTAATTGAATCGATACGTTCATGAACGACACAACTCTATATAATACATAATTATCCTCGTTAACTCCTAAATTTCTCAGTGCAAAAATTTCATATTTTTATAACTGAACGAAGCACGTTGCTTCCTGTCAATGTCCAGAGTAACGAGTTTTTGACTCCTTGAAAATTAATATTCTTAATTCTCTCTCAAACATTTTTGTGAGAAATGTATTTTGTTTTTGTTAAATTCTAGTTATCGTTCTACTATCTGCCAGAAGAAACTTAAAATTGTGCGCTTAGTTTTCTCTCATTAATATTCAAAAATAATTAAGATGTGATGTTTGCTACGATCGACACGTATATTAAATAACTTCCAAATACTTGCTGGTTTACAAATAAATAAAAAATTTTTTGTTTGATTTTTTTTTTTAAAGCAATTTTTTTCTAAGAACATTTTAAACCCTATATTGAAGACAAACATTCTTATTGGTATAGCAAAAAATAAATAAATAGTATAAATATTTTAAACATAAAATGTAAGTAATTATTAATAAGTCAAATATATTTCTGTATTTACTATTAAAAATTAAATTTCTATAACACTCAATACTTATGCAAACACAAATATTCCTATTGATTGTATCCTTTTTTTATATTTTCCTACATTTTGTTTCGCAAAATTGCTATTTGCATAAAATATCAGGTTTAACTGAGTGTTTCAGTTACATTACAATAAACAATATATTTTTATTCACAATTTTGTACATGTTTATACTATTAAGGGTTTCTACGTGTGAAATATATATTTCCGGTAAAGCACACAAAGATAATAATAATATTAAATAAGATAAATAAAGTTCTTGAAGAGTTCATACATTGTAAAAAAGAAAGATTTCTGCTTACAAACAGACTGTAATTTTGTTAACATTCCATCAAACTTAGCTCTGGTCGGACCAACTATTTATTTGAACGTTTTTATATGGTAACATTTTATTTGGAAAACATTATAAGTTTGTGAAACTATTAAAATCTGTTTTAACATTACGCAGCTATTACGTCATTCTCATACATCTACAGTTAGTAAAATTTAAGATATGGCCTTGAAGACTTTAGCTAGAAGCTACAATAAAATATATGTATTTCAATAAATTTAAAACTGAAAACCCTATGGTATAAAGAAAACACACACAAAAATACATATGTATGTATATTCTTTTTTAATATGGAAAGGAAACCATCTTTTAACAAGAAAAAAGATATAGTCGGTCAAGCCCGACCATATGATACCCTACACAATTGTCTATGTCTTATATGGGAGCTATGGTAAATTATGAACCGATCTTTATTTATACTTATAAATAATTTATTTGTGTCGAATATTAAGTTGATACTAAACTTTGCATGTTAAAGTGATTTTCGGAAGGAGGCTTCATATAGGCTTTGTCCTTGTGCATAATCATATATACCAAATTTCATTTTATCATATGTACTAAAAATTTCGACCTGTACTTTGCGCACCAGACGGATGGACGAAAATGGTTAAATTGACAAGTGATTCTGAGTCGAACGGTATACTTTAAGGTGGAGGTCGGAAGATTTTTTCTCTGCGTTACAATATTTGCACAAACACATAATACCCCATCCACCCATGATGGTGTAGGGTATAAGAACAGAACCTTCATTGCTTTATTTTGTTTTGAAATACGTGTAATAATGTTTGTATTATATAGAATCGTTAGGTTGACATTTCTTGCACAAAATTTCAAAAAAAAAAAAAATATTACGTCGAAAAAAAAAATAAAATAAAAAAAAAAAACGTCAAAAACATAGTTTGATGAAAACATTTTAGGAAATTGTTAGAAATAATAGGATTTCTCACAACTTAAATTTTATTTATGAATTTTTCAACTTATTACACTGTGTAACAGTCATCAAAGACCATACGTAGTAAAACTACGTACTCAGTTTTTCTCCAGGACGTCAAATTTCCTCTAAAAAGGGCTTCAAAATTTCGAAGGAAATTTAAAAAATTTATAAAATATTTGCGAACATTATATCAACCCAGTATGGATATCAAATGAAAGCTTAGAATCTCGGCAGTATAACAATATTTTTTATTTAAATGCTGCAGCAAAAAATCTCAAGTAAATATCCTTTTGAAAATGTTTCCTATTACTATTTATTTTCAAATATACATCAGCCTGCTGTATGGATAAATCTAGAGACCATCCATGACAAAACTATGTAACCAGTTTTGCTCCAGGACATCAAATTTCCTCTCGAAAGGATTTAAAATTTTCGAAAGAAAAAAAGATTTTAGAATATTATAAAAAAAAAAAATTACGAGGATTATTTGAACCCAATATATATGTTAAGTAAGAGCTACGAATCCCTGAAATTTTTATTTAGATATTCCAGTAAAAAAATTTAAGAAAATATTTTTTTTTTTTTAAATTTAGTCCTTATTACTTAATTACACACTTTATACAAAGGATTTTTTTTTTTTTTTTTATTTTGTTCTGCAACATTGAAATAAAAACTTTTGTTATATTGCAAGGATTCAAAGATTTTATTTAATGCACATAGTGGGTTGATATAATTTTGGTAAATATTTTATAATCTTTTTTACAGCAGCGTATTTTTCGAAACTTTGAAGATCTTTTGAGACAAAATTTTACGTCCTGAAGAAAAACTGAGTGAACAGTTTTATTATGTATATGCTCTAGTTTGATCGTATATCGATGTGTAAAATTTATTTTGGGAAATTTCCACACAGTGTTATAATTCTGTTTGCAATTCGGGATTTTATATTATTTTAAAGTTAAAATCATTTAATATGGTAGGCAAATAATTGATTTTTTAATCTGTGTAAAAAACTAAAAAATGCCTTTAAATACTTTTGAAATGAAAAGCGCATAAAAACTATATCAAAACAAATACCGCTACATTTTCAGAAATCACCATAATCTACTCTACTTATAATTTTAAAATATTTTTTGACAACCACAATATTTGAATTCTGTTTCAAATTTGAAGAAAGTTAATTATTTATTCTATGTATATAATTTGAAATAAAAAGAGAACATTAGTTTTTGAAATCCAATGCTACAAATTCATATATAATTGCAAAGCATAAAGAATTTGTAAAATTATTTACAAATTATTTCCTTTAGCAATACTTTTGTTTTACAAAAGTAAGCTAAATTTTTTGTAAGGTATCTTTAAAAAAATAAATAAAAACTACATACCAAAATATTTATGTCATTTTACGACATACAAATGTTTAACTTTACATATAAATTTAATTTCAAACAGATTCTAGTTTTAAGCTGTGAGACTAGGAGGAATACTATAAAATTCACTACAGAGGGTAAAACACAATACTCTATATAAGTTTTAAATATTTTTGTTCTAAGTTCAATATTATTGCAGACGTGACCTGTTACCAAAAATAGCTTCTTTAGAAGCTAGAGAAAATTATATTTATGATCATATGAGTGAACGTTCACACACATACATACATGGATTTATTTTCAAAAGTAAAATAAAATTTGCCAAAACATAAATAGTAAGTGTGTACTTTCACTTCGTATAGACAGCCTGTCTTCCTTAAAATATATTTTTTATATCTGCTGCCTTGTATTCATTTAAAAATCAAAAGAATTTACTCCAACATAAATATAAAACTTTTTTTCCAGATATTTTGTTTAAGTTTTTGAAATTTTTTACTTTAGTTTTACAGTATGTAAGGAGTGCGATCGAAAAAATCTTAACACACGTTTTGCCTCATAACTTTTTTCGGAATCAATATTGAAAAATTTCTTTGAACTAGTTATCATGGAAAAATACTTCAGTTATTATTTTTAATAACAACCATGTTGTTTTGTCGTGATTTTCATCAAAATGACAAAAAAAGATGTACGTGCTATAAATTATTAAAAAATTAAAAAAAAAAATCCAAATAGATTCTACAAATAATTGGCCATAGAATTAAATTTCTGCCGTCAAAATGTTCGTAATGTTATTAAACAATAGCAGGAGAATTTGACCATTGATAGAAAACCCGGTTCGGAAAGGAAAAAACATCCACATGATATTGGGAAGGCCAGAAAATTGAAAGAATATTGAAAGGAACTCCAAACACATCTGGTAGAAAAGTAGCTCATTTAGCTCAATACTTTGACTATTTGGTGCAAAAAAGTATAGTTAATGCAGAGTTGATAACATATAAAGTTCAAAAAGTTCCAAACAGAAATGCTGCCAAACATTTAGAAGCCAAGAATTGGACACAGAAATTAAAACCGCTAAAGATAAGTTTAACCCGAAAGCAGAAAAACTTTCTTACGAAATTCCTGGTATAACAAGCTTTTTGCAGTTGCTGCAGAACAGGAAAGTAATTTGATATATTCGAAACCAAAATATACATCAAGGAATATTTGCAAAAAAGACTTCTTCCTTTCATAAGAGAGCATAACGTGTCCACACATTTTTGGCACGATTTGGTATCATGTCACTACGGTAAGAAAGCTCTGAATTGGTACCAAAGCAATAACATAGTTTTTGTACCAAGAGAGATCAATTTTCCAAATTGTCCATAGCTTAGACCAGTAGAGACATATAGAGTTCTTGTGGAAAGTGAATTGAAAAGCACAAAAAAGGTGTCCCGAAATACCGAAGATTTTAAAAGAACATATGCACACTGTTCCAAAAAAGTAACTGAAGAAACTATAAAATCTCTAACGGAAGGATTACCAAAAATGTTCTACAAGTTCATAAGTAGTGGTTAGAGCTACCAAGGTTACATTCTTTGTATTCATAAAAAGAATAAAGAAAATTAAAATCATGGAAAATTTAGGAACATTTAAAGTAATAAAACAAAATAAGTATTATGTGTTTTTAGTATGGTAATTCGCTTATTTATAATTAAAAAGGAAATATCTAGTTTTATATTTGTTTATGTGCTTAATATTAAATTTAGCTATATAAATGCGTATAAGTAATATTAAAAAATTATAACAAGTATACGCCTGTATAATAGTATCAATGCATGCTTCAAAAAACCTAAAGTATTTTAGCAGTATTTGTTGTATTTCGGACTCATATTTTTGGAGCATATTACTTTTCTTCATTGCACTTTACATTTTAAATGTTTAAGATAACTCCCTCTATTTTGCGGATTTTTATAAGTCGGTTATTCTTGGTACTTTAGTCACATTCTTGTATTTAATCTTTGAATTGACCCGATCAGTTTACGTCAATTTTATTATTAATGTAGTCTGGAAAATTGGTACATACATATATCCTCTTTTATCAGATAACTTGAATTTTACATATGCCAAAAACTAAACAAACCAAAAATAATATTTTTATTTTAAGTTCAAGTAAGTACCTACCTTATATTTATTTATAACACATATTTAATCGTATTGTGTATTTAAAGCTAACATTTTTTAGTTACATGTATATACATATATTTATACCTAAGTCGTTATAAATATACATATGAATGTATATGTTTATAAGTATATGAAAAGGGAGAAAATAAAAAAAGTATAAATACAAAACATATAGCAAAAGGAAATTGTCCATTTGTCGAACATTTGCACGTTTTTGGCTAAATTTTATTTGACTTTTATTGGGTTTACAAATTATTTGTTGATGAGCTTACATCTAAGTATAAATATATACATACAAATATGTATGTACATATATATATACATTAGGCTGCACCAACTTTCGAAATCCTACTCTGTTTTCCTTAAAAATTTTAATTTCTTCTAATTTTGACCTTTGACCTCCGTATTTTAAAGATCATCCTAGTCGATTTTTTTTTTTTAACTTAAAAATGTATTTCCCGACATATGTTTCACCTTATTACATAATAATTTTGTTTAGGTTGAACATCAGTTCAAAAAAAGACTAACTAAAAAACTGCAAAAAATGCCTTGTGGCCGAAATCCGCACAATTCAAATCGCAGATACGGCTTAATTTCACACAGTATGTTTTCGCAACCCAGAAAAAAATTCTAGGAGGAGTTACAATCAAAATTCGAAAGTTGGTAACTTTTGATGCAGCCTAATATACTTATATGACTGTGTTGTCGTCCGACTGGTTGTATTATACACACAAAGATTTTTAAAAATGTTCAAATTGTACGTGAGTTCTATTAATATACAAATGTACACGTACATATGTAAATATCTATTTTCTTTAAATGTTCATTTTTTTTTTTTTATTTATTTAAATATTTTGGTAGCAAATACAAAAAAATATACATTGGTAACATATGTTCCACATATGTGTCTATATTTATGAATTTAAAGTTATAGTTTTAAAATTTAAAACGTTTGTAAAATATTTGTATATTAAAAATTTTTAAAAGATTTAAAAGAAAACAAAAATGCACGTTGTGTTTTTGAAAGTGTTCTTCCCCTTTGATTTTTCTTTTTTTCTTTTCATGTTAAAAAGACATTCATTGGTTCAACAATTCATTTTATGGATTTAAAAACAAATTTAACTGTGCTTTTATACAATTCAAGCTAAGTTAGTTAAAAAAGCAAGATTTGTTAAAAATTGTATTAGATGCATTTGCACATTCTTAAGTGCATTTTTCCTAGAATTTCTTCTACAAAAATTTTTTTGTTAAGCAAACATATATTTTAAAACAAATGAGATTTTCTATGGACAAACTTTTTAATTTTTATAAAATATTATTAAAAATATTAGAACTTTCCATCACTTAAAACCTTAAACTAAATTATTCAATCAATTGGAAAAATAAAAATCGAAGGGCAGTTCTTTTTCAAAAGTGCATCAGCATTGGAGCTTTTTCTAAAAGCTGAATACTGTTTAAAAAGGAATTTCCTTTCTAATGCAGTAAAAATTAGCAAAATCGCTTCTTCAGCTTCATAAGATATATTTAGCTAATTAAATTAAAGAAAACGACTACGTGAAGTAAGTATTTTTTTATTTTTTTATAGAATTAGAACTATGAAAATAACCGCAAATTTTCTGTAATTTCAAAAAAATAAAACCTTTTTTTTCGGAAGACCTAGGGTCATTTCTTATCTGAAATCTCATCGAATTCATGATAAATTTAAAAATTTTTACGATTTTCTTTTAGATTTGAAATTCGAAAGTGCCTTGATTTGCATGTAGACAAAAAAGTTTCCAACCTCTCTAAATTTCGTTTTAATTATTTCCATCCAGCTTTCACAATTTTTAAAATACCTCCAATATGGTTTTCGATCAACAGTGTACACTATTTTTAACTTTTTGAAAAAAAAAAAAAAACAACATATGATTTTATGATATGAGTAAAAAATAAAATTAACTGCCTGTTTCTGTATGTCGAACAAAAAATTCGTTTCGAAAAAAATTTATGGAAAACAAAAACAAAATTTTAAATTTATTTGTTGTTTTCCATACATTTATTTGAAACGAATTTTTCGTCCGACGTAGAGAATTAGTTTTCATTCTCGCAAAATTAAAATTTTCTATGATTTTATTTTAAAAACTATTTTATTAAAGTTTGAATATTTTGGAAATTTTCCAACTAATTGATATTTTGGAAAGGTCTCATTTAATACTATCCATATATGTTTTCATTTATGGAAGGGACTCTTTTTAGACAATACAATAATCCTCCTTTCAGTTATTTTATGAGGTCTAACACGAGTTTCTATCTTTTGGTTTTTAAATAAGGCATTTTGCCCAAAATGTAGATATCTTCCTAAGCCCCTATTTGCCATTTTAAGCAAAGACTTTGCAGTTTCCCCTTATTTTCAACCATCCTATACAATGATTGTTTTTTCCCATTTTCTGTGTCAGAATACTAATTTATATTTTCAACCTAAAAACAACCATTCTTATCCTATTACATAAAAACAATCAAAAAAGGACAAAAGAATTTGATTTAATATGAAAAAAATTACAAATTAATTAACTGTATCTATTATTATGAGCAACAATTTTGGGTATTTAAATCGTTATTAAAAATTTTTAACTTGGCTGAAACTGACTTAAATCCTTAATAAGTTTTATCGTATTGATATTTTAAGCAAATTTGTTACAGATCTGTACTCACAAGACTTGAAACTAATAAAGTGCAAAATTTTAGCGCCATAAGTTTCTTCTTACAGTCATGATTGTTGTTCAAAGTTCAATAACATATAAAAACGGCTAAAAATTACTTAAATTTGTCCTATTCTTCTACAATTTTTGTTCGCGTGTTTATACTTTTTGATCATATTCTATCATAAATAAACTAATTGGACTTTGCAGATAAATTCTGCACCATTTTTGTTGTTGTACAGACTTTTAGCAGTTGAATGCAGGGTAGTCGAGTTTTGATGACAAAATTTTTCAGTTTTTTGGGCGGGGTCTGTGGGCCACTCAACCGAATACAAAGTTTGGGATTGAAGCTTGTTGTAATATTGCGAATTTTGCGCTGCATCACGTTGATGTGCCCGAAATAGTCAACGTAGTAGATAGTCTAAAAGTTTGGAAAACAAGTGGGAACATTCTTCAAAAAGTCAATTTTTTCATATGGAATTGCTTGGATTACTACGTGAACTTAGTTTTTTGTTATTTTACATAACAAAATCGGAGGAGCATTAAAAATAAATTGAATACAAGAATTTTATGGACTTTTTGAAAATTATGCAAAAATTGCACTTTTTGTTTTTATATTTTTATAAAGAAAATTGCAATTTAAACAAATATTGGATATATAGATATAAGAACGGCGATAAATATAATTGATCGGGATCATAAATTTAAGTCAAATGTCGCTGATAGTTGAAAACGGGACACTTTTGTCAAAACACATTTCGCTAAGGCACATCGTGTGGACAGTATGAAATTAACTATAATTGACATAATTAGAAGGTGTTTGTTATGCTTAATAAAAATGCGAAGGCGCATCAAAAAATTTCGAAAGAAAAACCAAAAAATATTTACTTGTTTTAAAAAAGGATCACAATATGAAATAGTATTTCTTTGTAATAAACTCTAAGAAAATATATTTTCATTCAATATATGGGGAAATAACTTAGATTCGATCCCCATTTTTCGCAAAATGTTTAAAAGTCGCGATTTTTATTGCAAAGAAAATTTTTTAAATGTTACTAGGAAATCCTTTTGAAAATATCATAAATCTTATTTGAATAACTCAGTAGGTTTTGATATTACGTGTAATTTTGACCTGAATTATACATATACTTCTAGTTTGTAAAATTTTGTATATGTTCAACTTAAAACCGCCATAATTTTCGCGCCCCTCAGAGGAAATGATTAACGCGAACTGATTCTACATGCATTCGAGTCACTTAATGTGAATACAAAAGGATTTTAATGTGCCATCAAAAATAATATTTATTTTTTGAAGGGCTAAAATCAAAAATTTTTGGTAATGGCGCATATATTTGCCATATTTTTCATTGAAATAGCATTGCCAGATCAAATATTTTACAAAAAGAAAAGTAATTTCAGTATTTCTAAATAATTTTCCAAAGTTATCGCCACTTTAATATCATACTACAAGGTGTATCTATTATTTTGAGCAGATGTGTATGTATGAAAATTCCTATAATTTAAACACATTTTTTTTTTTAGAAAAAAATACGAAAAAAAAAAAACTACAAAACAATTTTAATTTATACATTTAAATACAACACTGCAGTAATTTAATTTGTTATGGTTTAAAATGATAAATAAAGTTTTTACCAGGAAGTAAATGAATTAACCATAAATGAAATGTATGCAGAACACAAACAGTGGCAATAGGCTTGTAAATATGAATAAACCAATAGAAATAAAAAATAAAAAATTATCAGGAAAACGAATTTATACATACATATGTTTATTACAAAAAAAGAAAATCCAATAAAATATATATTTATCATTTTACAGCAAACAAAAAATAAATAAATACAATTTTAAATATGCAATACCTAACAGAAAACGTTTAAAATACAATATCAATTTTTACATTGTCCCTTTTTAATGCTTATTTTATATAAATTACAGACATTAAACATGAATCTCAAAATTTGTTTTAATTTTTTTTAATTATGTTTAAATTATTTTTGAATTGAAGATGTTTACAAAATTGAAGGCGATTTAGATGTTAATTTTTTAATATTTTATTTATTAAAATCGGACAAGATGTTTTCGAGATATGCTGTAATATGTGGAATAATAACCTTAATTTTACAATTGATTAGAAGTCCATTTTAAAAAAGGCTTAGAGCTTCATGATTGCGTGTATTCAAATTAAGTAATTCCGAATCACAAAATCAGTGATCCGCTATATTTTTTGTCATAAAATTTAGGGTAATTTAACAACAATAGGGTAACCTGTAACATATATGTATATCAGAGTGTCCCGAGAAAAACGTTTTTCGAGATTTCTATGTAGGAAGACCCCTTAAACGATGCGTAAAAATTTCCTTAATACGAAAAAAATATTTAAAAAATTTTTAAAATTGGTCTTCAGTTCCCTACCAGCGATTGAAAAATCATGTTCCCCATACATTTTGGTCAAAAAAAAGTTTCGATTTTTTGATCGAAAAAATATTTTAAAAAATTTTCCCATGGAATTTTGTTTCGCTATGAAGACTTTTTAAGACATTTCGATAAACAATTTTTTGGAAAATTTTGAAAATTATATATTATCAACAGTACTTACTACAATGCAAATTTTTAATATTCTAGCCTTAAAAGGAACAAAATTATAAAATTCTTATCCATTTTTTAAGAAAAACATCGAAAATTTTTTTTGCATGATGTACTAAAATGACGGTTTAAGGACCAACATTTTTTCGAAAATTTTTTAAAATATTTTTTTATAATTGGCTAAAAATTACAAATTTTTTAATACCCATTTTAAGACAGAACTCAATATTATTTTTGGACGAAATGTTCTAGACCCGTGACTTTTAAATGCTGGTAGGGAACTTAAGATCAATTTTAAAAATTTGTTTAATATTTTTACCATATTAAGCTAATTTTTACGCATCGTTTGAAGGGTCTTCCTACAAAATTTTTGTCTACGGGACACTCTAATGTACATACTTACCTACATTAATATTAAATAAATATATTTTTTTTTTCTCTTTAGACACTTTACTTGATTTGATTTTTGAAATATGAGATTTTTATTGACATAACTTTAGAAATTTAAACAAAATTTTTATTCAACGTTATTAAAGTAATGTGTGTAAACGTTTTGTAAGTGAAAAAGGTAAAAACGCACTTAATATTGTGTAATAAATTACTTTTACTTATTTTTCTTTATTGTTTATAAAAAGCAACAACTAACATGAATTTATTATTGATAATTTTCAATTTTCAGTGAATTTTTTTCTCCCCTTTTAAATATTTTAGCCATCACTGCCATCATCATACTCCACTTCGTTTTGTTCATGATTTAATATTGACTACTAATTCTATTTGCTAAAATAAATAAACGCTATTGAAAAGCAAAGAAAATAAAATAAAAAGCTTTTAAAACATAAAAAGGTTATTTCGTTTTTGTTTTTTTTTTTTTCTTTTTACCTGTATATGAACATTATTATTTACGTTTTTGTTGGTATTGGCACAATTTCACTTTTTATTGTTTTTTTTATTTATTGTTATAAAATATTCTTTCATGTTTATTTTCTTTAGGTTTTTTTTATTTATTTTTTTATTTCTCTTTAGTCGATTATTCGATTTACTAAATCTCAGTAAATTTAAGTGCTGTTTAGCGCATTTGTTTGCAAGTGTTAGTGTGTAAATGTGTTTGTATGTACGTAGACTAAGGACATAAATTTTATTTTTAGAAACATTTTATTTAATGCCTTAAGAACTTTGGACTATCAATAAGTTGTACTGAATTATTATCTGTGAAATCCTTGTTTATTTGCTAAAATTTATTGATGGCTCTGATGGTTTATAAAGGTAGTGGGATCAGGAATGAATAATAAATGAAAATTGTGAGTACTTATTACTGAGTAAGTTGAAAATAATAATAGTTTGGAAGAAATTCTAAGCAGTTTGACAATAAAAATTAACCAAATTAGAAAAAAAATTATTTTCAAACTGAAATATGGCATAACTTCTAAGATATTTTATATATTTTTACTAATTTCAATATTAATTGTTACACAAATTTGCAAATTCGGGTCAACTTTTGGACCTGAGCTGATATAACAATTTCAGTGTATTTTAGATCGCTAAATTCAGTAAGCTAACGGAACTCAATGATTTGTGATTAAAATTAAACAAAAAGAAGAAAAAAAATGGTAATAATTTCTAACAAAATTTTTATTATTTTTATTATTATTTAATGGGGCAAAAAGAGAATTTTTATTAAAAAATTGTATAAACATAGTTTTAAGAGAAGTGCTTCAAAAGCAATGAACAAGAAGTATAAAAGAATAACATCCTACCAATGACAACCATGTGTTAAAAAAAGAACTTCTGCAGCTCTTTTTTACCACTAAGTACTTCCTTCCAATGACAACACAATGTTAAAATCATGACTTCTTCAGACTTTTTCAAAGTACAGATCGCAATTTTGAAGATATCTTGATAAAATTTGGCACGCATAGTTCTTTTGTGCGAGGCCTATTGAATTTTTTTTATGATCGGTCCATTATTTCAGTTAGCCCAATATGTTTATATGATTCTTGCATCAATATTTTTTAAAAATTTTGTAGTGAATCTGGCGAATATTAAAAAAACAAACGTGGCTAAAAATGGGGTAAAAATTTATTTCGAGCCGAATATCTCTTAAACTAAAAGAGATACCTAAACATGTAAGCGTAGAGACTTACAAGGACTATCTGTATATAAAATTAATTTTTCGTCATATTATAAATGAATTTTTGGCGATTTTTCAAAAAAATTACATACCAGAGATGGCCAACTTTAGAGGGCCACCCACTACCCCCCTGAATCGCTAGGAACCTGTACTCCTCCAAATTAACTTTGACCTGCGAAATTTTATTGAGATATCTCCAAAGCGTTTTGGAACCACTGTGCGTAGGGTATCATATGGTCAAGTTTGACCGACTATATCTTTTTATCTTGTTTTTTTTTTTTTAATGAATTTAGTTCAAAAAGTTATGACTAATAGTCAGAACTGCAAAGCAATTTTTACCTATACACAGGAACAATATGGTCACTTAAACGATTTGCCAAAAATTCAATTTGTTTCAATAAATGTTTTAATTGTATCAATTACACAGAGCTACAAAATGAAGAAAAAATTCTGCGGCAGGGGGTTTCTCAGTCAATTCGGATAAACGGCATTAATAAGAACTAAGTCTCTTATCAATTTTTTTTAATTGACTCAGGTTCTCGCAAATTGACTGCGAAACCCCGTGTCGCAGAATTACTGTTTCCCTGTGTTATTAGTTTGATAAAATTTTAAATTAACTTATATTTCTATTTGAAAATAAAGCCATTTATCAGCTTTCAATTATTTCTCTAATTGTATTAGTTTTTAGACTTTTATATGTAAAGTTTTAATTTAATTTGTTTTTGAGTAATTTATTCAATTTTAAAAGAATTTGAAATAATTTTTAAAATTTTGATTAAAATGTTGATTTTTATACTTATTTGTCTGTGAATTTTCTTTGTGTGTATCGTTTTTTTTTTTCGGAAAATATCCACCTATGTACATAAACATGTTTTATTGACGATAATGCTAAAAGTTAATAAATTCAAATAAACATAAATATAGATTTGTTTTTATTTTGGTGAGAATTTTTCCCCCCATCATCATAAATTTATAAGTACACACAGATTTATCTTAGGGATTTATGTACGTGTTTGTGTTTTCTTTTTTTATTGTAATTTAAATATGAAACAATATGATTTATTACAACTACTACCAAATATATGGTAGAAAGAGAAGGTTTACAAATACTAAACTTTATGTTTTATTTGCTAACACGCTCATATGTATGTGTTAAATGACATAAGATTAAGTTAAGGAGACTATATCGAAGTATGTAGTAAAATGAGTTTTGATCATCAAGAAGAATTCATAATTTTTATAGCTATCTAACCTCAATACTAGAAGAAACAAATATTATTGAAAAAAAAAAAAAAAAAACTTTATTAGATAATTAATTTCTTAACTACTTAATGAGATAAACTGTTAAGCTCATAGAAAAACATAATATATTGCCAAAGAAAATAAATTCTTAAAAATAAATATTACTTAAATAAAAATTATTTTATATTTAAGCAGAGACCGGATTTTAATACTAAAAAAACAATCTTTTTATTTTTATTTCAATCGAAAAACAATCTTTAATGTTCAAAAAATAATAAAAATCCATCATGATTTTTATTATTTTCATCAATATTTTAATTTTTTTCATCATGATGAAAATAAAAATATAAATATCTTTTGTGATATTTATTTCAAAAGTTGAAAATTATTTTGAACTTTTTTCATCGGATGGAAAAAATTCTAAACAACAACAATTTCATTTGAATAAAAAAATATTTTGAAAACAAAACAAAGTATGAATAAAAAAAACAATCATTTTAAATTTTTTTCGAACTGATATTTATCGTTAAAGATATTTATCGTTAAAGATATTTATTTTTTTCATCATTGATGGATATTTATTTTAAAAATAAAAATCCCTCACATATTTTTTTCAACAAATGAAAAAATATTTTGAACATTAAAGATATTTATTTTGATTGAAAAATAAAAATAAAACGTTTTCGGGTGCTTGTATTTAAGTCTATTTTTTAACCTGTAAATTATGGCATATAATTGATTTTAATTTTAATAACATTAATACTTAGATTTCATAAAAAAATTAAAAACTTTTTCCATTAAAAACAGCCAAAACAAACCAGCAAATAATAATTGGACTTAAAGGGCACATACATATATACAGTAAAAGCTACATTGGCAAGCCTTATAGAAATATTAGATATAAGGACTGCACACGAAAAAATCCGTGCATACACATCTGCTTATAGAAACTAAACCAATGGGCAAATTTTTTTAAAATTATATTTTTATTAATGACTGTTATGTTCAAGTTCAAAACATAAAAGAATCTTTTCTCTTGGTTTTTAGGGAAATATCTGATATTTTCCAGAATTCTTCCAATTAAAGTTTTTTTTTTTTTTTGTGTTTCGGTCACTTTTTTGCTCGAATAAGTCCACTTATTTTTACACTCTGTTCCATTTTAAGCTGAGCTTTTAATATTATAGAGCCCAATATCTTTCAATTACTCGGAGTTCTGGACAATTTTGTGGATTAGCGTCTTTCGGTAAAAACACTAACAATTTCTTTGTAACCACTCCAGTGAAAAAAACGGATACACTATATTTTATTAGGAAAGGGAGAAGTCTTTTCTAAAGGCACTCATTCACGTATATTTCTGTGTTATTGGAACCATTTTTTATGAATGAAGTGCTTCTTTTCCGCATATGCATATGGCTTCCCAAAACAATAACCTTCTTGGGAATTTTGATTTTTTTGGTACACGATATTTTTCTGCCACATTCCCTCTAGCATCTGCAACATAGAATTCCTGGTCAGGAAGTTGGAAAGAGCTAGCCTGTACGAACGTTTCATCGTCTATTATACATAATTACGGAGAAAATTCGTCTGAAAACTTTCACGTTATTTTTTTACCTCTAAATTCTTGCTTTTCGTTTCTATTAGGATTTTTTTTTTCTACTTAATACGTATTCAGGCTAGATTTCCTTTCAACTTTTCTGATAAAAATTCAAAGCAATTAACTTTTTGTGACACTTTTCTTTCAGAGATGAGGGGATTTTCTCTGAAAATCCTTTCTACTTTATCTGAATCTTACAGCCTGAACATACTATTTTTTTCCACTATCAGGTTTCCATTCAGTGACCATGACTTCTTTGTATAATATTATGACCCAAGAAACTGTTTTTTTTTTTTTTTGACACAACTGCCTTCCTAGTAATTGTTTTATATGACCGATGTAAGATTTCGTGAAAATTTTCAATTATGTGTTTTGGTGTTTTTTGTTCAATTTCCATTTCAAGAAAAACTATTTTTGATATAACCATGAAACTTAGCACATAGCCAGTGATCATAATGATAAATGTAAATCAGTCTGCAGAACTATTTATTTTTCACCACATCAAAAGTTATTTTGATTTTTTCGTGCGCAGTCCTTATAAGGACCTAAGACAAAAGATTTTTACTGTTTGTATGCGAATTTTTAAACATTGGACAAAATTCGATAACTGTCATTGTATGGATTCCATTATTTTTTATTTATTTTCTTGTAAAATTATAAAAACACGTACCAATTGAACTTATTTTTATGGTTAAAAGTACGAGTACTTTTGTAAACAATAAATGAAAAATACATACAAATAAAAATAATAACCACCACATCTGGACATGTTAAAAAGCAAGGACAACTTTATTAACAACTTCAACTACAAAGTTGGTGTGAGTGAGCAAAAACAATAAACAGTTAAAAAATAACAAAAAATTTTTCTACAAGTATGTGTTATAACTGAAAATTAAAAAAGACATTTATTATTATAAATCCTTGTAGTTCCTATTCCTCAATAATAAACTTTTTGGATAGTAATTCTTAGTAATTAACTTTGATCCGGTCTCTTGTATCAAATACCTTTTAAATGGAAAGAACTACAGGGTCAGTTTACATAAATGTTTTAGCATGTGTGTAAATGAATTCATACAAATGTCCCTCAGCCAATCAATTATTATGACTCTCAGGAGAAATATTCGTAGAGCCGCCAGTGAACATAAATGACAAACATTTATGCATAAAGGAGTACTTACAGGCATACATGCATATGTATGTGTGTGTGAAAAAAAAACAAAAGAGTTTTGTTGGTTTGACAGTCTAAAAAATGTTTGCAGTAACCTTCAGGTTGTTTTCTCTAACTATTGCTGGAAAACAATTAAAATTTTTATGTCAGCATGTTTTTGCTTTAACTACATGGTTTAACAATTAATTTGAACGAAAGAAAATAAATAATAAAAATATTTTTTAAAATTATGGAAAGTATTGCAAAATGCATTTAATTTATTGATTTAATGATAGATTGAATAAAATTGTATTACTTATGATGTTATTACTTTATTTAAATTTATTTATTTATTTATTTATTTTTTTCTTTCTAGGTAAGTTTTTCTGTCTGCACAAAATTTAATGGCTACTTACAGTAAGTTTAAGAATTATTTATATATAATTAAATTTATTCAGATACTGATACTTATTTATATAACTTGTCGTACAAATACATACATATATTTAAATCAAAATTATATTAATAAAAAATACGTATACATATAACAATAAACACAAAATCAAAGTAATGCAATTAATTAAATACTAACATGTACAGTAGAGTGACCTGAGGAATGCCTTTTTCGAGATTTCGATGTAAGAAGACCCCTCAAACGATTTACATAATACCAAAAAAATTCTAAATTGATCTTTACCAGCGCACAATGTACTTTTTTTGGGGTGTGAGTGATCAAAAATAAGCAAAAACATGGAAATCAATGTTTGAATAATTTATCATAGAAAAGTATAAAAAATAAAAAAAAAACTACCAAATGACCAATTAGTCTGTGTGCTTAAATCGAGGCTAATGTGAATATTCTAACGAAAAACCTTATTTAGACATAATGATAAGGAAAAATTTCATTTAAATCAAATATTTAACTTTATATTCAATAAAAGTTGAAAAATTATATGAAGATCTTAAATTTACCAGAACATTTTTGCTAATAATTTTTGAACAAATTATGAAAATATTATGAACATTTACGAACGTACACAGAAAAAAGTCACCAATTAACAAATATATATGAAAATAATTCATTCAATTATAAACTTGTTTAAATTTGCACCTCTCACCAAAATGATTATATCAATTACTAAAAACTGTAAAAAATACAAAACAGAAAAAAATTCGCAATTAATAAATTAATTAAATCAATCATGTGGTTGATTGTATTAATTAAAAATGTATAAAGGATATAAAAGTATAGTTAAATTTTATTTTTATTTCATTTTTGCTTGAATAAATTTATTAAATTTCAATGGAAAATGAAACAACTATGTTAATTGAAAAAAAGTCCGTAATAATTTTTTCTGTGTATGGAGGAGAAAATAGTGGATAATAATTACATACTTTTTACGTCTTTTTTACCATACATTTTGGTAAAAAAAAGTTTCGATTTTTTAGTCGAAATAGGTATCAAAAAATTCGTAATCTTATGCTGGTTATGGAAAAAATATTTTAAAATTTTTTCCCATGGAATTTTGTTTCGCTAGAAGACTTTTAAGGCATTTTGATAAACAATTTTTTAGAAAAATTTGAAAAATTATATATTATCAACAGTACTTACTACAATGCAAATTTGTAATATTTTAACTATAAATGGAACAAAATTATAAAACTTTTATTTACTTTTCAAGAAAAATATCGATTTTTTTTTTTTGTTGTTTTTTTTTTGCATGCTGTACTAAAATGTCGGTTTATGGTCCAAAATTTTTGCTAATTTTTTTTTAAATATTACGAATTTCTTGATATCCATTTCAAGACAAAACTCAATACTATTTTTGGACGAAATGTTCTAGACCCGTGACTTTTAATCGCTGCACGTTGGGATAAAATGAGTCAAAATTGGCGCTTAATTGAATTTTAAAACTTAAAGTTTTTTAATAAAGTTGGCTACCGAACAAAATTACACAAAAATTATGTATCAATATCAATTAAAATTTTTAAGCTAGGTTGTGCTGTTTTCTTATAAGAAAGTTAAGAATTTTTTTACATTTTTGAAAAATAGTAAAATATTTAATTTTCATCAGATTTCAGATGTTTAAGTGTACTTTTTTCAAGTATTTGTAAAATGTTACAAGATGTTTGTTCTGCAAATTTTCTGAAAAATGGTACATATTTTCCACTTTAATACTATGAAAAAAAAAAAAATCGTGCGCATATATAGGCCAATTTTTTCAAAAAAACTTTAGTAGATTTCATACAAAAAACACCTTAATTGCAGACATTTTCTTTTCTTCATCAAACATTAAACAATGGGGAAGAATCGAAATAAATCTATAACTTCTAATCGGTTGGATTTGCACGAAATTTCACATAGGATTAGCAGAGAACAGTAGCATTTGAGTTTCGAAGCAGGATCCAATATAAGCAGCGGGAGCGGAAATATGGGGGTTCAAAATAGGGTACTAGTGTCATGGAAAAAGTTTAACCACTACCCAATTTTTGTTCCTTACCCGATTTCCAAGATTTTTATATATCCTTAAAGTCCTTGATAAATCCTTTAGAAAACATGGTTGCATATACTACTTGTCTTATATAATTTTCGAGTTATATACATTAAAAATTTCAAAAATCTAAATTTTACGAGATCTTGGTTAAGGTTTTTCCATATATAGCCAAATATTTTCAACCGATTTTATTATATTTTATGTAGCTGGCAAAATTATCTATCGAACAAAGAAAATTTAGGGTTGTTATCTTTATTGAGTCAAAAGTTAAACGATTTTTAATTGGAAAGTTTGCAAAAATTAACAAACAGACGGACAGATGGACGGACATTAGAATGAAAGTATTAAAATTTTGATATCACCTTTCTCTGAATTAAGTGGAATTTTCGACTCATTTAACCCAAATGTATAGACAGACGGACGGACATTGCTATGTTGCCAAAAAATATTTAAGAATTCTAAAAGTGCATTTGTTTACTAACTACTAAATATAAAAAATAGAATGTGATCATCAAAATTAGAATATCACCTTTTCATGAATTAAGCGTCGTTTTCGTCCCATTTAACCCAAATGTATAGACGGAAGGACAAACATTACCATTCAGCCGAAAAACATTTTATAATTCTAGAAGTACATTTTTTTACTTACCAATAAATATGAAAATTAAACGTGATCATCAAAGTGTTGATACCACCCTTCTTTGAATAATACATAATTTTCGACCCATTTAACTCTAATGTATAGACGGACGGACAGACATTACCGTTCTGCTAAAAAATCTTTAAATTCCAAAACTGAATTTTTTAACTAATAATCAATAAAAAAAATAAAACGTGATCATTAAAATATTGATATTACCTTTCCCTGAATTAAGCGCCATTATCGACCCCTTTTACCCCAATGTGCGCTGGTAGGGAACTGAAGATCAATTTTATTTTTTTTTTATATTTTTCCCATATTAAGCTAATTTTTACGCATCGTTTGAGGGGTCTTCCTACAAAATTTCTGTCCACGGGACACTCTAATGTATAGTGCCGATGAAAATAATAGTGCCACAAAACCTACCTTCACTTAACGCAAATCATATTTTTATTTGCAGATAATTTCTCTCCAAATACTTATTATTTGAAGCACTGTTTCTTCTAAGTCCTTTTCTCTGAGAAATATTCACGTTTCGTGAAATATTAACTTTTTTTAAAAAATGTTCTGATATAATATTTATTGGTTGAAATAGCTTTATTTAAAAATATTTCTGAATAAAATGTTTATACTGAAATTAGGAATTTTATTGACATCGATCAGAAATGACATTTCCTTCCAAAAAAAAGTTTCAATCTCGTTGATGCTGATCGACCATTTCAACTTGATGGTTACAGGCTTATGTTATTATGAAAATGGCGGTAGTATTTTATTTATTTATTTTCTTTCTTTTTTTTTTCTTTTTTCAATTGAATGAAACATTTATGCTCGAAATTCAAAAAATCCATTAACAAACATTAAAAAAAAAAATAACGAAATAAAATTTTCTGAATTTAGCGAATCTGAAAACGTAAATATTTATAGACACCCATAGACCTTATACGTGCAAAATTTTATAAAAATCGGAGGACACTTGGTATATTTTTGGGCGTTCTTTCATGGAATGGACGATATATTTTTTTTACAAAAGTTATGTGAAATTTTCATTTAACATTTTACTTATTGTTGTTTTAGCGCATAAAGTATATTTTCGTAAATCAGAAGTAAAACAAACAGTTTTTGTATAATAATTGTTTAAAATAAAATATATGATGTGGTGCTATTTTTTTGACCGCAGCTATATATATGCTTAGAAACTTATCACCAGGGCAACCGAAAATATGCAAAATCTTAATTTTTTCTTGGGCTTAAATGAACTAAATTTTTGCATATTTGAACAGAAAATCCTTAGTTTATAGCATATTTTAGCAATTTTAATGGTATATTTCTACATATTTTACACTTAAAAGCGTTAGTTTGCATATATTGCACTAAAGATCACAATTTTGCATATACGCTTAAGGGACAAATTTTTCATATTTTACATATAATTTTTTACATAATTTTTCGTTAGTGAAAATTTTGATAACCTAATAATTTCCATCGTATAAATTAAAGGAAATATTGTTTTTTCCTAGTACAATGTACTATTTTACGTTAAGGGCATATTTTCTGATTTCAAAAGCATTTTTTATTTGCATAAAACACTGTTTTAGAGTATATGTTTAGTTGCCCTACTTATTAGCTTTATATTTCTATAAAAATTAAAGAATATCTGAAATTGGCATCAATTTTCATTAATGATTTGAACACAAAGTATTGAATTTAAACACATACGGGTCAGATTCACTACTGACATTGAATGATATCGTTTGCAACACATTTGTGGTCGATTTTGCTCTGGGTGTATGAAGCAAGATTATCTAATTTTTCCTAAATCGTTTTTTTATAACTGAGGCGTGTAAGTTAATTTTCAATAGCAAAATTCATTACTTCCAATCTCCTACCTATAAGAACAAAAAGGACCTCAGATGTGTTTTTCCTAATCGCATTTTAAATTCAATACTCTGTTCTATATATAACACTTCACGGGAACTTATTTGTGATTCACACAACCAAAAAAGTAAATTTCTTTTAATACATTTTTATAAAAATCACCTAATAAAGATATTAATTTCAAATGCATGTTTAAGTGTATATTAACTGTATTCATAAAATAGTACTCTGTATGTATAAGTATCGATGTTGGCTAATTGTTGGTAATCAAAGCAAATGTCTAAATTATACTATTTTCTTAAGAATTTCCACCAAATTACTAACTACACGTCCTTCTTTATACGAACAATTGTACTAAAGCAAACCTATAGACCGACAATTATATAATAAATACATGAAGTTTAAATATGTACACAAACACAAACAAACGCACAGTGACTCAATAGCCTATTGAAATTAATGAATAGATATTTTGTTTTATTACATTATTACATAAATGTAATCTAAGGTTATACTAAGTGTGTACAATGTGCATTAGGCTTCTCCAAAAATGTCGACTTTTGAATTTCGACCGTAACTACCCCTAGAATCGTTCTTTTGGCTGCAAAACGTATGGGAAAAAATTTACTATTAAATACTTTGATGATTTTAAGAAATTGTTATCTACACATAATTATCTATCAAATAAGATATAAAAAATAAAATTAGTTAAAAAATGTTAAAGTTATTACAAATTCCTAATACCATTGACGTGTTTTACAGCACTAGCCCAACAAAAATAGGGTAATGGCATGTAGTTACTTTTGAATGACAACAACATACTGTATGCATTACATAGAAGTAGTCTAGTAACTACTTATTTATAACCGGGTATGTAATTACTTATTTATGATCTGATTTTTGTAATTGAGTTTACCAATTCATATGGATAAATATATATTCAGAACTGCAACTTAAAAATATTAATTTGAAAAGAAAAATAAAATAAAAAAGCATATTTTTATATTTTGACATTTCATTACTTATTTGTAACCTAAACGTAAATGTTTTCACCAATAATGACTTCTGTAATACTTTAAAATAATGATTTATTCACCAAATGTGTAAGTAGCGAGCCATTATATAAGCTTCTTAACTCATTGCTTGGTAATCAAAGTTTTTGCTGGGTAGTGTAAAGCTATGTTCACATTTTTCAAATATTTGACTACTTGTTTTACAAAAAAAAAAAAATAGTTTGCCGTTGTTTGATCTTTTGAAAGAGAAAACAATGTCAAAAAAGATTCGGTAAAATTTCAGCTATGATTAATGATAAGTAAAGAATATTTTACCATTATATTTGAGAAGTTAGAAAATATTTTCTATAGAGGTTACGTCACTTTAGTCAAATATTTTACTAGACTGAACATACCTTAAGGAGTGTAACTTTTTGCTTTACTAAAATAATTCAAACCCCTTTCCTTTCTTGGTTAAAAAAGTTTAAATTTTTCCAATTTCAAACTTTAAAAAAATTTTTTTAACAAATTATAAAAAAGTTCAAATAGTTTTAAGGTTTTATAGACAAGACTACAGGAAATAAAAGTGAAAAAATTCATGTCAATACCTTGTACAACTAAGCCGTACCTGCGATTTGAATTCTACGGATTTTAGTCGAAAGGCATTTCTTACTTTCAACTATTTTGAACTTATATTATGGTAAAACAAAATTATAATACAAAACATATGTTCTTGCAGCCCAGAGATCGATTCTAGGGGGAATTGCTGACAAGATTCCGAAAGTTGGTAAATTTTGGTGCAGTCTAATGTATATACATATGAGTCTAAGTTAATGTATATGTGTTGTGAATGTATATTATTAGCATAATTTCATTGAACTTAAGTAATAATTTATTATTTCTTGGAATTAAATTATTGAGACTTAAGTAAAAGTTTCTTTGTTGAATATGTGTTAAAGCATGTTTAATAACATTAGATCTTTAGGTTCTGATTAAATTTAAGCTTCTTGTTTTAGGTCATGTTAAATTAATATTTCATTACCTATGTATGTATGTATGTATGTATGTATGTATGTATGTATGTATGTATGTATGTATGTATGTATGTATGTATGTATGTATGTATGTATGTATGTATGTATGTATGTATGTATGTATGTATGTATGTATGTATGTATGTATGTATGTATGTATGTATGTATGTATGTATGTATGAAGGCTAGATTTGTAATAAATATAGCTTATTTATTAGTAAATGTTTACTAAAAATTAAATTGTTCAAACTTTAAGGATATAAAAACTATTGCATACTTTAGGGTAAATAAAATATTGTCTAACCGGATATTAGTATTTTATTAATTCACGAAAATATAATTTTCATATGTATGTATGAATTATAAAATACACTGTTTTTGTTGTTGTCTCTCTGAACATTTGAATTTGTCATTACAATTTTGTCAACAGACACATGTTTTTTTGATATATTTCTATTTGATTTCTTTTTCATTTTTGTACTAACAACACCCACCGTTTGTAGTAAATTCTGACAAAACAAAATGTTGACAAGTCGTCAATCAACAAATTCGCACTTGTTTTCATATTTTTTTTTTTTTTTTTTTCATGTTGTAAAGTTTTTTTTATTTATTTTATATTTATTTTATTTGTCAAGTTTTTACATTTGAATGAAGACAGAAGACTAAAGCGGAAAAAGCATAGGAATGGGATGGAAATGGGTGGCGCAAAAGTCAGCATGTAAGTGAGTGAATAAACAGAATCTGTTGGTTGTATAATTTCATAAAACAGACCGGCTGTCTGTTATTACTTCGTTGTTGTTGTTTTCGCCAACATAATGTACATTTTCCGTTCTTAGACGCCATACTTCAAACATTCATTCGTTGAGTGCAGTAGAGTGTTGGCTAACATTATTTGTTGCCTTCAAGGCTTTTATCAATGTTTTTTTTTTTTTTTTTTTTAAGTTTTATTACATGTTGAGTTTGTGCTGAATGTTTTACTAAATACGCACTTATTTTTCTTCATTGTTTTTGTTATTGTTGTTCATCTATTAAACAACATTTTTGCTGCTGTTAGTTGATGATTTTACTTCACTCTACAAATATTGCACGACATGACATTTTATTAATTTACAACTTCATTCCATAAATTTCACTTTCCCGTATGTTAGTCTGGCGATCCATTTATTTTCTATTCAAAAATTACGGAAATGGCAAAATATTTTGGTAACGGAAATGAGAAAATATTTGCTTATTTGTTGTCTTGTTTTGTGTTGTATTTGTTCCTGTTGGTGTTGATGGTAGTGGGATTTCTGTTTCTATTTGTTTGTGGGGATATAATTTTATACATAAATACTTTATCATTTTGTGCAATTAATTTTAGGTTTGCTTAGATAATTCGAAATTTGCTCCAAAAAATTGAAAGATTTTATGAATCATCAAAAGAAATTTTTATTGCTGCATAGTGATGGCAGAACCGAAATATTATGGAAATAAATATGTAATTTTCGATCGGATGTCTCGGTTAACATAAATGTTTATACAATATTAGAAATTGAGTATTTGAATATATAACTTTTAAATAATTAACCCATTATAAATGCAGTTATGTGCGTTTTATATAAAATTATTATACATTTTTTATTTCACATTCTGAAAGAGTACATATCCAAAGTTAAATATTATTTATTCCAAACAGAAATAAATTTTAATTCACAGAAAAGAAAAAAATTGATTTCAATTACGAAATGACTTAAATCGATTATAATATTATTTCATTTTGCTCCAATCATCGAAATGATGATATTAAATGAAAATAATTGGCTTAAAAAAAAATTATAATTTTTTTAATTAAATAAATTATATTTTTGATTCGAATTTTATTTAAAATTAACTATAGTATTAATTGATTCAATTAAAAAATGAACAAAATTGTATCATTGCAAAAAAATAAAAAATTATAAACAAAAAAAAAAAAAAAAGTTTCAAGTAATTTATTTACTGCAAAATTACATAAATAAATAATTAACGAGAAAGATATAGTCGGTCAAGCCCGACAATTTGATGTTTTTGTGCACTAAAAAGATTTCCGAAATTTTCTTAAATGGAGATAATATCAGACCTATGGCAATTTATGGACCGATCCTTATGAAATTAGTTATTATGATTTCTGCTTATATTAAACGTATTTATGTCAAATATTATCATGATACTGTCATTTATGTGTGATTTTTTCGAGTTAAATGTATGATTTTTTCGAGTTAAATTGATATTTGAAAGTGGGCCTTACATGGAAACTATATGCCTAATTTTGGACCGATCTTCCTGAAATTTCGCACTCCGATTTATATAGAACATAAATAAGGCTTTTTTTTAGCGCTCGAACCATATTCCGGGGAGTATTTCTATGGGGCGAAGTGAAATAATGAACCAATCATGACCAATTTCAATAGCATTCGTCGCAATTTTAAAGATAATTTGATGAAATTTGGCACATAAGTTTATTTTGGAATGACTACGAAAGCTATTGAAATTGGTCAGGATTTTTCCATTATTTCACCTCGCCTCCATACAAATGTCCTCCCGGATTAGAGTCTTAACACTTATAGATGCCTTAAATATTGGAATATTTTAATGAAATTTAGCACAAATTAGTTATATATAAGCATAAATGCGTTTGCCAAATTTCATGAAGATCGGTCCATAATTCACAAATATATAAACCCCTCTCCCAAAAATCATTGTAACTTGCATAAATCCAACAGAAATGTTAGTTTATGTTAATATTTAACACAAATAAGGTTTATATACGTAAAAACAAAATTATGTGGATCGGAATGGTGTAGGGTATCATATGGCCGGTCTTGACCGACTATACTTTTCTCGTTTTTCTGAACGTTACAAACATCAGCATAAATGCATAATACCCCAACCATCTTTGTTGGTGTAGGGAATAAAAAGATATTTTTATCAAATAACGATATGTGAAGTGCATTAATGTTATGAATTTTTATACTGCATGTGATGTATGTCATCTCTTGATCTGTGTAACATGTGGCCATTATTTCCAGCATAACTTTAATCAGCAAAATAATGCTTTTATGTTGACCGGCTTTGGTATTGTTTTTATACAGGGCTGAGCTTACTAAACAACAGCTATTTCTTAAATATAAACAAAATAATTAAATTAAAAGTAATTACTTTAAACCATTTTATATATTCACTTCTGTTGACACTTCTTTACATTTTAATAAATAAAGCTTTTCATGGTGAAATCTTTTATTCCCAATATGTATAAAGATTTTTCAAAAGAATATATTTTCTTTAAATAAAGCTATTGTTTGATAGTTTTAAGAATATTATTTTTAACAATATGTTGCTTAAATTAGTTTATATTTTAAGAGATTTAATTTTTTTCCTTACAGATTTTGTTCACCCCAAATATAAAATTGTATCCCTCAATGTTTTTGTTGGTTACTCATAGCAAAAACTCTCATACAAAGTAATTTTTATATATGATCAACAAAAAACTATAAAGAAACTCCCCAATGTCAAATGTGTTGTAACAAAATTTGATTGTACCCTCTATGTATCTAACAATGATAATATTATATACAATACTTGCATTAGTATTGAGTAAGAAAGGATACTCAGTGTGTCACTCTTCTAGTGTTAGTTTGCACTTTCCTAGCAGTTCAGGAGTGGGATACAATATTCTAATGATTTCGTTGAAATTAAGTAGCTTGGTAATACAAAAAATATAAGTCGGTACATAATTTATTTTTTTATTTTTTATTTTTCTCTATTGTAGCACACATACAAGTAGAAAACTTAATCGATACTTGATTTCAAACGACAAGTAAATATCAAATATTTCAACGTTTTCAATATTTTCAAAACTACAGAGTTTTGGTTTTTATTTCTATTTATAAAGTATAATTTTTATGCGTTTGCATAAATATAGAAGAATTTCATTGTTACAATCCAGCAACTTTTTAGAAATGACAATAATCTGATAATAAATAAAAGCGAGGGAATAAAAAAAAGTACAAAAATAAAGTATAAAGGAAAATTTAAAATTCTCTTATTTACCCTTAACTAACTTGTACATTTATTTGCTTGCAGAAATTTAAATATTCATATCCTTTAGATATGCATATGTAGATATGTATATATGAAAGTTTATGTAATATTATCTATTACATAAAGACAAAATAAAAAAATATTATATACATATATTCGAACACGGTTATAACGAACACCGGTTATAACGAACTATTGCTATAGCGAACACTTTTCTTCGGTCCCATTGATTTTGCATACATTTTCTATACAAATAACTACATTTATACCGAACACGGTTACTGCGAAATTTTTTTATAACGAACACATTTTTATGGTACAAAGAAGAATATTTCATACAAAAAACTACGTTTATAACGAACTAACACAAATACTAGTTTCAAATAAATAAAATTGCACATTTCAAAATATTTCAAAAATTGAAAACTAACAGAAATAATTTTATTCATTTCATTTTAAATGATTGGACAAAGAGAAATAATTTTCATTAATTTCTATTTAAATTATTGGACAAATAAAAGAGGAATTTTATATTTACAGTTGTTGACCTTTTTAACATAACGTATACACATTTATAAAAATTAGTTAAAAATAAAAAGTAAGAGTATTATAATCTAAATAAAATAAAATTGTTGTGCCTCAAAGAGTAAACATCACAAAACATGCCAATTTCAAAACCTCGGTAATAAAAAATATAATAAATCTCAATTTACCACTTATGAAATGACTGATGAATGGAAAAAATATTCTATTCCTGATATATTGAAATTTTTAATAAAAGTCATAAATACAGTCCATTTTTAAATGAATGAAATACGATTTAATTACAAATATTACTGTCATAATGAAATACATATATTTTGTTTCCAAATAAATTTTTTGACGAACTAAATTTGTCGGTCCCTTCGAGTTCATTATAACCGTGCTCGACTGTATATGAAACTCGTATCAGCACATAAGTGCATTGTCCCACAGCAACATATTATGTTAACAAAATTATAATATTCTATAAAACTAAGAAATCCAATTGAAATTTGAGATTACACCCAAAGATTGATGTTTGTAAAAAATTCTAATTTAAAGAAAATTATTTATAATTATAAATTTTCTCCTTTTATTCAATATTTTTCCTTTTGATCTGTAAATTATAACTTTTCGTCAACATATGCTGGCTGTAAAATTATTTTATTTTGATTCTCATAATGATATAAATAAAGTTCACATGATCATGTACGTACTCTCTTAATAATGGCAATGTTTCTAGTTTTAAATAATTCGTATTATATATACATACATAATCATTGATATATAATGATATTTATAAAATAATATTTTCAGATTTAATATAAAATGTTCCATATTTGCTATATCATCAAAAAATATTTATAGTTTTTAGATTATAGTGTTTGTAGTTAATATACACAGAGAAAACAGATTCAACCGAGGCAACCGATTTTTTTTTTTTTTTTTTTTCCAAACGAATTTAGTCGGTTTTGAATACTATCTCATAATTTTATCAAAAATTTAATTAATTTTGAAATTTAAGCTGGTGACGCATGATGAAGACCCTGTTAACGCATACTTATTGGACTATCTGACACGATCCTATTTTTTTCTAGAGCCAGTGATGAGTAAATTAATTACTCAGTGGAATTCTTCAAAGTATTTTTTGCTTCTACACCGCTTTACGGACTCCAGTACACAAAAATTAAATAAATTGAAAAACATAACACAATGTTTATACAATAACGACTTTATTACAAATGCTTGTTTCTACATACGCACCTTAACAATATCCACATAGCCACAAATTGATGGACTCCTAAGATTCTCGAAAATATAGAAGTTAAAGAATTTTGTATAACCACAGAACAATGCTTCATGCACATTTGAAACCATTGAGGGTCAAAGAGCCATAATACGTATAGCGAGATATTTATGTCAAACTCTTACCCACATTTCTTGCAGATTTTTATCGGAACTTGCATTCTATTTTGCATATTATCCGTTCTTTTTTGAAAATTTAAAATTTTTTTACAAAATATTTTATTTTTATTTTTTATTTTAAATTGACAAAAAAAGTCTAAATTTTTACTTTGCATAGCATGTTAAGCATGTTTTGTGACTATGTTAACAGAATACGCAGTTGTGATTGAGTCACAACAATAATGTTAACTTTTAGTCTTAATAAAATTGTGACTTTTTTAATACTTATTCTATGAATAGGCATGTTATTTTGTATATAAGTGTTAAATGTTTTTAAGATTTTTTAAATAATGAAAAATAAAAAATATCCAATTTTTGTTTCAAATAATTTATTTAATGAACGTTAAAAGGATTTTACCAAATATTCGGTTGAAATACCCGTTTTTATAAAGCAAACCATCAATAATCGTACAAAGATTCAGTGTTTATATCTCAATTATTGTTATTAGCTTTACACTGATACACATTGGTTTTACTGTCTTTAGTAATCATTATTTAATTATGAATATGATTAAAATATTACCATTACATATAAAAAATCTGATGGTTTTGCAATTTTTTTTGTAATTTTAATCAAATATTAGTTATTTTTTCAAACATTTTATTGTTGCAACTGTTTCTCAATCTATTTTTTTTTTTTTCTATGTGTATATATAAATAAATTTTCTTTATTTTGTTTATTATCCCAGCAAAAACTTTGTTTGCCATGTAATGAGTTAAGAAGCTAATATAATAGCTTTAAACTACTTACACATTGGCTGAATAACCCATTATTTTAACACGGTGATGACATTAGATGGGGTAAGTACCATGTCTCATTGATTTTAAAGTATTACTGAAAGTTAAAACAAGAGGAATTAGTTGCGGTTTTTGTAATTTTATTAAAAATATTAAAAAGAAATTCTACATTAAATATGCTTCAATTAAAATGTTTCAATTAAAATACATACCATCCCCTTCCATCAGTGGTCTTCCACATACTTTCGGTCCGTACCGCAGATGATTTAAAATTCAGACCATGGTTGTACTCTGTTTGTCATCATGTGAACAGAATTATGGTACACTGTTGTTTGGGGTACTTTCATCTTAGGATCTGCTACAGAATTAATCTCCACGCAGAAGCTCCAAACTGAAAATGTTTAAGAATTCAATCCATTTTAAGTGTTATCTTAATATAACGAATGAAATATTCTTACCTTATGTAAAACTTGAGAAATCAGGGAATAGACTTTTCTCTTCTGCATTTAACAAATTTGTGCCTATTATAAAAAGACCAATACAATTTTTAAGATATTTGGAAACAATATTTTAACACTTACCATAATTTAACAAGGATTCACAACAAATTGTTTAGAATTGTAAAAATATTTTCATATCTAATTTATTTGATTTATTTTTGTTTGATTTATTTTTAAATGTCAAGAATTTTTTTGAAAATTTTGTCAAATATTTTTTTTTTTTGTTTTTTTTGTAAATATGTAAATTATCAATAAAAACTTTTTATCAAAGACATTTATTCAAATCTTTTATACGAAATATAGTAAAAATAGATGAATTTATTAAATATATCATATTTGTATACGATTATTGAAATAAGATAATCATTTAACACTTTTTAGCTGGGATGAAAATATTTCAAAATTTTTAGTTAAATAAATTTAACAATAAAAATGAATTTAAACTTTGTCTCATTACGTGTTTGTTTCTTCGTTAAATATGTCAATTGGTAAACTGGATAAAAAGCCAATGAGCAGTATATTTTCGAAAATACTAATTACAAATAAGTAATTACATGTCGGGTTATAAATAAGTAGTCACTAAATTACTTCTATGTAATGTAAACGGTATGTTGTTGTCATTGAAAAGTAACTACATCCGTAACCACATGCCATTACCAAGTTTTTGCTGGGATTTTATAGAATATTTAGTTGTCGTATGAAAATTAGAAATTCAAATGAAATAACTTTAAATAGATTATAAACTCCAACACTTTGAGCAATAAATAGTCAACATTTTCTGGACAATTTGTATACTTAATGCTATAACTTTAAATGAAACTATTTCTATAAATTTATTTAATCTTAAGGATTTCAGTAAGTTTTAAATTTATTTATGTTTAATTTTGATACAAATAAATAATACCGCAGGTGCGTATATACAAAAAGTAAAGAAAAAAATTACTAGCTTCCCTTGCTTAAAGATTTTAACTAGAAAAAAATATTTATAAGCATTTCAAAGATTCAACGAAATACAAAAATTGGGTAGTAAAAAAAGAAGAAATGTGCTATATATATTTGCAGAAACATGCTATTAATTTATTAATTTTAATGGTTTTAATTACCACCTTTCCTACCAAAATGTTTTAATTTCATACGGATCTGGTATAGATTTTACATATGCAAACTTCCAATATAAATATGCATCCTAAAGCAGTCAAATCATTTTGGTATTGCTATATATTAGAGTGGCTCCATTTGAATGGAGAAAAGTTTACGTCTCAATATTTCCATTTAAATGAAAGTTTACTTCATTTAAAATACCTCGTCCTCTGTTATATTTTCGGCAGCAAAAAATAAAAAGATAATTTTTCTTTTCATATTTCTTCAAAGGAACAATATTAAATGTTGGTATATTTATATGAATATTCTTGAGAGGCACAATTAACACGATATCTGAAAAAGTTAACCAAAAATTAAATTTTTCGGTATGAAAATTGTTAAAATTATTTCTTATAATATGTTAATTTTTTTTGTATATTACAAAATTTCAGATATATTTGAACCCGATCCGAAAAATTCCCTGGACCTATCCGCCTTATAGAAATTTCACATGAAAATTATTTCTAAAAAATTTTAAAACTTGCACTGTAATACCATTTTAATAGGCGAAAATAAATATTTGCTTTGTATGTATTCTAACTCTCCCCCTAGACCTTTTCATCATATTTTCATTTCATAAATTAAATATGATAAAATAGTAGTTCACACGAAATTTGAGTGCTCTAACTGTAATTCCTTTAATATTCCATAATGATTATTTTCTTTCTCCTTGTAATAACCATTCCATTTTCATTCTAAATTATGGATGTAATTGAGAACATTATTCCTACAAAGTTTTAAGACTTTAGCTGTAAAAGTTCTTACGATATACGATATTTAATGATTTCGTTTTATCAATCCGCCCATTTTCATTCCAAGTTTGGAGGTTGATGAGAAAGGTATTTCCCTTAAATTTTAAGACTTTTACTGCAACATATATATATATATATATATATATATATATATATATATATATCCATTCATTCCATTTTCATCTCAATTATAAAGTATGATAAAAGTTTATTTCCTAAAAATTTAAAGAATTTTGCGAAAATAGTTATTAAATTGTGCGATAATGAATATTTTCTTTGAATAGTGGGTATCATTCCCCTGCTGTCTATAAAGAACAAACAAACACAATTAATTTTTGTACCCTACACCACCATAGGTGGTGTAGGGTATATATATATATATATATATATATATATATATATATATATATATATATATATATATATATATATATATATATATATATATATATATATATATATATATGTAGAAGATTTCATTCAGCTCACCAAAGTATAATCCTTGTACAAAATTTTAAGAAATGATAAAATTAAAGTGACGTAGTAACATCATAATTTTTTTTTATTTTTTTTTTCTTTTTTTTTTTTTTGAACCACCCTACTATATGTACGTATATGTATATTTAGTTTAATTAAGTTTTAAAATTGTTTAAGTCAAATTTTTAAACAAATATTTCATTGATTACAACTAGGGATGCCAAACGGGACTGGATTTTGCAAATCCCGGGATTCGGGATTTTATAATTTCAAATCCCGGGATCCCGGGATTTTTCGGGATACCGGGATTTTTCGGGATTTCGGGATTTTTCGGGATCGGGATTTATATTTCATATAAAAACATATTTTAAATATATGGAAAAAAATCAATTTTTTATACATATTTTAATTAAAGAAATTTAAATACGAATAAATTTCTAAAATTAAAAATAAATCATAAGGTTTGTTCGTTTGAAATTTTAGTAAAACTAGTTAAATAAAAGAGATATTTAAAAAATAAATCTAAAAACCAAGCTTTTACTTGAAAAAGTTAGAAAACCTATTATTTTCGGTATAAAAAGTTAAATTTTTATTATTATTTATTTATTTATTTATTTATTTATTTATTTATTTATTTTTTCTTACTTGTGTTAAACGGAAATTTGGAAATATCTCAAAAATACGGGCATATGTTCTTTTGCAGATATTTTTTCTTATAAAATTTCATTAGCTAATGATAAGTATGAATTTTAGCTTTGTTGAATATCATCAGTAGTTAATGTCTATCCATTTTGGAAGATGATTTAACGCAATTTGGTCCTAGAACTTGTATAATCCAACATTTGTTCATTATTTCGTCTTCCATACAAATGTCTTTCCAGATATTATTAATACATATTATTTAATACAAATCAATATGTATTAATAATTAAAATAACGTTTTAAATTAAAATTCAATAGGAAAATGAAAATAAAATATTTTACTAGTCTTGCTCGTACAAAATATTCAAGTAAAATATGTATAGCAAAATAGAAAATTATTTTCTCTTGAAATGTTTATAACTTTTACTAGTTTTATGTGCACAGAAATGCTTTTCGAGTAAAATACTTACAATAATAAAAATACTAGTAAGAATAGCATACAAACGAACAGACCTATAATGTTCTAATCTTCGTAATCGATTTTTAATATATTTTTGAAAAATTTCTGTTAATATTTTGATGTTTTGTATTGCTTAGAGTTAATTTTTTGGATTGTATTTATGACACTAAATCTCGAAAATGAAATCCCGGGATTTTTTTCGTCCAATCCCGGGATTCGGGATTTTGAAATCCCGAAAAATCCCGGGTTTTTCGGGATCGGGATTTCGGGATTGGCATCCCTAATTATAACAATTGTTTTAGGTAAACAGTAAACTAAAATATTATGCATAATTATGTGTTATTTGGATTAAAAATAAATACAATAATATTTGAAAACAAAAGACAAACAATTTAATTAAAATAATATACGTAGATAATATATTTTATTATGAATATTAACGCAAATAATGACAAAAGCCAAAGTTCACAAACTTTAAATGCCATTAAATCAGTTGTGTATTTCAGAGTCCCATTTCACTAATATCATTCCTTAAAAAAGATATACCAATAATGCTAATTATATTACATCTAAATTTGAATTCAATATTTTTTTCAAATGTCCAAAGGCTAAAAATGTGTTAATAACTAAGAAAGACTCTGGAATGATTTAATAACTAAGATAAGACTTATAATCAGGGCAACTAAATATATGCAAAATCATATTTTTTCCTGGGCTCAGAACTAAACAAACTTTTAGTTATTTATCCGTTTCAGAAAATTTTTATAATTTTGGCATCGATTCGTTGCAACACATTTTTTATTGTTTTTGTCCTAACAGCATATTTTGTTAATAGAATTATATTATTTTAGACCACATTTCAGCAATTTACTTTGCATATTTTACGCTTAAGAGAAATAATTTTATATTTTTCTCAATTCTCAAAACCCTAAAGGAAATTTTTACATAACTCGACATTAGTGAAATTTTCTTTTTTACTTTTTAATTGATAGAAATTTTATAATTTTATAATACAATGTATTAGCTATGAATGATTTGTGTGCAAAAGAACAATATTGTTAGCAATTGCTAATAAAAGTCCAGTTATTTTTAGCATGAATAATAGATAATTTAATGTTTAACTAGAAGAAATAACATTTTAAGAGCACATTTTTTAACTTTTAGAGCATATTTTTGGATTTTAAAAGAATTTTTTATACGCATAAAACATATTTTAAGAATAATTTCGAAATATAATTTCGTAAAATTTGTAATTAATTTATTTTTAATTTTAAATAATAAAATCATAAAACTCTTTAAACTTTATTGTAGTTTTCTTAACAAAATAATAAAACCAATACAAAATTTATCACTAAGTAAAAATCTTACATATACATACATATGCATATGTAACATTTTTTTATATGTGCAAATTAAAAACTATTAATCTCATACATGTATGTAATAAAATGCAGCAATAATTTATATAATATAGAAATTTTTATGAAACATCATGTTTGCTTACTAGCAGATTTGTTTATTTCCAAGATACATATACATATGAATATAATGAAATAAAATCAAATAGATTTTCTCGACCACATCCTTTATGTTACTGCAGCAATTTAATTTTGTTTTTATATCAGAATTGTAAAGAAATCAACATACAATCTTAAATAAATATGATTATTATTTTAGGCATAAACATAAATTTCCAATACATATATACATATGTATGAGTGTATAAAATTACTTAAACAATTGTCTTTTAACAAATGTCCGTTTTTAAAATTTATTTAATATTATATGGACATTTTTTATACTTTGTTTCCGGTAAAAGTTGTAAAATTTTATATATTTCTCTTCTTCAATTCATTACAAACCAAAATATTTAAGATTTAAGAAAACAATCCGGTTTTATGAAATAAAATAAATAATTTTATTTTTACATGTAATTTGTTTATATACATATACATATTTGTAAATTTCTACATATGTATAGTATAGGTCTACAATACATACAAATATATAAATATATTCGTATGTGTATTAACATAAATATGTATGTAAAAGGCTTCAAGACATTTTAATTTTGATAAATTTATCAATTTGTTTGTGACACTTAAAAGATGTTTGCAATGATTTTACTAAACGCTTTAAGACCTGACAAAAGTTTTTATCTTTATCTGATTTAAATACATATTTTAGTAGCTTGTTATCAAAGGATTACTGGTACTATTACTCTTTATCTTATACATAATTTACCTTTTAATTGTTTAGTCATCTATTTTGTAAAATTCCTTTTTCACGAAATTCATCTTAGTAGAAAATAAACAAATGTCTTTCTAAAATTTCGTTAGCTACTCATGCTTATAAACTAGGGTGATCGATTATTCAACTTTTTTGAGAAACCGGTTTTCGAATAGTTCGAATAGTTGGTATTTTAAAAAAAAACCGGTTGCACTTTTTGAAATTCAGAAAGGAAATTCAGAGGTTTTTTGCAGAAGTTATATCAAAAGCTACATTTCTTTAAAAAAATCAATAATTCTTATAATATTTAAGTTAAAATTTTTTAAATACAAGCGTATAAGCCTGACAATGGCAGGAAAAAAAATTAGTATATGCACAAACAAATCCGAAAATTAAAAGAAAATCGAAGTCAATTATTTGAAGCCGTTAGAATTTATTGGGATAATATTGATTAAAGTTGTAAATTTGTAAACCTTTCAAAATAAAAAAATCGTCGTAATGCGCTCCTTGACCGAAATGCAGAATCAGTTTTTGACAGGATTTGGAGAGCAAATAATTAGTATAGCAACTTAAAAGTTCTTAATACCAAAAACAGACTTTTCGGTCCCTGATAGAAACATCTGGCTCCGTTAGAATTTGTAGAATGAATAGTTTTATAAGTAAGCCGATTTTTAGTTTCTTATATCGTCTGGGAGCTTCAGAAAGCTCTGGAGAGAAAACAACGCTTAGGAATGATATATATAAATCCATATATATAGATCCACGTGTTTTCGCTCCCTGATAGATTTCAAAATCTGGCTCCGTTAGGATTTGTTGGACGAAAAGTTTTATAATTAAGCCAAATTTTAATTTTCTACGTCGTTTGGGAGCTTTAGAAAGCTCTGGAAAAAGAAAAAATGCTATGCAAATTATATATCTAGATGACTAGAAGATAATTATGTTTCAAAATTGTAGAAAAAAATCATCAAAAAATATACTAAATTTTAGTTAGCACAAACAGAAACCATGGCTTAATATGGAAGCCTGTCTCAATTGAAATTATTCTGCAGGTCAAACTTTTTTAACACAACACCTTTAAAAAATAAAGGAAATATTGGATCATAAAAAATTAAATTGGGTGTAAAAATATTACAGATATTACAATAGATTAAAAAATTCATACAGGATAATTGTTACTTATTTATTTGTTTAATATTACAGAATAAATTCCAATTTAGACTTAAACTATATTTTTAAAACATAAGAAATCAGTCTTTATGAATATTTAAAAAATTATTCCTCTTATTATTTCTGAAATAAAATGTTATTTTTAAAACCGGTTTTTTGTGTTTAAAAAAACTAGACCGGTTTTTTTAAACACAAAAAACCGGTTTTAAAAATAACATTTTATAACATTTTATCGACATTCGAAAAATGAACATTTTGAAAAAACCGACAGCACATGGACAGAAAAAACCAGTTGGAAAACCGCGTCGATCACCCTATTATAAACTCATTAATTTAGTTAACATTTATAATATTTTTGGTCAGTCAAACTCTAAATTACTTACATATCTTGTTTTGCCAGGCAGAATAAAAACTTTCTGAATTTTTATCATATACATGCGTGAAGTCTGAAGTCACAATATTCTAAGATTTTTTAGTTCGATAAAATTAATTAATTAATTGTATAATCAGATTACTAAAATAGTAAAATATTCAGGACTACTGTGTTAGCGGGGTTTTAAGGAACCCAAAATAACTACTATTTATATATTTTTATTCCCTTAGTAAACTTTTTATACCTCACACCAACATAGGTGGTTGAGGTATTATGGCATAAACGCCCACCTTAAAGTCTATCGTTCGACTTAGAGTCCCTTTTGGAGACGATTTAACGATGTCCGTCATTCATGTTAGTATCAAGATAATATTAAGCACAAATATGAGCTATGCATATAGAAAGCACGGTCCAAACTTTACATTACATTACATTCTTTAGTTGTTTTGAATTAACTCTAGTTCACGAGATAAACCGTTATATAGACATTTAAAAATATTGCTTCACATAGTGCAACGAATTAAAAAATCAAGAAATTATAATTCAAAATAACTTCAAGTTATACCTACATCCTTTTTTAATCTGTTTAATAGCTATGAAGATATGTCGAAAAAATAAATATTTCTTTCAAAATTTAATAATGTTTGCATTTCAAAAAATCTTTCCCATTAGCGAATGTGTACACATTTTATATTGCAAACTTAACCCATTAAAATATCTATGTATATAAGGAGTGCGTTCGAAAAAATCGGAACATATATAATATTCAATAACTTGGAAACGGTTGATCCTAGAGCTTTAATTCTATTTTAATTTAATTGATAATTTACTACAGATCACAGAAAAATATAACTCTTACAGTTCTAACCACTACTTATGAACTTGTGGACCATTTTTGGTATCCCTTCCATTAATGATTTGATAGTAGTTTCAGTCACTTTTTTGGAACAGTCTGCCCATCTCCTTCTTAAATCTTTGATATTTTGGGACACCTCTTTTGTCTTCTTCGATTCAATTTTCGCAAAAGTCAAATATCTCTTCACTGGTTTTAGCTACGGACAATTTAGATGATTGACCTCTCTATTGCTTTGGTACCACTCCAGAGCTTTCTTATCGTAGTGACATGATACCACATCAGGCCAAAAATGTGTGGATAAGTTGTGCTTTCTTATGAAAGGAAGAAGTCTTTTTTGCAAATATTCCCTGATGTATATTTTGGTATTTACACAGAAAAAAATAAATTTCAAATTCAATAATAAAATTCATAAAGTCAATAATTTTTTTTACTAAAAGCGGAACGAAATTCGTAAAAACAAAAACTAATTCGTAAATTATTTATGGAAAAAATTTAAAAATTTTCTTTATTAAAATAATATACTATTTATAAAATATAATATTTAAAAATCTATAAAAATTTCAAACAATTAAATTGTTAGGATTTAAAAAAATATTGTTTGGATTTTAAAAAATATCAAAACAAGTAATTTTATTGAATCAAAATTTTTTTATTAAATAAAAAAGGCAGATAAATAATTTTAATAAACATAGTTAAAATAGATACACCAAATCTCACCAATTGTTCCACAATGAAACGACACCTATAAAATTGGATAGAGTTATTTAATGTAATAAATATTTAGATACTTAAGACATAAGCTAAAAACTTACTGGAGAATATTTGCATCTAAAGGGGAATACGGATGGATTCAATTGTGTTCTTAATTTCACTTTACGACCAATGCTTTAGTGCTAAGGTAGAAATGCGTACGGACATCACTATATTAAGTAAGAAACTTTTTCCCAGTCGAATGCTGCTATTTACGGTGTGGTTACGACAAACTGTGCATTAGAAATATTAGAAAAATACATTGCAAACCATTTAGAGTATTTAAATAACTGAATAACTATTACCTACCTAGTAAAATAGAAGATATCGTGAGGAGCCACAGTTCACAAAATTATTAACTCAAAAATTTATTCAAACGGGAGGGACTTTCAGTCAATAATCGTAGGACGCACTTCGTTTTCCCAATTTTTAGAAACTTTATTAACTACCAAAAATTCTTCTTAGAAACCCTAAAAATAATAATATTATTCGTATTTTGTATAGAAATAATTTGAATAACTATATTTTCACTTTATTTATTTCTTATTAAAATTTATTCAAATGTCATTAAGTTTTCAAAATATTTACAACCAATGATATAAATTATTAAAATCAAATAATTTATTAATAAAATTTAAAACTTTATTTGTTAAAAAAATTTACACATCATTTTTTTGTAGTTTTTACTGAAGTTGTCAAAATACAGAAAACTGTTATTGTTTTTTATATTAGTTGAAAAATATTTAAAAAAAATAAAATAAAATATTAAAACCAAATAATATTTTTTATTGAATTTAATTTAAATCCAAATAATGATTTGTTAAGAAAAATTTTAGCCATAATTTTTTCTGTGTATAGAACCGAATGTTTTGCCCAACAGCAAAAAGCTTGTTATACCAGGAATTTATTAGGAAATTTTTTCTGCTTTTGGGTCCTAAACTTATCTTTAACATTGCCTCGAGAATTAACAATATAATAGTTTTTGATCAATTATACAACATGTGTATTTTCGTATGAAATTTGAATTTAATTTCCGTTTCCTATTCTTGGCTTTAAAATTTGGACCTATTTTTCTTTCCGAACCATGATCCTTATCAATGGTCAAATTCTCCTGATACTGCTTAATAACACTAGAAACATTTTGACGGCAGAAATTTAATTCTGTGTTTTGGATTATTTGTTGGATTTTTTTTTTTTTTTTTTTTTTTGAAATATTTTTATAACCCTATGCAACAGTATTTTTGGGGGCGGAATCATTCCGATTGCAATTGATAGCTCTTGATATGTGTAATGAACCCTCCAAAGGATTTTTCGCTGGTAGGCAAAATTTTTGTTTTATGACCACTAAAACTTTTCTATTTTTGCACAAAAGTAGTTTCAGATAAATAGAAAAAAATAATATAAATATAGTTCGAAACTAAAATATTTTTACATAAATGTTTAGAGAACTTAAATGGCAATATATCATTAGAACTTTCTATTAATTTATCTCTAATAAGGGGTCATTTCTAGTCCTTTTAAACAAAATTAAACAAAAGTCCATTAAAACTTGAGTTTAATGGGTTAAAATATTGTACAGAAATTTTCTACGTCGAATTTCACTAGGGGTCGCCGAAGGTCCAAAGTTCATACGATGAAGCGTACATCCAAATAAATGAAAATATTATTAATTTTGTTTACGATTTGTACAAAAATTTTAATTTTATGATATATTTCGTTGCCTAGTTTAAGGAGTTTATGTAAGAAATGTGGGAAAATTTCATAATTTTCTTTTTATACCCTTCACCAAAGGTCTAAAGGGTATATATAAGTTTGTCATTCCGTTTGTAATTCCCACAATTTTCGTCGGAGAGCAAAAAAGTTTACATTTTCGGGATCCTTGTAAGAAATGATGACGATAGGACCATGTCCGTCCGTCCGTCCGACCGTCCGTCCGTCCGTCCGTGTGTCGGTTGAAATGGCGTTTATGAAGCCCACCGATAACTGACATATATAATATATATATCAAACGATCGGAAATGCTTTCAAGAATTTTGCTATTGGAATTCAGCAAAATCGGTTCATACAATGCGGAGATATGTTAAAAAACCGGTTTTTAGAACCGGCTTTCCAGTTTCTGAAGCCTCTGTATATACTAGGGACTTCGTTTTTACAAAGAAGTCTCGGACATTTTTTTCTGAATTTTTGTTCTGAAAAAATGAAATAAATCGGTTCAATAATAACTGAGATATCGTACAAAACGCATTTTTTATTTTTTGAAGCCCTAGTTTAAGCTATAGATTTTTATTTTTATACAGATCGGTCACAAATTTTTTTTTTAAAATTTCGGTTTTTTGAATCAGCAGGATCGGTTTGTAAATGGCGGAGATATGCTTTAAAAACCGGTTTTTGGAACCGGTTTTTCAGTTTCTGAAGCCTCTGCATATACCAGGGACTTCGAATTTTTAAAGGGGGCTCGGAAATTATTTTCTGAATTTTTGTTCTGAAAAAATGAAATAAATCGGTTCAGTAATAACTGAGATATCGGGCAAAACGATTTTTTTATTTTTGAAGCCCTTGTTCAAGCTACAGATTTTTATTTTTATATAGATCAGTCATAAATGTTTTTATAAAATTTCGTTTTTTTTAATAAACCAAATTCGTTCAGAATCAACAGAGCTATGGACCAAAAACAAATCTGTTAAGAATATAAATACACACACAAACATGTATATTAAGCATTGTAATGACTATTAGTGACGTTTTTTGTTTTTTGTATAGACAAGTAGTTTAGTTAGAAACAGCAGTCATATAATGAATAACAGTGTTGTTGTTGTTCTTTGTATATGCAGTCTGTACAAAAATAAATAGATATGGAATTGTTGTTTATTTTTTAAAACTAAAACATATCTGTTAAGAATATACATAAATACATACACAAACATGTATATTAAGCATTGTAATGACTATTAGTGACGTTTTTGCCTATAAGACAAGTAGTTTAGTTAGCAACAGAAGTAATATAATGAAAAACAGTGTTGTTGTTCTTTGTATATGCAGTCAGTTTGTATATACACACATAAAAAAATAAATAAATATGGAATTGTTGTTGTTTATTTTTTAAAAGCATGATTGTTTTTTTTTTTTTCATATTCAAATTTTCGTAGTTTGAAAAAAATTTAGATTTAAATATGTGAAAATATGAAAGCATACGTTAAGGCGATAATTTTATTATTTGTCGGTAATATGGTAATATGATGTCGATAAGATAGTAAGATGGTAATATGGTGAAGGGTATCAAAGATTCGGCACAGCCGAATCTTTTTTCAATTTCATTCATATTCAAATTTTCGTAGTTTGAAAAAAAATTAGATTTAAATATGTGAAAATATGAAAGCATACGTTAAGGCGATAATTTTATTATTTGTCGGTAATATGGTAATATGATGTCGATAAGATAGTAAGATGGTAATATGGTGAAGGGTATCAAAGATTCGGCACAGCCGAATCTTTTTTCAATTTCATTTAACAACATATGATAAGTCGGATGAATTTTTTATCTTTGGAGACCCCTAGTAAAATTCGACGTAGAAAATATCTGTAGAACATATTAACCCATTAAACTCAAGTTTTAATGGATTTTTGTTTAATTTTGTTTAAAAGGACTAGAAATGACCCCTTATTATTAGAGATAAATTAATAGAAAGTTCTAATGAAATGTTGAAATTTAAGTTCTCTAAACATTTATGTAAAAATATTTTAATTTCGAACTATATTTATAATATTTTTATATATATCTGAAAGTACTTTGGTACAAAAATAGAAAAGTTTAAGTGGTCATAAAACAAAAATTTTGCCTACAAGTGAAAAATCCTTTGGAGGGTTTATTACACATATCAAGAGCTATCAATTGCAATCGAAATTATTCCGCCCCCACGCGATGAACCTCAATTTGTTGCATAGTGTAATTTGTAGCACGTACATCTTTTTCGTCACTCATTTTGATCAATATCACAACAAATCAACATGGTTGTTATTACAAATAATAACTGAGGTATTTTTCAATGATAACTAGATAAAAAAAATTTAATATTGCTTCCGAAAAAAGTTATAAAGCAAAACGTGTGTTAAGATTTTTTCGATCGCACTCCTTATATCTATAAATTAATCTGTGTTTGTTTAGACAGCTAAGCCGCTAGACCGGTTTTCTTGAAATTTTCACAACAACATCCTGAAGGTCCTGAAAGTAAAATATACTTTTCGACAGGAGCAGGGTAATGGCAGCTCCCATACAAAGAAAAAAAAATAATTAACTAATAAGACAAATACTGTTACAATAAAAGTCTTACAATTTTGTGGAAATACCTTCTCATCAACCTCCAAACTGAAAATTAAAATGGGACGGATAGAATCAGGGGAAATGGTAGCCCCATTACAATGAAAATAATAAGTGAAACAGCAAAAGTAGGATTAATTTTCTCATCAACCTTAACATTTAAGATTGAAATCGGACGGATAGGACCAGGGGAATGATAACCCCCATACAAAGCAAATATTCTTAAAGGCATATTTAAAGAACTATTATGGTGAAAGCCCTCAAATTTTGTAGGAACTACTTTCTTTTCATATTGCATTGATTAAATAAAAATAGCACCGATAAAGCCAGGGGAAGGGTAATCCGTATACAAAACAAATATTAATTGTCATATCTAAAGTAGTAATTTATTGAGTCTTAAAAAGTTGTAGAAAAAAATTTCATATCAAGGGGGAGTAATAGCCCTCATATAAAATAAATAATAAATATGGTATCCAAAGAGATAGCGAAGCGCACCGGGTTAAGCTAGTTTCTTCATTTAGAAAACTAAATGAAGAAAAAGTACCTTTTACTTCTCAATTTTTTCTAGTTTAATTAAAAATACTAAAGAAATTTTATTGAAACGAGGAAAATTTTAAATTTAGTTTTCTTAATTCATTTAATTCAAATATCAAGGTCAATTAATTATTATTAAGTTCCGTTAAGGTTCTCATTGAAATCAATGAAAGTCTTCAGCACAGTTGCATACATCAAAGTCAACTAGTTTGGAAGCCTTAGAAAGTAATACTAAAGTGAAAGAATAATAATATTTTGATTCCCATTAATTTATTCTAAACCTAAGTAAATACATAAGAGATTTTTTATTTTTGAATAGGCTAAAAAAGTTTATAATTTTCTGCATACATATGTCCAAAAAAAATGTTAACTACAATTTTGTGAAATATTTATTTTAAACAGAAATAGTTCAAACGGCACAAATATACTATTACTTGCTTGTGATCAACATTTTTCCCATTTATCCCATTTAGGCAGAAATTTTAAGATATGATTATGTACTTATATTGTAGAATACTATGAAATAAGTTTTAATAATATAAATATTTAAGCAAGTAAAAGCAAATAAATTTTCTATCGACATTTTTTCAGAAAACAGCTGACTAAGTTTAAGATAGTCTAAGTATATAAATACATAAAAACTTTCTTTCGAATTTAAAGAGGAAAAAACAGTAGGGTCATTTCTTTATCATTCTTGACCAATAGTATATTTAAAAACATTTATATAAAATATTCCTTAATATAGTGTACATTCATATAAAATTATTTAAGTAAATTCCAAAGTGTCTAGGCACGAGTGAGAGAGAATATAAGTAAGTATTTGTGTGAGTCTATAAGTGTTTAAAATGTTTATTCAATTATTTGTTTGTTATCTCAGCACAAGCAATGACAGAGAATGTAAATATAGATAAATGTATGTTTGTATTTAGATGGTTGTGTTAAGGAAATTGTTTATAAATGTATGCAAGTGTATTTTTCTCGTTTTTTTTTTTTTTAGTATTTCCTGTTGGTAACAAATTGTTTTGATTATGTTTTCTGTGTATTTTTCTATCTCTCCCTTTTACACTCTTTTGGTATAATTATTTAAAAAGTATAAACTTATATAGAACATATACAAACAAAACAATAAGAGGATAAAATTAAAATGAATACTTGGCAAAATTGTTTGCATACTTTTAGGCATGACATTTCCTTTTGATTGTCAAGTACTTTGGAAAAAGCTTAAACTTCAAATAAAAAAATAATAAAATAAAAACCAAATGGAAATTTTCAATTTAAATTTTGATTTTCCTGTAAGTAAATATTAAATTTCTATATTTTTACTAACGTTTGTTTCCAATTCTGTTTATGAGTTTCTTATCGCAACATTGTCATAAAAATCACTTATAGGCTGTGTTTCTTTATAGACATAAATATTTATGGTCTTTTGTATTTTTTTCTTATTGTTTTAACATTAAAGTCTACCAATGTTATAGTCATTATTATAAGCTTAACTAATACAATAATTTACTTTACGTCAATTATTTTCAGGTCGGAGGGGATAAGAAACAAATATTCATTGATATTTATGTAGCTTAAGATAAAATGTAACAAAAGTGAAAGTATTTGTCTATGAAAGCCACCATAAATTAAATATTTAATAATTATATACATTTTACTAAAGACCATGGATTCAACGTGGCTAAGAGAGCGTAAAGATAAAGATAGATTAAGTAGAATACAAACCAAAAAAAGACATGATGTAAACGTGGCAGCTGATTAAATTTCATTTGGCTGTAATGAAATTTTATAATAGAAATCTTGTAGTAGACAAATCAATTTTAAAATATTTTAACATAATTATGTATGAAAATTAATTAAAAGTTCATAGATTAGTAAGTAAAATAATATCATTGTAAGCCTAAAAGTAGGCTGCAAATCATATTTTGATCCCATACAACGATGGGACAAAAATAGAAGGAGTTGTTGTAGCAAATTGAAACTTGGTACGCATATTACTTTTGGCTTAGAAGGAATAAATACTAAGTTTTGAAAAAATTGGCACAAGGACACGCCTACCTCCCATATATCCTGAAGTTAAAAATATAAATTTTTTCTAAACTACTGGTCTGAACTTTACCAAAATTTGTCTCAGCCATTAAAAATAAGTCTTATAAGTCTTCTAATTTATTTTTTATCGGATCAAGGACACGCCCACCTCCCATATATCCTGAAAATAAAAAACGGATTTACTGCGTGAATACTGCAGTTAAATATAGATTATTTATGAGTCTACAAATTTTTATTCAAATCGGAACAAGAACACCCCTCCCACCCATATATACTGAAATGAGAAAAATGCATTTCTGGCTGTTTTTAATTTTATAAAAATAGATGAGGGTGTCGCACAAAATTGAAACTTGTCCCATATACTACTTTAGACCCAAAGTAAACATATAAAAAATCGGAGCAGGAACTCGCCTACTTCCCATATATTCTGAAATGTGAAAAACGCATTTTCTTCTAAAATACTGGTCAAAACAGTATCAAAATTTGTGATAGATATTGGAAATATGTTTTTTTATGGGTCAGACAATATTTTATTTAACCGGAGCAAGGGCATACCTACCTCCTTATCATTATTTAAATATTATTTTAATTTCTGTACCCACATTTTATGATCACTAACATATTAATTTTCTTAATTTCGCCTGATTTCCGGTCCAACAATTTTAGTATTTTTTTAGTTTTCATTATTGTTTTAAATTTTAAGGCAATGTTGATTTAACAACGGTAAATATTTTAATAAAGAATTCTTTGACTTTTGTGTAAGAAAAGGAAATTTAGAAATTGTTTGAATTATTATTTTTTTTAGTTGTGGCAAAAAATAGGAAATAATTTTTCTTTTATATATTAAATAACAATACTAAATTACAGAATCAAGCAAAAAAAATTTATAATTTTTTTTAATACTCCATGGAACTCATGTAACTTTTGTATTAAAATTTAAAAATACTTTATAATTAGCGCCATCTGGAGGATTTTTAAAGTAATATATTGGATCCAAGAAATATATTTTTCTATTCTAGTTGTTTTTTAAATTCCGAAATAATTTAAATAATTTTTTTATTTTAATTTAGCAAAATAAATTACGTCAACATTGAGAACTCTTTAAAATTGTAGTAAAAACAGGAAATCAGACACTTTTTCAATTTTAAATTTTTAAAGTTGTGGCAAAAAATAGGCTCTGATTATTTTTTAATCTGTTAAATAACTGTACATAACCGTAAAAACTTACATAAACCGTAAAAAATTGTATAATTTTTTAAAATTTTTTTATATTCTTCATCAACATTAATGATTTTTTTGACTTTGGTTAGCAAAGAAAAAGTGCAAATTTTAGCTGTAATACATATATATTCGAAACACTTTATTTTAAAAACAAAAATAGTCTTAACTTATACCACATTTACATTTAGCTTGAAATCTAGTTAAACTGATATTTCTATTTGAGGAAAATCTTTACCGTTTACATACATCATTTTGAAACTTTTGTAGATTTTGGTTGACATTTTAACAAAAAACGAATTTAACACAATCACTAAAATAATCTATATGTGTTCCATTTGTAACGGGACTTGATTATTTCTTTAAATTTAAATTAATTTGTATATAATTTCGAACTAAACTTTAATTTTTCTTTTTTATATTTTTATTTTAAAATTATTTGTTAAAACACAAACGTCATTTTTATTTGGAACATTGTTGCATTTTACAAACACATTGAAAGAAAAAAAGTGTTGGAAAACGAAATTTTTCAAAATCTAATAAAATTTTATTAGATTTTGGTAAAATCTCATTATAAACTAGATTTTGATTTGTATGGAAAATCCAATTAAAATCTAATAAAATTAAGTAGATTTTGTCTGAAATCCCATTTAAACTAGATTTCGTTCATATGTAAATGAGCTATTAAAAATATTCTGAAGTAATGAAAAAACAAAACTTTAACGTATTTCAACAAAAATTAATTTTTGAAATTTTTTTTCCTAAAACAGTTTAAAACCAGCTTTTTGGTTCATTAATATATGTTTTAAATTCTGTGACTTTAGTACCCTCTAGTACAGACATACTCAACCTGTGGCCCGCGGGCAGCATGCGGCCCGCTAAGCTTTTTTGTGCGGCCCTCAACACATTTATTATCAGAAACATGATTTACAAAATCTGGCATTCTATATTTCGTATATCTTGATATTAATTTCGACTTTGAGGTACAGACATGGAAGCCCGAAGAGGATTGTCGTTGTCGTGTCAACATCAGATCTGGTATAAAAGTGTTACTACTGCAAACGCTAGATTTATTCCCAAAAATAAACATTTGACAGACAAATATGCGCGCAAATAATTTTGCATGTGGCAACACATAAATTTTTGACAGCTCCAAAGTGGAATGCGTCACAGTCAGTGTTGCGGCTTTATTTCAAGTAAACATTACGCGGAATTGTTTCGTTATAATTTATAATTAAATTACCCATAATGGCGGGAGTGCCTTCGAAATCCAATCGAAAAATGTCCGACGAAAAAAGAGTGTTTCAAGACAAATGGGAAGAAGAATATTTCGTTGTGGCAAATAAACATGGTTCGACCACATGCTTGATATGTCGTGAGAGTGTTATATTGAAAAAATATAACATTTTTCGTCATTATACCACGAAGCACAAAACATTTAGTGATAACTTCCAGCGTGGCTCTTTAATAAGACGTGAAAAGTTAACATTCTTCAAGAATTCCTTACAACATCAACAAAATATTATATCAATGGCGGTATCACATGACGCAGCAGTGACAAGAGCGTCGTATGAAATTTGTTACATACTTGGTAAATATATGAAACCATTTACCGACGCAGAAGTTGTGAAAGAATGTTTCCTCAGTGCTTCCAACGTATTATTTAAATTTAGCAATAAAAATCAAATAATATCTCAGATCAAAAGTATGCAGCTCTCTGATTCTACCTTTGCTAGACGCATTGAAGATATTGCAAAACACATATTTAATCGCATCATAGAAGATTTGAGAAAATGCAAATATTTTAGTTTGGCTTTTGATTCTAGCACCGATATTTCAGCAACATCAAAATGTTCCGTTTTTGTTAGATACTGTACAAGACACAATTCAGTTCATGAAGATTTTTTGAAATTTCTTCCTATGAAAAATCATACCAGAGGCACGGACTATCTCAATACTATCAGTACATTTCTGGAAAACAATGATATTGATATTAAAAAATTGGTTTGTGTGTGCACGGATGGATGCCCTTCAATGATCGGATCTGAAAAAGAATTTGTTGCTTTATTGAAAGAGAAATATAATTTAAAAAATCTGTTATCTTTCCACTGTATCATACACCAAGAAAACTTATCAGCACGTATCTTCATTGCCGAAATAGACGCCGTGATGAAGACGGCAATAAGTATAGTTAATTATATTAGAGCCCAAGAACTGAACCACAGGAAATTTAAAAGTCTTTTGGAAGAATTGAACAGTAACTATAGTGACATTCTTTTACATACCTCGGTGAGATGGCTAAGCCGAGGTAAAGTTCTGGAACGGTTTTATTCTTTGAGGCATGAAATTATTTTGTTTTTACAACAAAATAATAAAATTTACAGCGAACTTAATAATGACGGATGGTGGTGTCTTTTAGCTTTTCTGTGTGATATCACAGAAAAACTTAATGAACTCAATCGTGGCCTACAGGGCGAAAATAAAATCATTTCGCAGATGGCGAATAAAGTGTTTGCTTTTGAAGAGAAATTGAACATCTACCACGAAGAAATAGAGAACCAAGTATTACATAACTTTCCAACTGTTATAAAGCTAAACAAGATGGTATACATGTTTCTGAAGAAAACTATAAGATATTTAAAAATTATTTAGCTGCCTTAGCTAAGGAATTTAAGAGCAGATTTCAGGACTTACGTAGTATCAAGAATTTTTTGTTACTTATAGAAAATCCCTGGCACCTAGAAACAGCAACTTTAACACATTTAGCTGCATTGGGATATGATTATGCAGTGCTTTTTGATGAATTTATTGAATTTAAGAACGATACTAATCTGAAAACTATTTTTGAAGAAAAAAGAGAGGGGAAGGAATACATCCACTTTTGGGAATTAGTTCCTGAAAAATACAAGACTGTAAAAAATTGTGCCTGCCTGCTCCTCACAAAGATATGTTGATTGTTTCCATCAACATATCTTTGTGAGTCATCATATTCCAAAATGAAATATGCAAAAAACGTATACAGGAATCGACTTACTAATTCTCACCTTGATGACGTATTGAGGGTAGCATGCAGCAATTTTAAACCCGATTTGTCTAAAATTGTTGAAAATTTATCCCAATGTCAAAAATCACACTAATTTCAAAATAAAAGCTTGGATACATGTTACTTTTGAGTTTTATTTTTTTCACTATTATTTTTTATTTTATTTTTTTCACGTTTGATGATAAATGATATGTACTATTATTATTCTGTTTTGGTTTATTATTTTTAAAATCTTAAATGGTTTTCCAAAAAAACGGGGGTGGTGGGTTTCATGATATTTTTTGTCATACCAGTATAGTATTGCGGCCCGCGTAGCTTTACAAATATATGTATGTGACCCGAAGAAAAAAAGGTTGAGTATCATTGCTCTAGTAACCACAAAAATAATTTGTTCCAAAAAAAATATTTCTAAATTGTATGAGCTATATTATTACCTTTCTAAAAACGTATATTTCAACACAATTTGAACAATTTTTTCATTTTGATTTTCGTCTATGGAACAAATCACTGTGCAACCTTATAATCGTTCCTACACCATTGTTCATGTAATTCAAAATGATTTTTGAGATTTTCGTAAATAGCTTTATATGAGAGCTACGATGAATTGTGAAACAAGTCTTATAAAAGTTGGAATTATAATTTATACTACTAGTTAGTTTCATTAAACATTTTCTTGTTATAGGATTTGACTTCTTTGTATAGGATTTGTTTACTTTAATTAAATTCCCTTGAATTTTTCCAAATATATTTAAAAAATTATAAATTCATTTCACTAGATTTCGTCTCATAAAAATGAAAGCTACTAAAATTCTCCAAGAATTTGACATAAACAATTTTTAATTAGCTAGCACTTTTGCTCTCTTCCCCCTCCTATTCTTTCTTATCATATTTATCAAAAAAAAAAAAAAACATTAATGTTATAGTGTCCTTATGGTAGTATTAACTTTTGTAATTATATAATTGCTATTTAATTGCCTAAAATATTTATATCGATAATTAAGGTTTCGTATTTTAATGTCGAGTCATAAAAAATGCCAACAAATAAAGTTTAATTGAATTACATAATTTACGCCTCAAATTGTGCTTTAAATTTACTTTTTTACAGTCATCCTATAAATATGTTATGGTGGTATTTAATTTTTTCCTTTTATTGCATATAAATGTCAGTTGAAATTTTTGATATGCTTTTAATATTACATACGTATTTTATAATGATTTTTTGTTTGCCTTTTGTTTATGAGTGTGATGAATTTTTAGCACTATTTATACGTTCAATACTACAAACATTTCCTTATAATGTCTCATAAATTTATATGAAATTTTGTTTTTTATGTTTTATTTTGAGAAATGCCTAAACGTATGCAAACCTCATCACAGTCACAATATCATGATTGTCATCGTCATTATACTTGTGCTTGTTTGTATGTTAATATAAGAAGACGTAGTAGTGGCATTTACAGCAACCAATGTGTCAAATTATATTCGCATATATTTCGAACACACACATACACACTCATAAATACTTATATGTGTGCACTATATAATACTAGAAAGGACATGCCAGTATTTGGAGCATATTAATGCACATACAAAGTTAAATAACATACTCGCTTGTATTGTCGTTTATACATTCATAAGAGTGAGTGAGTGGTGGTAATTTTTACATACTACATATGACATTTTAACTTCCAACTGTGTTGGCTGTCATATAAGTTAATGTCACAATACATAATACACTGTTTAATTTGATATATAGCGTTAAATTTTGACACATACTGAGAGTGTAATTATGAGACATCTCCTGTGTTTTTTTTATTCCTGTCGTAATTTGGGTGCCAGACCATGCTTTAAATGTGCATAGTAAATGTTACCATATACAACTGTATCAAAATATCATGATATCCACACTAGTTACTTTAATTCAAAATCATAATATACATACATATGTATATGTATGATATTTGAATACTCGTTTAACGATAGTCCCAAAAAGTCATACTAATAAATAGATAAATTCCATGTGGAAGTTTTTGTCAGTCAATCAAATACTGGAGCACTTAAAAAATGTATGTTGGAAAATATCATGGCGACAGCTTTGAGAACAAAAAATTTTTAATTAAAATATTGCAATGGTATTTTGACGGATATGCTATAACTTTAAAGTTAAAAATTACCATAACTCAAAGGTAGCTTTTAAAATATTATTTTTGTTGTTTTTTATAAGTGAACATTAGGTTTTTTTTTTTTTTTGACTTCAAAATACCAAAACATCTTATAGCCAATATTATCCTAATAATAAAAACCGAACGGTTGCACACTATGTTAGTATTGTTTAGGTTTCAACGAAACCTAAATGATTAAGACACCACGAATGCTGATGAAGTGTGTAGCAACATAAAAAGAACCTATTCCATTCTACTGGTGTCTAAATATAGCCCACAAACTCTGCTTTGGTACCACTAAACAGAGACAACAAGGCAATTTACGATTGCAAACTTGTTTAAATATACTTAGATGCATCTTAATTTATATATATTTTTTTTTTTCTATTTGGCACACAAAAGTACAAATCTTTATGTCCAATTTCATAAAAACCGATCTATGATTGATCATAGCTCCCATATAAATACCTCTTTCGAAAATTACTTGAATGGGCATAAATTCAATACTAATAAAAGTTTCATGTTAATATTTAATATAAATCAATTTTATATAAGTAGGAATCACATATACATATTTATATAGAGGATCGGTCTATAATTGCCCATACCTCCTATATGAGACCCACATCTGGGAATCATCCTAAAAGGCATAAATAACGTAATATGGTGTATGTTTTATAGAAATAAATATTACGCTTAATAAAGGTGGTACCGTGAAATAACTCCCAAATGAAATAAGTCCCAATGATATTAGTCCCAACAAAAATGAAAAAAAAAATCATCATAATAAAAAAATAAATACTAAATTTGATGATATTACTCCCAATGAAATAATTCCCAATTTAAAATTATCCCAGTGCATAGTTAACATTCGAACTGTTCACACGTGTTTATTTTTGCATTTTATTACTGTGCTTTTCTTATCTCACAAACAATAATTTTTTATTTTTTTTTAAATTCATTTGATCTTTTTAAATATATCATTAGTGATTCAAAATTAAAATAATGAATGATCCTCCAACGGGGGGTGGTAGTTTTTACGAAAACTCACCACCCAAAAAAAAAATCAAAACCAAAACCATCTTTAAACTCCGTAATAAATTTTCCTTCCTTGACAACAAATATCAACTCTCAAGAAAACCCCAAGTTCGTCATAATGAAATCAGCAAACCCTGAACTACCTCTTAATAAACTAAACATTTTCCTTTTGAGCAAAGCTCTAAATGGTCTAATTAGTGAAAATAATCGCAAATTTACAAAGTTTACACGCGACGGGAATTTATTAATTCTTACCAAAACAAAACGTCAAGCAGAAATTCTTATAAAAACTAAAAAACTTTCAAATATTTGTGACATAACTTGTACTTATCATGACACACTTAACACTGTAAAAGGTGTTATTTATTGTCCAGAAATCAAAGAACTGTCAGAAGCTGAAATAGTTTCAGGATTATCGGATCAGAACGTAACAGAAGTGCAAAAAATCAAGAAAATCGTAGATAACCAACAAAAAAATACTCCACTTCACATATTACATTTTGACCTCTATAAACTACCACCAGAAATAAAAATAGGTTTCCAACTGATAAAAGTCGACTACTACATACCAAAACCGATGCAGTGCAAAAACTGCTACAAAATTGGTCACACAAAAAAACGCTGTCAAGGCATACAGCTCTGCCCTACATGTTCCCTAACCATGCACTCGGAAGAACAAAACTGTACCCAAGTAAAGTGCATAAACTGTAATCTACAACATCAGTCATTAAACAAAAAATGTCCAAAATTATTAAAAAAACAAGAAATTCTAAAACATTCTACAATAAATAGAACTTCAATAGCCGAAGCAACAGAATATGTCAACTCCAATTTTACAGCTGATTATTTCAGTAATAACTCTCCCATAGAAACACTAGAAGAAATTAACAAAAACAAACTCGATGATAAAAAACAAAAATCCGAAAAAATTATCAATAAAGAAACAAATAATGAAGAAACAAACGTAACAACAATAAACGAAGAAATGACAACGGTTAATCAAACACTTGAATCTAATAAAATTAACACATTAAACAAAATTACAGAAACAGCAAGCAACTCAAAAGCAACAAAAAACATTCCAACAATAAAACAACAATCAATGAAGAATAAAATAACTAAACCACTCTCCACAGCACAAACACAAATTCTGCAAGCAAAAATAGCAAATATTCTCTCAAAACCCAAAACAGAATTATCAACAAATAAAACAAAAACATAACAATCATCACAACAGATGATCACATCTGACGTTAGTGATGAAGATTAAAACAGAAATAACACTTCAAAACAAAACACCCACTAAAAGTAACCACAATTATTTTATATTAAACTATATTTTAATATTTATGATATTATTACAATGGAACATAAATGGGTATCAAAATAACTATGACTATCATGAAACACTTTTAAAAAAATACAAACCTGATTTAGTGGCCTTACAAGAGACTCACATCCCCGCTAATAAAACAAAGAAATCTCCAAAACCTTATATTGCCTATTTTCACAATACACATCATATAAGCAAACAAGGAACTGCCGTTTTAATAAAAAAGAATATTCACCACTCATTATTTTTTCAAAACACTACAGGTAATTACCAAATTCAATCGTATGAAATACAACTAAACCAAAAATATATAATACAAAATATCTACTTGCCACCAAAGGAAAAAATTACAATAGCTGATCTAGAAAATAATATCAATACTACTGAACAATATAACATTATTTTGGGTGACATAAATGGTTGGAGCCCACTTTGGGGGTCTAGTATAACCAACGATCGTGGAAAACTATTTGAGAATTTTACCAATCATAACAACTTGTTTATATTAAATGATGGCCGACAAACCCATCACTCCACTCATAATACATTCACAGCAATTGACGTAACAAATTCACAGCAAATGTCAACAAAAATAAACTGGGACATAATTGAGGACCTACATGGTAGTGACCATCATCCAATTCTACTCCGTTTAGCAAGAAACAACTCCATTGCACCTTTCTTCCCCAAATTTAAACCGCAACAGCAATAAATTCTGAACTACAAAAAAGAAAACAATCTGACAATGTGAATAAAGAAAACGCTCTCATTACGAAATCAATACTATCAGCCGCTAATATAAGCATACCACAGAGTAAACCCAGAAAAACTAACCATAATACATACTGGTGGAATGTAGATCTCAACAATCTAAGAAATCAAAAAATGAATCTTTGGCATACAATAAAGAAAAATCCAACAATCAACCTATACATTCAATACAAAAAAATAAATGCTATTTTCAAACGAAAAGTTAAAGAAGCAAAAAGGAATGCTTATGCAAAATTTACATCTAACATCAACCCTAACACCGCAATTAGTAATATATGGCGCACAATAAGGTCCTTCGCAGATAAAACAACATCTACGCAAAATATAAATGCGTTGAAAAAAACTGATGGAAATCTTACCACATCATTGCAAGAAATTGTTGAAATTCTTGCTTTACAATATTCAAAAATCACAGAAGATTCAAACTTCTCCAATGATTTTATAAGACAAAAAGAATATTTTATTAATCAAAACTACTCACCAACAATTAACCTCAACAAGACAACTAGGCAAATAGAACAACCAATCACCAGATACGAATTAGATTTAGCACTTAAATCAACAAAAGATAATAGCCCTGGACTTGACAGAATTATATACTCAATGATAAAAAATGGAACTGATAATCTTAAAAACAGGCTACTAAACTTATACAATAATATATTTAACAGTGGTGTAATACCACACACGTGGAAAAAATCATTAATAATATGCATTCCCAAACCTCAAAAAAGTAAAATAGAACCAGATTCCTATCGTCCCATATCGCTGATCTCATGTACTAGTAAATTGCTAGAAAAAATAATATCAAAACGTATATCTTGGTACTTGATGCAAAATAATTTTATTAGTATAAAACAATCCGGATTTAAACAAAATAGCTCAACACTAGACACCCTTATACATCTAGAATATTTCATCACAAAAAGTTTATCATCACACAACCACTGCTCGATTTTCAGTATCGATTTTGAAAAGGCATTTGACAAGATAGGTATTCATACCATATTGTCACAACTACAGGAATGGAAAATCGGTGAAAAAATATACAAATACATAAAATCATTCCTACAAAATCGTTTATTCACCGTTAACGTTAACTCCCAACTCTCTAAACCAACCAAACTTGAAAATGGAATTCCGCAGGGATCGCCATTGTCAGTTGTACTTTTTCTAATAGCTTTCGAAAAAATAAACCTTTTAATGGAGAAACACAAAACAATGCATCACTGCCTATACGCAGATGATTTCTATCTATTTACAAAAATAAATAACCATCAAGATACTCAAAATGCACTTGATCAAATTTTTTTGGACCTAAACACTTGGTGTAACACTTCCGGTGCTTCCATCTCTCAGCAAAAAAGCAAACATCTTCATATTTGTCGCAAACATAATTGCACAATAAAAAACTTTAAAATTAATAATTTCTTTTTCTTGGATGTTAAAGAACTAAAAATTTTAGGCCTTATGTTTAACACATCAGGTAATTGGAATAGCCATATAACCCATTTAGCAAACAACCTCGCTAAAAGAATTAACATTCTCAAAAGCATCTGCGGCCTCTCAAGTGAAAGTCATATCAATAGTTTGATTAATATACTTAAATCTATCTTTTTAAGCAAAATCGACTACGGTTTAATTATTTATGGTAAAACACACAAAACAAATTTACTCAAAATAAAAAAGTATTACCATCAAGCCTTAAGATTAATAAGTCAAGCATTTAGAACAACACCAATATACAACATTCTGTTCGAACTGGGTCTACCAACAATAGAGGAAAGATACCAAACACTTTTGAGCAACCAAATTACAAGAATAACACAAATTAAAAATAATATTATCCACAAAGACTTAACAAACTTTAACAACCTAAAAAGGAAACCTAAAATAAAATCAACAATAGACTTGATAATACAATACTCAAACAATTTGTCAATTACACTAAACAACCCGCCAAACTTCAGAACCTATTCTCCTCCCTGGATTAATATAGATGACTACTTTATCAAAATACCAAAAATAAATAAAAAAGACACAAACACCCAACAATTTATACAATATCACTTGGAACAAAAGAATTTCTTCAAAAACAAAGATTATTTAATTTGGTATAGTGACGGATCCAAAACAACAAGCACTAATTCCTTTGCAATAGTTGATGAAAACAACAAAATTATCAAAATCGGAATCGTACCACATTTTACTTCTATATTCACTTCCGAGATCACAGCCATTGAAGAAGCAATAAAATCGAAACCCCCAAAATGTAACCTCTTAATTTGTACCGATAGTCTCTCATCCATAAACGCCTTAAAGTCACATAGACAATCCGATATATTAATTAGTAGAATAAAAGAAAATCTTATTCGTAATAAAAATATTAAAATATTATACACCCCGGCTCATATCAACATTCCTGGAAACGAATTAGCCGATAAAACAGCAAAAGATGCAAATAAATCACCATCAATTCTTATAAACAACTATACCAAAAAAGATGTCAACAACCTCGTAAAATCCCAAATTAGACAAACCAGTAGCAACATGCCAAATATTTACTATAAAACAATTAACCCCTCTTTACACAAAGCTATATACCCAAACAATTTTACAAAACAACAACAAAAAGTATTTATTAGGCTGAGGCTAGGACACTCTAAACTTACACACGAACATCTAATTGTAAGGAACTCAACGCCACCAAGATGTCCAAGATGTAATAACACCTTAACTATGACCCATCTTTTATCATGCTTCACAAATACTAATTTCGAAAAAACGTTAAAAGAAGCCGTACAAAATTTTGACTACAAGATGCTGCAAAAACATATACCCCCAAATATACTCGCAAAATTATAACTGTAAATATCTGTAAATAGTTTATTGTATTACAACTGTATTACTTTATTTTAATAATTCTATTTTATAATAAAATATACCTATAAACAATTTAGTACATAAAAGAGGCGAAGGCCATTGATGCCAGTCCTGTCAATATTTGTATTTTTTGTAAATTAATTTGCACTAAATAAATAATAAATAAATAAATAAATAAAAATAAAATAAAATTAAAATTATCCAATAGAATAATTACTAAGATGTAGTTTTGAAATTATAAGAAACTTTACTTAGCGAAGCTGGTGTTTTAAATAGTAGTACTTAAAAGTTTCTCTGCATAGCCGGTTTTTCTGTATTTTTCGAAGGCCAGCTATGCAAAAATTCTGTACTTAGCGAAGCCTATATTTTAAATACCATAGAGCAGAAAATCTTTGAGCCCTGCCTGTGGTTTTCAAAACCCAAAAATAAGAAATCCAATAAAAATGAAAAAAGCCCCAAACGAAATGAAATTATTTACAATTGTAAAAGGATATGAAATAACTCTTAAAAAAATATAAAAGTCATTAATACATTACTTTTAATACGGTCAAAAGTTATGGACATTTTCTGAAAAAATTAAATTTTATACAAAATTAAATAAAAAAGAAAATTCGAAAAAAAAAAGTGTCAAAAATTCAAATTTTTATTATCTAATCATAAAGATAAATTTGTTCAAGTCAGTATGTTGTCATAAATGTTGATTTTATTCCCAATTTAATGAAAATACCCATTTACAAATTCTATAGAAGCCCAGTCGGAAATAGAACGGCTAAAAATACATTCTAAAATGCCTTATTTAGGACCTACAAGGCCTGCCACTCGCATTGCAACACTATTTCTTTTTTACACGGCATGTCATTAGAGGCAAGGCCTTCCCATCTCCCTTCCAAAAAGAAGCGAAAAGGCAAGGAATCTTAAATAAATAAATATGCTCTCTTATATTTTCAATGCTATTAAAAAAGAGTATGAAATATATTTAAAAAAAACATGCGAACTAACTTCTTTATCAACACTTAAACACACATTTGGTTCCAAGTCTAATAAAAGACCCCTCCCAAATTATAATGTACACAATGGTGTATCATATGGTCGAGATTGACCGACTATATCTTTTTCTCTCGTTTTTTATACCCACCATAAAAAACATGGGGTTATATTGATTTTGTCATTCTGTGTGTAACATGTCGAAGGAATTTTTTAAGACCCCACAAAGTATATATTTTCTGGGTCCTGGTTAGATTCTGAGTCGATCTAACTATGTCCGTCTGTTAAAAGCAGGATAGGGATCGAACGGGACAACGTAGGGGGGCAAAATTTGTCTTATATAAGGTTTGTTTGGGATTGAAAATGGGCAAAATCGGTTAATAAACAAAAAAGTTATGCACTAAAAACTAGAAACACAGGGTGTCCGTTTCATACTTTTCTGCTGATATCTCTTAAACAAAGGCATGTACGACAACGAAACTTTGTATACGTAATTTGGGGGACAATATAAACTTGAAAACCTAAAATGGGCATGGTACGCCCACTTTACCGCCCACCTCCCATATAACGTCAAATTTGAAAAAGTTAATGGTGGGTATATAGATTCGCCCGAGCCTAATATAACATTCGCTCTTGTTTAATATTTCTATATAATTTGTAAATGAGTATTTTCACTAATTTGTGAATAAAATCAACTTTTGTCCATTGATTTGAATCGAAAATGTCCTGTTTTATTTGCAACAAATTCATCTTTATGAATTTTAATTCTTGACATTTTAGAATTTTTTGAAATAATTTTTGCAAATATCCTTAATATAACCATAACTGTTGACCATATTAAAATATAATATCAGAATAACTTGAAAAGAATTTTATTATGAATTTTTTGATATTTTTTTGAATAAAATCAGACAAGTCGTTTTCGAGATATGCTTCAATGTATGATGCAACCTGCTCAGTTTTACGAATCGCGACTTATTGCGAGAACTAGAGTCCATTAAAAAAGTGGATTAGAAGTTTAATCATGTATCCGAATTGACTAAGAAATCCCGTGCGACAGAATCACTGTTTCCCTGGGTAATTTATGCCATTGAAGAAAAAAAAAAATATAACATATACTGACTAAAAGAAAATTAAATTTAAGAATTTTTGTTAATCATTTATTAATTTGTATTTTTATTATTCTTTACTTTATTTTTAGGTAAGTGATATTATAAGAAAATATGGTTAAATAATAATGTAACTACCGAGCCAACCAACCAACCATCCGGCCAACAAACTAACGAACCAGTCAACCTCCTTAAATTAACCTCTTTTAGAGAGTCCATGCATGTAAGTAAACAAGTGAATGAACGAGTGAGTGAATCGGTGAGGGAACAAGTAAATAAATATTATATTTGCCTTGTAATGCCATAAGTGGTGTGGAATCTCTTTGTATTTTTTTGTAAACTGCATTTAGTGAATGCAGTTAGTGCAAACAGAGAAAAAAAATGGCATAAATCACTTAAGTGAAAAGTTCTTGTACGTTTTTAAGTTCATTTTACTTTTCTTCGTCCATTCTTCCAAGCATTACTCTTTTATTTAGTACATATTGCCATACAAAAGTTGCGCTCTATTGTTAAAATACATACAGTCAAGTTTTCATATGCATGTTGTATACATACTTACATATACATATGTATGTAGTTGAGTATAAAAACCAACTACTATGTACTTACAACAACACACAGTGGTTCCAAAACGCTTTTTTTGGAAATAATTCAATAACTAAAGAACCGTTAGAGGTATCTCAATAAAATTTCACATGATTAGAGCTGAGGTGTTTTTGATTTGGTGGAGTACAGGCCCAAGTTGCCAAATATCTCTTAAACTAAGAGAGATGTAAGCAATTTTTTTGTAGAGATTTACAAGGACTATCTATATGTAAAACTTCTTTTCTGTCATATAATAAATAAATTTTTGGCGATTTTTTTAAAAAATTACATACCCGAGATGGGCAACTTTGGAGGGCCACCCACTTCAACTCGAAGACACCTCAGCTTTTACCGTGTGAAATTTTATTGAGATACCTCTAACGGTTCTTCTGTTACTGAATTATTTCCAAAAAAAAGCTTTTTGGAACCACTGTGCAACAATAATAAAAACTAAATGTGCAGCAACAGCTTTTTCATATCCTTTCACATTCATTTTTTTACTTTTTCTCTTTCTGCTATTATTTGTTTTGTTCATCTTCTTATTTTATTCAACATAATCACTAAGGAAACAATACTACATACTGTGATAAAGGACTTCATTATAACAATTTACTGGGTGTGAGTTTGCAAGCAAGTGTATGCTACTATTTATTAATGCAAAAGAGTATAAATCGTGCAGGTTATTAAAAGTGTGCGAGTCAAAGTTTTTGTTACGACTCTTTTCTTTACGTTTCTGTTGTTTTAAATATAAATATTAAATATTTTTAAGCACATCGTAGCTAACTTCATATCCAGCTAAATTCTCAAATAAAAAAATTTCTCAAATTTTTCATCATTAGGTATAATGATACTTTGATTTTATATTCAGCAAATATTTTAACGAAAAATTGCATTTCTTTCTTCGAAATTCGAAAATGTATTGAGAGTCTTAGGAAATTTAAAAAATATCATTCATATTATTTAAATAATACCCCAACCACCTATGATGGTGTAGGGTGTAAAAAAATTCAATTTCCAAGTTTAAGCGCTAATAAAATCGTTTCTTTTTTTAGGATAGGTTTCCCTATGTTACTGTTATGTTACAGTTTTACGAATGAAAATAAAAAGTAAAATTTTGTAGCAGAGTATTATCAAAATGTATTTGATATGGAAGCTAAAGATTTGTTGCTCTTAAAATAGAGACAAAAAACATTAATTTGTATATAGATTAAACGAAGTTTTTTTTTTTTTTTTTTTTTGCAAAATAATGAAATGTTTTAGAGATTTAAAATTTTGAACATCATGTCAAGTGAGGCATATAAACCCCCTAACGTTGAAAAATTGTTTATATTTGGTTTAGTAAGGAAGTTATAAGCCGTTACATGTACGTACCAGTGGGCATTACTCAATAATTTTTGGACCTTGTAGTTTCTATATAAATTTCATGGATTATATAAGCAAAACTTAAAAAAAGTAAATTTTTTTTTTTAAATACACAATAAAATTGATATATTTAAGAAGTTTTATAACATTTTTACTAATTCATCATTGAAAAACTTTTCTAAATTGATATATGGAACCAAGTGTCTACATCCGTTTTCCGGAAATGCCTTCCTCTGCTTGATCTAAGATCACATCTTCATCATGATCTGCGTTTTCATTCTGGCATCTTTTAGCACAGCATTTGAAGCTTTATAATGATTTAAAATTGTTTTATATAGTTTTTTTTTTTTTTAATATTAATTTTTTAAATTTTAAAGCATCTCAACAAAAAGGAAGCTTCAGACTTAGGAAAATGTATTTGTATTCACCGCTTTTGAAGTTTTTATCTTAAAGAAATGTTTATATAATTTTTATAAAAAATGTAATTAATAAATATCTGTATAAAATTGGAAAAATAATTAATAATTTGTCTGCTAAAGAGAGATTTGTTTTTATTTTTAGAAGAATTATTTATCATTTAAAAGTACATTTTCTGCACTTATTTAGTTCTTTCTTTCTTTTATTCTATTATCCTTTATAAAATCTTATTTTTTTCTCTTAAGCTATACATTAGTAGATGTAAAGTTTTTTTCTTCTTTTGAAAAATTTCATTCGCATGAATTAAAGTTTTTGTAAAAGGAAGGCTTAATTATCTATCTGATTTTATTTTACATACAGTTTTAAAATATATATATACTTCCAACAAGTAAATATATCACCTGACTACTTGTTAGCACAAACAGCAAGTATTATTAGTTGTTTCAACAAATTTTCTTATATTTTAAATTCAGAAAAAAGTAATAAAAGGAGGAAATTTTGTGATATTTTAGAAAATTTTTAAAACCGGTTAACCAACAGAAAAAAACCGAATAAACCGGTTAACCGAAATTGAATATTTCAGATTAACCGGTTCGCAAAAAAACGAAATTTGAAGAAAAGACCGGTTAACCGGTTTATAAACACTATATCGGTCACATTTGAAAAATTATTTGTTTTCAAAAATTATTTCATGAAACTGTCGAAAACAATAAATTTATTTTTATTAAAAATATAACATAGAGCTTAAACATTTTTTGATTTATGACGTTTTTGTTTTTTTGCATATATCTCGCTTTGCTGAAGTACATTTGTATGTACCATATTGTAGGGAAAGTCCTTTGACTTGCTCAAGTATGTGCCCAAAGTCTTTGTTTGCCCAAAATCAGCTGATTTGTTGTTTGCCACAACAAAATATTTTATGGTCTCATTACGGCAAAGAAAAGTTAAATGTTTCCCTAGTGTGACCGTACCTTAATGAAATTTAAAAAATATCATTCATATTAAGTATTACAAAAAAAAATAAACTTCAAGTTCAAGCGCTAATAAACCCTAAAAGTTGGTTGCTCTTAAATTGCAAACAAAAAACACTAAAACAATATTATTTATATTTAACTTATTTTTATACAGATTATACGAAAAGTTTATTTTTTTTTTTTTTTAATGATGAAATGTTCCGAAACATACATAGTTTAATTTATTATTATTTTAACTATAATTTCAATATATTCTATATTTATGTGTTAAGTATTCTGCCTAATATCAGTGTTTAATATAGTAATTTGTGTAAAGAATTCATATTAAGCACAATTAAAACTCAATTGTATATCTCTTGCAATTAGTTATCAATAGGGCGCGGATTTATATGAATTTATATGTAAAAAATGAGCCCATAAAATATGCTTTTAGAAATTTACATAAGTGTAAAATATTAAACACTTTAGAACATATTATACATTTCTTAAATCATATTTTAGGGGTTTATTTTGAATTAACAAATATATTAAATCCGCTCTTTATAAGCAAAAATATGCCCCTAAAATATGTTATAATATATACACAATTTTTTAAATATTTACACTTATGTATTATGTAAGTTTCTAAAAGCATTTTTTACGTATAAATGCAAATCCGCACCCTAGTTATCAATAAACTTTCAATGAATTATACTATTCTATACTAGTATTCCAGCTAAAAATTAAATGAAAAATTTTTTAGGTATAAAATTGGATTATTACTGGAGTTTTTCATTTTTTAACTTTTAACAGGATTTAACTGGAACTCATTGTTTTTGGTGAATTGAAAACAAAAATCAATACAGATATAACAGTAGTATATTAATATATAAGTTGCACGACAGTATTTATAATATAAAAAAAAAATAAATAAAACAATAAAATAATAATTTATATATACAACAAAAATATTTAAATATTTTATAATTAAATAGCAGAGATTAGTAAAATAAATAATAAAACATCAAATTATATTTCCTTATTTTCTTAAAAAGGCTTAAGTAAAAATAAATTTAATAAAAATTTATTTAATTTGCCTTAGATTGGCATTTGTACATTTTACTAATTTATCAAAGTCAATTTAAAAATTAATGCATGTAAAAAAGTGACATTTTAAGCATTTTATTAAAGACCTAATTATTCACAATTCATGTTGATGGTATACATATAAAATAATTTTAAAAATGTGCTAAATAGTATGCAAAAAGAAATCTCTAATCTAATGTTTTAGGGTTTTAAGAATTTTTTTTTATATGCCTTTATTTAATCCTTTTGCTTAATTAAGTTAAAAGATTTTTATTTTTAGGAGTTTATTTAAGGGTTTTATTTACTTCAGTTTTCATATCATCATTAGAAGTAGGATTTACATGGATTTATAGATTAAAAAAAATAACCTAAAATATGCTTTAATAAATTTACACTTATATACGTGCATATTATTAAAAATTTTAGTACATATTAAACATTTTTAAAATCATATTTTAGGGGCTTACTTTAAATCAATAAATTCAATTAAATTTGTTCTTTACACATGAATAAACCTTCTAGTTTGTAACGTAGGTTTCCATATTAAAAGTAATGTAAGAATGACCTGAAGACAATTTTAATTAGAATTTTTTGATATGTTCTTGAATAAAATCAGACAAGTCGTTTTCGATATGCTTCAAACTAGAGTCAATTAACAAAAAGTATACTAGAGACTTAGTACTTCGTAATAACATGCATCCGAATTGACTGAGAAATCCCGTATCGCAAAATCATTGATTTCCTGTGTAATCTACATATAATACCATTTTAATCATCATATTTTTTTAATTCTACCAACAATATTTAATGAACTTAATTTCCAGTTCCAAACCTTTCTTGTTGACTTCTTTAATTCAATGACACTATAAAAAGAAATTAAGATGATTCTCATATTAGGGATTGTGATGATGATGACGGTGGGTCATCCTCATTTGACCAATTATTAAACTTAATCTTCAAAGTTTATGTGTTTTCCAAACCAATGACAACAATGCTTTATTAACAAATACATACACAACTAAACAAAATTTTCCTTTCCTACACTATCTTAATCATTATCACAGTTATCTAAAATAGTACTATATAATACTACTACTACAATGCAATCTACTTCCTACTTAAATTGACACACTTTGTTTGAACGACATGAGTCATATGGGCAAGAATTATAATTAAACACACATATATAAATACTATTAATTCTAATAAATTTGCGTTGAAAAAATAAAAATAAATATAAAAATCTAAGGAATACAATGTCCCTTACATTTAAGATGCTTAGAACTTTGTATTTGATGTATGTATATTGTATACACATTTGTATATACATTAGGGTGGCCTAAAACTGGCAGGTATCAATGCTCCCAGCTCAAATGAAAACTTATTTCATTTTAATAGTGCAAGCTCGGTATTCGCGACGGCTTAATTTTTTCTATAATCGCGACAGTTTACGAAAATTGGGTTCTATTTTCGCGACTTTAATCTGTTTTTTTTTTTTTTTTTAATTTGATTACAATTTCAGTTTATTCGTGTCATTTGTTGTATAAATACATCTGTTAATATGGGAAAAGTTCAACATATTTTAAAGCCAACGATTTCTCAAAAATGAGAGATTTTAAACAAATTTTAAAGTGGAGATTTCATAAATTTAATTTGCGTGAATTACAAGTTGCTTAAGTCTTCGGTTTACCGCATTATAAAGCAAGAAAATTCATTAAAAAAGTTCGTACGTACAACAGAAAGTGGCCCTGGCAAACGTTGCACCCAATAATGGAAAAAAATGCTTTATAAGTGGTTTGTAAAACAAAGGAAAAAAAATGTTGTTGGTGGTTGGAAAATCGAAAAACTCACGCGCCTTTAAATGCTTTTTCAATAATCCTGTAATATACAACTCCAGTAATAACGCCTGGATGACATCATTTATATTCAAGGACTAGTTCCATCACGAATTTTTTCCCCAGTTGAGGAACCAAAAAGTGATGACGGTTTAATTATAGCAATGAATCTACCACCCAATTGCACTGCGCTTATTCAACCTTTAGATCAAAACGTTATCAACTTGATCAAATTAAATTAATAAAAAACAGCTGCTCACCCACTTGCTTGGCGAGAAGGGAACAAATTTGGAGCGCAAACTAAAAAACTTCAATCTCAAAAATGCAGTTCAGATTCTAGGTACTTCCTGAGATAAAATATCAGTTTCCAATAACCGAAAATCCTGGAACGCCTTTCTCGAATTCGGTAGTGAATGGAGTGAAGATGATAACATGCCCTTAAATGTTTTACAAAATATAATTCAGGAAGAAAATGAAGATCTTTCAATTACTGGTACATTTGTAGCCCAAATTGGTACTGAACATCTTTTCACGAATGCTGACATAAACAACTGGATTCAAGAAGAATTTCATGTGGAAAGTAATAAGGAGCAAATGGAATTATCAGATACGGAATCGGAGGATTTATACGATAGTAGTCATGACGAAAACAAAATTAAAGTGGACGATTGTATAACATCGATAAACATATACATACAATGGGCTTTGGAAAATTATAAGCTGACAACAGCACTATATGAACTACGTGATTCAGCTGTTATTTTGAAAAATAATTTGCCAAAAATGCAATTCAAAATCAGCAATTTCTTTAAAAATGCTTAAATGTAAATATATCAATAAAAACAATTCTAATTTTAAAAATTACATAAAATTTTGAGTTCGGTTATCGCGAAAATTTTGTTTTCACGACAGGCCTGGTTTTTAATTAGTAGCGAAAATCGAGCTTCCACTGTACCGTTTCTTAAAATTTTCATCCTTGTGTTATCATGAAAAATTCGGATTTGAAAAATTCGGAAAATTAAATTCTTTATTTGGCTACAGCTCGCGAAATGCTAATGCTAGGACGAAAATTTCGAGGAACAGTTTCATAAAATAAATTTTATTTGAGCTAGAAACTTCGATAACTTATTTCATCTGCTTAAAACTCATTAATGTAACCGCTGCACATTGGGGTAAAAGGGATCGAAAATGGCGCTTAATTCAGGGAAAGGTGATATCAATAATTTAATGATCACGTTTTATTTATTTATTTCTTTTTTTGATTATAAGTTAATAAAATTCAGTTTTAGAATTTTAAGATTTTTTTAGAAGAACAGTAATGTCTGTCCGTCCGTCTATACATTAGAGTCAAATGTGTCGAAAATTATGCATCATTCAAAGAAGGGTGGTATCAATACTTTAAAATCACGTTTAACTTTTCTTTTTATTAGTAAGTAAAAAAATATATTTTTAGAATTATAAGATGTTTTTTGGCTGAACGGTAATATCCGTCCTTCGTCTATACATTTGGGTTAAATGGGACGAAAATGACGCTTAATTCAAGAAAAGGTGATTTCCAAATTTGTATGATCCCTTTCTATTTTTTCTATTTATCAGTTAGTTAACGAATGAATTTTTAGAATTCTAAAATATTTTTTGGCAGCATGGCAATGTCCGTCCGTCTATACATTTGGGTTAAATGTGTCGAAAATGCCACTAAATTCGGGGAAAGGTGATACTAAAATTTTAATACTTTCATTTTGTTTTCATACTAATCGAAAAGTGGAAAAAGAATATTTTGAGAATTTTAAAATCTAATGTCCGTCCATCTGTCCGTCTATTTCTTAATTTTTGAAAACTTTTCAATTCAAAATCGTTTAACTTTTGACTCAATAAGGATAATGACTCAAAATTTCTTTGTTCGATAAACAAGTTTGCTTTTTAACTAATTATATAAAGTATAACAACATCGATTGAAAATATTTGTCTATATATGGAAAAATCTTAACCAAGATCTTGTAAAATTGAGATTTTTGAAATTTTAAATGTATATAACTCGAAAAATATATATGATAAGTAGCACATGCAAGCACGTTTTCTAAAAGATTTATCAAGGACTTTAAGGTGATATAAAAATCTTGGAAATCAGGTAAGGAACAAAAATTCGCTAGTGATTAAACATTTTCCACCACACTAGTACTCTAGTACTAGTACTAGTTTTCGCATCAGACGCGGAGCGATATTGGATCTGATGGATATTGGATCCTGCTTCTAAACTCAAAATGCTACTGTCCTCTGCTACGCCCTTGAGAAATTTCATGCAAATCCAATCAGCCGATTAGAAGTTACAGATTTATTTCGATTCTGTCCCACTGTTTAATGTTTGATAAAGAAAAGAAAATGTCTGCTGTTTTTTCTATGAAATCTACTGGAGTTTAAAAAAAAAAAAAAAAAAAATTATTTTCTTAAATCGGGCTATATATGCGCATGATTTTTTTTCATAATATTAAAGTGGACAATATGTACCATTTTTCAGAAAAATTTCAGAACAAACATCCTGTAACATTTTGAGTTGCATTCCATGAAAGTTGAAAATTAGTGTATTTTAGGATAATTTTCAAAAAAATAACAAAAATATTAGAACAAAATATAATTTACAAATACTTGAAGAAAAGTACACTTAAACACCTGAAGTTGATGGTTTCATTTTAAATTTTTACCATAAAAGACTTTTTATTTAAAATAAATACACTAAAATCTGATGAAAATTTAATTTTTTACTATTTTTCAAAAAAGTAAAAAAAAAAAAAAAATCTTAAATTTGACAGCTCCTTGTAAGAAAACAACACAACCTAGCTTAAAGATTTTAATTGGTATTGATACATAATTTTGACTATTTTTATTCGGTACCCAACTTTATTACAAAACTTTAAATTTTAAAATTCAATTAAGCGCCACTTTTGGCACATTTTACCCCAACGTGCGCTGGAAAACAAACAATTAAGGAAAAACTTCTAGAATTTCTGATTTCCAGAAAAAAGCATCCATAAAATCAAAAATACCAACAAAAACTTCTACTATCTATGATCTGTAAAAATAGATATTAAAATTTTTTTACACTAATATACTTAAGTACACTATTCCTTTTAACTAGATATAACTTTAAAATTAACAAATTTTAAATGTTCATTTAGTAAACGGTAAACAGTTTCGGAAACTCTTCTATGTATTAGAGTACCTTTGAACGTCTTTTGTCAATAACGAACTGTTTGAGGAAAACATTTTAAAAAATATCATTTTCAATATCAAAATTAGTTACCCTAATAAAAATTCTTCCTAGAATTTAAATTGAAAACAAAGCTATTTTCAACCTTGAATCCAGTGTCAAGAATTAAATTAAAATTGTATTATACTTCAATTCAGTACTGTTCTCCAGTAAATAAAAATTTAAATCAAATGAATTTACTCGAAAATCTAAAATTTAATCATATTTAAATACTAAAATAATACTTATTGTATTTAAAATCACGCCGGATTTAAGCAAAGTTTTCCTACCTTTTTTTAAATTTTGTTTTGTTTTTTTTTTGCATTCCGAAATTCGACCCTTATTTAATTGGGCTAAAAGAAATTAAAATAAATTCAATATTCATATTTTTTGCAGAATATTAAAAAAATAAATTAACAAATCTAAAATTTCATACATATTTATTTACCTTTAATTTCTAATTTTCAACAATATACATACATATATAAATGTACATAAACAAAACTAATTCGTCGGTGCGCTGACGAAAAGTCCTATTTGTTTTTATCAACTTTCCAAAACAAAAAAAAAAAAAAAAACATAATAAATAATTTTTTATATGAAAGCCATACAAAATTACATATTAATCCTTGTAATAACTTTGCAACTAATCCAGACATTTAAACATATATTACAATTAAAAATAACGTTCAAATGCTATAATAAAAAATCCTAAAATTACACATAGGATATTTTGTCAGCGCACCAACGAAATAGTTTTTATAACATTTAAGCTCTTTTAATTACACGCAACTCAAACTTGTTAATAACTAAACACATGTAAACCATATACCACTATACTATTACGGGCAAGTTAATCCTTTATAACAACTCTTACAACTCTTTAAGAGTTGGTTATAAGTACACAAATACATATGCATAAGTATTTATGTATGCCCACACCAAAACAATGTGAACGTGCAAAGAAACTAATTTAAGCTTTAAACAATATCAAATGATGACTATAATGACAAGTCGAATAACAACAATAAACAGAAACAACGTCCTCAACATCATCACCAACACTACCACTACCAACATTCAAAGCGTTATTGACTTAGTTTGAAGCCTTTCAAAATGTCATTAACATATGTTAAAGTTTAATACCATTCAAATATCGTACTTATACATACATAGCAGATATACACACATATGTATATATATATATATACAAACTGATTCATATACATTTATGTAGTCCTTGTCGCGTGTTCGTCTTACAAACATAAAGTTAAAGCTGTTTCTGTGTTTATGACTGTAAATGAAAGACCATTTTTATGTTTTCCCTTTACTTTTTTTATTTTTTTTTTTTTTTGTATTTAGCAAACATTTAACTTTTGTTATATTGTTCTGGATGTTTTAGTTGCTGTGTTAGTGGTTGTTTCGATGAAATTGAGCTGGGATTTTTATTACTTTCTGTTGTTGCAAACAGACTTTATTCATGCTAGTTTTAATCGATACAATAACAGCTAAAAGTAGTTTTAGTTTTAGCATAACAATTATTAACTTTAGTACAAATTTCAAAAAAACAAAAACTTAAGAAGTTACTTAAACGAAAGAGTAGGTAAATTTATCAGTTAACATATATCTCATGCACGAAATATAACACGATGTGATATTGATATTGAAATGTACTTTTTAAATGACCTAGTGTAGGTCGTAGGCCTAATTGAGTAGATAATTTTTAATTTTTTTAATTTTCAAAACACCCTCAAAATCTGAAATTATCTATAAAAAAGATTGTTTAAGACATCACAACTCAAATAATTCGTAAAAAGTTATTTTTAAGTAGATTTTTAATTTTATAACAGATAGTGTTTATAAAAAACCGACTTTTTAAAAAACCGGTTTGACAGTTAACAATAAATTGGGTGAAATTAAAAAACCGGGTTTTTGGTTAACCGTCTGCTAAAAAAAAGTTAAACTGATTACCCGACGTTTAAATAAATAATGTAATAAGAAGTTTAACAAAAAGTATTTTGATTAAGCACATCATAATGAAAGTTCTAATTTATAAATGGAGCCTAATTTAAAAGTTTACAATACGTTGATATCCTTTACTTGTTATTTTAAACATAATTTGTAAAAACCATTTCTTGCTTGGTACTTATCAAAAACAAAGGGTTATTAATTCGTCCAAACCTCTTATTTTAAATTCGAAAAAATTTAACAAAATGAAGAAATTTAGTAATATTTTTATCAAATTTTTAACCCTATAAACCGGTTAGCCGATATGGAAGATTTTTAATTAGCCGGTTTGGAAAAAACCGAAATTAGAAGAATAAACCGGTTTACAAACACTAACAACACATCTGGAAAGTCGAATATATAAACTTTCAAAATATGTACAGTGTGCATACCCAGCAAAAAACGAAGTTCTTTCAAGAAAAGAATATTTTCACAACTTCAAAAGTGGAACAAAGTGTATATTTTAAACTTTTTTGGTTTTTAAGTAATAACTTCCAAAAAAGTGAAAATAAATTAATTTTTAGCGAGAAAAAACGGTAATAATTTCTAAAAAAATTTATATTTAAACGAGAGAAAAAGATATAGTCGGTCAAGCCCGACTATATGATACCCTACACTATTGTGTACATTATAATTCGGGGAGGGGTCTTTTATTTAACTTCGAGTCAAATGTGGACCGATACTCATAAATATGAAATAAAACATACGAATACAGAATATTTGATGCGATGATTCTGACATTTATATGAATTTATTCACTTTTGGGTGATTCCCGAAAGAGGGCCTTATATGGGAGATATGGTAAATTATGGACCGATCTTTGTAAAATTTGGCAATATCATTTATGTTCATATAGAACTTATTTGTGTCGAATATTAACTTGATACTAACATTTTAATGGGATTTATGCCTGTTAAAGTAATTCTCTGAAAAAAGGTTTATATGGGAGCTATGGTTAATTATGGACCGATCTTTTTAAAAATCGGCACACTTATTTATGTGACTTATGTGAGACTTATATGCGCAAAATTTCATTAAAATATTGCTATATTTAAGGGATTTATGATCGTTAAACCCTTTTCCGGGAGGACATTTGTATGAGGGCTAGGTGAAATAATGAACCGATCATAACCAATTTCAACAGTCTTCGTCCCTGGGCTATAAGAAACCTTTGTACCAAATTTCATTAATTTTGGTTCAAAATTGCGACCTGTAGTTTGATTACAAGGTTTACATGGACGGACAGACGGACAGACGGACGGACGGACGGACATAGTTAAATCGACTCAGAAAGTGATTCTAAGCCGATTGGTATAAATTAAGGTGGGTCTTAGACCAATATTTTTGGGTGTTACAAACATCAGCACAAACTCATAATACCCTCCCCACCTATGGTAGTGTAGGGTATAAAAATGTTAAAGCATTTCTACACACAGAAAAAATATTGGTTGGAAAATGGTTACTATCACAAAAATTCACTTCTATAAGTACAAAATGTATTGTAAAATATTAAAATATTGCTACTTCGATATATTTTCGTTTATTATAGAAAAATAATCATGATTATATTTGTATTAAAGTTTTTGCAATTATAAAATTAGTTGTATAAAGCAAAGTATTTTTTTGAATAAGTTCAAATGAATTAGTCTAGATAAAGGAATTAAATTCAAAATTTAAATCGAATTATTGATGATTGCCATTAAAATTGTATTTGTAAGAAACTAATTGAAAGTTTAATCATATTTTTAGTTGCAATACCTATTAATTTTATAAAAATTCGGTCATACTTAATAACACAAATTTAATTCGATTATCCCAACAAACGGAAAGTTGGATCAGTTAAATAAATTAATAAATTATTTGGTTTGACATTTTGTTTTAATAAAATATGGAAATAAATAAAAATTTTTTATTAAAAGTATCCACTAAATTAAATTGTATCTTTTTCTGTTTTCTAAATGGGTAAGTAAGTGCTATATTACTTGTGAAAGTATATGAATATTGCTTTATATTGTATTTATTACAGATATTTGCTATAAATTAAAGGCTAAAGGAAGTCATTGAATCCTTTCTAACATTCCAGGTATGTATTTATTACAGAATCAGCTGTTTGTTGACTTACTATAAAATTTCTATTTCTCCAGGTAAAAATAAACTTATATAGGATCAATAAAACGATGTGAACTGTCTCTTTGCTCACCTATTTAAGGATGTTTTAATTAAAAGGTCAGATTAAAATTACGATAAAAGGTTGTATGTTGAACTATCCATACTTATGCAGAACTCTCGTGTAACCTTTTATCCGGTCCTAAGATATAGCTTGCCCTGGCTCACAATACATTTCCTAATCCTTTTTACAATCTTCTTCTATAGTTATCAAGCTTGCATCCCTTAGAGATTGTCCTGGAATAACCTTCATTTAATGCTGCTGTCCGTCATCATTCGTCAATCAATATTTTATACTAAGAGATATATTATATAGTTATTTATTTTATTGTCATCATTTTCATTAAAATTTTAATAAAAATTAAAAAAAAAAAAAACTATAATTAAAATATTTTTTAACTGTTGTGGGATTCTTTTTACAAAAATCTTAAAGTTTTTCTTTTACTTTCTCATTTTATATGAAGAAGTCTACACTCATCGAAAATTTCGTTAAGATATCTTTACTAACAAGGATTTTATTACAGATAAAATATTTATAGTTTCTCAAAAAACCAATTTTCATAATATCCCAACCATTTATGGTGGTGTAGGGTATAATAATTTGTTCCCGTAGCCAATATTCGAATGTGTGTTTGTGCTAAAATACGCAAAAAATTGTATTTTCTGTAACTTATTAAACTTTAAAGTGCTATAGTTTCAGTTCTATAAAAGATATTAATCTCAATCTTTTTCTGTATAATGAATAATTATGTCAACAAAGCAATATAATTTAGATAAAAAGAATCGAGTTCATATTTTTTCTGATTTTTGAAATTAAAGTAAAATTTTTTAGAAAATTGTTTTTTTGAAAAACTATAAATATTTTAACTATAATAAAATCCTGGTTAGTAAAGATATCTTAACGAAATTTTCGATGAGTGTAGACTTTATCATATAAAATGAGAAAGTAAAAAAAAACTTTAAGATTTTTGTAAAAGAATCCCACAATTCCCAAAAAAAAAAAACTCCGAAAATACCAAAAAAGGGTTTTTTAACATTTTCCAAATTTTTCCGAAGTTCCGTAGATTTTGGTTGAAAACTTTTAACAACATATTATAGATTCTTAAACTGCATTGCGTTTGCTGATTCGTGCTTTGGTATTTTAAAAGATATAGACTAAGATAAAAATCTTTCATATAAAATGGGTCAAACTCGGGAGGGTGTGTACCTTGACCACTTAAGTTATTGGGCATGTTTTTTTAATTTTAAAGTCATCTTCTGAAGATACCTTTCAGAAAAGTATAAAATTGTTATATGTTGTTAAAGAAAATTTTATTTTAGAGAAAAAATAGTGTAGATACTTTTTCGGCCAAAAAAACACAAAAAGTCGTAATTTTTGCAATTTTCAAATTCAAAATCGTTTATTTTAGGACTCGGTAAAGATATCGACTTTAATTATTTTATTCAATAGATAATTTTGTTCTTTAACTAGTTCAAAAAAAACTAATGAAATCATTTGGAAATACTAGGTTATATATGACAAAAACTGGACCAAGAAAATTGAGGTACTTAAAAATTCGAACGCAAATAACTCAAAAACTATAAGAGATAAATAGTACATGTAAGGATGTTTTTTTGTAAGTCTTAACAGAGCCTACAATAATATATAAATCGGACGAGAAACTAAAATTTGACAAGCGATTAAAAAATTTTATGTCAGAGGTACCCTACTTTGAGACCCTTAGCTCCACCCCTAAAGGGTCTATTGGATCCCCCTACAAAACTTAACATTGTACAATTCTCTGCTACGCCTATACTAAATTTCACGCAAATCCATCCAGCTCATCAGAGGTTACAGATTTATTTCCAAAAATTTTCGATTCTGCCCCACTGTGAAGTGTGTTGAATTCACACGGAACTTATATGTGAAGAGGAAGTAATGTTGTTGTTGTTGTACGAAAGAGACTTTCTTTCTATTCTTTCGTTTTTCGGTAATAAATCCTAAGGTATATGAGAGAAAAATATTTTGTATTTTCTAATATATTCCGAAATGTAATGCTGAAAAAATTCTTTGATTATCTCAATTTTGGCTGGTCGTGAAAAATTTTCTAATTCAGCACTATGAAATTTGTATGAAAAATAGCTATTTTTTACAAAAATATAGTACAATTCTTTAACTTTTTTCTCAAAGTTTTGTTAATAAATTTTTTTTTCTGCAAATATTTTAACCTCGTTAATAGTTAATAAAGAAATTTTAAATTGATTTAGATTTGCACCATACATAGAATTTTAGAAAAAAAAATCACGTTTATCGGTTAATAAAAATAATGTCACACGAGTCTAAAACAAATAAATGTGTAAATTTCATTTGAAATGAAGAAAATGCATATTTTTGTGGTGATATATCCAATACTTATTTATTTATTTTTCATTTCCAAAAATAAGGTATTCCTTCTTCTATAGTAATTTCTATAGAAAATTTGTTATTTTTAGTCACCAAGGATTAGCAACACTGCAATTAACATTACTTTGGTTGTGAAAATGTTTTTATAGTAACTAAAATCAAAATTTATTTAACTTAAAATGTCAGCATTGAAAACCTTTTTTTTTTTTTTTGTGAGTGCGGCCTTAAGCTAAACTCATACTTATAAGTTAACAACAATGTTCTTATAGAAATTATTTAAGTATGTTGAAATATTTCTTAACAGCAAACACGCATACATAGATACATATTTACACAATAAAGAAAATATCAATTTCAATTTCAAACATTAGCAAAGCAAAATTATCTTGAAGCAGCTGACAAAGTAGTAGAAGAAGAAAAAGTCATAACAAATTTTCATATATTAATATCATCATACTTGACATATTTTGATAATATCAATATCAACATTACCATCAAAATCTTCATCACCAGCACTTTATCATGATAGAACATAATTTACCATACGATATGATTATGCCAACCAACCCTTTTTTGAAAGCTATTTAAATATGTATGAATGAGTGTACGTTCAAATTGTTATACTTATAGTACATGTATTTCACAGACTTCAATATAATAAAGGGTCATCCCTTTTCAAGCAAAAACCTTTCAATGAGGCATCATTTTATAAAATACTTCCCCTTCCTTCGGTTTTTAATCCTTTGCGCAAATAAAAAAAAAAGGTTTATCAATTGTGTTTTAAATTTGTTGGTTAGACATGAAAATTGTTTTCAATTTTCTGGTTTATACAAACACACACACATAACATTTGTAATGAGTATCTATACATGTGATGTTTTTGTGTTATGTCTACGGAAAAATAAAATTTTATAAAAGAAATTTTCTGGAAAAATAAAAAAACATATTTAGTGGAAATTCATTTAATAGTCAGATTATATAACAACTATTATAATTTTTGAAACAACAGAGGCAAATTTTGCACTTGAATCTTTATTATTATTATTTTTTTAATTTTGGTATTCGTAACTTGGGTCGCCATTTTCATCACTACATATAGCTTTGACCACATTTTTTACTACAAAAACTTCAATCGCCTATTTAACTTATGTTGTATTTAATATATATGTATATGTCTTTTAGTATATATGTATTAATCCTTTTTTATCTTTTATCCTTAATGTTATCTCGGAAGCTTTCATAGTTAATCTTAACATGGTCCTTCGTACTGCAATATCATCTAACAGTCGTAGCTATTGTAGTTTAAGTTTGTAACAAAGTTAAATCAATTAATTAGTTTTCTTTGGGGATAAATGAATTTTTAATGATATTTCTAAATTGAATGCTAACATTTCCATACACATGAAATACGATTTTTTTAATATTTTTTAAAGCCAAAGTAGTCACTTCTATACAGTATAGAGGATAAATGAAGTTGTCCTGGTATTTATAACACACAACAATTGTTAAGTAAACCTACCTTTAGTACAACACAACTACAGAGCACATTTTTAGTATTTTAAATCCATTCTTTACTAAAATCATCATCTATTATCTTTGTGTTAAATGCTGAAGAATAAATTCTGATACAACAAATTAGTTTAACAGAAAAACTAGTATTGCATTTTTTTGTATAATTCAGCATTAAAATGGATTACAAACAATATCAATTATTATACTGTCTATAATCCACTTTAAAAAATGAAATAACAACAAATTAAATGTTGGAAATAAAATTAAAATTACAATATCATTGTAAGTAATAGGAAAATTAAATCAAATCAAGTATAGTTGTATCCAATCAAGATTTTATTACTAATTGTATTTACTAATAAAAAAATGTAAATACAATACTACTAACGTTTAAAACTCTCTAACATATAAATAACATATAAATATTTGCATTATATCAACGTAAATATGTACTTACATACTCACACTGTAAGTAACACTAACATAGTTGCATTAAAAAAGACATTCATGAACAAATGCAATTATACACCTGCATACATACACTAGTGCTGTGCAAGTATTGAGTATTAGTATCGAGTATCAAGTATTTGCCCGTTTTTTTTTTTTTTTTTTTTTCTTTTTGGGTACTCGATACTGTAAAGTAGTTACGCAATACTTTCAGAGTTAATTTTTTAATGATATCATATTAAAAATATAACCACTAAAATACAACTCTGTATTTTAGTGGTAAATGTTTATATATATGAAAATAATTTTATTGATTTTTATTAAATTTGAATTTAAAGTTTTATTTATTTTGTGTTTTATATAAACAAATTTACAAAATTTCATGGTTAAATTGGTTAAATATATTTGTTTTAATTTTAAATAAAAGAACATTTATTAAAAATTATATTTTAAATTAAAAAATACTTTAAGTATCGAGTACCCAAATGAAAAAGTATTGAGTAGTATCGAGTATTCAAAAGTAGTAGAATTTGCCAGCACTAACAAACCCACATTAGGATGAAACACTTTGTTTGGACCAAAAATTAATATTTTATTTTTATTAATATTTAATATTTTTTTAACACTAATAGTGGGCGGAAAAAAAACATTATTTTTCCCTTAAACAAATATATTCGTGCTGAATACGAATCTGATTTTCGTTTTTTTTTTTTTTTTTTTTTTTTTTTTGTTTTAAGAGGTCTTGACTTTTTTGTAGACATATCTATATCAATAATCAAAATAATATCTGTGTAAAATGAAATATTTTAGATTTTAGTAGAAATTGTGGTTTAATTCAAAATAGAGCCAATTATAATTCCTACGCGTACATTTGGGAAAAAGAATTATTATTTAAAATTTACAAAAAATTTGTCCATTAAATTGAGAAAAGTAGTTCTAACTAATTGTATATTTGACTAATTTATTATACAAGTTTCTAGACTTTCTTATATTGTTACACTGATATTGTTGGAAAATCAAAACATTTTTCCCCAAAACTGAACTAAAACATAATCTCGAGATAACTCTAATAAAAATAAGAGTAAATTATCTTAAAAACTGTATACATTTGTATAATTTTAAATGATCATCTTAATGTCTTTTAAATATTAAGCATAATTGAACAAAGAATTATAAAACATTCTAAAATCTTATACTCAAAATAAATCTGGGTTTAGTGGATCTCCGATATTTAAAAATATTGTACAAACATTTTGAATATAACTGAATATATTAAGTATAGAGAAACACCGGTAATACTAAAGCAAAAGAGACAAATATTTACGCAAATTTTAATTATATATTATTTTGGAAAGACTATTTCTTATTTTAAGCTATATTTTTGTATTATTTTTTGATAAGCATTGAAAAATCGAATAAAATTTTAAGGTATAAATTAATCGAAGAACTCGAGTAACTTAAAAAATTTACTCGATTATTCGAGTAATTTAAAAACTGCATTTTCGAGTTATTTGATTATTTGAACAATGAAAAAGTTGAGTAAAATGAATACTCTACTATGTATGTATGTTTGTTTGAAGTTTATAGCCGCCTAAACGGCTAAACCGATTTTCTTGAAATTTTCACAGTGTGTTCCTATATGCCTGGAAGGAAAAATAGGATTCTTTTTATTTGGAAATTCCATGTGGGCGAGGTGCCACGCCCACTTACTAAATAACTATTCAAAGTAGTATATCTCGGAATAAATAGTGGGCGTATCATCTCTCATATAAAGTTAATACCAAAATTTTTATATCTGGGAAACTATAAAAGTTAGAGAGCTCAAATTTTGTACGACTAGCATTAGCTTCAATATGAATATTTTGGACAAAAATTGGTATACTAGCAATAGTGAGCGTGGCACCTCCCATATAAAGAAAATATTAAATTATCATATCTGAGAAAATATAACAGTTAGAGTTCTAAAATTTTGTCGGAGCCACTTTGTTTTAATGAAAATAGTTTCAAATATAAAATATTAACAACAAATGGGTTAAAAAATCAATTTTTCAAGAAATATTATTTCGTATAAAATTATTACGGCTGTTCCGCATGATGTAGCAATGAAGTGTTCATGTTTAAATTTTAAAAGACCCCCTAAGGAAAAGAAAATTGACACAAAATCCTATACTGTAAATTCTTTTTTGAATCATCCTAATTCACATGTAGTAATGTATGACTGTGAATGTTTAGTAAACGTTTAGCATGCTCGCTTGAGTAGTAACAAATGTTACAATAAAAAATACTTATAGTTAGAAAATATCAAAATGTCTTGTCAATTTAAGAAGCAAAAAAATCTGTGGCAACAAGGAAAAACTACATAAGTTGTTTTTTTTAAGGTTTTCAAGATAGCAGTTTATATTTTTTTAATTTCCATACAACTCTATGGAAAATTTTAATTTCAAATGTAAATATCTCTTAAAATATTTGCTAGATTTTTACAAAAAACAGTATAGAACTGGATATAAAGAATTCAAAAATGTTAAGACAAGATTTTTGCATATCTTAAGTTATGTAGTTTTTCTTTTTTACCGCAGAAGGCAAAAGTTATTCTTAAAGCTAATATATACATACATTATGGTGCTTTTGATTTATATATTCATCAATTATTATTAAAAAAAAAATAAGCTGCATTCAATACATTCCACGTGAATTTTCTTGACAATTTCTGCAGTCTATTAAAAAATAAATTGATACAATTTAAATTTTCACTGTAATTTTTTCATAAAAAATCTGTTTTAAAAACTTATATTATGTTCACATACACTAGTTTTCGACTTGTTTTTTTAAAAAACACAAAGAGTTTACATATTATTTTATTGTGTTTTTCCTTTTAGCCAGTTTTTCTTTTGTCAAAATATTTTCACAAATTTTAAATTTAAATCAAAATTACACACACAGACACTTTTAATTAACAAAATAAAATTTTCAATCAAATAAAATTTATGAACAAATATAAATTTCATACATAATTTTTAATTTTTTGTTTTTAAACTGTTTGACAATTTTTACAAATTCTTTTTTCAACAATTTTCTATGTACTAAAAATTTCTTCCCTGTATGGAAATTTAGTATGTTTTTATTGTGTTAAATAATTAAACAACTCGAATCGAGATGTTTTCTGGCTTTGAAATTTGCGAAAAAACAAGTCAATTTGTTTGTGTTTTTTAAGAAAACGACTCGTTTTTCAAAAAACCTTTATATGTGAACAAAGTATTAAATTAAAAATTCGAAACTGAAAATATTCGCTTAAGTATAAAACGATAAATATTTAGATTTTTAATAGCTTTTTGATTTCAATATAAATATATTCTAGTTGAATGAACTCAATAAAAAAATCGATTATCAACCATAAACCCTTAAATATCATTAAATTAACATTTTGCCAACTACAACGAAATGAATTTAAATTTAGAAATTAAATATTTTTTCTCATATAGTTATAAATAAGAGTTATCACCCTAATGTTTCAACAGCCACATAAATGCATTTTTGCTGAGAATAAAAATCCACTTACTCACACCGACAGAAACAGCATTTAAATTGTATTAGTCCAACAAGAAAATATGATAGTCCTACACTATTCAGGCCTTTGTAAGTGCCTCCAATTATTTCTTAATAGCATTACACATAAGAGATCCAAATAATTTAAGAGCAAGTCATTTCCTATTCCCTTATTTTGGCAGGGATAATGCAAAGTCTTGCCTACAATGACACACTGTGTAAAATGGAAACGCGTTTCCAATGCAAGGAGGAGGTCTTTTGACGGCGTTATAAGATATTTTCAAAGGGCTCTTAAGTATTTATTTTACCTTCTGGGAACGCTAAAATGTTTACGCACATACATATGTACTTATTTATTTATTTGTGTTGCTGTGAAAAAAAGAATGAAGCGTTAAATGATGATAGACTGATTTTAAAGAGAGAGCGGGGGAGAGAAGCGGAGGAAATATTTAAAACGAAAATGCAATTATTTGGCAACTATAAGACATCAAATTGCTAAAGGGATATACCTTTTTTCGATTATGTTGAAGGATGTGAGATTCTCTGTAAATTATATACACACATGTACATATAAATAAAACAAATGCATATGTATATTTATGTATTTTTATTTTTTAACTACAATATAATTTATCAGGGAAAGAATAGGTATAACTAAATTTTGTAGCAGCAAGAGTTTTATAAGATTGCTAAAGTGAGCATATTTAGAATTGAAATTTTCTTAATTCTATTATTCTTTTTTCTGTTAGAAAATCTGAAGAAATAGTTCGACTTAAATATATTGGTCTTTGGGTATAACCTTACTGTTGCTAATAAAACGAATATTTTTTTTCAAAATTAAGGAACCAAAACAACTTTACAACTAATCTTAATGATTTAAAAGAAAATTAAATTTCTAGTCAATTATACACATTTTTTTTTTTATTGCTAACATAAATTGCATCACATAAAAAAAATAAATTACACTAAAACACTTTAAAAACCTAAATTCAGTACTCAAACCACTCATGGTGTTAATACAATATTTGCTAGCAAACACCACATATACGTTTACCATGCTAGCAGTCATATGTTAAAGTGTCGATGTGTCAGTACTTAACATCATACTTTGTCTCAGGCCCCATTCCAATAAGACACACAAAAACTCCTAAAATAGGTAACAATATTTGGGCTGTTTATCAACAACAACAACATCAGTGGAAATGTGAAATATATTGTTTGTAACTAAAGCATTTCGTTTACAACGATCAATTACATGTCCAATCAAGCAAAATTTCAAACCTCTCAAACCTCAACAGCTGCAGAAAAACAAATGAAAATTGTGGAGAAAAATAAAAAAAATAAAAAAAAAGATTGAGGCAAAAATCATCTAGCAAAAATGTTTGTAACGAATACTCAAAGTTTGTAGCAAATAAACCCAATGAGGAGTATTTTATGCGTTCATTTGTAAATAAAAATGTTCAAGTCGTTTATTGAGTTGTACAGAATCCATATAAATAGAAATAAAACAAGAAGAAAACCCTTTTGCAATTCATATGTACTTAAACATAGAAACCAAAATGTATAGAAATGTATGCCTAAAAGTATGCTGTACATACGAGATGCAAAAGTAACCTCAAATACACAGAGTTTATAGCTTAAAAATTCATTCGTTTACAGCACAATTGGCAATACAATTCAATTTTAATGGTTCTGGCCAATAAAAAACAATATTCAGATACAATATTTTTTTCCAACAGCACAAACATCAACAACTATTAGAACAAAACTTTTAAATGAAAAATACAAATATAGACGAAAGAGGAAAACCTTTAACAAATAATCTCTGGGACATGTTACGACGCCTCTTAATATGCTACATAAATTTTTCAAGTATGCTTATTGTCTACAATTTAAGCCTGTCTAACTGTGTATTTAGATTTAGGCCTTTCTCTTTACAACAACTCTTTCACAGGACCCTAGCTTTGTGTTTTTGTTGTTGTTGCAATTGCTTTTTATAACTTATTGTGCCTAAAATATTTGTATAGAATAACTGAGGGATAGATTCGATAAAAGATTATACAGAATAAGAAGAAAACTATAGTATATACACTTATACATACATATGCATATGTATATGTACGTATAAAAAAAATGTTGCTTGTCTATCTTTTGTGTGCAGAATTATATGTGCATGTAATGTAGTTGGCAAAAAGGTTTGTAAATTTGGCAAATGCATTTTAATGTTGTTTTGTCATTTTATTCCAATAGATTTGTATTTTCTTGCTTCCTTATTGCTTTAATATCATAATAAACACATACATTTTGTCACATGTAGTTTTAAGAGCAGGCTAAAGAGTCCCTTTAAAATAAAAAGAAAGAAAATTTAGGAATATTCTATGACAAAGACAAATCATATTTGATCTTTTAGTACTTTGTAACATTAAAAAGTTTTAAAATCAGTAGTTATTTCCACAAAAGCGATTTTTCGGACTTCGCAGCTTTTAAATTTTTACCTCGAATACCTGTTATCTAATTTAAGTTTTTAAACGACATTAGAAAGAAAAAGATTTTACGCTTTTTCAAAATTTCGACGTTTTTATTCATAGTAATACTGTGTAAGGTATTAATGACACAAATTTAAATTTTAAATGATGGGAGATGTTTCCATCTGTCTGCCTGTCTCAGGGCGGATGTCCTAGGGGGAAGAAATTTGTCTCAAAAATTTGTATTATATAAGTAAGGAGCGAATTTACATGTAAAAAATGAGCCACTTAAATATGCTTTTATGAAAACCGTTGATCTAAACCATTACCTTGGAAAAATGATTCTAACATACCAATCTGAGATTTACCTAGTGTTTTACGAGTTACTTAGCACTTCAAGTTTTCTTTTCATGAAGATCATGTTTGATTTATATCTCAAAAGTACTGAAAATACTGACCTCGTTTATTTTAATATATGTGAGATTTTTTCTTGCACTTCTATGTCACTTTGTGCAAGTATTAGTGATATATGTATGATTCTCTGTTTGTTAAGTTAAAAGTGCCAAATGTTTTTACCAGTATGTTCGTATGTGTTTGTGATTGTTTATTGTAGTTTGTGTTAGTTACTTTGCATAGTTAGTTAGTTGTTTGGTTTTCAGCTACGGATAATTGACATTCTGATTTAGGTGCTGCAATGCGGTTAAGACCACTTAAGCATTCATCCATTTCTTACCACAAACATACACACTTATGTGTGTGTATGCATTAAGGTAGTCCAAGTTTTCAGGAAAAAAGCCACATTTAAACGTAGCTAAAATTGTGAAAATAACCATAGTTTATATTTTTTTGACCACAATTCAACTTCCTATGATGATTGGAACAAGATGCACAGCTATAAATTATGTCCCCTTTCAAAAAATAATATTGTACTACCCTAATGTATATATTTATAGACAAATGTATGTATATGTATATGTCTTTAATTGATAGGCATAAACATCTGTTTAGTTTAACATGATTTCGCTCATGTGTCACAGCCTATCTGTATGCACTCGATTACTGAGTGTTTGTTTTCATGTGTTAATTATATGAGTGCATGCACTAAATCAAACCATAACTATTTGTTAACATTCACTAAAAGTTAAAAATGTTAATGTTTTTTTTTTAAAGAAATCATACTACAGAATTTTCTGATGCTAAAATTATTTCCAAAACTTAGCATAACTCCACGAAATCAAGGCACTAACGAAAATCTATTGAATAGCGATCAATTTATTACAGTAAAATATTTGTTCCAGTAAAAATATTTAAACCAATACTGAAATAAGCTTAATGAATTAAAAATACATGGAATCAAAATAAATTGTTTTTTCTTTAAATTATTTCTTTAAAATCAATTATATTTTAAACAAATAAATATTTATAAGAAAAATATCTGTCGTTCTTTTATTTTTTTAATAGAATGTCTAAAACAGCCAGTCCTTACTTAGTCCTTATAAGAGAATATCACGATGTGTCTGTATTTTGTAACAATAAATCATTTAAGTGTAATAAATTTAAGATACTGCAGTGTGCTAGTTGCTTTTGTGTTGAATTCCCCGAACAAAAGAATATTTTACTTTTCAGTGAGGCTCAATCAATGAATGATTGCGTTCCATTTTTTATACTCGATATTATCACGTTGCTATTGGCATTATTGTTTGTTATTGCTGTTCTTATTGTTGTTATTGCTGTTTGTTATTATTGTCGTTATAGTTTAGGACAAGGATACAAAAAGGTCAAAATAAAACATAAAAATAAAAAATACATGAACAAACATACTAGCTAAATGATTTGTCTCTTAGACATGCATACATACATACAGTCAACCACTAGGATGAAAAATATAAAACTAAAAAAAATGCAAAGGGAAAATCACTCCAATCACGAAGCAATATGAAATAATTCTTTATTCTATTCTTGTTATCGATATAATTCTATATTAGCTAACAAAACAAACTACAATACAATTGCACAATACAATGACAGCAATAACAATAATATATTTGTATATTAGACTGCACCTAAATTTATCAACTTTCGAATTTTGACCGTAACTCTCCCTAGAATCCTTCTTTGGGTTGCAAAAACCTACTGTGTAAAATATTAGTGAAATTGGATAACGTTAACCCGCGCCATATTGGACCTGAAGTTTATAGGATGCATTTATATGGGAAAATGTTGGCCTTTTTACCGTTCATAGAAGTCATTTCATCGAAATCCATGCGAAATCCTTGTTATCCCTGTCCAATTTTTTTTTTTTAAACTTCAGACTGTACATATTTCCCAAAATATGTTTTACCTTATAATATAATAATTTTGTTAATCAAAATTTAAATTTATATCCAAAATCTGCAAAAATTCAAATCGAATGTACGGCTTAGTTATACAAGGTATTGACCTAATTCTTTTTTAATTTTATTTTACTTAGTGTTGTCTACAAACTTGCAAAATTTTTTTTCGAACTTTTTTTGAAATTTGTTTAACAAACTTTTTTAAAGTAGTTTTGAAACAGTAAACGTAGTTTTGAAACAGCCTTAAACAATTTAAACATTTTAAAGCATGGAAAGGTGTGCATTATCCTACGTAAGCAATTTCAGTAATTATGGTTCAAATTTAATTAAAAATTGCTTTTTATTTAAAAAATTATCAAAAAAATAAAAATTTCTTTGTACTCCTTACACAAGTGTTTTAAAACCCTTTAATGGTCTGGGTAATTTGCAATAAATTTAACAAGGATTTCGCATGGATTTCGGCAAACATTTTCCCATATAAACGCACCCTACAAACTTCAGGTCCGATATGGCACGGGTTAACGATATCCAATTTCACTAATATTTCACACAGTACGTTTTTGCAACCCAAAAAACAATTCTAAAGGAAGTTACGGTCAAAATTCGAAAGTTGGTCAATTTTGGTGCAGTCTAATATACATTTATATGTATTTGTAGCAACAACACATCAAATACATTAATGTTAAACGAAATAAAACTTCCCAATAAAAATTCATACATTACTGGTCGCATTGAAAATAATAATCCATTTGATATTGAACATATAACACAAGAGAATACCAAGTGGTGCTATGAGAATTCTCCAATATTTATCTAAAAGTAACAGAATATTTATTTAATAAGTAAAAATATAATTTGTATTTTAAATTTATAAATAAAAATTGAAAATATTGTTATTTTTAGTGACAAACAATTTATAGCCTTACTTATAAAATATCAAGGTTTAAATAAACATTAAATTACCTTAAATTTTAAGTCAAGATTTAGATTTTCAAACATAACTTTTTAACTAAGAACTGCGCACAAAAAATAACCAGAGTAGGAAGAACGTTAATTTTTTTTGACTCGTTTGAACATAATATTTATCAGCGAATTTAAGCCAGCGATATCCAAAAATAGAGCCACTAAAATAAGCTTGTGTTAGTGTCTTGTACTCTTTAAATAAGAATTTTTTTACATATATTCACATTGTACATATTTTAAAAAACAATGCGACATTAACCTACTCTGTCGAAATCTAGCATGCTACTGAATGATTTTTTTTTTTTCTTCGTTTTGCTCTCTAAGCTGAGTGTTTCGTTGACGTTCGTGTTATGTCTGTGTAAAAAGCCCATTATGTTCGGGCCCTGGGGCTAAGTTGGCTATCATTGATTTAAGCCTAATTTTTAAAAAGAATTTTATTTATTATCTTGTTTTTTTTTCACAACTTTAACTTTTAAAAATATGCGAATCAAAAATGTTTAATGTGAAAATAAAAATACTATTCCAAAATTAACCCGAAACGAATTGAATGCGTGAACAACGGTGTAATAAATGTTTTGATTTAACTTGAATGAAAGATGTGTGAATGTCTAAAACATGCGTTTGTGTGTTTATGACTAATGTATAAGGTTTTTTTTGCAATAGAGAAATGGGAAAATTAGAATTTGTGTATTGTATATAGATTTTAATTTTTTTATTGTGATTTATACATAAAAATTAAAACCTTTTTTAGCATCTATACTATTTATACATTTTATGTTTTTTAATTAATTTTTAATTTAAACTCGCTAAAACTAATTATATGAACTTTTTTCCATAATTTCTGTTTGGTAAATATGACAATAATTTTATTATTATTATTATAAAATCCTTTTTAACTTTCTAAAGGGTAAATTCGAAAAAAATATTAATTTAAATTTTTAAATAAAATTTAATAATTTGGAAACGGTTGATCTTATAGTTATTGTTTTTTTAATTAATTGATATTATATTAAAGTTTACAGAGAAATAAAATTTCTGCAGTTCTAACCACTACTTATAAACTCGTGTACCTTTTTTGGTATCCCTTCCATTAGAGATTTGATACTTATTTTAATCACTTTTTTGGAACAGATTGCTGTTCTCCTTTTAAAATTTTCAATATCTTGAGACACTTTTTTTGTGCTCTTCAATTCTCTTTTCACAAGAGCCCAATATCTCTCCATTGGTCTTAGCTCCGATCAATTTGGAGAATTGACCGCTATTGGTACAAAAACTATGTTATTGTTTTAGTGCCAATTCAGAGCTTTCTTACCGTAGTGAGATGATACCAAATCGAAACGAAAATATGTGGACACATTGAGCACTGTTAAAAAAGGAAAGAGCCTTTTTTGCAAACATTATTTTATGTATATTTCAGTATTTATAGAGCCCACTGTAACAAATGACTTGCTTCTGCCGCAACTGCTTAGCGCTAGCCATACCAGGAATTTTTTAGGAAATTTTATCTGCTTTTGGGTCCTAAGCTTATCTTTAACATTTCTTCCGGCATTAGCAACATAAAAATTTTGACACATAAGCTGCGTAAAATCGGCCAGTACATACGTTTCGTCATCCATTACATAACATAAGTATTTTTGGCTTATAAAGTTTTTGCAGCGTTCCTGTCTAGAAGTTTTAAGACTTCGTTTTCATACCTGCAATGGCTTTAACTTTTCGCACAAAATAGTCAGATCTTCTCAATATGCTTTCAATTTTTTTTGGCCTTCCCAATATCATGTGGACCTTTTTTTCTTCCCGAACTAGGTTTCCTATCAATGGTCAAATTCTCCTGATACTGATACTGATAACATTGGAATCAATTTGACGGCAGACCTTAAATTCTTTGGCCAATTTTTTACATTATCTATTTGGATTTTTTTGAAATTTTTTAATAATTTTTGCACGTACCTCTTTCTCGTCACTCATTTTGATAAAACTCACTACAAATCAACATGGTTGTCATCAAAAATAATAACTGACATATTTTTTAAAGATAACTAGATCAAAAAAATTTAAATATTGCTTCCGAATAAAGTTAATAGGCAAAACGTGTTTAGATTATTTCGATTTCACTCCTTAGTTCAAATTTAGGTCATAAATCTGTATTTCCAAAACTGCTGGTTAGATCGAATTGAAATGTATGGGAGAGTAGTAGAGGAGGACCTAAACTTTCAGAAAAATCATCTTGAAGTCACACTTTTATTATACGAGATAAGTGTGTCAAAGTTGACCACCTTGAGTAAGAAAAAGTTTATAAAAATCATAACTTCTACAAATTAAGTCCAATTTCATAAATTTTTTATTTTTATTTATATATTTCTTTAAAATTATTAGCGAGATAATGATATATAACACAGGTCAACAAAATCGCAAAAAAATTTTATATCTGGAATAAGTCTAAAATATTATTAATCCTTAGGCTTAATATAGTGTAGAAAGTCAAATGAAAATTTTCCATCACGTCACATTTTTAACCCATTGAGGACCAAAAAAAATTTGATTCCTTGAGAATCAAAAAAATCTCTAACTTCTCACACATAGCCGCTAGAAGTCGTTAAAGTTGTAAAAATCAAGAATTTCTCAATTAACCCTCATAAAACCATTGAAAAATGAGGGATAAGGAGTGAGTGCATAGAGGAAATTTGTATTTAATATAACTGATACAAGACCGCAGATTTCAAAAAATGATAATGATAATTTTCTGGGTAATAGGTACACAGAAAAAAATGTCTCAAATAATTTTTTAATAAAATTATTAATTAACTTTATATTGGAATTTAATTATATGATTTATTAATATAATTAATTTTCTAATTGGTTTACAGTTTTGTTTTTTAATAAATTGACAACTGTTAATAAAATATAAAGAAAAATTACATTTTTGTCTATAAAAGTACAGACATAAAATAAATTTAAATACATTTTCAAAAATGTTCAGATCATTGTATCTATTTAAGGAAAAGAAGTAATAATAATATCAATTATTCTAGTTATTAATATTATCATTTTGATGATTGGAGCAAAATCAATTAAAAATTAATTAATATTACAAATTTCGTAATTGAAGTCCATTTTTACTTTTTTCTGTGTAGAGTAAATTATAGATCCGTATTTTATAGAAAAAGAACAATAAAACAAAAGTGTAGAATATGCCATGTCTCTAACATGCCCTCCATAGCACCTAAAAGTCTTTAAAGTTGCTGAATGCATTGAAAAAGTGGGAAAAATATGCAAAGAACAATGGGAACTTTTGCACCAAAATGCTGTTACTGAGAGATTATATCAACGCATATGGAATCCTACTTTGGTGACAGACTTTTACAGCTTCTTAATATGAGAAAAAAAATATAAATAGTACATTCTTAAATCCTAATTAAAGAAAAAAATATCCATAAATTTTTCAATGAAGTTTAATATAAAAGCATTATATATTTTAAAATTGTGACGTCATGGAAATGATTTATTTAACTTTCTACACTATATTTAGTATAAGGAGTTAAAATTAGTCCGAATTATTCGCGATATATTTTTCTTATAATTTTTTGTTAACTCTGTTACTTAAATTTGGATTTTTATTTTTTTCATATATTTGATGGATACAAATTTTCTGTCAGTGTGATTTTAAAAATTTTACCAATTTTGATATCTATGGTATTTTGTCTTTTATATGAAATAGAAATTTCCCCTTACCCCTCATTTTTCATTGATTTGATGAGGTTTAATTGAGAAATTCGTGTTTTTTACAACTTTAACGACATCTAGGAGCTACGTATGCTAAGTAAGAGAATTAACTAGTACTACACTTTTATAGCCCCATGTCATGGCTATACAACATGATGAACTTATCTGCTCTACCTACTACTGAGAAAATTTTATAACCTAAAAACTCATCATGAACCCATATTTTCTTTGGTCCTAAATGGGTTAAAAATGTGACGTGATGGAAAAAAACCGAAATGTTCCTGGTGATTGGGATGACTATACCTACAATATCTGCAACATCATTTTCCAGATACTTTTTTAGTGTTGACCTGTGTAATTAGCTTACTAACTCAAGTTATCTCTTACAGTTAAAGAGATATTAACGATTGATTAATTTTTTTATTTTTTTGCTTCGAATTTATTTAGTTTTTCGGGAATTAGCCACGAGATACATATATGAGTGAAAATTACTTTAAAAATATTCTGTAACCTAATATATACCAAAATAATAAACTGAAAAAATTTCTGGATTATCACAATTCAAAAATTTTCAGTCAGCACTCTGAAATATGTATGAAAAATTTATATTTATATATATATATATATATATATATATATATATATATATATATATTCTCTCACGTTTTTTCAAAGTTTTGTTCATAAAATATTTTTTTTTTTCAAATTTTAAAAGATAAAGCATAATAAATGGTTAATAAAAATTTAAATTGATTTAGATTTCTACGTCTAACATTGGTCGAAAATAGTGAATTAAAAAAATCAAGTTTATCGATCTATAAAAAATTATCTGCGGGGTGTTTTAAACTTATTATAGTTGTTTAATTTTAAAATATATTTAAATCGATTTGGCACCAAACTGGTTTCCGCCCGGTCAAAAACAAATTCAGTAGTGCAGATTTTATGAAAAGAATAAATTTTTTAAATTGCACAAGAAAATATGTTAGTATCGTATTTTTTTTATTTACTTCAATTGACCATACTTTATAAAAATAAAAAAAATAATTTCTTGTAGCAAAACTCCCTATACTTTCAAAAAATTAGAAAATATTAAAAAAGTTTAAAAATAGACTTATTTACCAATTTACTGATACATAAAATGCTTTTATCCGCTTTAACAAGGATAATATAGTGACTGACATTTCCAAAATTGAATATTTTATAATATTTTATTTTGTGTTCCCACCCAGCAAAAAACGATCAAGAGCTTCCAAAAAAGAATATTTTCACGACTTTTAAAGTGAAATAAAGTGCATATTTTGAACATTTTTAGAAGTTCTTAATAATTATTACCAAAAAAGTTAAAATAAGTGAATTTTTAGCGAGAAAAAAAGGTTAATAATTTCTAAGAAAATTAAAATTTTACAAATTTTAAAGCATTTTCATTATCTTTTATTAAGGCTAAAGCAGAATTTTTGTTAAAAAATTTTATAAATATTGTTTTAAGGGAAGTACTTTAAAAGAAATGGAGATCCCAAAAACGTAAACTAGACATCAAACCTATCCTATTTTATTGGGCATCTGCATGGTGGAATTCTTCTCTACTATTAAAAACTGCTCTAAATTTAAAGGACTCCTGGGGCTTTTAATAACGGGTGACATATGCTGCTATCAATTTAGGGCATATGGTTATACCTGTATTTCTGAGCTTCTTCCGGCTGGTCTGTTTCCGTTTCTTGATGGACATCTACCATTTCCGCAGACTTTTATAATCTATAATAACATTATTTTAATGTCATTCGTTTTCAAAACTAAACTTTTACGCAATCCAATTTTCCTATTACTCCCCCTTCATTCTTTCTATCTCACTTCTCTTTACATATAAAACAAGAACCCAGTAAGACGGAATACCTAAGCAAATATTTATATATATAGACCATCTTTAAAATCGGTAGAAAAAAAGTTGAGGAAAGTTATTAGAGATATAATTTAATAAGTTTTACAGTATGTATCCAACTTCAAAAAAAAAAAAAAATGTGTTAAAAAAATATTTTTTTCTACCATGATTACAGGGTGCTATGTATCATAAACAAATTGAAATATTATTATTATGCAGATGTACTGAGTACATTCTCTAGTTTATAAAATCAGAAAACCTATGGTGATTTATTATTTTTATTTATTTTATACACAGTGGCATTCAATCCAGATTATAGAGTATGTAATGAGTTGGAAAATGCCGTCCGGATTACCAAAAAATTCAGATTATCGACCACTGGATTATCGAGTTTATACTGTATTTTTTTACCGTTATATCGCACTCAAAATGTGTGCTGCTAATTGAAAAACACATTAATAACCTCAAAAAATTCCTACAGCATTTCAATTTCAAAAATTTATATGAGAAAAAATTACTTTTGTATGGGGACAGGGAAACTGTCAAAATAATAAATCAACAAAACAGTTGGGAATATATCAATACAATAACCTATCCGAAACAGTTTTTTGAACATAATTTTTCGAGTGATTTTTTATTGTAACACAGTGTATTAATTATAAAATAATAAACAAAAAAAAAAATAAATAAATAAATTACATTTGTAACTTTGGTCAATTGTCAATAATTTTAACAATTCTGTACATAATTTGATTGTTTCTACTTTGTTTAATTTAAATCTCTTTTTTTATATTTCAACATTTAACAAAAACCAATTGATTGAATTTTTAAAGATTCTAGTTAAATATTAATTTGCGTGTTTGTTGTTATATTGAAAAACACAATAAATATTTTAAAATTCTCGATATATAGCACACACGCGAATACTTGGAAATAGCGTAATTGTTTATTTATTTAAACTTCAATTGCTTCCAACACACGTATACAAACACCAACACAAAAAAAAGTACACATTCACAAAATAAACAATTTATATTCATTTATGTTAGGTTTATATATGTATGTATGAATGTATGTATGTATGTTTACCATTGTATCGCATTACAAATGCAAACATTGATTTATGGACAAAAATTCAAAAACGAAAAATTCATTAGTGAACTTTGCTACCTTTAAGCTCCCAAATGTCAATTATATCAAATACATCATCATTGGCGCTAACAATGCTGCAAGTACAACAAAAGGAATAAAAACAAAAACAACAAATATTATAAATAACAAATACAAGCTGTTATATTCGTGTGTGTGAATATTTGTGTTTGTACTATCCACGATTGTATGGACTTTCCAATAAAACCGTTTTTCATTTATTCCCTTTGTTAGAAAAAAAAAACATAAATTTTATTTTTTGGTTTTGATTGACTGACTGTCTGTTTGAGTGACTAAACAACAGACTAAATGTACATGTAATGATTATTGACATTTTTGTTTTTTAGTTTTGATTTTATGCCAGAAAAAAGGGCTCATTTTCACAATTGATTTGTGAGAAACAATTTAATTTTTTATATTAAAGAAGTTCTGGGCAATGAAAATGTAACTTTATCATTATGATTGATTTATCATTTAATGTTCAGATTGAATGAACTGTTTGTTAAAGTTCTAAAAAAAAAAAAAAAATCCAAGAGAAGAATTTATTAAAGAAATTTTCTCAAATAACACTGCATTATATTTAATAAATTTTAATTTTTTTCACTCAACACTTTTTTTGGTTCTCTTTAAAAGCCACCAGCAATATTTGTATAAGAAAAATCTAGTAAATATTTTCACATTTCCCTTGCATAGATGTAAAACTAAGATTAAAATCATTTAAATATACTTCCCAAAATATTTTTGTAAAAATATCCTTTAATCATTAAAACTTGCAGTCATGGACAACACTATGAAAACATTTGTATTTATAATCAAAAAGCGTTACTGTTACAGATTTGTTATCAAAAAATTATTATTAGTAGGTAGATGCTTTATTTTGAGTTTATACATAAGCAAACATTTTCTGGATTAAAAATACTTCCAACGGGAATAGGTAAAATTTGGTATGATCCCAAGTAAAAAATATCTGTAGAATATTAAACTCAATTTTAATAGATTTTCAACTGATCAGATAAAATCGTAATCAATTACAAGCATTTATCATTCACTTTCTATACAAAATAATATTAAATCAAAAATGTGAATGTATGTGTATATAAGTAAATATAATGTCACATGAGTATTTTTACATACAAAAAATAGATGTATTTGCTTTTTCAAAAACACTTTAAAGTGTAAAATACATGATGTCTATGAACATGTTGACTAAATTGTCATGCATTTTAACATTCACACATGCATATGTACATACATAAGTAAAAATAATTGCACTACTTTTGCATACAAATAAATAAATAAACAAAACAATTTTTAATATGAAATATTGTCAAACTTCAATTTTACAAACATTTTACATTTGGCAAAAACATGCAACAACATTTTCCACAGATAACAATCAGTTAACTAAAAGAATTTAATCATATCCTAATACATATTCAAAATTTTTTTGATTTTTTTATCTTTAGTCTTAAATACTTTGTACAAAATTTTGAATAAAGCAATATATTTGTTAAAAATTTTATTCCAAAGTTTCAATACATTTATATACAAATTACATAGCTTGATAATTTCCTGACTCTTGTATGTATTTTTGTACTAAATTTACGACACAATCGTGCATAAAAATTTTTACACATTTAAGTGCGTAAATTACCCACACATACATCGACATATGCAGCTGAATTTAAATACAAATTTAGAAACAGTGTGATCGTTATATATTAAAACATAATGTTTATGCAGTTCGTAAAATAGAACTGCGCAACAAACTAAACTTATGAATCATATATTATGTAAAAATTATTTAGTAGATCGATTACCCAGCAGAGAATTATGTTGGCGCTTCCTTCCTGCAGGCCTTTGTAGAAGCTTTCACACCTCTCCGAACAAATTTTAAACACATTTCACTTTGTCTTCTATAAAGAAGGTAGTCCGCATATCTTTTAAAATATATATATATATATATATATATATATATATATATATATATATATATATATATATATTTCAGACACTTTTTTAATATTATTGCAAATAAGAGAGCTTATTTATTTATTTATTTATTTAAAAGTCCTTGCCTTCTCGCTTATTTCAGAAGGGAGAAAAAAGGCTTTGTTTCCAATGACATGCAGTACAAAAAGAAATAGTGTTGAAAAGCGAGTGGCGTGCTTTGTGGATCCAAAATAAATCATTTTAGAATATCACTTTATCACTTCTTCTTACGACTGGATATATTCATAAGTATCTTTTAAAAACAACACAATTTTCAATCCCACTCTATGTGGTTTAATAACCAACACAAAATAATAGAAAATGAATAACATCACATGTCATATAAATATTCTACAAAAAAAAAAATCATACATAAATTTCAAATATTGCAAAAGGTGAGTGCTCATAAATACTCTAACATACATATACAACCATGATGAGTTGAGTACTCACTTATGCAGATACTGACAAAAAAAAAAAAAAAAAACATAAAAACTCACCTTCATACATATGTATATTAGGGTTATAGCATTTTTGGGCATCAAAATATCATATCACCACCTTATAGCCAATATTTTCTTGATAATAAAAATCGAACACAATTTCTAATCTTAAATGCCTTTCTACATTTTTTTTATTCCCTACACCACCATAGGTGTTTTGGGTATATGCGTTTGAACTGATGTTTGTAATGTACAGAAAAGCTATTCGGACCCCCACTTATAATATACCGTTCGACTGAGAATCAATTTCTGGGTCTATTCAACGATGACGGTCCGTCTGGTCGTCCGACTGGCTACCTATGTAAACCTTGTACGCAAAATACAGGGCGAAATGTTGAAGATAATTTGATAAAATTTAGTACATATGATTTTTTTACTCAAGGACGAATTTGGTTACGATCGGCCTGTTATTTAACCTAGCCCCCATACAAATATCCTTCCAGAATAGGGTTTTAACACTCGTAAATACCTTAAAAATAGGAATATTTTAATGAAATTTGGCAAAAATTAGTTTTATATAAGTATAAATTCGTTTCCGACCGTCTTTCTTGATGAAATTTAGTACGAATAATTATTTTGTCACAAATGTAGGGAATAGGGGTTTAATGATAATAGATACCCAAAATACAGAAATGTTTTAACGAAATTCAGTGCAAACAAGTTTTGTATAAATATCAATCTTTGTGCTGCATTTGACCATAGTTCCCATATAAGCCCACTTTCAGGAATATCCCGAATTTTGATACAAATACACAATGGCCGGGTTTGACAAACTATTTCTTTCTTACTTATTTTAATGTAAATTTTACATATAAAGTTATGGACAAAAAAATAGGGTCAAGTACATTTGTTTGAAATTTTTTGAGTTTTCGATAAAATTTTATGCAAAACAAAAAAACTGTTAATGCCAAATCATTGCCAATATATTGGGTTATAAACCTATACAAAAATAGCATTATCCTGCAAACTTTACATCGTACATTGGGGTAAAGGGGTAGAAAATGGCGCTTAATTCAGGGAAAGGTGATATCAATATTTTATTTTGATCACGTTTTATTTTTTTTATTGATTATTAGGTAAAAAAATTTTTTATTGATTTTAGAATTTTAAGATTTTTTTTAGCAGAACGGTAATGTATGTCCATCAGTCTATACATTAGAGTTAAATGGGTCGAAAATTATGTATTATTCAAAGAAGGGTGATATCAACACTTTAATGATCACGTTTAATTTTTCTATTTATTAGTAAGTAAAAAAAAATGTATTTTTAGAATTATAAAATGTTTTTTGGCTGAATGGTAATGTCCGACCTTCCGTCTATACATTTGGGTTAAATATGACGAAAATGACGTTTAATTCAAGAAAAGGTGATAGCCAAATTTTGATGATCACTTTCTATTTTTTCTATTTATTAATTAGTAAACAAATGCATTTTTAGAATTCTAAAATATTTTTTGGCAGCATGGGTTAAATGTGTCAAAAATTCCACTTAATTCAGGCAAAGGTGATCAAAAAAATTAATACTTTTATTTGGTTTTCATATTAATCAAGAAGTAGAAAAAAATATTTTTTGAATTTTAAGACTTTTTTTAAAGAATTCTAATGTCCGTCCATCTGTCCGTCTGTTTGTTAATTTTTGCAAACTTTTTATCTGGCTATATATGGACAAATCTGAACCAAAATCTTGTAAAATTGAAATTTTTTAAATTTTAAATGTATATAACTCGAAAAATATATAAGATAAGTAGTATATACAACCATGTTTTCTAAAGGATTTATAAAAGACTTTAAAGTGATATAAAAATCTTAGAAATCGGGTAAGGAACAAGATTTCGCTAGTGGTTAAACATTTTGAGTATTGGATCCCGCTTCCAAACTCAAAATGCGACTGTCCTCTGTTACGCCTATGTGAAATTTAATGCAAATCCAACCAGCCGATTAGAAGTTATAGATTTATTACGATTCATCCCTACTGTTTAATGTTTGATAAATCAAAGAAAATGTCTGGCACTTAAGCAGTTTTTTGTATGAAATCTACCGATTTTTTTTTTTTTTTCATTATTTTCTCAAATCGGGCTATATATGCGCATGATTTATTTTTCATGCTATTAAAATAGACAACATATACTATTTTTCAGGAAATTTTCAGAACAAAAAAATTTTAAGTTGCATTCCATGAAAGTTGAAAATTAGTGTATTTTAAGATAATTTAAAAAAAAATAACAAAAATATTAGGACAAAATATAATTTACAAATACTTGAAGAAAAGTACACTTAAACATCTGAAGTTGATGTTTTCATTTTAAATTTTTACCTTAAAAGACCTTTTATTTAAAATAAATACTCTGAAATCCGATGAAAATTTAATTTTTTACTATTTTTCAAAAATGAAAAAAAATTCTTAACTTTGACAGCTCTTTATAAGAAAAAAAAAACAACCAGCTTAAAGATTTTAATTGATATTCATAAAGCGCCACTTTTGACACATTTTACCCCAACGTGCATCGTCTCAAGCTCAAATAGTACTTTTTCATTGTGGACAAAAAAATAGGGTCAGCATAAACTTTGTTAAAATTTTCATGAAACTTCAGTTTTTTAAATCTCGATAACGATATTTAAAATAAAATACTGAAAAAAGATGAGAATCATCGATGATCTCCAATTCCGAGAACTTTTCGTATCAGAAAGAATCTATAGATTTGGAACTTTAAAAATATGGGTCCCAACAAAAGATAAGTGCCGAGATCGATCATTATAGTTAAATAATTTTATTTTCAATTAAAAGGCAGCACTTATAGACAATTTAAATAAATTTAATCTAAAAAAGGTACTTTGGGAACAAAAAATCGCCAAAATTTTTTATCAAGTCGTGGTCTTTAAATGCCAATAAGTCTATTCAAAATTCGGTAGGAATTTAAATTTCTTCTGAGAATATGAGAAGACAATTGGCGAAAACACAATTTATTTCAAATACATTTCTGGAGTGCCCCAGTCTTATCATACAGACCGGGAAAGGCCTCAAATAGTATCCTCATGTACCCTAAAGTATAAAAATTGCGCATTATCTTCTAAAAAAAGGGAGTTTTTATTTTATAGAAGAATATAAATGTTAAATTTGGTAGCAAAACTTTCGTATGGGTTCAAAAAATAAAGATCTGGAAACATTTAATACTCCGTGTACAATAAGGCATAATAGTGTTACTAATATATGGAAGAGGGTTACTAACATTTCAAATTGTCAGGTCGACAGTTAAGCTTCAGGGAACTCTAGAATAGTCTTCCAAAGAAATAATGTTTCCTCCAATTATTTTCTTATGTTCCCAGAAGAAATTTATGTTCCAAGTTGATTTTGAACTGACTTAATAGAATTAAAACTTCCAGACTTAGTAAAATTTTTTGGTGATTTTCCGATTCCGAAGTACTCTTTTTGCACTAAATCTTTTTTAATTAATCTTAAGTTCTACTATTTAAATGAAAATAAAATTATTTAACTATAATGATCGATTTCGGTACTTATCTTTTGCTGGGTCCATATTTTTAAAGTGACAAATCTATAGATCCCTTCCGATACGAATAGTTCTCGGAATTGAATATTATCGATGATTCTCAGCTTTTTTCCAGTATTTTATTTTGAATTCGTTATCAAGATTTAAAAAAGTGAAGTTTCATAAAAAATTAAAAAAAAAAAAAAAATTTAAAAATTTTAACAAAATTTATTCTGACTATTTTTGCTTGAGACTATGTACCGTTTTTGGGATAATGTTAAAGGATATTATTTTTGTATGGGTTTATAACCCAATCTATTCGCTATGATTTGGGATTAAACATTTAAATGTTTTGCATAAAATATTTTCGAAAAATCAAAAAATTTAAAATAAATATACTTGATCCTATTTTATTGTCCGTAACTGTAGGTAGTTCTTTCTACAAAAGTGTGCTTAGATGTGTACGTTACAGAATGGTTCCAAAATGAATTTTTTTTTTTTAATAATTCTGAAACTTTTGAACCGTTGCACAGTGTCACATTTGGCAAAATCCAGTTTTAGAGATATTGGTCTGATATTGTATATTCTTTTAGTAGATAAGGCCTTAAACAATCCCACTAAAAATAGTCGTGTAATATCACAGAAAAAAGTGAATAAATATTGCCATCTTTTTGGAAAATTTTTTTAAAGTTGTTAATTCAGATTAATTTAACATTTTAACGGATTCATATACAGTTTAAACTCGATAATCCAGAGGTCGATAATACGGATTTTTCGGTAATCCGGACGGCATTTCCCAACTCATTATTTACACCATAATCCAGATTGATTACAACTCTGTAATCCAGATTTAATATAAAAACTAATATTTTTATTTAAATTCAAGTATAACTTGAAAAATATAATAAGAGTTGATTGTAGTTGAATTCATTCATTATCAGTTAAGTATTATTCCAAATTTTTTCAGCGAAAGAAGTACAAAGAAGTTTACTTTTTTTAGCTAAAATAAAAATCTTTGGAAAGCTTAAAATATGGAATGTTATTAGATGAAAAATTTTGTCTTGATTCATTAAATGTTTCATGTTTCAAATAAATAATATATTTTAGTACTTTTTTTAATTAAAGTATACCAGGAACAAACCTAGATAATCCAGATAATTCGATAATACCGATTGGGGTCTGCAATCAATTATCCGCATTATTGAGTTTTCACTGTATTTATATGATTCTTGCAGCATTATTATTTAGAATTTTATAAGGAATCTGGCGAATATTTTAAAAAAATTTTAGGGGCAACATTAAGCCCTTCAAGTTAAAAAAAAAATATATATATATAAAAAACAATGCTTAAAATATCTCTTAATCTAAAAGAGATAACCTACACATGTAAGCTTATTTTTTGTAGAGATTTACAAGGACATTCTTCTCTGTCATATCATAAATGAATTTTTGGGGATTTTTAAAAAAAATTACATATACGAGATGGTCAACTTTGGAGTGCCACCGACTAATCCCCTGATCCGCCTGTACTCCTCCAAATCAACTCGAAAACACCTCAGCTCTGACCATGTGAACTTTTATTGATATATCTCCAAGGGTTCAAAAGTAACAAAATTATTTCCAAAAAACAAAAAGCGTTTTGGAACCACTTTCAATTTAGGTTATGTATATTAATCTAAAGATGAGAGTTTCACATTTTTGGTTTTTTGGTTCTGGACTATAGCATTTTTTAAGCTTCCCAAAAGAACTCTTAACGTAAATGCATGTAATATAAATGATACATGATTTTAAAGTTAATTGAATAGAAAATATTAAAAAAAAAAAAAATTTTAAAACGTCAAATAGTAAAAAATTTTAATTTTCAAAGCCCATTATCTCGTAAACTAAAATAGGTAACCTACAGATATAAAAAAGAGAAATCTTTCAAATCGGTTTAGATATAAATCCAAACGCAAAATTTAAACTTGTCTATACCTCTACTATCACTGAATGATCAATTTGGAAACTGCACATTTAATTCCATTTAATTTTCTGGATCGCACCGAAATGCAAAACAACTTAACATCACTTTTCATAACTTTACAGGAGGCACAAACAACTTTCTAAAATCTAAACGAATTGTCCTACAAACAAGATTTATGGGTTATTACATCCTTAAATACTGCCTAATATATTGATGATAAATATTTTTGTTTTTATTAAATATTTGTTAAGTTATGTGGTTTACGTTTTTCAAGATTTCAATTTACGGAAGCCAAAACAACGTAACATCAACACAAATTTTAGAAAAATTGTAATTAAAACGATTTTTGATAACTTTTACTCCAAAATTTTAATAGCCATTATATTTGCAATCTAAATTCGTACAAAAAAAAAAAGAAAAAAATGAAAAAAATTGTATTTTTTTAACAAATGTGATGTTACGTTATTTTGACTTAAGCTAATTATTGCTTTCGTTAATATAATCGTCATTTTTTGAGCTACAAGTCTGAAAATTTGTGATCAAACGTATTTTTGAATAATAAACTATATTTCATCAAAAACACAAATTTGAAAATTTTGATGTTACGTTGTTTTGCATTTTCGGTGACGATTTATATATACTTGATACTTTTAGTAAACGGTTTATAAAGAAAAAACCTCATCCCACATGAATAATACTTCATTAAATTCAACAAAATTTTACAACATATATGTATACAAAATTTTAAACATATTACGATTTCAAAATTTATTTTAATCTACGTAACATATTTTTTTTTTTTTTTTATAAGAATTATTTTTCTTGTATATACTCCAGCACATGTTGTACTGTAGCTGGACATTTTTAAACAAATTTATTTGAACAAAAAATTTGCATAATTTCTTTAAATTATAATTTGTTTGAGTTTTACATCTTGTATGGATTTGCCACCACATGCTCAACGCATGCAACATAACATATGCTATTCACATCTTACATTCTCTTATCCAATCTTCTTAACAGATTTCAACCTTTTTCTTCTTCATGCCATTACCACATGAAAGACAAGTAAGAAAGTTATACTCAGCCAAGCCCTACCAAATGATACCCTATACCAATGTGTATGTAAAAGTGTGATTTAATAGTATTTTTATGATATTAACACTTATTTATCAATTATGGTCCGATCCTCAGTAAAGTTAGCACTTTTCTTACTAATTACATAAAACTTTATTGTATAAAATGTAATTTTAATATTAATATTCATATAAAATAATATTCCCATATAAAAGGAGTTTATATGGGACCTACACTCAAATATAAATATATTTTTGTCATAAAAAGGTTGCTATATTTAAGTCATTTGTGAGTGTTAGGTAAAATAATATACTATTCATAACCAATATCAATATAATTTGTCCTTTTACCGAATTTCACTAACACATATTCTAATGCGACCAGTGCTGGCAAACACATTTATGTATTTGGACAGCCAGACCGACGGACGCTCATCAATAAATCGACTCTGAAAGTATTCCTATAAAAACGGAGCTTTACTTTTCTTTGAGTGTTATAAACATCTACACAAACGCATAATACATCAATCCCTATGATGATGTAGGGTAAAAATAGCAACAACTACAACATCAGCAGCATAAAGTTAAATAAAAAAATATACGAAATTTAAAGAAGATGAGACTAAAACTGAAGAAAGGCATGATTTTTAAAGGGAAAATAAATAACATTTCAGAACATGATGAAGAAAATTTAATGTAATTTATTTTATCTTTACGTCTCATAGGCAATTATCGTGTGTCTTACCAAGAAAAGAAAAAAATGAAAAAATCAGTAAAAACAAAACCAACAGCTACTAGTTAAAGTTACTAGATATCAGCCTTTAGTACGAATGAACATGTATTAGGGAGTTTGTGTGTATATAGAAAATTTATTCCCTGATGTTATCTTAACATGTTTGTAAATGTTTATATGTGGGTATACTTTGCTTATCTTATTATTATTCGTGTGTATTAGACAAATACATACATTCATACTTATTTTTTCTATTTAGTTTGGTCGTTGTCACACTATTTTTATTTGTCAGGATTCCCCAAACGTCACACTATTTACCAATTGTGATTTTAATTCTCCCCTAGTTGTTGTTGCTTATCGATGTTGTCGTTGCTGTTTTTCCTTTCGTTTATTTTCATGTCTCTTCCTGCGGCTTAAGGACGACTTAAAGCGTAAATAATCTTTAAATAAAGTGTTACTAATTTCTATGGCATCCCAGAATACAAACATAAATAAAAGAAACCCCATATATGTAAGTGTATACGACTGTATATTTAAATACTCATCCATTTAAATAAAATATATACATTTAAATATCCCTACAGTTCTGCTGATTAAAATGTTTCTCTTTGTTATGTCTGGTTAGACAGTTGCTTATGAGTGATTTAAAGTGTAGTTAGTTTACTAGACTGTCTCTTTGCTATCTATGAGATGGCAATTGACTTCCCTTGATAGTTACCAGAACTGTGGGGAATAGAGAATGTGTAAAAGAATTTGTACTATACATATGTATAAACATATATTATTATTTCATTTACACTTATTTACACATACAAATATTTACTAGCAACAGACACTCAAAACAAATAGTTCGTCAACAAAACTCTTTAAAAAGATTGCAGCAAATATTATTATTCCAAAAACTTATTTACATACATAAACATTTTTAAGTTACATCAAGAGAATTTTTCTTTTTAAATATTTATTATGATTTTAAAAGGATTTGATTATCCTCATGTTTCTGTATGATTATCTCAAGATGTTGTAATGTGAGTTAATTTTACATTTGCCTAATTGCTAAAAGCTAATGTTACTAAGAATTACTTTTTGAGCCTAAATCTTATAATTGTACGTAAATTATATTTCATGTATATTTTTACACCATTAAATTAGTTATGGTTTTCTTTAACAGTAAAAACTATTACTAAAGCAAACTCCCATACATTCATACGCCTGCTTGTGTTTGATTTAAAATAATGATAGTATAAATATACGAATATAAAAGCATAACTTAAGGCTGTATATTAAAATATAAGTAGTCCTATAATACCATATTCGCCTCAAAACCAAACTGTTTTATTAAAAATATCAAAGCGTTTATTATAAGAGATTTTTTAAGAGAATAAAATAAATTGAAATTAGCACTTAATTTAACATATACATATACACTTAAAAAGCAAATGTCTACATACATATATAAGTACTTAATTAATTAAAATTACACTCATTTTCATAAATAGTCTTAGAAGATAGTTTAGTGTAAAATGAATATAAAATAATTAAGTACTTCATATAATTTTCACCACAGGTGTAAATATATCCTTTATGTTTATATGATTGCCATTCCCTTTGTAATTTCTACACTTTTCGATCATTATTTGTATACATACATCAAAAGATAGGTAAGGTAGAAATTTTGTTATTGAAAATCGCTATAATCGATACATAAGTAACTTAGTTATACCCAAGAAAACAAAAATAATTCGATATTTTGGAAACCCCTTGACTTTTATTGGTAGTCAGAATTCTCTAACTGGTTATGCTTCACTTACAAACAAAACTTTTATCAAAAAAACTGCTATATGATATCAATGTAAATATATATATTAGGAGGTCAATTGTTTATGTCTTGGTTAAGATTTTTCCATATATAGCCAAATATTTTCAATTGATTTTATTATATTTTATGTAGTTGATTCATCTATCGAACAAAGAAAATTTTTAGTCATTATCTTTATTGAGTCAAAAGTTAAACGATCTTGAATTGGAAAATTTGCAAAAATTAACAAACAGACGGACAGATGGACGGACATTAGAATTCTTTCAAAAAGATCTTAAAATTCGCATAATATTTTTTTTCCACTTTAATGTAAACTTATGATCCAAAAGTGGGTGTAATACATCTACTTTACCGCCCACCTCCAATATAAGGTGAAATTTTAAATTAAGGTTTTGTAAAAAATTGCGGATGGTAGGTATATAGATTCGGCCGAATATAACATTATCACTTGTTTAGGATTTTTAGGATTTCTTTTAAATAAAACGAGAAAAAAAGGTATAGTCCGTCAAGACCGACCATATTATACCCTACACCATTATGTATGACCATAAAAATTCGGGGATGGAACTTATATTGGACCAACACTTTTACTAAATGTAAAATAATATATATAAATACAGAATAATGCGTTGATACTAACTTCTACATGATTTTATGCACTTTAGGGCGATTCTCGGAAGCGGGTTTATATGGGAGCTATGGTAAATTATAGACCAATTCTAATAAAATTTGTTTCTACTTATATAAAACTTATTTGTGTCGAATATTAACTTGATACTAACATTAGTATGGGATTTATGCACGTTAAAGTGATTTTCAGAACAGGGGTTTATATGGACATTTGTATGGGGGCTAGGTGAAATAATGGACTGATCATAACCAATTTCAATAGGCTTCGTCCTTGTATCATAAAAGTACCACCTGCCAAATTTCATTCAATTATCTTCAAAATTGGGACCTGTACTTTGTGCACAAGGTTTACATGGACAGCCAGCAAGCCGTCCAGCCAGCCAGACGGACGGACGGTCATCGTTAGATCGATTTAAAAAGTGATTCTAAGTCGATTGGTGGGTGTTTGATAATATTTTTTATGCGTTACAAACATCAACACAAACGCATAACACCCAAACCACCTATGGTGGTGTAGGGTATAAAAATACTTATATACTTATGTAGTTTCAATATTGATTTTTTAACCTAACAAATTATAATAACAAACGAGAGAAGAAGATATAGTCGGTCAAGACCGACTATATGATACCCTACACCATTGCGTATGAGCACACAAATTCGGGATGTGGATTTATATTAGAGCTGTAGACCAACACTTTTATTAAATCTAAAATAAAGTATACAAGTACAGAATAATGGGTTAATAATAATATATTGATGATTTTATGCATTATAGGGCGATTTCTGAAAGTGGGTTTATATGGGAGCTATGGTAAATTATGGACCGATTCTCATAAATTTTGGCAATGTTGTTTCTACTTATATAAAACTTATTTGAGTCGAATATTAATTTGATACTATCTTTCGTATGTGATTTATGCACGTTAAAGTGATTTTCGGAAGGGGGGTTTATATGGGAGCTATGGTCAATCGTGGACCGATTTTCATAAAATTTGGAACAAAGATTGGTACTTACACAAAACTTAATATTAAGGCATTTTTAAGTATGAAAACTCTATTCCGGGGGGACATTTGTATGGGGGGTAGGTGAAATAATGGACCGATCATAACCAATATAGGCTTCGTCCTTGTATCATAAAAGTACCACCTGCCAAATTTCATTCAATTATCTTCAAAATTGCGACCTGTACTTTGTGCACAAGGTTTACATGGACAGCCAGCCGTCAAGCCAGACGGACGGACATAGTTACATCGATTTAAAATGTGATTCTAAGTCGATTGGTATACTTTAAGGTGGGTGTTGGATAACTCATTCTATGCGTTACAAAAATCAGCACAAACACATAATACCCCAACCACCTATGGTGGTGTAGGGTATAACAAAACAAAAAAATCATCTCAATATCTGCAGTATTTACTGAGTTAAAGCTAACACAAAAGTTTTAAATAAAATTAAAATATTTTTAAAAGTTGCAACTTTGAAAATCCATAATTCCCGCTATAATAATTTTCCAATATTCCAAGTGTTTCTATATTTCTATATTATATGATATGTTTACTAAAAAATACATTTCGTATTTTTGACGTTCAGGAAGGTGAAGTGCTCTCATATTTTCCCCATAAGGTAGTTTGTTATTTTAATTTGTGTATCAGTTTGTGTTCCTGTAAATAAAGAAATGGCAATATCTTTTTTTAATACTATTGAAAATCATAACTATATATGATTATCAAATACACTTTTTTAATTATTTTTTTTTTATCTATTTTCAGGTAAGACGTTTGCAATGAAAACTTACGTGAGTTTTTAAGATATCTGTTTGTTAATTTTCATTATGAATATTTTTATTACAACTGAAAGAGCTTCCCCTAACCTTAATGAGAGAAAATATAAGTAGCTGGATCTAGACCTCAAAATTCTAACACATTCTTAAGAATAAGATTTACATTTTCATATGAAAGTATGTTTTTACAAAGTTCACTTTGCTAAATAGATTTAAATTGTAGTATATTAAGTATTGAAAACTTTTATAACTAAAGTACTCTTATTTAACTTCATTTTAATAGGTAGGTATTTTTAATTAAAATTTAACTAGTTTTCTTAATAATTTTACAGATTTTCTCAAAAAATATAATCATACTTAGTAAATTTGAAATAACATACAATGTCATCAAAATCATTTCATTTTAGGCTGATACAATTAATAAGATTTTGATATCTTTAACAAGAATATAAATATATATAATATTATTATTTGTGTAAAATAGGCTACAAACTAACATAACTTCAACAAAATTGATAGCAAGAAGTAATTGCATTCAACAAAATACATACTAGTATAAATGTGCAAAAACTCTTAATGTGTATTAAATATAATACGGATACTATGATATTCATAAACATATATACATTAAAGTGCCTCACGAAAAAAAGTTGCAAATGTACCCCTCTAGAAATGAAGACTACTATGTTCTTATATGATTCTCAAAATATTACATCTCAATGTTAAAAATTACGTGAGCTGGACCGTTTTCAAATCACCTCTAAAATTACGAATTTCTTTCAATATCATTATCAAAATTTTAGTTATAAGAAAACTAACTTCAAATTATAATAGAGGCTTACCACAAACTTGAATATTCATTTAAATAATTACTATATTTCTTTCCAGTCGCGGAATATTAAGATTTTACTAAAAATTTTCATCACATTTTCATTGCTCAAACATGTAATTTTATATATTTCGAATATTTTTCAAAATATATTAGGTTCTAATGTACCATAGTAATGGTATATCCTGCTGCTATTAAAGATAACACGTAATTAACCCATTAAGAGCTAGAGGGTCAATTTTATGCATTTAATTCCCAAAAGGTTAAATTAGCAATTTTTACAAATAATTCGCATGGAAGTACTCATTACACTTAAATATTGATAAATTTATGAAAAACATAATAAGTTCATTTAAAACCGTGATAATAATTGAATAAAAAGGAGTTTTTGAAATTTAGCCGCTAATTTACAGCTCTTTTGATCAATTTACACTTTCGGGAACATTTATATCCTTAACTAACCATTTATTTGCCATTAAATTTAACTTAACCAATTATGGACCGGAAATCCCAAAATTTTATTTGCGCAACTAAAGGGTTATATGAATTCATATATCAATAGTATTTAATCAGACCTTTCCAATGATGCCCTAAAATATAATTTAAAATGGAAAATTTCCAAAATATTCAAACTTTAATAAAATACTGTTTAAAATAAAATCATTGAAAATTTTACTAAAATTTTAATTTCGCGAGAATGAAAACAAATTTTAAAATACTTTTTGCTCAGACATCGTTTTTCTATCATATGTTGCAATTTTTTTGATCGAAAACCATATTTTTGGAGGTTTTTTAAAAATGGTCCAACTCACGTAAATGAAATAATTTAACCGAAATACTTTGGGAATGAGTTTAAAACACATCAGTCTTTAATTTTAGTGGGGTACATTAGCAACTTTTTTTGTCCCCATTTAAGTCAAGGCACTGTAATATACATATATTAGGGTTGTCCATTTTTGTAAGAAAATTAATAACGAATACAGCACATTAAAACGGACCAAAAATTAAAAGGATATCATTTATAACATCTTCGACAAATTATTACATTTACGTCAAACGACATATATATAAAAAATAGAATAGTGTGCATATAGTAATGTTTAAATGTAGCTCGAAAAAAAAGATGTTTGACCACCCTAATACAATACATCCCAATAGTTCTTATAACTGTCTTTTATGGATTTATTACAATTTAGATTGACTACCGCTAACAAATCAAGTCATACGAATTTTAATCGACTTTTATGTAATTTTTTCTAAACGGACTAGAAATGACCCCTTATTATGAGAGATAAATGAATAGAAAGTTCTAATAAAATATCGACATTTAAATGCTCTAAACATTTATGTTAAAATATTTGAGCTTCGAACTATATTTATAATTTTTTTTTTTTTTTTTCTATTTATCTGAAACTACTTTGGTGCAAAAATAGAAAAGCTCAAAGGGTCATAAAATAAAAATTTTGCCTAAAAAAAATAAAAATCATTTGGAGGCTATATTGCTTTCAAATGCATATGGAATGATTCCGCCCCCACGTGATGATTCACAATTTGCCGCATAGAGTAATTAGATAGATAGATAAATACAAATATTATTGAAATTATTTAATTCAAACATTATTATAATATGTATATTCTTGCTGGATGCCACACGCTTTATTTGACTTGACCTTATGTTTATACTACTAAAAAACATGGCACATACTTATGTATATCCTTGAAAGAAGTACTAACTGGATGCCACGCCCACTTATTTGAAAAAGTATTGCTTTACTTCGTAGTAAGTAAAATTTTTTAATACATTCCTTTAAAGTACGAAGAAAATTATCACTTGTGCGCAATACTCCTCCTGGGGTACATTCGCCAAACTGCTGGCGAACTTATCCTCCAGAAATGTTGTAATCTCATATACATATGGGCCATTATCAACAATTTTTGACTTTAGCCCTTCAAAAAAAAAATATATATATATATATTTTCGATGGCACAATAAAATCCTTTTGGATACATATAAAGTGACTCGAATGCATGTAGAATCAGTTCGCGAAAATAGTTTTCTGTGAGGGGCGCGAAAGTTAAGGCGGTTTTAAGTTGAACATATAAAAATTTTTACAAACTAGGAGTTTATGTATAATTCTGGTCAAAATTACACATGATATCAAAAACTATTGAGTTATTCCAATAAAATGTATAATATTTTCAATGTTTGATGGTACTAGTGCAGCATATTTTAGGGTTTCATAGTAAAATCTAAACAATTTTCTTTATAACAAAAATCGCAATTTTTAAAAACGTTGCGAAAAATGGGGATCAAATCATAACAAACACCTACTAATTATGCCAATTATAGTTAATTTCATGCTGTCCACACGATGTGCCTTAGTTAAATGTGTTTTGACAAAAGTATCCCGTTTTCAAGTATCAACGACATTTGACTTAAAATTATGATCACAATCAATTATATTTATCGCCACTCTTATATCTACATATCCAATATTTGTTTAAATTGCAATTTTCTATATCAAAATACAAAAACAAAAAGTGCAATTTTTGCATAATTTTCAAAAAGTCTATAAAATTCTTGTATTAAATTTATTTTTAATGCTCCTCTGATTTTGTTATGTAAAATAACAAAAAACTAAGTTCACGCAGTAATCCACGCCACTGTATATGAAACTGTGAATGTGCCTCGCGAAAAACTGACTTTTTGAAAAATGTTCGCACTTGTTATCCCAACTTTGAGACTATCTACTGCGTTGACTATTTCAGGCACATCGACGGGATATAGCGCAAAATACGCATAATTACAACATAAATCAGACCCTATCCAAAATTTTGTATTCGGATGAGGGGCGCACAGACCCCGCCCAAAAAACTGAAAAATTTAAAAAACTAAAAAATTTTGTCATCAAGACTCGACTACCCTGTATTTAACTGTTGAAAGTCTGCACAACAAAAAAGATGGTGCAGAATTAATGTACAAAGTCTGATTAGTTTACTTATGATAAAATGAGATCAAAAAGTATAAACACGCAAACAAAAATTATAGAAGAATGGGAAAAACTTAAGTAATTTTTATAAGTTTTTCAATGTTCTTGAACTTTGAACAACAATCATGATTATAAAAAGAAACATATGGTGCTAAAATTTTGCACTCTATTAGTTTCAAGTCTTGTAAGATCAGATCTGTAACCAATTTGTTTAAATTATCATGATGATAAAACTTATTAAGAATTTAAGTCAGTTTCAGCCAAGTTAAAAATTTTTGATAACGGCCCATATACGATACTTGCATTAACTGTAATGCATATTTTTGTAAAACATACATGTTGATACTAACACTTATATGTTATTCTGTATTTTAAGAGCTATGGTAAATTATGGACCAATTCTCATACAAATTGGTACTGTAGTTTCTACTTATATAAAACTTATTTGTTTCAAATATTAACTTTACACAAACATATGTATGTTAAAGTGATTTTCGGAAGGGAGTTTTATATGGGAGCTAGGGTCAGTTATGAGCCGATAAAATTTGATACAAAAATTTATATTTATACAGAACTTACTTGTACGGAATTTTTAAAAATATCGCAATATTTATGACATTTATACCCGTTAAATCCCTATTCCGGGAGGATATTTGTATGGGGGCTAAGTGAAATAATGGACTGATCATAACCAGTTTCAATAGGGTTCGTCCTTTAGCTAATAGAATATCATGTGCTACATTTCATTGACTTATCTTTAAAGTGTGACCTGTAGTTTGATTATACATGCACGGACAAACGGTCAGACGAACAGACGGACGGACATCGTCAAATCGACTCAGAAAGTGATTTTGAGTCAATTAGTATATATAAAGATGGTGGCCTGATGGTTTTTCTATGCGTTATAAACATCAGCACAAACGCATAATACTCCAACCACCTATGGTGGTGTAGGGTATAATTATAAACAAATACTATGATCAAGAAAACTACTGGGTTATATAAATACATATGGGCAATTCTTCAAACTCGTTTACTTTTGATGTTCAAAAAAATTTCGAAAATTTTTTAATGGCACATCAACGATATTTAGTACCAATATTCCTTGGCTCTAATGAAACACAATAATTGCCAAAAATTTATAGTCCTAATTAAAAAAATATTGCATAACAATGCTGTATCTAAAATACAAATAAAAAATATCGCGATAAGTTAAGTATGCGTGGATATATTAAAGATTTAATAATTATTAAACCTTCTTATAAAATTTACAAAATTTTGTTTTTAGTGATGTAGTCTTGTTCATGTTCATCCATTTTTTGCAAAATTCATATTTTTTGCAAAATTGATTTTGATATATGGTATTAAAGCAGCTACAGATTGACATATAACATCGCTAATTTTGATTAGCGCCTTGGGTGTGCCTAGACGATTAATGTTAAACTAAAAACATCGCGTTGTTATCCCATGAAAACCGTTGATGAATATTTTTAGTGAAATTATATTTCTTGCGCAAGTAAAACTTTACACAGCAACTTATTTCAGTTTAAAATTGATTTATAACACCAAAATCCTCTACAACAAAATATGCAAAATTGGTGAATTTCTTAAAATTGCTATACACGTTTAGCAAATTAATATTTTAAAACGCCAAAATGATTTTTAAATGTCATTTGGAAACCTTCTTTGATAACGCTATACTCTAGCTTCACTGAAATAACGTTACGAGTGTGCCTCGCGAAAAATGCACCTCTTGGAGCCATTCACGTTTTTTTCTCTCCAAGTTTGGGTACATCCTATAGCATTCCTGTTGAAGGCACATTAACGAGATATATGTCAACCGATGCACAAATTCAAGAGCTATTGGGCTCTTCTTTGAATTTTGAAATATTCGAAACGGCTTAAAATCCCCAGTGAAAAAATTGCAAAATTTAGAATTTTCTTAAAATTAGGTTTCACGACTTTTGCACAACACAATTTGACACTGGTTAATTGCACGCAAATTAAAGCTATGCTGGTCCTTTCCTACAAGTGTTTAAAGTCTACATTAGAAGAATTGAACTCTTATGTTTAAATCCGCGACTACAGCAATAAAAAGAAATAAAAAAACTTGTTAGTTTGAAACACTTTTTGAATTTGGGTGCTTGTCGGCACCACATGGAACTGTATCAGGTCTTAAATTTTTTTCTGGTACAGCAAAAAGTGTTGTTAATACAATTGCATCAAAAGTTTTTAAAAAAAGTCTGAATTTAAAAAAATATTTGTGGTTAAAGGTCGGTTTCATAAAGGCAAACGTAAAAAGAGAATTGCCCATATAAATACGTACTTATTTATAAGTACCATTAAGTACATGTACATATAAATACTATTGCAAGTTTGTAGTAATTTTCATGCATATGTATACTTTGTAGTTAATGTATGCAAGTCTGTTTAAGTATTAAACTACATATATGTATGTGTAATTATGTATGTATGTTTAAAATTTAATTCTATTAAATTCTCCTGCTGATTGGTAGGATAAATAAGTAAATACATACAATCGTCTTTATCGTCATCTTGTTACTAAAATTTTATTACAATTCAAATAATTTCTTAGCTATTTACATTTAAATAATGATATGTATTTAATTGTTGTAGTTAAGATTTACAATGCACTCATATCGTTTTCTCTAAGGAATAGGATTAGAAATTTAAACATATAAATTGGGTAAATAGTAATTTTATTTAAAATTATATGGATTACATATACATATATAAATATTTATATTAAGGTCTTTTGTCCATAATAAAGTTCAATTTACTTATGAAACTTTTAAGTTTGTTAATGAATGGATTGCTAACAGGCTGGCTATCACTCTGAAACATGTGAACAAAGAATATCTTAAAATTTCAGAGGTGACTATTCATAAATGACCATATATACAGTGTTGGAAAAAATAATAGGAACACTCTATTTTTCCAATATATTCTTACTTTTTTATTTACTATTCCATAAATATTAAAAAGTATATTCATAAAATTAAATAACTTCAGATATTTTTACTTATAAAGCAAAAATAAGGAACTAGTTCTGCCAAAAAAGATTTTTTTTTAAAGGCCTGGAAAAAATAATAGTGACACTTAATGTTTTGGAGAAAATGTTTATTTTTTTTTTTTAAACATTACCATCATTTCAAAATACTTTTTCAATACTTGGTTGAAGATCCTTTCATTTTTATAACCTCCTGACATCGGCGATTCATAGATCCCACAAGATTCGCACATACCTCGGACGGAATTGAGTACCAGGTTTCTTGAATTTTTTCCCACAACTCTTGTTTATTTTTTGAATTAGAGCTACCAATTTAATTTTTGAGGACTCCCCAGAGATTCTCAATGAGGTTTAAGTCCGGTTATTGGGACGGCCACTCCTTTACAGGCACCTCATTCTGCTGAAACCACGTTTTGACGCTTCTAGCGGAATGCTTGGGATCATTATCCTGCATGAATTCCCATTTTAGTGGCATTTCATCCTCAGCAAATGGAAGCATTTTTTCTGGAGAATGTCTATGTAGTCAGCAGCATTCATTTTTCTCTGAATCCAAACTATTGGACCAACTCCAGAGGCCGAAAAACATCCCCATAGCATTACAGAACCACCACCGTGTTTGACGGTTTTTTTGGTATATTTTGGATCAAATTCAGCATTTGCAAGACGACGTACAAATTATTTTCCGTCAGATCCAAATAAATTGACTTTTGTTTCGTCTGATCTTAGTACGTTGTTCCAGTTTTACGGCACATGTGCCGCCTGGTAAATTCCAACCTCTTTTTTAAATGTTTGGAAAGTCGAACTAAACGTTGGTCAAAACGCGCTGACGTTTTACGCTTTCTACCTCTAGTTTCATGACTTTTTTTTTCAATGAATGGCATTGAATACTTTAGTTTTAGAACACTTCATTATCTGTGCAATCTTTCTAATTGATAACCCGTCTGAATTTAATTTAAGAATAACATTTTTTTCAGATTCAGTACAATGAACACCACGACTCATTTTCAAATTTATTTACCGAAGATATAAATCATAAACACGAAACCAATATGATTAAATTAATCACATAAACTTTGCTTTACCGATTTTTAATATGTTTATGTTAAAGATAATAATTTTTATTGACTAATGATAATTTTTTATTGTGCGTCCCTATTATTTTTTCCAATTGAAATTACAACTTCACTGATTTTTTTTGCAAATAAATATAAAATAAAAGCGCAAAAGAGAAAAAGAAAACAAATAATGTTAAATACAGTTAAACAGTTAAATAGCGGGACCCCAAAAAAAATTTAATATAAAGAAACTACTTGCATCTGTTTGCGAAAGTAAGGGTCGTCCCTATTATTTTTCCAACACTGTATAAGTATAACTTTAACGCTCTTTCACAATAGTGTATGAGTCATATTTTCTGGCTTGTCCGACTATAATATTCTTAACTGTTTCATTACATTTTAATGCATTTAATTATAAATTAGGTAGTAATGAAAAATTAAAAAAAAATTAAAGTAACATATTTACGCTTATTCGTATCAAATTAAAATAATAATTATAATTTACATTAAAATCAAACTTTTGAAATTAAAAAATATATTTTTTTTTTTTTTAGTTTGAAAAAAAATCTATAAGTATTTATGTTCCACATGTAGTTGCAATCCACATTTGAAATACATTTGAGAATTAATAAATATATTTCTTAATTTAAGAAAATATTCCCCCTTTATTGAGATAGATATAATTCTCAAACTATTTACAAATCATTTTCAAACATTTGAGAAGGAGTTTAATTTCAAAGAATTTCAATTTGAGTTCACACCTTTGTGTTTGCTGCATATTTACTTAAAGTAAATATGCATGTGTGTAAATGGCAAGTGTTGTAAATTCAATAATTTTATTAAGAAAATTAAGTAATATTGTGAAAGCGATACTAAAACAACTTAAATAAGCATGACATTAACCCATAAACGAAATTTATGACCTGATTTTGTAAAATGTAACTGTACTGAAAACAACAAAAAATTTTAAATTTTGTTTTTGTTTTCAATATAAAATTTTGAAACGAATTTTCGTTTCGTTTTACAAAATGAGGCCCCTAGAAAAAATTTTTAAAATTTTCTTATTATAACTGTTGTAATTACAATACTTTTACGACAATACATTGTAAAATTTCCCCATTTAAATAAAATATTAAAATCAAAACAACATTTAACTATAGAGGGTTAAATTTATAATAAGAAATATAAGATATACATATAAGAAATACAATATCTGTTGCAGTACTTACTCTTTTTAAAGTACTTTTTAAAAAGTGACATTTAACAAATGGGTACGTGTGATTTATTTAAACTTATTTATTTTAAAATCTTAAACAATTTTTAGGAAAAATTTTAGTTACATTGCTGTTTACAGCAATTACAATATCTGCTATAAACTGTAAGATTTATTTAGTAAATAATATTTTTTGAACTAAAGTTGATTAATTAACGAATTTATTAATTTAGCATATCGTTTGGATAAAAATGGCATAGCCATTTGTGAAGCTATAAAATGTTCACCGAAAGAAAGATGTACTTATCATCCCATATTAAAACGAGAAAGATGTGTTATGAAAAATGATCGAAAGCCTTTAATTGTAGAGGAAATTGAAAAATTGATAGTATGAATAAAAAAATAGTAAATTTAAAAAATATTGAATACATGGAAATGTAATGAAAATATTAGACAATTTTAAGTTTCCATAATTTAAATGTAAAATAAAAGAGAAGAATTTACTATATTGAAAAGGAAAAATAATATAAAACAAGCGCGAATGTTATATTCCGCCGATTCTATATACCCACCATCAACTTTTTCAAAATTTTCGTTACATGGGAGATGAGCGGTTCAAGAACCAATGTAAAGTGGGCGGACCACGCCCACTTTACATTGGATCCAGAAAATATATACTTTATGGAGTCTTAAGTGATTTTTTCGACATGTTACACATGGAGTGACAAAATCAATATATCCCCCATATTTTTGATGATGGGTATAAAAATAATAATAAACAAATGTAGAAAGACCACTTAAACGAGTTCTATTGAAGATCTAAATATAGGAAAAATATTTTAACATTTTTAAAAATACAAGTATATATTTTTTTTAAATTTTAAAAAATATAGACATTCATTCATTTAATGTTATTTAACTTTGAAAATGAAAATAAATTAAATATAAAGTATTTCTTGAGCATTAAAAATGTTCTTAAAATCAAATGTTTTTTAATATTTGAAAATTTAAATAAGTATTTGCTTTTTATTTGCCACCGACTGTGGCACGGGTGTCCAGAAATGTGGAGCCAACAAAATGTGTACTGTAGCAGGCTGCAAGTCAACCTGAGGCTACCAAAAATAAAACACCAAAAAAAGAACGCAAGTTTATATAGGGTGATAAAATGCCAATTCAAATAAAACTTTCCTTAATTTTTCTTCCATATGTTAGGCAAACAAATTCTAGTTTTTATTAATATTTAAAATTAAACTCTACAAATTCAAAAATATATAATTTAATGTACAAAACCCGGTTTTATTCCACGACAGATAAATCAGCGATTTCTATTTGCCCGCCAACAACAACAAAACTTCTAAGTTGGCATCTAAAAGTTGACATAAATCAAATATATTGCAAAAATAGCGCTCTCTGGATGTCAATGCCGGTACTACATATAATTATAATACAGTCACCAGATCGATCAAAAGATGGTAGTGCCGGTAAGCTGTATTCAAACTTGAACACTTTTCAAATATTTTTTTTTAATAAATTTTTTATTATGCAGAGCAGTGTTACCGTTTGGCGACTTTAGTCGCCATTTGCCACTTTTTCAATTACTTGGCCACTATTTTGGCCCCCTTTTTAAATGGAGACTAAATGGCGACTTTTTAAGACTATGTGCTAAATGACGAGAAACCAAGTTGTTTAAAATATATCCCATTATATTAATTTGCCAAATGTCGTTTTTAAAGTATTATTTTTTTTTTTTTATTGAAAATAGACATAATTTTTATTTATGGTCAACAAGGTAAATATTTGCGATAACAGAAACCGTTCATCAATGTTTTGCTACATTAAATTTCATTTAAATCTTTTTTAATAACATCTGCGGATTCTGTTTAAATAACTTTTTAAGAAGAAGAAGAAAACATAAAATATTTGATACTTTTGAAGTAATGAAAAAGTACTTCCTCAAAAATGACTTCCAATTATTTTTGCTGGGAATACTTGTGAATCCATGTGTTCCGCCCCAAATTTGTACGACGAGGATTTGAAAGACTGGAGTACGAGTGAAAAACTTGTACAAAAGTATAGAAGTATTACTACTTAATTACTTAAAAGATAATTCTATGTTAACTATTTTTGTGAATAAATCTTTATTTTTGCAATAATAAAAATTCCCAGCATAAAACAATGCAGTTCTTTCAAAAAAGGAACATTTTCACAACTTCAATAGTAGAAAAAATTGCATATTTTAAACTTTTTTGGAAGCTCTTAATAATTACTTCCAAAAATTTTATAATTATTTCTAATAAAATTTTTATTTTACAAATTTTAAAGCATTTTTATTATTATTTAATAAAGGAAAAAATTGTATAAACATAGTTTTAAGCAATGAACATGAAGTATAAAAGAATAACATCCTATCAATGACAACCATGCGTTAAAAAAATAAATTCTGCAGCTCTTTTTCACCATTAAGTACTTCCTTTCAATAACAACACAATATTAAAATCATGACTTTTTCAGTTCTATTTTTGCTGGATTGTTGTAAAATAATTATAAATTATTTTGTTATTAATAAAACTGACTTTTGTAGTTTTGCTACAAAACAAAAATTTTTGTTTTTGTTGTTATCAAATAAACTAATTTTAAGGAGTTTTTTTAGATTTTAAAACACTTGGCCCCTTTTTTTCAAAAAATCCCCTTTTTTGGCGACTTTTTATTTTGAAATCCCCTTTTTTGGACACTTTTTGAAAATTCTCAACGGTAACGCTGATGCAGAGCAACAAGAAAAAAATTGACTCGTTCAAAATAAAAGTGTACTGGTAGTCTAATAAAATTTCCAAAGTATTTTTAAAAATTATATTGAATGCCGGGTCGAATTTCTTGGAACAATTTTTGCTATATGATTAAAAAAAAAAAAAAACATTTAAATTATTCAATCTAAATGTTATTGTATATGTATATGATTGTTGTTTTAGAGAACCCAATTTTATTCCCAATTTAGGAATTACTTGGATGCCGCGATATTTTTGTAAAGACGTTATTTGCTTTACATGACTTCCAATTATATTGAATCTCAAATATAAAGAGTTATTTTGCATTTTATTGAAATCTTGCACATATGTTTCTTGTAAGTCTTTTGAAAAAATCCATTAATAAAAAAAATAAAAAGGTAATTTCGGAATATTAAAAGTGGTTGTGATATCCTCAAAAAGATCCACAACCTTCATTGGGTGAAAATAAAAAGGGTCATATATATTGTAATAAAGTTTAATTAATCATGTAGTCTAAACTTAGTCTCAATTTCTACAATATGAAACACACAACGATATTAAGTTAATCTAAAAAAGAATATTACGCTGTAAATATGGGTAGGTATATATGTTTGTATATAATATACATTCTTACCACGCAAGTATGTATGTGGTAGTTATTGTATCAATACGTAAATAAATAAATGTTCGTGGTATGGAAAACCAAATGACGATTTGCAAATGTCACCACAAAAACCAAAAACACACATACATACACCAACATATACACATACATATTTATACCTTCTAGTTAAATTAAAAAAAAAAAAAAACGAACATGCATCGAATTACAAGAATAACAATAACAACATTGTGCAAAACAAAACATAGATACATACAAATACATAATAAATATACAAAACAGGATACTCACCCACAACCTCAACTCCACAAACACATGCACAGTGGTGTCATTCTCATGGATACAGATATATCTCTATGAATATTGTTAGAAACCGCAGGATACCGATAATGATGCTGATTCGATCTAGTAGAAATGTTATGTTGTTTTCATTTTTGTTATTTTTGTTTTGCAGCCATGTTAAGTTGTTAACCTGCATTGTATATAAGCAGTAATGTGGTAAAGAAAACAGTTGTTGGGATAAAATGTTTATTAAGTATTTAATCAACATGATTAAAATTGTTTGCTTAATTCAACAAGTTATTTTTATGGTACAAAGAAATAAACATTTATTAAAGCTTAGATAAAATGCAAGTAATGTGAAATTTAGACAAAAAAGTTGTTTTAAATTTTAAAATTAAACTCTTCTGTCAAATTTCCATATGTTTTATATTTATTTCTTATTTTTATTTCATTTTAATTAAAGTAACTATTAGAATAATTATAGATAAGGATATTTTGCAATTTGTTTTTATTTTTTTGATCTGTGTAAAATTTTATTTCTCTAGACCATATTTAAATATTTTTTTAATACACTACTTCAGAACTTTCAACTTATACAATGAGGAAAACAAATCGATTTAAAATCCATTATGTTAATGATGACATTAAAAGTATTCAGTAACGGCTTTTTGGATTCGTTTACAAATTAAAAATATTCAAAATAGATAACAAATACTTCGATACTGCGCTGGTGTCAACTTGATTTCAATTAGCATTGATTTTCAGTTATGCTTTAAACAAGCAATGTTGAATTTGGACACATATAAAGCATGTTCATTCTTTTTTTATTGAGTTTTGTCTTGAAATAGGTATTAAAAAATCATAATTTTTAGCCGATTGGTCCATAAACAGTAATTTTAGTACATTATTGAAAAAACAAGAAACAAGCGCGAATGTTATATTCGACTCGGCCGAATTTATATACCCACCATCAACTTTTTCAAATTTTAAGTTATATGAGAGGTGGGCGGTAAAGTGGGCAGACCACGCCCATTTTTTGTTTCCGAGTATACATTGGTCCTTGAACTATTTTTACAAAATTTCGTTGACGTTTCACCTTAAATGGGAAGTGGGCGGACCACGTCCATTTTTAGTTTCCAAGTTTATATCAACGCTCAAACTATTTACACAAAATTTCGTTGTCGTACATGCTTTTATTTAAGAAATATCAGCAGAAAAGTATGAAATGGTCACCCTGTGTTTCTAGTTTTTAGCCTGTTTTCAACAGACAGACAGACAGACGGACATAGCTAGATCGACTAAGAATCTAACCAGGACCGAGAAAATATACACTTTATGGGGTCTTAAATGATTGCTTCGACATGTTACACACTGAATAATAAAATCAATATACCACCCCATCTTCTTGATGGTATAAAAATTTGATATTGTTCTTCAAAAATGGGTAAAAACTTTATAATTTTGTTCCCTTTATGACTAAAATATTAAAAATTTGCATTACAGTAAGTACTGTATAATATATAATTTTCCAAACAATTTTTCATCAAAATGCCTTAAAAAGTCTTCTAGCGAAACATATTCCCATGGACAAAATTTTTAAAATATTTTTTCCATAACCAGCATAAAATTACGAATTTTTTGATACCCATTTCGATTAAAAAATCTAAACTTTTTTTTACCAAAATGTATGGGACCCATGATTTTTCAATTGCTCATAGGGAACTGAAGACTAATTTTAAAAATTTTTTCGTATTAAGCAAATTTTTAGGCATTATTTGATGGGTCTTCCTACATTGAAATCTCGAAAAAGTCTTTCCTCGGTAAACTCTAATGTGTAAGCATGTTTGTGTATACTTTATAAATATTTAAAGTTTTCTTAATCTCATTAAAAACCTTTTCTTGCTTACCTTACACTTTTCCAAATTGTTCTTTCTTCCTTAATTATCATTCCAGTTCACTGGGCACTCAGTAATTAATTGCCATTGCTGCAATATGTCTCATATTGGAAAGCATCTTAAATAAACAATATTGCAAGTGTCAACTAAAAAAAACAATAAATAAATGAGTGGATAGGATATTCACTCGAATAATGTTTGTTTGATTAATCGACAAATTAAAATCAAATAATTGTTCGACGAGTAAATTATACTCTAAATTATAATCAAATAATTAAACTAAAAATATATTTAAAAAAATTGAAATTATTAAAAAAAAAACGGTTATAGCACTCGACTGTGCCGAGTCTTTTATAACATTCACCACCTTACCAAAAAATAATAAAATTTATGCCTTAAAGTATGCTTTCATATTTTCATATTTATACTTAAAAAAAAAAAATCAAAATGTCATAGCAAGCATTGCATTCTTAAAAAATGTATATATGTACATATAAACTTACTGCTTATACAATTAACAACAACAACAATATTAATCATTACGTCCTGTATATCTAGACAAATTTTTATCAATACAAACGTCAATTTTTTATCAATATAAAAATTTATCTAATGTGGACTAAATTTTTCTGTAAAATTGCAGCGTTAGAAGAAAATTGTAAGCGCTTTAGCCCTGAGAACATTGTCTTGATGTTGCTTAGTAAAAGACACCACTTTGGTTTTTGTAGGTACATTTTTGTTTGCGTTGGTATATAAATCAACTATTTATAGCTTGATTGAAAGCTCTTTTCAATGATGTATATTACTTGCTGGAAAAAGCTTAAGAAAGGAACTCAAAATTGACAAATATAAAAAAAAAAAAAATTGACACTGGGAAGTTAACACAACCAATTATAGCTTGATTGAAAACTCTTAACTAGTTCTTTTCAACGATGTATACTTCTTGTACTAAAAAGTTTAAGAAAGGAACTCAAAATTGATCGATGAAATATGTTATGGTAAAATTTTTGACAACTTTGTATGCTTGTTTGAAAGCTCTTAACTTAAACTTTCTAATGCTGTATAATACGCAAATTAAGAAATGTTGCGAATTGAAAAAATAAAACAAGTTTTTTTATATTAAAAAAAAAAAAAAAAACTCATAGAACTTTTCATCAGTGCCACGATGATAGTTGTCACATCCATAAAAGCACATGACCAGAACTAATAACTAACAATTTGTCATTCCCACAACAGCTGGTTTTACGCACCGGATGAAACTGGCTGTCAACTCAACAAAATCATATATTTTAATGCTACAACAATTAACAATTTTTTATGAGCAAAATTTAAATCTATAACTTACTCGGATAACTCGAGTAATTTAAAGACTACTTGATTATTCGATTAATTTGCAAATAAAATTATCAAGTTATTTAATTAATCGAACAATGAAAAAGTCGATCAAAATGTATGCCCTAGAACTTCTAGGGTAAGAAGATGAAAGGAAAAAACTCAATTGCAGATATGCAAAGTCATTATTTGCAAAGCTTTTTTTTTTTGCAAAAGAAATTCAATCAAAAAAGCCACATATTGACAACATATTTATGTCGTCCGTAAACCCAACAACATTTTTTAATAGAAAAATAAACTAAGCAGTAATTCAATGAATATATAAATCATTTACAGAAATATTTAATTACGTGATATTGTAGATGATTTGGAATAATAAAAAAATACACCGCAATATAAGAAAATCAATTTAGTTGTTTTTTACAACATATCAAGAAATAAATCCTTTTAACAAAGTCTTCATAAAATTTTCTCTCATTGCCACTATATAGCCAATATTTATATTATGACTTCCAAATGGATTCTTTAATGCTTTGCTGGGCAGAAGACATGTGTATACTTACTCCTTTTTAAACTTGACCAACACTTTTGTGGTTTCCTTTGCATTAACATACAATTAATTGTATATATGTATATGCATGTTTGTATAAATTATATTTACTTAACACCAGACAATATCCATCCCACCTACTCCACATAACTACAAAGACTTTTAATTCATAAGAAGAATGTGTGAAATATGCAATTGGAATGATGTATTTGTCTTGATTCTGACACTTTGCAATTGATTTTATGCGACAAATCTTCACCCATTGTACATACGTTTTTTTGTTATTATTTTTTGTCTTCTACTTGATATTGCAACAAATTTTTACTACTCGATATTAATACCAAGAATTGTTTTCTTTCAACTCTGATCAATTATCGATGAAATGTCTCAAATATCAACAAAACAGACTAAAACACATAAATTTACTATATACACATATGTATGTATGTATATATCTATATATACATATATGTATATATATATATGTATGTATATATGTATGTATATAAAAGGCAGCAACATAAAGAAGCAATTCCTAAGGAAATACAAATAAAATAAAGAACTTAAAACCATATTGTAGGGACTAGTAGGAAACATAATGCATTGTCCTTTGAAAGCAATACACAAAAAATTCTACTTACTGGTAACTAAAAAAAATAAAAATAAAAGCACAAAAAACGCTAGACCAGCAGAATCCTAGAAGGACAACAATAATGCCAAGAAATATATCAAGATTTATTCGCACATACATACATATATTGAACACATCATCTATACACTAGAAAGGATAAATTGACTAGCCAACTCCATCATATAAACCACTCACAGATTTATATACATGTATAAGTACATACGTATGTATATAGAAAAGAATTGTCCTTGTTCAATATGATATCATGATTTAATGAGTATAAATTGGTTCAGTAAAGAAATCTGATATAAAATGAGTAACTTAAAACCTTTATCTTCTTTTGCACAGCAAAATGAACAAGACAAAATATAGTAATTGAAGTTTTTTGCTTTTGTTTCAATTTCTATTTGTTTCAACACTTTTAATATATCGTCCCTGCGCTGACTAAATTACCTATGTAATTTTTCATAACTTTTCAGGAAAGCTGAAAAACTGTTTAGTTTTGCAGTTTCTTCGTTACTTCACTAAATTTTTACAAATTTTCTTCGTTTATGAATAGGCTTAGTAACACAAATTATATGTTTTATGAAAAAGAATGAAATTTTTGGCGCGTTTTGGGAAAAATCAACGAAAACTTTACATAAGTAATTTTGTGGAGCAATTTTTTGTTAAGATATGATTGTGCTTTTCTTTTTGCAGGTTCTTAAGTTCATTTAAATATAAGTTTGAACTATGGAAGGAGGTATTATTAGTAATATCGTGGTCAAATTTCAACTTCCTAAGATAATTGGAACATGCTATTAAACGGTAATTTGTTGATGATCCCAGAAAAATCTTCAAAAAAATTAAAAAAGAAAATTCACCAATATTAATGTTATATGTATCAAACGATAGCTAAAGAAAAATTAATCAACCCGTATTTCATAATTTTCAGAAAAAGGATTTTAAATAAGATAAAATTAACGATTTACTAAAAATTCCTGAACTCAATAAAGTGCGACGATTTGTCCGAATACAAAAAATGTTGCAAGAGTACCCTCCTAAAATTAAAGATTTATATGTCTTAAACTAATTCCCAAAATATTAGGAATCAATTATTTCACTTTCGTGAGCTGGACCAATTTTAAAGTACCTCCAAAAATATTATTTTCGATCAACACTATACACAACTTTTAATTTTTGATTAAAAGAAATCCAACATATAATAGGTATCGCTCAGATGACATTGACAGTATGGTCTTCCGAGCTTTTTCCTATTCTGATTATTAAAAAAAAAAAATAATAAAAAACTTTATAATAATCTGAAACTGAAAGACAGACAGACGGACAGACATCATCAAAGCTTTATTTAACGTAAGTCTGTATCAGTTAGTTTCATTGTAACTAGTCTTGGGATGTACACTTTCAGGCGGCATATCATAAGCAGCGTTACCGTTTGGCGACTTTAGTCGCCATTTGCCCCTTTTTCAACCACCTGGCCACTTTTTTGGCCCCTTTTTTAAATGGCGACTAAATGGCGACTTTTTAAGACTATGTGCTAAATTACGATAAACTAAGTTGTTTGAAATATATCGACCCATTATATATTAATTTCAACAAATAAATTAATAATTTTGGAACTGTCTTACAGTATAGTGATATAAAAAACCGCGGAGTATTTATAAATGAACTGAAACTGTTAGTAATTAAAAATAATAATAAAGTTTATCATCATACACCAAATTTTTTGGACTGAATTGTAAAAATAAAAAAAAGATTCGATGAATACTTATATCCTAATTTAAATTTTTACGTTCCTAAGAGCAATCTCTCTCGGCAACTTGTTTTTTGTTTTTACTAAATTATCAAAAACAAGAAATAGTTTATCTAACATACTTACGACAATACTTGTGAATTCATGCGTTCCATCCTAAATTTGAAAGTCTAGAGTAAGAGTAAAGAACTCCTACAAAAGTACAGGAGTTTAACTAAATAAAAGAGGATTGTGTGCTAAATATTTTTGTGAATAAATCTTTATTTTTGCAATAATAAAAATTGTTGTAAAATAATAATAAATTATTTTGTTGTTAATAGAACTGAATTTTGTAGTTTTTCTTAAAACACAATAATTTGTTGGTATCAAATAAAAAAATTTTAAGGAGTTTTTTAGGTTTTAAAGTAGTTGGCCCCTTTTTTTCAAAAAATCCCCTTTTTTGGCTACTTTTTATTTTGAAATCCCCTTTTTTGGACACTTTTTAAAAATTCTCAACGGTAACTCTGATCATAAGTATACAATATTAAATATTTTATGTTTAAATTTTATTATTACCATTTTCTCTAAAAATATTAATAATATTAACTTGTATGAAAAATTATGTACATAGGTAATTTTGTTGGAGCACTTTATATATGGTTTTACATAGGTAATTTGGAAATCCTAAACTAGTCGAGATATCGACAAATGCTTTGGTGGTCATATGTATAATTAGTAGGGGATCTAAATGCAGCAATAAAAAAAATTTCCAACATTTTTACATAGGTAATTCAGTCAGCGCAGGGACGATATTTGGTTTCAATATAAAACCATTACCACGTGCTAAATTAAAGCGTTTCTTATATCAGGGGCCTATATTAAAAATTCTTTATTTTAGATTTGCATAAAATTAAGTTTTTGATTATATTCACTAAAACTACCCTCATCCAGTGTTACAGTTTGGCGACTTTAGTCGCCATTTGCCCCTTTTTCAACTACCTGGCCACTTTTTTAAATGGCGACATTTTAAAACTATGTGCTAAATGACGAGAAACTAAGTTGTTTATAATATATCGACCCATTATATATTAATTTCATCAAATAAATTCATAGTTTTGAGATTGTTTCACAGGATAGTGATATAAAAAGCCCCGGAGTACTTATAAATGTACTGAAACTGTTAGTAACTAATAAAAAAAATAATAAAGTTTATGAACATCATTCCTCATTCCTCATAGCAATCCCTCGGGGGAAGCTATTTTTTTAATTAAAATTATCAATAATAAAAAATAGTTTGTCTAACAGACTTAAGTCAATACCCAGCAAAGAAGTAGTGTAAATTCGGATCATTTCCAATGAATTTAACAAAGGCTTGCCATTGGAGGACGACAAATGTAGTTTTTAAAGTAATTTTTTTTTTTTATTGAAAATATACATAATTTTTGTTTATGGTCAACAAGGTAAATATTTGAGATAACAAAAACTGTTCATCAATGTTTTGCAACATTAAACTTCATTTGAATCGCTTTTTAATAACATCTGCGGATGCTGTTTAAATAACTTTTTAAGAAGAAGAAAACATACACTATTTGAAACTTTGGAAGTAATGAAAAAGTACTTCCTCAAAAATAACCATATAACCATTTATTTTTGCTGGGAATACTTGTGGATCCATGCGTTCCATCCTGAATTTGTCCAACGGGGGTTTGAAAGTCAGATAGAAGTGTTATTAATTAAAAGAGAATTATATGTTAACTATTTTTGTGAATAAATCTTTATTTTTGCAATAATAAAAATTGTTGTTAAATAATTATAAATTATTTTGTTATTAATAAAACTGAATTTTGTAGTTTTTCTTAAAATACAAAATTTTTGGTTTTTATTGTTATAAAATAAACAAAATTTAAGGAATTTTTTTTAGGTTTCTAAACAGTTGGCACCTTTTTTTCAAAAAATTCCCTTTTTTGGACACTTTTTAAAAATTCTCAATGGTAACACTGCCCTCATCTATGGTATAAATTTTAAACTTAGAGTGAATTTTCTTTTAAATTTTATCAACGATTACTAAAGTGAAAGGGGTCGATAATAGCGCTTAATTTAAGTGACATCAATATTTTAATGATCACATTTAGTTTTTGTATTGCTCAATAAACAAAAAAAAAAATGCATTTTGATGTCCACCCGTCTGTACATCTGTTTGTCAAATTTTCTTTATTCGATAGATAATTTTGTTCTTTAACTAACCAAAAAAATATAAAATTGGTTGAAAGTGAGGGCCAAATATGGAAATAACTTGACCGAAATCATGCAAAATTGAGATAGTTTCAATTTCAAATGCATATAACTCGAAAACTATAATAGTAGATGTTTTTCAAATGCCTTTAAAGACTTTAATGTAACATAAAAATCTTTGATATAGGTTAAGGAAAAAAATTTGGCTAGTGGTTACAATTTTTGTATGTCAGAGGTACCCTTCTTTGTGTACTCTAGGTCTACTCAGTACATGGAGTACAACCAGTGGTATTAGCATAAATCCAGGAAAAACGGAACTTGTCCTCTTCTCTCGTAGATACAAGATTCCATCTTTCCCATTACCACGCCTAAATGGTGTTGAATTGAAGGTGTCAGATAGTGCGAAGTATCTTGGGATTATACTGGACTTCAAACTATCCTGGCTCCAGAATACACGGTTAGGGCCTCAAAGGCCGGTATAGTCCTATATATGTGTAGAAAAGCCATCGAAAATCCTGTGGAATAAATCCCAGGAATACGAAATGGCTTTTCGACATGGTGATTAAGCCCATATTTACGTACGGGTCCATAGTATGGTTGAGGGCTATAGAAAAATCCACCTATATCGGAATCTTTGAAAGGATTCTGCGTAGTTCAGCTTTAATTATTACAAGTACGCGTCGTACAACTCCATCGAAAGCCTTGTTCGTTTTAATGAACTGGCTACCGGTGGATCTTAAGGCCAAACAGATCGCCATAATGTTGGCAACTAGGCTCAGAATTATAGGTGCATGGAATGACAGAGGTTATGGCCATGCAGCCGACTTAGTTCTTCAATGACTTATCCCTATGTTGATTTGTTTGGAGGTGTGTCTACATTCCCGCATATAAGAAAAGTATTTACTTCAAATTGCCGGATCACTGCAACATTTTACAAACAGAGATCTCGGCCATAAGTAGAGCGGTATACTGGTTAATGTACTATAGGGTATTCAGTGTGGATATCCAAATCTGTACAGACAGTCAAGCCACGATTAAGTCGCTCTCGAGTGTTTTTTCGAACTCCAGGCTGTTATATGAATGCCGGAAATTTTTGAACGAGATGGTGAGACATTTAAACCTGGAACTGGTCTGGGTTAGGGATCATTCAAATACCCCGGGGAATCTTATTGCGCACGAACTAGCCAAAAACGTTTCTCTTCTCAAAATTGAGGATATGGATCAGCTGGTTGGAGTACCGCTTTCTTCAAGCAGATCGATAATTCTGCGAAACTTATTAGGGATTGCACAATATAGATGGACAAACGAGTCCACATGTTCAATCTCGAGGCAAATATGGCCGCATTATAACGGACTTTGGTCTAACCCTCATCCTGGGACTATTCTAGTAGCCATTTTTACAGGGCACAGGATAGCTTGTGCGCATGCTAGGAGACTAAGACTTCCTCTTAACTACTTCTGTAGAAGTTGCTACGATCAGGAAGAGGAATAGACAGAAGAAACAAGAGACTAAAATAAGGACTGATAAGTTCGGAGGTCCATTCATGCATGTATTATCGAATCTCTCAGATATTGACATTAGAGCCATCAAGCAATAAAGAAAAAATTCTGTATTTAAGACTCATACAAAGAAACTGATAAGGGAGATTGAAAATTTTATCAAAACTTCATAACAATCAATAGTTTATGAAAAGTGGAAACGCATATAAGATATAGTTTATAATCTATAATTTATTTGATTATTGTGTGTGCCAACTTTTAAGTGAATTGCTTTAATAGCCACAAAACTGTGAAAATATTTAATATCTCAGAGAGTATAAAACTAAGTTTAGGTTAAATGTTAAACTAACAAATCCCCTTATATCTGAACTATAATTACTATACCATTAAAATTCATAGATATCAAGAGTATATCGAACAGCATTAAATATTTAAATTCATATTCTTCTTCCACCTATTAACAAACTTTTTCACTTTATTTATTCTTACTTACTTTTACATAAATTTTTCAAACTAAAACACCAGATCATATAAATATTTTGTGCTCAATTTGAAAGGCAAAAATAAAAATAAAAATCCCCGAAAAAAATAAAAATAAATAGAAAATTCCCTCAACTGAATAAACTATTTTTGTCGTTTTTTTTTTTTTTTTTTTCTATATTTTTTTTTTTTTTTTTTGGTATTTATCCACATTTACCACCAGTAAATGTTATGTGAAATATAGACGACAAAACAAAAAATAAACAGAAACGTAAAATAACATTATGTTGCACATACGAGTATAAAATATACTTACATAAGTATGTGTCTATGTAATTCTGATGTTGCAACAATGTGATAAACTACAACTGCGAATATAAAAGAATAAATTGTCGTATTGAATAACAGAGGATAAAATGCACAAAAAAATAAACTTACAAATAAAGTATGAACACAACTACAACAAAATAGTTACGTTAATAGTACATGGATTACTGAAATATGTAAATATACAACTAAACATTATGGTAGCGCCAAAAATAACCTAAATATTCAGTGATCTAGCTTATCAAAGACTGTCATAAGGGCCAAATTTGTGAAAATATTGTATTCTAAACTGGATTTAAAAACTATTATTTCAGTTTGAAACATCGAAATCTTATTTCTATTCTTTACAAACGGGATTATTCTGATATACACACATACATACATATGTATGTATTTTATTGTACTTATGGGGTAAACCTTTTTTATGTTTAAGGTGAATGCGCTTTATTGTGTAACTTGACAATAGAAAAACAATAATATGGTCGAAATCATAAGATTATTTTATAAGACTTTGACTGGAAGAAAAAAGTGTGGATAAACGGCTTAACTTCACTAGTGATCGACATATGATAAATGAGTTAATTTTGCATCAGAACAATTTCAAAAAGAACTACAGGTTGCACAAAGATCACAGACCAAAATAAGTACAAATATCCATAGGATTTGTCAGTCAATTTATTTAGATACACGTGATCGTAAAGATGTAAGCTTATTTTTTTTAAACTACTACACCGATTGAAATGAAAATGATCGATTTTGCCCAATTTCAATACCAAACGTACCTTATCGAATAATTGAGCTCTATAGTAATTTCAACAGACAGACGGAGATAGAATCGTCATACAATTTCATGAGGACCCATAACATACTTTGGAAGAATATTTAGATACTTTTCAAACTCAAAAATAGGACAAAGAGGCATAGCTTTCTAGTATCTAGTATAGATTAGATTTAGATAGATAAAAGATTTATTCTTTACAAAATTGCACGATTAGTAAAACCTCATTAAAATAGCAGAATGTTTTTTTACTAAAAGATAAATAGTTTACAAAATGTAGGCGTTGCACTTTTATTAATAAAATATCCTATATTACCTCTCAGAAGATTTGCAATTCAAATATCACAAGCAATCTAGATATATTCAATAAAATCCTTGCATAACACTGGTCGACAAAAAAATTGTTTCGTCCTCCTTCAAAAAAAAAATGTGGACTAGAGGAATTCCGCATGCTAAACTAGAATCTGCTTTCAGTTTTTTCTACTCAGGTCGAAATTTTTTTATAGGCGTGTCTAATATTGCGCCTTAAATAAGCCGATTACTCGTGTATATTTCACTATAACTAGAGAACGCTATGCATGTTTTATATAAATGATACACCAAAATATGCGGAATGAAATTGGCTTTAAGTCATTCTACTATTTTTATCCGCTCAATAGTTAAGGAGATATTTCGAAATAAGTGTGCGAATTTTTTCAAAAAGTTTTTTTTTCGGACACTTATTTCAAAATAACTCCGAAACTATTGAGCACATAAAAAAATTAAGTTTAAGAGAATTAAAGAGTCCGCATTAGTGTATCACTTATGTCAATCGTACACACCTTTCTTGAGTTGTGAGGAAATATACTAGAGTAATGGCCTTACTTTGGGCGAAATATCAGACACGCCCATAAAAATAAATCCATACCTGAAGGAAAAAAACTGAAAACAGATTCGTGTTTAATACGTCAAAATGCATCAAGTCCAACTATTCGTCTTTGGGGGAGGATTTTTTTTTTTTTTTTTGTCGACCAGTGTAATCAGCCTTATTACGAGTATGGTTTTTTTTCATTTAGAGATATTATTATTGCACAGTGGTCCCAAATCGATTTTTTTTATGTAATTTGTGAACCGCTGTAGATATTTAAATAAAACTTCGCATGTCAAGAAGAACTTAAAATTAGAATTTTAAGCATGTTTTTGAAAAATAATGTTAATATTTGGAGCTATATAAATTTTAAACAAGTAGAGGTATTTTATTCAAATTTTTTCACAATATAGATAGACTTGTTCTAAAATCAGGGAATTAAAAAGACTCCCGCTTTTTTGTACGAAAATACACGAAATCTCAGTCCTGGGAAAACTTGTTACAATAATTGACTTTTTTCATTAAAATGGTCACCCTGTCGTTGTAAAAGGCGTGGCTCAAACATTTGGCTCGGTTGAGATTTGAACCCACGCATTAACATACTGGTTGTGTTTGTTAGTCTGCAGTCTTACTCGCTACACCACAATCGCCTTATATTTTTGTGCGCTAAAAAGTAGTTTTTATATAGGGAAATAAATAAACACAATTTATAAAAAAAATGCGTTTACCTTGAGTGGGAGTTTAATTTTAAAAACACGTTTTTTTAGTTAGGCGCTCTAGACAACTGATCCACTTAAAAATCAAATTACTTTCATATTTACTAAATACCAGTTATTGAAGTAGTATTAAGTAATGCTGCGAGTGGCGAATAAGGCTAAAATGTAATGCATACAGGAATCTGTTGATTTTAAAAATAGAAGCTAAGTTTTTGCTGGGTATTTATGATCAGATTTCTTAAAATATTAATTTTTATTGATGTTACCAATTCATATATTTGAAGAAGGGATACATAAATGAAAGGCAAAATTTGCGTATGAATCAGTTTGTAATCTAAAATAGTTTTTTTTTATTACATTTATTTTAATTACATTTTTGGTTGTTGTTAAGTTTTTTAAATTAAAATTTAAAAAATCTTTTTACAACTGCAAAAAATATTTTATATCCTGACATTTCATTACTTATTTATAACCTAAAATATAACTAGTTCCTATTGCTATTACTTATCATGACTTCAGTAATGCTTTAAAATCAATGCGCTTTTTAACAGCATGGAAGTAATTAGTTATTGTAATGACATCTAAGTAATGTATAGGGTAAGTAGTTGCCTCTAATGTCATCACCGTGTTAAAATAATGAGTTATTCAACTAATGTGTAAGTAGTGGAGAGCCATTATATTAGCTTCTTAACTCATTACATGGCAACCAAAATTTTTGCTGGGTTATTTAGAATTTTTTGATTATTTTCAATAAATTTTAGGGTCCGAATTAAGGCAACCAAGTTTAAAAAAATTAAAAAAACGAGCTCAAATATAAGGGTAAAATTTGCTTTGACCCAAATATCACTTAAACTAAAAGCGATAACACATTCAAGCATGTTTTTTGCGGAGATTTACAAAAACTACCCACTCATCATAAAAGAGTTTGGTGAATTTGTAAAAAATACATACCAGAGGTGACCAACTTTTGAGGTCTACCATCTACTCTCTACAAAAAAAAAAAAAAATAGATTTGGGACTACTGTGAGTTGTCGAAAACGCCAAATATACGACTATCTTTAAAGTTCTATTATAATTTTCGCTGCCATGAGTGTCCTTTTTCAAGAAATTGTTTTACCGTATTTAACGCTCTTAATTGCATAATTAAAATTAGAAATGCTAAGCAATAAAAAACAAATTATTTGTAAAAATTTTATTTTTAGTAAAATACAATTTTATTGGCGAAATATTTAATTTTCGGAAAAAATTAATTTTTAGTGAAAAATTTATATTTTGTGAAAAAAACAAAAATAAATAAATAAAAATTTGTGAAAATTTGGATTTTCTGCATTGTTGCTGCAAGCTATCTAATAAGAGTTGCCAGATTCAAAATATACGTATTTAAGTTAAAATTTGAAATTATAGAGATTTAATTATAGTTTTTAATTCCGACCTTTTGGAAGCTTGCAATTTTACCAAGCGAGAATGTTATATTCTGCTTGGCCGAATGTATACAAACACCATCAACTTTTTCAAATTTTATGTTATATGGTACTATCTGCACAAAATTTCGTTGTCGTACATGCTTTTGTTTTAGAGATATCAGCAGAAAAGTATGAAATGAAGCTACAACGGATACCCTGTGTTTCTAGTATTTAGCCCATAACTTTTCTGTTTATAAACCGACTATGCCGGATTTTAATAATAAACAAACCTTATATAAAATAAATATTTGAGCAAAATTTTGTCCCCATCAGTTGGCCCGCTCGAACCCTATACTGCTTTCAACATGCAGACAGACGGACAGTCGGACACTTGATCGACTCAGAATCTTATCTGGACCCAGAAAATATATACTTTATGGAGTCTTGAATGATTTTTTTCAACATGTTACACACAGAATAACAAAATCAATATAAACCCCCTCCCCATATTATTGTTTTTGTAGCTTTTTTACCGATTTGGATTTTTTTTTTTTTTTTTCAAAATATATATTTTTAGTTTTGGCTGGACACTGAACACTTATCAAAAAAGCTGGAAAACCCAGCCGAATCCTGACCATATGGCAACCCTATTTCAAATGTGACACTGTGCATTAAGTCATCATCACATTAGTTTTTTATTTATCGGTAAAGTGTTCAAAAGATTCAGCACAAAACGTACTTTTTCACATTTAAAAATCCTTTGATCACATATACGGGGGATTCACAAAGTGTACTATCATGTCGTATTGTCATATGTCGTAAAATATTCCAATGTATAAAAAATATTGTTATTGCTTTTCCTTTGTAAAATTTTATGACATTATGACAATACGACATGATAGCACACTTTGTGAATCCCCCAATAGTGTTTATAAACCGGTTAACCGAAAAACCGTTTTTTTCTTAAAATTTCGGTTATTTGCGAACTGGTTAATTTGAAATATTCAATTTCGGTTAACCGGTTTATCCGGTTTCTTCGTGTCGGTTAACCGGTTTAAAAAATTTACCAAAAATATCACTAATTTCTTCTTTTTGTTACTTTTTTTTTGAATTTAAAATATAAGAAAATTGTTTAAAACAACTGAAAAAGCTTGCTGTAAGATTTTATATAGGATAATAGGAAAAAAAAAGAAAGACCTCAAAAGTAGAACTAAATAAGTGCAGAAAATGTACTTTTAAATGATTAATAATTATTCTAAACATTAAAAACATCTCTCTTAAGCCAAAAAAAAAAATTATATAAACATTTCTTTAAGAGAAAAACTTCAAAAGTGGTGAATATAAATTATAATATAAAGTACATTATTCTAGGTCTGAAGCTTCCTTTTTAAATTAGAAAAATTAAAAAAAAAAAAAACTAATATTAAAATTACTTTATAGAATAATTTTAAATCACTATAAAGCTACAAAAGCTGTGCTAAAAGATTCCAAAAAAATTGTTTTTATAAATTATATTAAAACTAGTCTAAAAGCTGAAAAAAGTAAATATGTCGGTATTTATAAAGAACAGTGTTTATTATTTGGTTCATGGTTAAACCAATAAGCAGAAAAACACTTTTTATAACCAAAAATATTTTTATTTAGCTTCAAATTAGATCAATTATTAAAATGTCGGTTAACCGAAAAACCGGTTTTTCAAATTTTACCCAATTTTTGGTTAACCGTCAAACCGGTTTTTTGAAAAGTCGGTTTTTTATAAACACTAATCACATACATTCTTAAGATTTGTTGTAGTGAATTGATGAGGTTCGATGTATTTTTTGCATACAGAAAAATTTTTACTATTATCAGGTTCATGTTCCAGCAGATTCAAATAAACAAAAACATATCTACGTTTTGTTGTGTGGCTTCTATGTTATGGATACTTCCTCATTGTATATTTCGATAATAAAAAAGTTTCTTTCATTCCAAGAATCTCGGTAGTGATCTCACAAAATCGTTCTTAATTCACTACAAATTTTTTTTTATACATACCTTTTCATAAATACCACTATATACATATGTACATATGTATGTACTTGCAACATTTATCGAAATAAACTAAAACCAATGCCATTGAGGTAGACAGTTGCAAACAAATACGTTTTTAAGTTATAAAACATCCTGTTGCTGCTGATGCATATGCACAAGTCTATGAATGTTACGAAAAAAAAAAAAAAAAAAACAGCAGCATCAAGGATGTGTACATATGTACATATAATCGCTTAAACAGGCTTTTGCAGTCAGTTGAATGTGGTAAATTACGGATGTAGACACAAAAAAATAAAATAGGTTAAATTTTGAAAAGAATAACAAAAAGTAACTTTTTAATGTAAACCACATGAGAGGAAGTAAATGAAAAAAAGAAAATATTAAGCGATTTAAGTCGCTGGTACATTAAAGGTACATGCATCATTAAGTGGATTTAATAGATATAAAAATAAATTCTGTTGGTTAATATTGAAAATCTGTGTTATTATAAAGGCATTTATATTTGCTATATCTGGCACGTTCAATTATCTGCTTCAAGAACTTTTTTTTTCTTATTTTTCTTATAAATTTAAATTGTTTAACCGAGTTTCACAAAATTTTATTCAACTTAGCTTTAAGCAAAAAATTCACGGTTTAACCCTCGTAATTTCTTTTTATTATTTTAGTTTGTACTGAATTTCAAAATCGTTCTTTTCCCTCTACTATTTATAGTATATATTCTATTACCACAACTTTTTGCAACAGTTTATTGACATATGTAAATGTGTATGTATGTATAATGTACATTGTGCATATGTCGCAATGTGTTAATACAAAAAATAGATTAAGTACAATCATTGGAATAAATTTAGTAACATATCAACCTGTATTTATATAAAAACCTTCAAAACTAAATGAAAAAGAATACATACATACTATACATAGATATGTATGTAGGAATGTTTATGTTAAATCGAAATAAGAATCTTTCTTTTGCATTCGTCATGATTGAATGAATGCACAAATGAACATTTTTAGTTTTAAAACATAGAGAGTGCATTCATCTTTAGAGCTAGAATGACAAAGACAAACGATTACTTGTGTTTTTCTTTTGTTAGATAAATACTTCTTTTTTTGTTGTTTTTCGCTTAAAGTTTATGTTAATTTGACACATGAATACAAATGAAACTTATACACATTCAATCAATTAGGAAAATACGTTTTTTTAAGGTTTCCTCGTTTGTAAAGTGGAAATACATACGTAATTGAAAATTTTATTTAATTTTAAGATATTGTTTCTTAAAATCTTTACATCTTGGTGGTACCCTTTCGCGAACTGGCAAAAAGTCCTTCCTCGGGTATATTAAATTTTTTTTTTTTTTAATTTGAAGATTCTTGAGAGACTAATTTAATGACATTCAATACATGCCGGCCAGGTTTAAATTAATATAACATATACATTTTACAATTTGATACCAATATTATTTACGGTAGAAGGGGGAGCATTCATCATAGGGACACATCTGTCACTACCAATTATCTTAAAATGGAAGCAATAATTTTTGTTACACAAATAATTTCCCTTTACCAGAGATTTTTTATCTTTCAAATTTAGATATTTTTAATTTACATTTAATTGAAGGTAGACGTACAAATTTGTTGTTTCAAAGAAAACATTCATTAAAATTCAACGAAAAAATTTGGACTCTTGTGAACAGTATATTGAAAACATTCGTTAAATTTATTTGTTAATAAAATAAGTCAATCAGTTATTTGTTTAAACGTTCATTAATTTAAAAAAAGTAGTACTACTACCCAGTTGGCCAAATGATCTAAGACGACAATGTCTTTGATGATTTATGCAAGACATATACCCTATTTCCTAAGTTTTATAAACGACAGCTCAAAGGAAATCATCGTTAACGACAAAATAAGCGTCAAAGTATTGCATTTTATTTTGAATATAAATACAATGTTAAAGACAAGAAGAGCGACAACATCTTACATATTGTCTTCTATCAAAGCTTAGTAGCGACACGATAAAAGACATAGAAATAAATTTTGTCTTCAATCAAACTCTATTAATGAGGATGTAAGCGACTTAGTGTTGCATATTGCAGTCAGTTAACAGCATTTTTCGACGATTTGAAAGACCATGTCTTGAATTCTGTCATCCATAATCGATGTTGAAAACAAAAAGAAAGATATTGTATTTATTGGCTTCTTTGATCAAATGCTTTTTACGAAAAGAATAGCGACATTGTCTTTAATGTTCTCTTTTATTTGATTCTGTTGACGAGAAACAGAGAGACGAAGTCTTATATATTATCAACTTGGTAAAAGACAGATTAAACGACGATTATCATAATATTTCATCCATAAGTGATGTTAAAGACAATATGAAGGACAATGACTTCAATATAGTAATGTTTTCAATTATTTATGTTTTAAATGACGACAATGTCTTTAATGTCTCCTTTATAAACTTTTGTCTTCAACAAGTTAAGCGACAAGGTGTCATTGTTGTCTTCTATTTAGCTAAATTGACGATGAGAAGCAGTGTTGCCAGGACTTGAGAAAAATGAAGCGCTGCTTATAGAAACTAAACCAATGGGCGAATTTTTTTTAAATTATATTTTTAGTAATGCCTGTTATATTCAAACATAAAAGAATAAATTATTTTCTGTTGGTTTTTAAGGAAATATCTAATATTTTTCAGATTTCTTCCAAATAAAGGTTTTAATGTGTTTCGGTCACTTTTTTGCTCGAATAAGTCCACTTATTTTTAAACTCCGTTTCATTTTAAGCTGGGCTTTTAATGTCCTTTAAATTGTTTTTTTACTAGAGCCCAATATCTTTCAATTGCTAGGAGTTTCGGACAATTTTATGGATTAGCGTCTTTCGGCACAAACACTAACAATTTCTTTTTTACCACTCCATTGTTTTGTTGCTGTAATGAGAAGAAGCGAGCACAGGCCAGAAAAAAGTGGATACACTGTTTTGTCTTAGGAAAGGGAGAAGTCTTTTCCAAAGGCCTCATTCACGTATATTTCTGTGTTAATGGAACCATTTTTTAGTGCTTCTTTTGCGCATATGCATATGGCATCCCAAATCAAAAACTTTCTTGGGAATTTTGATTTCTTTATACACGATATTTTTTTTCCCATATTCCCTCTAGCATCTGCATCTGCAGAATTCCTGGCCACGAAGTTGAAAAAAGTTAGCCTGTACAAACGTTTGATCGTCTATTATACACTAATCATAATTACGAAAAAAAATCGTCTGAAGAACTTTCACGTTATTTTTTACCTCCAAATTCTTGTTCTGCATTTCTATTAGGATTTTTATACTTTATACGTTTTCAGGCTAGATTTCCTTTCAACTTTTCTGATAAAAATTCAAAGCAATTAACTTTTTGTGACACTTTTCTTCCAGAGATGAGGGGATTTTCTCTGAAAATCCTTTCTATTTTATCGGGGTCCTACAGCCTGAAGATAATATTTTTCTTCCACTACCAGGATTCCATTCAGTGACCATGTCTTCTTTATATAATATTATGACCCAAGAAACTGTATTTTTTGACACAACTGCCTTTCTAGCAATTGTTTTATATGACCGATGTAAGATTTCATGAAAATTTTCAACTATGTGTTTTTTGGTGTTTTTTGTTCAATTTCTATTTTAAGATAAACTAGTTTCGCTATAACCATGAAACTTATCACATGGCTAGTAAGCATAATGACAAATGTAAATCAGTTAACATAATTATTTGTTTTTCACCACATCAAAAGTTATAAGCCCAAGAGCATGCACGGATTTTTTCGTGAGCAGTCCTTATAAATAAATTCGATTTCATTGTGCGAATTAATACACAAAATTGCTTAAATTGATGATTCTGTACTAATAAAATTAGTAACTTTTTAGCCTTTTTAAAGCTATGTTAAGAATCCAAAAAGGCCAGAAAAAAGCTAGACGCTAAAATTTTGAGGCTAAAAACAAAATAAAAAGGCTAGATTTAGCCTTAAAAAGGTAAACTGGCAACACTGATGATAAGACTGACAATATCTTAAAGGTTTTTATTCAAAAACTATGTTGTCGAAAACGTAATGGTCAATGTTTTCTTTTGTCGAACTTTTTTTGACGACAGATTGAGCGACAAGTTTTGAATGTTGTCTTCTAGTATTTAACATTGTCGTTGACCCAACATCAAGGATGTCTTAAAGACATGACCAACTGGGTAATACTAACTTATACATTGATTTAACAAAGATGAAGCATTACTCAAAGAACAAGTTCATTGAATCAAAAAAATGTTTTGTTAGACTTTAGGTAGGCTAGAACCAAACTGCGGTATATTGGTGGCAATAAAGCAATAGCACCGGTTTCTTAATAACATTTAAGTACAAATTGACACCTAACCGCCCATCAAAGTTCCAGTTGGGAACAGGTTGCCAAAACTACCCACACTTAGTATCAGTTGAGAGTCAATTTCTAGCTTGCCTGTTAAATACACATAGACTTAAAAGAGGGGTGTACATAGTCCCCTCAGGAGCGATGCTAAGTAAAAGTGACAAAGGAAAATTTGAGAACACTGTCATAAATTTAATCAGGCAATGCTGTGACACGCGGCCGCAAGTCAAAGTTGAATTTGTTTCAACTTTTTTTTATATGGTGAGAAAACATGATCAGCTGATTGCCGCTTGTGCTGCGTCCCGCGTACATTGGACTTCCACTAATAGCTAGATCGACTCAGAATCTAACCAGGACCCAGAAAATATGAACTTTATGGGGTCTTAAATGATTTTTTCAACATGTTACACACGGAATGACAAAATCTGTTTGATAGTGGATACAAAAAAAAAAAAAAAAAAACTTAATCATGTTCTGAACGTAAAAGTGTACCTTTTTGTTTAAGGGAGAAACTATATATTTTTTTTTTGCCGATAAGTGCAAATTCAAAAGAATATTTTTGTTCCAACTATTTTTATCTCTTCTAATTCAAACAAACACATTACAAACAAATTTTTTGAAGAAAATAATTCCCCTAATATTAATCTCAAAGCTAAAATTATTATTTTTTCTAGTTAAGACAACAAATTTATGTGGGAGAGTAAAATATATTTCTATTCATAAATTGAATTAAATCTTCGTAAGAGAAACTTTTAAATACATGAAAATATACTTAATGTAAAATAAAATACATATAAAAATATAAAGAACGCTTTTATAAATTCACTTTCTTATGAAATTAGATTTTTTGAGCTCTCAAGGCTAAATGTCTTTATCCAAGAAATTACTTACATGAATCGATACAAAATATATATAAAAAGCAGTTTCTAACCTTTAAGCTCTAGCCAATATTTATTACAGTAGATAAAATATATTAGAACCACCATTTAAATATCTATGTAAGTACTTTTCACAGTCTCTCTTCAAATTATGTAGATGCCTTTAAAAAGACTGCATCATTAAATATACTTTAGATAAATTTCTATGTATGCGTTTGCATAATGAAATGTTTTTACACAACAAAATTGTCACTTTTCTATAGTTTAGCTTCAACCTTACTCACCCACTTGATATTAGAACAATTAAAACTTAAATAATGTACTAAAATGTAAATACAACTAACATTTACTATTTACACTCACACACACACATATAAATACATTGACAAAGACAGACACATTCGTTGAATAACACTTTAGTAAGTGAACCAATTAAATTTTATTAAACCTCTTTAAGTGGCAGTTAAACACTTAGTAAATAGTATATAGTAGAGAACAGAGGGGTGTTGCAGGAATAAAATAACAATGCCAACCATTAAAGATAAGCATCACCATCCTCAACATGCTGCAAGGTTATGTTGCCAGGAAATGTAGGTACGTATGTAGTTACGTGTGTGTATTACAGGTGAAAAAATGAACACAAAAATAATAAAATTAACAATAAAATTATTCAAATTATTAAGAGAGTATTTACTTTTTCTTATCATAATACGTGTAATAACAAGTATTATTATAGAATTGCAATGTGTTGAGGGGGAAAAAAGAATACAAATGCAAGAAGGATAATAAACGAATATAAAATAAAAATTTAAGTAGCACTATTTAAAAAATATTTACTAAGTAAAAAGTAGGTAATTATGTATTTAAAACTTAAATTTATGTATTTGTTTGACATTTTATGAAATATTTGTCATTTAAAAAATGATAATTTTAAAATACACATCTACTATGTATAAATATGTAAAAAAAAAATAAGATGTAACAAAACCTTCAAAGAACAATGGGACATTAGGATTTTGTAATTGCATGTTACCCTCTTGTATTAAGAAGTGAGATCGAAAAAAATCTTAACATATGTATATAAAATTCAATAATTTGGAAACGGTTGATTTTAGAGTTTTGATCTCCTCTTAAAATCTTTGATATTTTGGGACACCGTTTTTGTGCACTTCAATTAATTCTTCACAAGAGCCCTATATCTAACCACTGGTCTTAGCTCCAGACAATTTGGAGGATTGACCTCTCTTGGTACAAAAAATATGTTATTATTATTGGTACCACTCCAGAGCTTTCTTACCGTTGTGACATGATGCCAAATCGGGCCAAAAATATGTTTTGGGACACCGTTTTTGTGTACTTCAATTAATTCTTCACAAGAACCCTATATCTCTCCAGACGATTTAGAGGATTGACCTCTCTTGGTACAAGAACTATGTTATTGTTATTGGTACCACTCCAGAGCTTTCTTACCGTTGTGACATGATGCCAAATCGGGCCAAAAATATGTGCACATTTTGTTATCTTATGAGAGAAAGGAGACTTTTTTTTACAAACATTGTATGATGAATATTTCGGTATTTATAGAGACCACTGCAACAAACGACTTGCTTCTTTTTCCGCAACTGCATAAAGCTTGCCATACCAGGAATTTTTTAGAAAACTTTGTCTGCTTTTGTGTCCAAATTTTGACCCGAAAGCTGCGAAAAATCTGCCAGTGCATACGTTTCGTCATATGAAATTTGATTTTAATCTCCATGCACTATTTTTTACAGCATTCCTGTCTGGAACTTTTTGGGCTTTGTATGTTTTCAAGCCTGCGTTGGCTTTAATTTTAATACATCAAATAGTCAGAGCACTAAGCTAACCGAGCTGCTTTTCTACCAGATGAGTTTGGAGCTCTTTTCAATAAGCTTTCAATTTTTTTAGGCCTTCCCAATATCATGAGGACCTTTTTTTCTTCTCGAATCAATTGTCATTGGAAGCAGTTTGACGGCAGACCTTTAATTCTTTGGCCAATTGTTTGTAGGACCAATTTTGATTTTTTTTTTTACAATTTTTAACTAATTTTTTGTCACTCATTTTTATCAAACTCGCAACAAATCAACATGGTTGTCATTAAAAATAATAACTGACATATTTTTCAAAGATAATTTGATCAAAACAAAATTTAAATATTACTTCCGAAAAAACTTATGCTAAGAATTTTTCGATCTCACTTCTTAGCATTTATCGAATATGTATCTTCATTCAATTCTAGGTTTTTTATAATTGTAAGTCTTCTGCATACATTTTTGTAGGCTTGCATGGGTCACATGAAGACCATTTGTAATTCCCTATTTATTTTACCCTATATTTTGTATGCATACTGAAGTAGCCTTTCCATATGTTACCACATGTCTGAATCAGGTATGTCAAAATTGGTACGATTGTATTTTTTAGGTATACAATGGTATACCAATGACCAGTGTTGCCAGTTTAGCCTTTTTAAGGCTAAATCTAGCCTTTTTATTTTGCTTTTAGCCTCAAAATTTTCGTTTTAGCTTCTAGCTTTTTTTCTAGCATTTTTTATTACTCTTAACATAGCCTTAAAAAGGCTAAAAATTTACAAATATTTTTTTTACAGGATCATCAATTTAAGCATTTTTGTATATAAATTCGCACAAATAAATCGAAATTATTGATATTTAATGACAATTTTCGGCTGCGGCGCTTCATTTTACAAAAATATTATGATTATTTTTTAACAAACTTTATTACCCATAAAAACTATTTATGTTAGATTTACAAAACCACTAAAATATCTTTAAGAAATACCAAAAACTAATGACAACTAAAAAATAAATACGTTTTTAAATAAATCTATATATTAGCTTTTTTCTGGCTTTATTTTTTGGGACATTTAGCCTTTTCTGACCTTTTTAAAAGTCTAATTTAGCTTTTTTTTTTCTCAAGTCCTGGAAACACTGCCAATGACCAATTTGGTACAATTTAAATGTGTCCCTAATTTAAATTTTTTATAAAGTTGCTATTGGAAACCAAATTTCAACATTAATTGTAAGGAAAATTTAAAATATCTCAAAATAGTTACGATAAAGCACTATGATTATTCTTGATACCCAGTCTCAGCTTTGTATTTTAAAATAAAATTCTTGTATACTTGAAAGTATTATAAGTTTATTTCGGAACACAGTGTGAGATTAAGATGATTTAGCCGACCAGATGTCAATATTTTATTATTGAATTTTTGTAGAAATGTGCGTAGACAAGTAAAAAATAAATAAATCTGACATTTCACATACAATAACTGTTCAGCGAGGAGTTGATTCAAAGTGAGATATTTTTGTGTTTTAAAAAACTCAGAATAAATTTTTTTTGGAATCTAATTTTTCCATAATTTGTTTCCATGTAAATACCCACACTGAGATATTTAGAAGAGTATTGGAAAAAACATTTAATCACGTCTACCTTTGAACAAATATATGCTGAACATATCAAAATTTGATAGAGAAAAAGTAAATAAATTATTAATACAAAAAATTTTACTTCGTTTTCAAGATAATTGGCAAAAACGAATGTGCCCCTATTTCGAATGCTCCCCCTTTTACCTAATAAGACTTTGTATTTAGGTTCTTAATCACATTTAAATATACATATAACATAAACGTTAATGTTTTTTTATGATATTTTATTAAATTTAGATCTATTTACAAAAGGCTAAATGTTTTCTTTAAAATAAAAAAATAAATACCAAGATTTTTAACCTTCATATCGATAATAGGATTCTCAGTAATGTCAAAATTAGAATTTTTGGCCTGTTAATTTAGTAAAATACTAAATTGTGTAAAAATTCTTCGGCATTTTCAAACTTCAACCGATACTTCTTCATTTTGGTTCAATTGATGTTAAAAAATAGTTTAATTTTAATAGCTGTTAAGTAAAATTTAAAAATTTCAATTGACATCCCTGGTCAGATTTAAAGTCGCTAGATTGCTCCGAAGTGCAACCTTTAAAGTTTTATAAAGAACATGTCTTAATGTAAATAGACATTATGATACATAAAATAGTTTCATAGAATCCATTGACATTATAACACTTTTGAAAGTGACTCAATGTAAAATAATACTTTTACATTTTCTGGTATGAAAATTAATAAAATATTTGACTATTTCAATTAATGCAGACTTTATGGTATCACTTATATACACTCATCTTTATATCTTATTTCCTGTTACTAACAAAAGTCATTCCTTAAATCTTAATATCTTAATATTTTTAGAATTTTTATATGTATTTGACATAACACTGTTTCCCAAAATTCATAATTATATAGAATTTTTACATTAATTAAATTTTTTTTTCTCTCATTACAGGTAAGTGTCAACACTGACGAGAAACAAGGACCACGTGATTCTTAATGGTAACAGAATTCAATTATCAAAATGAATGCCAGATTCAACTGAATCTGCATTATATAAATATAAACAAGTGAGAATGTTATATTCGGCTTAGCCGAATCTACACGCAGAGAAAAAACATGATCACCACAACTATTCAATGATTATATAGCCATTTTTTCATTGATTTAAATATACTGTGTTCATGATAGCAACGTTTATGATTCTGTTTAATCATTTAATGATTACCCACAATCAAAATTTTAATATGGTTCACTGAATTATAATATGTATTTAAATATGTTTATATGAAATCATATATATGATAAATCCACTCATTTAGTCAATTCTACAACCATTCAGTTCATTTTACAAATTTGGTTAATTCTACAACCATTAAGCCATTAACTTTTAATGCCTTTTGAATACACATTTTTGTGTATCAGTCCAGCAGTTATAATTCTCATTTAGTTTATATATGAACAAATATAAATTGACAAGTTTTGTTTTTATTCAGTATGATAAATGTACCACATATCGTGGTACAAATGTATATAAATATGATAACATGGGATTATATGTATGATAAAATGGGATTTTATATATGATGAAATGGAATTATACTTATGATGAATTAGTTCATATATATGATAGAATGGAATAATATATATGATAAAATGGAATTATATATATGATGAAATTAGTTTATATATATGATAATATGGAATTATTAAATGATAAAAACATGATGAAATTGAAAGCAATACTTAAGAAAAGGTTATAAAACTTACTAAATGTTATTAATAAGGTTATGAACATTACTAATAAATTATAGATTGGAATCATAGTAATGATTACGTACAAATATACTTATTGTAACCTGGAATCATATATTACAATCATAGTATGTTGCTCTTAGTTTATGGTCACTGGAACCATATTTTTTCTATGCGTGTATATACCCACCATCTGCAATATTTTAAAATTTCACCTTTTATGGAAAGTGGGCAATAATGTGGTGGGATCACTCCCATTTTTTGTTACCGAGTTTATATCCATTCTCGAACTATCTGTGCAATATTTTATTGTCTTACATGGTTTTGTTTAAGAGATATTTGCAAAAAATTATAAGCTGAAGTTACTACGGACACCCTGCGTTTCTACACGCAAAGAAAAAATATGGTTCGGGTGACCATAAACAAAGAGCAACATACTATGATTGTAATATATGATCCCAGGTTACAATAAGTATATTTGTGCGTAATCATTTTTCTGATTCCATTTAATCATTTTCTCATCATTAAATGATTCGGTTTAATCATATTTATAACTTTTTTTTACAATATTTCTTTCGATTTCACAATTTTTTATCATTTAATAATCCCATTTTATCAGATATATAAACTAATTTTATCATTTAATAATCCCATTTTATCATATATATAAACCAATTTTATCATTTAATATTCCCATTTTACCATATATATAAAGGAATTTAATCATTTAATAATCCCATTTTATCATACATATAATACTATTTTATCATATATATAATCCCATTTTATCATATATATAATACCATTTTATTATATATATAATGCCCGAGTTTACAATACTGAATATATTTAAAATAAAGCACATTTATCTGAAATTTTTATTTATTTATTTATTGAAAATATTGAAAAAAAAAATGTTCAGGTATAAAAATTTATTAATTTTTAATTATTAAATTATAAGTTACCCAGCAAAAACTTGGTAATGACATGTAGTTACAGATGTAGTTACTTTGTTATGACAACAACTTACTGTCTGCATTACATAGAAGTTGTTTAGTAACTAATTATTTATAACCCAAATTTAAATAATTATTTATGATCAGATTTTTGAAAATATTAATTTTTATTGATTTTTATAAAGCAGTTGCCAAATTTGCGTATGAATTAATTTGTAATCTAAGATAGCTTATTTTTATTACATTTATTTTAATTACATTTTTGGATGTTGTTAAGTTTTTTAAATTAAAATTTAAAAAATCTTTTTACAACATCAAAAAAAAAAAAAAATATATATATATATATATATATATATATATATATATATATATATATATATATATATATATATATATATATATATATATATATATATATATATTTTATATCCTGACATTTCATTACTTATTTATAACATAAAATGTAAATAGTTCCTACTGCTATTACTAATCATGACTTCAGTAATGCTTTAAATCAGCTTGGAAGTAATTAGTTATTGTAATGACATCTAAGTAATGTATAGGGTAAGTAGTTGCCTCTAATGTCATCACCGTGTTAAAATAATGAGTTATTCAGCTAATATGTAAGTAGTGGGGAGCCATTATATTAGCTTCTTAACTCATTACATGGCAACCAAAGTTTTTGCTGGGTATTAATAGTTTTTTATATAATATTTATACTCTACATATTAATTTTTAACATATATTTATATTTATTGTTTAAATATTATTTACATATTATATTTTATAATATTTACATAAGAATTTAATTCAACAGTTTTATGTTTTCTTTGGCAATGCAATGTAATTAAAATTAAATAAGTTTCAATTCTAATGATTTAACAGATATTGAAAAATAATAATCCTCATAATCTACCTGAAAGGCTTGAAAATGTGAGTTAAATCCATGGATTAAAAGCATTTGATCGCAAAGATAATAAGATTCATTAGAGCGATATTTATACGACCAAATAATTGAACGTCATCTTCATACATTCCAATATGGATAACCATTCCTGCATATCTCAGAAAAAGACATATTTTTCATTTATTTTTTTTATTTTGTTATTTTTTAAACTTAGAACATAAATAAATTGAACACTTTTCCAAAAACACACAGCTATATCGTTTGCCTTCTAATAAACTACTGAACTTATACACAAAAATGTGTATTAAATAGTTATGCAGAAAATAAATATGATTAACGATAAAAATACAATAGTTGTATGAAATCAAATTATCGTCAAAAACAAATATTTTATATTTAAGGAAAACATAAACATTTTCAAATACAAACATTCAACAGTTGTGCAAAACAAAATATGATTTAAAATCAAATAAAAATATTCGCTAAATGGTTGTAGAATTAACTAAATTTGCAAAATTAACTTAATGATTGTAGAATTAATTAAATAATTGTAGAATTGACTAAATGATTGTATTTATTCATAAATATGATTTCATATAAACATATTTAAATACATATTATAATTCAGTGAACCATTAAATCATTAAATGATTTAACAGAATCATAAACGTTGCTATCATGAACACAGTATATTTAAATCAACGAGAAAACGGCTATATAATCATTGAATAGTTGAGGTGATCATGCTGTAACCACGTTTTTTCTCTGCGTGTAGTATTTGGACCATAACTTTTTTGTTTAATAACCGATTTTACCCATTTTCAATATCAAACTTACCTTATATAAGATAAATATTTGAGCTAAATTTCCCTGCTTTTAACATACAGACGGACAGACGAACGAACGTAGCTAGATTAACTCAGAATCTTACCAAGACCCAGAAAACACCCGCCATATTACACACGGAATGACAAACCCAATATTCCCCCCATCTTTTTGATGGTGGTTATAAAAACAATATTTGTAAAGGAAGCCAAAATGTCTAAAAAATATATATTGAACAAAATATTATAAATTACTATCAGGGGCCGGAATTTCATGCAAATACATGTTTCTTACATTTACACCTAAAACGGCATTTATGAAAACTCATTACGAATCAGAGAATTTGCTTTAAAATATCATCGATTTTTTAGTGAATATGTTTGCATATTTTGCATAAACTGTATATTTCTATATCCCATTTTGAGTAAAATACAAATTTAAGCAAATATTTTGTGTAAACAATGAATTAAAAATCATAGGTTTTTAGTTTTTATTCAATAATAACTCAAGCTACTTGTTTGTTCTTTTATTGTAAAATAAAACTAATCAACGAGGCTATAAACCCTTATAATGGAATCATATTAAAAAGGTAGTCTATAAAGGAATTAAAATCATTTAAAAATTAACCTATTACATTCGTTGATATATAGAAAAAGTTTCTAAGACCAAGTACTTAGTTAAATTTTTCATTTGAAAATATAAAGAAAATTCTATTTATGTAATGTGTAAATAAAAATAAAATTCATTTGTAAAAAATATATATATCAACAACCTAGTTGGTAATGAGCTAGTATGTAAGCATGAGTATTTTGGATTCAATTCTTATCAGAGACTCTGCCCTATTTCACTAAAATTAGAATATACATATGTAATTGTATTATTTCCATGGTTATTAAATTTTTCTGAACAAAGGGGTGAATTTCAAAGAAAATTAGGTTAATTTAATAATATACAATATGTAAATACATACATACTTATTTAATATTTATATATATATATTTTTTATTTTATCTGCACAAGTGTCAATAACATGTGATAAACAAACATTTTAACAATAATTTTGTGCCCATTAACAAACAATATAAACGCATTTTTTTTAATTCCTGTTCTCTTTATATATACGTATGTTAGTATATTTTTATTTTTTCAATTCATTCAAATCCATTGTCAAAACAGTCATGAAAGAGAGCAACAACAAAATAATCTTGACAACAAGCAAACAAGCGATGAATGTATGAATAAATGTATAAAAAAAAAAAAACAAACGAAGAACGCAAGAATGAATTAATGGATGAATGAATGAAGTTATGCAAATCACTTGCAATTTATCAATGTCTCAATAACTGTCATTGTGTAATTTTCACATTTCAAAAAATGTAAATCAATGTACAACGATACATTTACACAGACAGATACTATTCTGTATTGCATAAAAATAAGGATTTAGTATTTAATTTTTTTCTGCACCATCAGAGTTCCCATAATAATCATCATTTAAAAAAGGAAAAACTAATAACAAAACCACAATAAAATCTGTGTTGTTATACATTTTTGTATTCGTGTAAAAAAATAATAACATAGAAAAGAAACAATATTTTCTATGTATATTTACAATATTGTATTCTCATATAAGATTGTAAATTCAAATTTCTTTCAGTTCTGCTTTGATGAGCTCGCTGAGCATTACCTTGTAACGGTCGCACTGGCCAAAATTTTCAAATTAACAATTCTAAACAGGAATTTGTTGTTTTTCTTAAATTTTTTTATGAATATTAAAATATAATTTTTTTATTATTATTTTTTTTAGTTTAGTTTCTACTTGCAACTACTCTAAATTCCAAATGCTAAATGAGTACTAGGGTATTTACTCGAATATTGTTTACTCGATTAATCGACAAATCAAAATCAAATAATGGTTCGATTAAATTAAAATCAAGAATTTCGAATAAAAATTTATTCGAGCAAATCATGCCGATTAATCGAATAATTCGAGTAAAAAATATTATAAATATTTCCTTTCTTAACTAGTTTTTAGGATGGTTTAATTGTAGTTTTTAAAAAAATTTTACTTAAAAACAATGTTTCAAAATTTTTATAGAATATTTAGAATCTAAAAGTGACACCACAATTCTGAAGTTTATTGAACAAAAATTTTACATATTTTATAAAAATAACCGCACGCAAAGAAAAAATATGGTTCGGGTGACCATAAACTAAGAGCAACATACTATGATTGTAATATATGATCCCAGGTTACAATAAGTATATTTGTACGTAATCATTTTTCTGATTCCATTTAATCATTTTCTCATCATTTAATGATTCGGTTTAATCATATTTATAACTTTTTTTTATAATATTTCTTCCGATTTCACAAATTTTTTATCATTTAATTATCCCATTTTATCAGATATATAAACTAATTTTATCATTTAATAATCCCATTTTATCATATATATAAAACAATTTTATCATTTAATATTCCCATTTTATCATGTATATAATCCAATTTTATCATATATATAATCCCCTTTTATCATATGTATATATAATCCCATTTTATCATATATATAATCCCCGCTTTTGTAATACTGAATATATTTAAAACAAAGCACATTTATCGGTAATTTTTATTTATTTATTTATTGATTAATTTTTAATTACAAAATTATAAGTTATTAATAATTTTTTATATAATATTTATACTCTACATATTAATTTTTAATATATATTTATATATTCATTGTTTAAATATTATTTACATATTATATTTTATAATATTTACATAAGAATTTAAATCAACAATTTTATTTTTTCTTTGGTAATGCAAATGTAGCCAATAAAATTTGATTATAATGATTTAATAGATATTAAAAATAAAAATCCTCATAATCCTGCTGAAAGGCTTGAAAATGTGAGTTAAATCCATGGTTTGAAAGCCTTTGACCGCAAAGATATTAAGATTCATTACAGCAATATATGTGGTTTATATGACCAAATAATGGAACGTCATTTTCATACATTTCAATATGGAAAACCATTCCTGCATATCTCAGAACAGGACATATTTTTCATTTATTTTTTTATTTTGTGGTTTTATTTCACAATTTTTTAAACTTAGAACACAAATAAATTTAACACTTTTCTAAAAACACACAGCTATACTGTTTGCCTTCTAACAAACTACTGAACTTATACACAAAAATGTGTATTCAATAGTTATGTAGAAAATAAATATGATTATCGATAAAAATACAATAGTTGTGTGAAATCAAATTATAGTCCAAAACAAATATTTTATATTTGAGGAAAACATAAACATTTTCAAATACAAACATTCAACAGTTGTGCAAAACAAAATATGACTTAAAATCAAATAAAAATATTAGCTAAATGGTTGTAGAATTGACTAAATTTGTAAAACTAACTTAATGATTATAGAATTAACTAAATAATTGTAGAATTGACTAAATGATTGTATTTATTCATAAATATGATTTCATATAAACATATTTAAAAACATATTGTAATTCAGTGAACCATATTAAAATTTTGATTGTGGGTAATCATTAAATGATAAAACAGAATCATAAACGTTGCTATCATAAACACAGTATATTTAAATCAACGAGAAAACGGCTATATAATCATTGAATAGTTGTGGTGATCATGCTGTAACCATGTTTTTTCTCTGCGTGCGCATATATGTCTAAATTACAATACGTAGTTAAAAGTCGTTTTTCGATCACAAAAATTAAACAAAAATATAAAGTCACTTCAAAAAATCGTAATGTAAAATTCAAATAATAATAAAGAAAATGGATTCTCCTTTTTATATTAAATGTTTTATAAGAAATAAATTTGGAAAAACATATTGGGTCTACGAATGTAAGTACATAGTTTATATACCAATAAATTCTCAGTCTGGTGTAGAGGATATAATGGAGATGGCTTGGATAAAATTTGTAATATAGAAAGAATACGGACTTAAAAATAAAAGGTGGTCCAAAGAGCTTTTTGTCATTTTCAAATGTAATAACTCAGAAACTAAATAATATATTTTCACAATCAGTCATAGTAGTAGTTTTGATACTAAAGATGTTGAGATATTTTTTCGCTATAACTAAACCATTTAAAGACATTTTATGCTCAAAATTAATCAAGGTTTTCTAGATTGAAAAGTGATGTTATAAGACAAAATCGGTAATTATTCAAAAGTGAATAAAAACTCAACATTAATTTTTATTTTTTATCAAAAGAATTGATAATCTCTTTTAGTTTGGTATCATTATTGTTTTTTTCACAGTGTAAATCTAGTCACTTTATAGCGTTTCAAATGACACTTTTATATTATATTTTTTAATAAGCATTGAAAAAACGAGTAAAATTTTGAAGGTATTATTTACTCGAGTAACTTAAAAGTTTTACTCGATTATTCGAGTAATTTAAAAACTGCATTTTCGAGTTATTTGATTATTCGAACAATGAAAAAGTCGAGTAAAATGAATACTCTAATGAGTACTAAAACCTTATTAAAATCCTCCGTCAAAATGTGAATTTTATGGACATAATTATTAGAATTTTTTTTCCACTTCGCAGGGACGATTATTCATCCCCGCCACTTTTAGATCGGAGGTTACCATATAAACGAGTTGCTCATCGATCTCATACAATATCACACCTTCAAGTCTGGTAATTTTATATTACAAATAAAAATAACTTGCAAATAAATTACTCACTGTTTATACAGAAAATTGCATATTTGTCGTACCAAATGGGAAAAATACTACCATTATAATCGAAAATTTTATGAAAGTAAAAGAAATGGCAACGGAGCACGTTGGGATAAAATGTGTCATAAGTAGCGATTAATTGAATTTTGAAATTTAAATATTTGTAATAAAGTTGTGTACCGAATAAAAATAAACAAAAATATATACGAACATCAATTGAAATCTTTAAGTTAGGTTGTGTTGTTTTCTTATAAGGAGCTGTCAAAGTTGAGCATTTTTTTACATTTTTCAAAATGAGTAAAATATTAAAATTTCATCAACTTTAAGTACATTTGTTTTAAATAAATAGTCTTTTAAAGTAAAAATTTAAAATGAAACCATCATCTTACGGTATTTGAGTGGACTTTTCTTCAAGTATTTGAAAATTATATTTTGTCCAAATATTTTTGTTATTTTTTTGAAAATTGGCCTAAAATACACTAATTTTTAATTTTCATGGAATGCAACTTAAAATGTTATAGAAATGTTTGTTGTGAAAATTTTCTGAAAAAGAGTTTATGTTGTCCACTTTAATATTATGAAAAAATCGTGCGCATATATAGCCTGATTTGAGAAATATATATATATATATATATATATATATATATATATATATATATATATATATATATATATATATATATATATATATATATATATATATATATATATATATATATATATATATTTTTTTTTTTTTTTTCGAAAAAACTATCAGTCCAGTAGATTTTATACAAAAAACAGCTTAAGTGCAGATATTTTTTTCGCTTTATCAAACACTAAATAGTGGGGCAGAATCGAAATAAATCTGTAACTTCTAATCGGCTGGTTGATTTGCATGAGATTTCACATAGGCGTAGCACAGGACATTAGCATTTTGAGTTTAGAAGCAGGATCCCAAATACGCTTCATGAGCGGAGCTATAGTGGTTCAAAATAGGGTACTAATGTCATAGAAAATGTTTAACCACTAGCGAATTTTTGTCCTTACCCGATTTCCAAGTTTGTTATATCACCTTAAAGTCTTTGATAATTCTTTTAGATAACATGCTTGCATGTACTATTTCTCTTATATATTTCTCGATATATATTCATTTGAAATTTCAAAAATCTCATCTTTGCAAGATGTTGGTCAATTCTTTTCCATATATATCCTAACATTTTCAACCGATTTATATATATATAAATATAAAGAATAGACTCTGAGGGAAATAAAGTGAGTGACTCTTAAGCCACTATTCTGAATCTGAGGACTCATTGTGTCCAAACAACGGTATAAGTAATACTTTGCTTTACATTATGATTTTTGTAAATCAACATTTTTTTTCTTAAAGAATAATTGATCACTTATATATACATAAATTTTATATTTCCCTTCTACTCTACAAATAATTTAAACACCAGCACAATAAATAATTCAACAATAATATATTGTATGCTGGTGACACCTACAGAAACAAAATACAAAACAATAAAATATAATATTATTTATGATCTTACAAACGACGAATATGAATACACAATATAAAGAACACATTAAAACGTACGTTTTTTATGGGAAAAAAATATTGTAACCGTTTTATTTTTAAGTTTATTATATTTTTATTATTATCTACATACTTTACCTTTTTAGCCCTTTTCTTCTTTTGTGAAGGCAACGTAAAAAGAAAAAAAAAAAAAAAACAAAATTTTGTTATACAACCGTATTCTTTTTTTTTAATATCATATTTTTTCCTTTGTATTTTTTATTCCATCTGTTTGAATGAAATCTTTGTTTCCGTTTCCTAGTACTTACTCTCAACACACACACACACTAACATATACCCATTTAATCTCTCACCTACACGCTCATACTCATACAGACATATAGAATTCAATCAAATTCCAATTTATAAAATATTTTTCAAGTGTGAAAATTTAACACGTTCCTGCTAAACGTGATTTGAGAGTTTATTTATAACAATGCATGCGTGTGTAAAATGTGCCCGAATGTCTTTGTGTGTGAGTGTAAGAATAAACGGACAGGAAGCGGAAAATAAGTGCAAAATATTGTTACTGAAACTCACACACATTCACTATAAGAATTTATACATATAAAATAAATAACGTGAGTAAAATCTGTTTTACTCTCTTATTCAAGTTTTACTCCTTTATATTCCCACAAGTAACAGTTTATGCTGCTGTCACTACTTCTTTCTCAGACAGTCGTCGTTGTTACTGACATTTTGTCGTTAACAATATTATAGTAAATGATATTGTTATCTGCTTATTTTTGTTGCTGTTGTCATGTTATTTATTGTCAAACTAACTTACAAAAACAAAATATATCCAGAAAAAAAAACTCAAAGAAAATAAAATGTAGAAAGACGTTCGGAATAAAACAACACTTGCAGGCATCTAACGTGCAAAAGAGAGAAAGGAAACAAATACATATAAAGAAAAAAGACGTCAAATAAAAACAAAATACAAGTTTAAGGAAATACCGTTAAGCATAAAGTGTTTATTGCTTAATCCTGTGTCAAATCCCATTATCATGTATTTAAAGTTTTAGAAATTCGCCTGTTGTTCTTTTTATTTGTTGTCAATACTTTGTAATGTAAAAGTACGCAGTTATTTAAGTAAAAATATACTAAAAATACTTTAAGTTAGTAATGCCGTGTAACCAAATAGAGTATATTTGTAAGTTGATAAACACAATAATTCTGTAAAACTTTTTCAAGTTCAATCAAAATGTAAGTTTAGGTTTCAAAACTTACACTGATATTACTATACTTTCAACCCACACACTTACATAATACGAACTATAAATGTATATGAAAGAAGTAAAACTAATAACTGACTGATTTTTTTCAACAGAAAAATGGTACTTTAATGTTTAGTAATTTTATCCTAGATGTTTAATTTGAGAGCACTAGTTAGATTTATTAATCGAGATATATACTATTAACTTTATATATGTAGGTATTAGGGTGATCGACGCGGTTTCCCAACCGGTTTTAAAACCGGTTTTTTCAGTCAATGTGCTGTCGGTTTTTTCAAAATGTTCATTTTTCGAATGTCGAATAGACCGGTTTTTTTAAACACAAAAAACCGGTTTTAAAAATAGCATTTTATTTCAGAAAACATAGTGATAGTGATATTTGAAAATTTAGGAATAATTTTTTAAATATTCATAAAGACGGATTTCTTATGTTTTTAAAATATAGTTTAAGTCTAAATTGGAATTTATTCTGTAATATTAAACAAATAAATAATTAATAATTACCCTGTATGACCCAATTTAATTTATTTGATCCAATATTTCCTTTATTTTTTAAAGGTGTCGTGTTAAAAAAGTTTCACCTGCAGAATCGTTTCAATTGAGACAGGCTTCCATATTAAGACATGGTTTCTGTTTATGCTAACTAAAGATATATAATTTGCTTAGCATTTTTTCTCTTTCCAAACGACGTAGAAAATTAAAATTTGGCTTAATTATAAAACTTTTTGTCCAACAAATCCTAATGGAGCCATATTTTGAAATTTTTATCAGGGAGCGGATATAAGAGGATTTATGTGTCTTTTTCTAAGAATTTTTTCTCTTTCCAGAGCTTTCTAAAGCTCCCAGAAGACATAGAAAATTAAAATTCAGCTTAATTATAACCCTATTCGTTCCGCAAATTCTAACGGAGCCAGATTTTGAAATCTCTCGCCAGGAAGCGCATTTACGACGATTTTTTTATTTTGAAAGGTTTACGAATTTAAAACTTAAATTAATATAATTCCAATAAATTTGAACGGCTTCAAATAATTGACTTCGATTAGGGAGAGGAAGGTGTCTAAATGTTGTTCATATTTTTTTCTTTTAATTTTCGGATTTGTGTGTGCATATTTTCATTATAATATTATTTTTCCTGACATTGTTAGGCTTTTACGCTTGTATTTAATAAATTTTAACTTAATTATAAGAATTGATTTTTTTAAAGAAATGTAGTCTTTTGATATAAATATTAACTTCTGCAAAAAACCGGTTAACCGGTTTTTTCTGAATTTCAAAAAGTGCAACCGGTTTTTTTAAAATACCAACTATTCGAACTATTCGAAAACCGGTTTCTCAAAAAAGTCGAATAATCGATCACCCTAGTAGGTATATTAATGCCCGTTAAGTTGAGCTATCAGTCCATGGTAAGTGAAGTAATGCATCGTATTTTGTATTTTTAAAAATTAAAACTATGTTTTAAAAGATCAATGCTAATTCCATGAACTTTTTCAAATTTGAGTTTTTTCGGATTAAATATTTTGAAGTCATATTCACATTGGATTTAATATAACTTTAGTTAGATATTTTTATAAACAAACAAAAAACACATTTACATATATAAAACGAAAAACCAAGCTATAGTCGGTCAAGACCGACCATATGATACGCTACACCATTATGTATGAGCATACAAATTCGGGAAGGGGAATTATATTAGAACTTTGGCCAATCGTAGACCAACACTTTTACTAAATGCAAAATAAAAAATACAAATACAGAACAATGCGTTGATACTAATATCTACATGATTTTATGCACTTTAGGGCGATTCTCGGAAGTGGGTTTATATGGGAGCTATGGTAAATTATGGACCGATTCTAATAATATTCGGTAATGTTACTTATATAAAACTTATTTGTGTTGAATATTAACTTGATACTAACATTCGTATGGGATTTATGCACATTAAAGGGATTTTCGGAAGAGGGGTTAAAATTTGGTACAAAGATTGATACTTGTACAAAATTTCTTTGCGTCGAATTTCATTAAAATATTTATATTTTAAAGGCATTTTTGAGTGTTGAATCTCTATTCCAGGGGGACATTTGTAATGAGGGCTAGGTGAAATAATGGACCGATCACAACCAATTTCAATAAGCTTCTTCCTTGTTTCATAAAAGTCCCACGTGCCAAATTTCATTGAATTTTTGTGCACAAGGTTTACATGGACAGCCAACCAGCCAGACGGAAAGACGGACGGACATCGTTAGATCGATTTAAAAAGTGATTCTGAGTCGATTGGTATACTTTATACTTTGTTGGATAACTTTTTCTATGCGTTTCAAACATCCGAAATAGAGACAAACGCATAATACCCAAACCACCCATGATGGTGTAGGGTATAATTATCCTTCCACGTCAAGTGATGTTTTAGGAGTATATTTGAATAATTGTAGTTCAGAAGGAGATCTGAACGTTGAATAATTCAGTTTGATTTTTTAAATTTTCTCAAAAGCTTTAATTTTGTAATTAACAACTTAAACTTTTTAATTTTATTTTAAATTTTATCAGCAATGAGGCCTTCCGCAGCTTCGGTTTTTTCTCAATAACACTATCAATTGAAGTGATTTGAGTACTTAAAAAATCGAAGCCCTCTAACTTGGTAATAGTTTCAGAAGGAAATCCATAGTTGGAACAGACAAATGAGAGATTAGATTTTATATTTCTTGATGTTAATAATCGTTTAACATTTTCTATAAACATAAAAACTTATTACGTCTTTTTTACAATTAACTCAGTTGTTTAATTTTGCATCAAAATTTATTAAATATGTTCAAGAAAAAATAAATAAAAAAATAAATTTTGGTATGACTTTTTCTCCTATGCACATTTTTAATTCATTCAATCATCTACTTGATTGATTTAATTAATTTATTAATTGGGAATTTTTTTCTGTTTTGTATTTTTTTAGTTTTTAGTAATTGATATAAACATTTCGGTGAGAGGTGCAAATTTAAACAAGTTTATAATTGAATGAATTATTTTCATATATATTTGTTAATTGGTGACTTTTTTCTGTGCAACTTTAGAATCATTGTCATACAACTTACCCACAACTTTTTTGAAATCGTCAAAATATTGTTAATAATAAATATTTTACAGCATACAGTTGATACCCTTCTCATAATAATTTTGCAACGCATTTAGGGGCTTTCAGATAATCTGTTTTTCATACGCCCCTCCGCAACATTTTCGTTTAAATATTCAAAAATATGCACTAACAAATCAATGCCATTTTTTAGTAAAATGTCTGATTCGGATAGATAGCAATATAAAATAGTTTTTAAATGCTCCAGAAAAAAACATGAATTTGCATTAAAATCCGCCCACTAGTTATGACCAAACAAATCACAGTTTTAAAATGGTCGGAACTATTATTTGGTTTTAATCTCAAGAAAATAGATTTAGAATCATTGTAGATCACGAAATAATACGCGTATAAGTATAAAACTAAGGACAAAATTTCGCACTTTGCCCAGTTTCTTATCCGATTTCAAAAAGCTATTTGCATTTAAAAATTTAGCTACCTCAATTCTTCAAGTTCTTTGTCCAGTACAAAATTTCGTTGGCGTACGTGCTTTTATTGAAGAAATATCAACAGAAAAGTATTTCACGGACACCCTGTGTTTTTAGCTTTTAGCCCATAACCTTTTTGTTTATTAACCGATTTTTGATGGTGGGTATAAAAACAATCCCAATCACCAAATAGGTATAAGTACAGACCCTCCGGAATTTTACCTAAAGAATTTTACATAAAAATGTTTATCTTAGCCTATATGTTCTAAAATCCTAAAGGCTAGTTCTGCAAACCGAATGCAGTATCGAAAACTCTAACGTGTCCCAAAGAGTTTGCCTACGGCTTTTTACAAACCTGCAACAAATGTGGATTTTATGAGCAAAATTAAACAAGAAAATCAAATCAATACTTATTTTTTTTTTTTTTTTTTTTTCAAACAAACTCTGTTATTTTGCTAACGTAATTCGTAATTATATACAAAAATATTAATATCAATATCTCTTACCGAACTAAAAATACGTTACTTTAAGTTATAATACGTATATACTAGGGTGATCGATTATTCGACTTTTTGGAGAAACCGGTTTTCGAATAGTTCGAATAGTTGGTATTTTGAAAAAACCGGTTGCACTTTTTTAAATTCAGAAAAAACCGGTTATCCGGTTTTTTTGCAGAAGTTAATATTTCTATCAAAAGACTACAATTCTTAAAGAAAAATCGATAAATCTTTTTTATTTTTGGAAATGACCCACTAAGAACGAGAAAGAAAGATATAGTCGGTCAAGGTCGACTATTATGTGCATCAAAATTCAGGAAGGGGAGTTTTTTTCTAGACCTGTGGAATTGTGGACCAGTATGGACCGATCTTCATGAAATGCGGCACACAGATTTAAACGTATATTCAACTTAATGTGCAAAAACTACTGCTACATTTAAAGAATTTATGATTTGATCGTTAAACCCCTTTTCTAGGAGGTTAATTGTATGGTGGCTAAGGGAAATAATGAACCGATCATAACCAATTTCAACACGCTTCGTCCTTGGACTATAAGAAACCAAAATTGTGACCTGTATTTTGATAACAAGTTTTATATGAACGGACAGATGGACGTTAAATAAACTTAAAGCCGATTGGTACAAATGAAGGTGGGTCTTAGACCAATATTTCTGGGTGTTACCAACATCAGTACAACGCATAATAGGCATGTAGGGCAAACAAATTGTAAGAAAATAATTATCAAAAATGATATTAACATTTACTTAACATAAACATAAACCATGGGTTAATATGGAAAAAGCAAAAATCGATTTTATTGAAACGATTCTGCAGATGAAACTTTTTTAAAACAAAATATTTGAAAAAGAATTTCTTCGTTGAACAAAAAAAAAAAAAAAAAAAAAAAAAAACTAAAACATTTAAATATTACAGGTGTTACAATAGGTAAAACAAATTTCATTCAGGATAATTATAACTTATAACTTATTTAAACTTAAACTATATTTTTAAGACATTAAAAATCATACTTTATAAATATTAAAAAAATAATCATAAATTTTGATTCCAATATCAATATTTAGTGCATGGGTTTTGAAATAAAAAGGTATTTTTAAAACCGGTTTTTTGTACTTAAAAAAACCGGTCTATTCGACATTCGAAAATTGAACATTTTGAAAAAACCGACAGCACATTCACTGAAAAAACCGGTTTAAAAACCGGTTGGAAAACCGAGTCGATCACCCTAGTATATACACAGTAAAGTGCCTTGATTTGTATGGGGACAAAAAAAGTTGCAAATGTACCCTTCTAGAATTAAAGACTGATATGTTTTATACTAATCCCCAAAATATTTCAGTCCAATTATTTCATTTACGTGAGCTGGACCATTTTTAAAAGACCTCCAAAAATATGGGTTTCGATCAACAGTATACACAATTTTTAACTTTTTTTTGTTAATAAAATTACAACATATGATAGAAAAACAACGTCTTATACATATTGAGCAAAAAATATTTCTAAATTTATTTTCATTCTCGCGAAATTAAATCTTTAGTAAAATATTCAATGATTTTATTTTAATAGTATTTTATTAAAGTTTGAATATTTTGGAAATTTTCCATCGTAAATTATATTTTAGAGCATCATTGGAAAGGTTTCATTAAATGCTATTGATATGTGCATTCATTTAACCCTTTAGTTGCACAAATAAGATTTTGGGATTTCCGGTCCATAATTCGTTAAGTTAATTTTAACGGCGAATAAATGGTTAATGATTAAATGGTGGAATAAATATAAATGTCTCCAAAAACATAAATTTATCAAAAGAGCTGTAAATTCACGTAAAAAATAGGCTAAGTTTAAAAAACTCCTTTTTATTCGATAATTATCGCGGTTTTCAATTTCATAAATTTAACAATATTTAAGTGTAATAAGTACTTCCATGCAACTTATTTGCAAAAATTGCTAAAATAGTCTTTTGGGAACTAAATACATAAAATTGACCCTCCAGCTCTTAATGGGTTAATTACGTATTATCTTCAATAATGTCAGGGTAGACCATTCCAATGGCACATTAAAATCCAATATAAGTTGAAAAATGTCCGAAATATATAAAATCACATGTTTCAACAAAGAAAATATGACAAAAAACGTTAGTAAAATCTGAATATTCTGCGACTGAAAAGAGACATAATAATTATTTGAATTAATATTCAAGGTCGTAGTATGCCTCCATTATAATTTTAAGTTAATTTTCTTATAACTAAAATTGTGATAATAATATTGAAAGACGTAGTTTTCGAGGTTTTTAAAAATGGTCCAGCTCACGTAAATTAAAACATTGAGATTTAATATTTTGGGAATCATATAAGAACATATTTGTCTTCATTTCTAAAGGGGTACATTTGTAACTTTTTTCGTAAGGCACTGTATTACACAGTGTTTTTTTTTTTTTTTTAATAATTCAGAACTTGTTACGCGCTGGCTAAATAAATGATTAAACAGAAAAAAAATATTTTTCTAAATAGCCGATCAAAACAATAGTTAAGGGGCATGAAATAAGATGGTCTTCCCGCTAGCTCTACTCAAGAAATGTGGTTCTTAACCCGTGTTATGACGCGTAATCATATAGCATACTCTTCATACCCTTAGAGTATGTAAGAATTAAACAAAAGAAAGAAGATGAAGAAATAGAATTTCCTATGATACCGTGGTCAGATGTCATACCACGTCAGGTACAATTTTTCCCACCCTTCTAAATCATTAGACACCTTGACAGACCTAGTACCTAATATTCAAAATCTGTCCCTATAACGACATATTTATTTTATATACTTACACACATCTTCGACACGGCTATCTTTCCCTTATGAAAATATTTAATGTTTCATTTTAATATATATACAAATTCAATCAAAATTTATTGAAAAAAAGAAATATGAAAAAGAAGTACAAAAAGCATAACAATACCATAAAACTAAGAATTTTTGCACTCTTTGAATAATAAGAGTATATAAAAATATTAATAATTACAGTGCTTGTAAAACCTATTTCATTGATAAATATAATCGGACATGGGGGACAAAACTGAATCGGACTGACTAATAAATGAGACTATAATATTACAAATAAAATAAAAGAAAAAAAATTAAATCATCACTTACAATATAAGATCAAAACAATTGATGAATGAAATTTACTCCATGGCTATTGATTTGTTGGGCCCAGCAGTCAATGCATGTTGTTGTAATTATGTTGTTGATTGTTTATATTATTCTTTGTAAATGATGAATGAAAACAAAAATGCTAAATTTAGATTAGATATAAAAAAAATATAACTAGAGTAAGATACTTAGTGATTATACACCAAAGAAAAAATATTGGTAAAAGAATTAGTAAAATAGTATTACGTTGATAATATAATGTGTTTAATTTTTAGTAATATAAATGGTATTTTGTTTATATGTACATATGTATATTAAATTAAATTAATTTTTTTATTTATATAGGATGTTAGAAATAATTATTTGATTTTAGAAAAATAGAAATTTAGTTTAGATTAATTTAGATTAAATGCATTTTAGAATTTTAGAATAAAGTTATTTCAAATTAGGCAAATTTATAGAATATTTTAATAAGGTAGGTATATAAATTAAACTCTAATTTTTTTATGAGTTAAAGAATAATATATAGGCAATGAACTTAGGTGTTAATAAGATATTTTAACGTATTTAAATAGTATGTATAATTTATTGTGCTTCAATTAAACAGATCAATACTAATAATTCGTTATTGATTCAGAATTTGTTAGTATATTTTAAATTGAAATAGTATGTAATTTATATAATAGTTTAGGATATGGGAATAAAAGAAAATTAAGTATTCAATAATTTAGGTTAGATAGCTTTCACGTGCAATATATAGGTTAAGTTATTAGTTATAATCATAGGATATTATATAAATTTTTATGAATATAAATTTTAATTATATGTTTTAAATAATAATTTTTTGTTTTGTTTTTAAGATTAGGTTCTAGGTAAATTATATAAATGATTTCACCAGGTCTGTAGAAAATATATGGTTATAGGTGGTAGTCCTATAGCAAAAAACCTCGTGAGTAAAAGACACTTCTGGTCCACGTGATTTTCCAATTTAGTTACGAGACTGATATCTACGTTTTCAACGCCACCAAACTACAGCCGGGATGGTTTTATTTCCCTCTATTATGATTTTGGAAGGTCTGATACGCCCAGAACTCTTCTGTGTGTTTGCGAAAACCTTAGAGTTGTAGAATTATATCAAGAACTAATTTGGAAACTAAAGGAGTGTATTTTTGTTACCTTCAATTCAAATTTATTTATTCACTAAAATAAAGTAGTTGTAGAATTCACTACAAGAGTATAGTATTTAGTTAAAATTTTTACTAAATTCACTTTTTGTTTTTTTAATATATAACAATTTCAATTAAACCACTAGGGATACGATTTTACTTTTTATATAATGTGTTTTTTCAAGCACGCACTTCTTGACGCTACTGCGCTTAATCAAAAATGAATAGAGATGAACAGAATTTATATTAAGAAGTGGTGTGATAAAAAAAAAAATGAAATTACGCATTATTTTTTTTCCTATGGTTCAAGGAGATTTAAATGACAATGGAAATATCCATTCTCATATAGTGTAAAAGAAAGACAACAGATATCACCTACATAATTTTTGAGCGTAACTCATTGATTAATAAAAAAAAAAAAGTGCGTTAATATGTAAGTATGTAACACGACTTGCATTACTCTCATTGTAAACTATTTTCTAGCATGCTAGATGATAAAGAGAAAGACACCCACAATGTATTTACTTCGTGTAAACAATTTAAAGCTACATGTATGAAATAAAAGTTTTTAATGTATGAAATTGATGTATGCAAATTTTAATGTATTTTAAGATTAATTTTTTTGCAAAAATCGCAACAAACTGTTGGAAGAATCTCGATAAATCACATGGTCACAGCTGAGGTATTTTCGAGTTGATTTGGAGGAGTACAGTTTTCTGGTGGATCAGGGGGGAAAGTGGGTAGCCCTCCAAAGTTTGCCATCTCGGGTGTGTAATTTTTTTGGAAAATTGCCAAAAATTAATTTATGATATGAAAGAAAAGAAATTTTATATATAGATTCGGTTATCTTTTTTAGTTTAAGAGATAGGGTAAAATAAACGTTTACCTCATTTTTGGCCTCGTTTTTTTTTAAATTGGCGACTTAATATTGCCGATTTTTCTAAAATATTCGCCAGATTCCTTACAAAATTCTTATAATACTGCTGCAAGAATCATATAAATATATTAATCCATTAAAAAGTTATATTAATCTGAAGTTGGATCTTTAAAAAAATTGTAAATTTTTTTTTTGTTTTTTTTTTTTCCAAAAAGGTGGCAATATTTATTCACTGATAAAATTTGTTTTTTGTTCTGGGCTTTATAATTTTTTAATGTCTTCAAAAGAAATCGTGTAAAATAAATCCGGAAGAGTTTAGGGCAAAGGTCTGTCCACAAACCCTCTCAAAATTTTATCAATTTTGAGAATTTTTTCGTCTTTTTTTGTTATGTTCTCAAATTGCAAAGCTGGGATGGACTTAAAATTATTTTAATTTTATAGTTCTATATATAAGGTATACACCCAAAAAGTATTTTGTTACGGAGGCACCTTATAATGACAGGGTGACCATTTAAAAGTAAAGAGTAAATTTTTTAAACACGTTTTAGCCGGATTGTGATTTTGGGTATTTTTATGAAAAGAAGTGAGAATTTTTTTAATTTTCTGATTTAAGAACGAATTTAAAAATCCTACAATAAATTCCAATAAAATGTGTATAGCGATATTTTAAAATTTTATTAAAGTTAAAATATTAAATTTATGTACAAAAAACAAAAAAAATATATACAAAAACTGCTAAATTTTAAGTCCTTCGAGAAATTGTGCAATCAAAGTACATTCCACAAACTTTGTTATTTAAATTATTAATTTCCATATTCTAGACTTTTCTTAGATATCAAATACTTGTAAAAAAAAGTTTATATTTTTGCTTAAAACTCAACAGAAACTTGGCCGCCTCTAGCCAAATTATGATATTTTTAATACATTTTTAGGGGCAAAATTAAACTTGTCAACTTAAAAAAACTAAAAAAATGAGGCTAAAAATTAGGTAAACATTTATTTCGACCCGAATATCTCATAAACTAAAAGAGATAACACACACATGTAAACGAATTTTTTATAAAAATTTACAAGGTCTTTCTAAATAAAAAATATCTTTTCTGTAATATAATAAATGAATTTTTGGCAATTTAAAAAAAAAAATACATACCCGAGATAATTTTGGGGGGCCACCCACTTCTCCCCTGACACGCTAGGAACTCCAAATCAACTCAAAAACAACTCAGCTCTGACCATGTGAAATGTTATTGAGATACCTCTAATAGTTCAATAGTTTCTGAATTATTTCCAAAAAAAGCTTTTTGGAACCAATATAGTGATATAGTGAAATTTTTCGTTACGTATTAATCTTTAAGGTTGCCCAGTTTTGGTTCTACAAACTACATAAGTTTATTTCAATCTTCAATTGTACTTAAGGGCGAAATATTAGCCAAAGTTCATAAAAACAAGCGCGAATGTTGTATTCGGCACGAATCTATATACTATATGTTCAAAATTTCGTTATCGTACATGCTTTTGTTTAAGAGATATCAGCAGAAAAGTATGAAATCAACAGACACCCTGTGTTTCTAGTATTTTGCCCATAACTTTTTTGTTTATTAACCGATTTTGCTCATTTTCAATACCAAACAACAGACAGACGGACATAGCTAGATCGACTCAGAATCTAACGAGAACCCAGAAAATATATACGTTGTGGGGTCTTAAATGATTCCACCAGGAATGATAAAATCAATATACCCCCATCTTTATGATAGTGGGTATAAAAACTACTCGAAAAAAAAACTGATTACAGATTCGTGTTTAGCGCATTAAAATCCATGTAGTCCAACTATTCGTGTTTAAAGGAGGATTCTATAGCTTTTATTTTCCTTTTTATTAAAGTAATCATTAATAACATCACCCAGAGAAAAATCCTCAAAATATGCGTCGGTAACGATACCATTCATCAACTAAAATTGATACCAATTGGCATAAAGTTTCCAACACTTCAGTAACGAATTATTAAATTACATTATGTTTTCTATTCTGAGTATTTAAAATTTCCAAACGAATGGTATCAAAAAGAACTTTTTTTAACAAAATGTATACATAAAAGCAGTTCCAAATATTATACTAATCGTGACTTGTATTTGCAATAATCCTTAAAGTATAGAAACCATAAATCATTTATTTATTAGAAAAAGGTTAAAATTTTCAACATTAAATGAATATTAAACAATATTTTCGAGTTAATTCCTTTTCTTTTTTTGAATAGGTATTTGTTACAAAAATATATAAAAAACATTCAGTTGAAATGTTGCTTTTTTTTTTTTTTGTTCAATCAAAAAGAATATAAATAATAAATAAAACCTTAAATTCTGTTACAAAACCTTTAATACATATTTAAATAAATAAATGAAAATTTTTCGTTTTTTTTTTCAAGGAACCCTTGTCAATCTTAATTATAGCTTGTATTGACAAAAATCTAAATACATTATTACTTTTTTTTAATTCGCAAAAACTAAGTAACACAATACATTGCTATATTTTTTATCATTTTTTATTAACAATTGTCAAATTAATTGAATGAGAAACGAAAAGGATTCATAATAAATAAGAAAAAGACCCAAAATAAAAATGAAAGTGAAATGAGAAAAAATTTTTAACTTGTATACACTTGTGTATACAAAAATAACAATTAATTTTTTTTTATATAAAAATGATGTCATTTATATGGACTTTTTAAATACTTTTACATAGAAATATTTTAAGAAATTCATCAACACATTTCTTTTAAATTTAATTATTTTTCGTTGTTTGTTTTTAGTTTATCTAAAATTTCGTACTAAAAAGTGTGTGTATAAAGAAAAACAAGTTAAAAAAAAATAAAAAGTAAAGTGTTTGTTTTGATATTAAATCGATAAATTTAAATTGATTCTTACCACGTACATTTTGTCTTGCTTTGACTCACTCAACCTGGGTGTGATGTTTTAGATCTGGTATCCATCACAACCTCCTTGAGTGAGCGATAGCAGGATAGAATTTCATCTTCAACTGATAACACTGTTGTTCTAGTTGTTTTTTGTTGTTACATATTTTTATTTTTTCCGTTATTATTGAACACATACATATATACATACAAATGTGTTTATAAAACTTTAGTTTTTATATCCTTCTTCAGCATATTCTCACGCACATACACTTTTAATATTGTATATTAGTTACTAAGTGTATATATACATATGCAGGTGAGTTGATTGGTATGTGTGTGAGTTATATGTATGTAGGTGTGAGAAAAAATAAACTTGATATGCAAAGTATGATGACTTACACTATATGTATATATACGTTAAGATACACACACCACCATCAATATTAGTTCTTTGTTTTAATACCATATACGTTGTATATGTAAGTAATACTTCCAGGCTCATCTCTACTATAGTTACTTAATATTTTCATGGATTTGTAGCATAAATAAAATAGAAAAAAAGAAAACAAATACATATATAGACAAATAAGGAAGATATTGTCGGTCAAGGCCAACCATATGATACCCTATACCATTGTGCCTTCAAAATTTTTGGGAAGGGTTTTATATTGGTCGTATGACCAATTTTGGACCTTTGCAGCAAAAGTCTTACAAGAATTTCTTTCTCATAAACCTCAAAACTTAGAACCAACAAAAATATGAAATATCGTATTATCATAAGAACTCTTACAGCAAAAATCTTAAAATTTTGTAGGAATAACTTTCTTAACAATCTCCATAATTTTGGAATACGTATGTAGGACCAGCCGAAATAGTACCCCTCAAACAAAACAAATATTCATTATGGACTATTACAGTTAGAGCACTCTAACGTAGGAACAACCATCGTATCATATTAAATTTATGAAATGAAAATAAAAAGGATAGATCCAGAAAATACAAAGCAAATATGTATTTACTTTCGCATATCTGAAGGATTATTGCATTAAAAGTATTAAAAATTTGTAGAAATAATTTTCATATAAAATTATGAAAAAAGTGGAAAAGTCCAGAGGGTGTAGCTCCCACATAAAGTAAGTATTAGTTATTGTGTAAAAAGGAATAGCAAAGCACACCGAGAAATGATAGCATTTCTTTATTTTGTCTTGTTACTAACATTAATAACTTGATTATAACATTTTTATTGGGGTTTTTGGAAGAGGAATTTATATGAGAACTCTGGTCAAAAAACAGCGAAAGTACCTAAAATTAAATATTTTAGAATTTTGCCCATGCAGGTTTGAAAAAAGTAATTGCCAAACTCTTTGGGACTCCTTGGAGTTTTCGAAACTGCCTTCGGTTTGCAGAACTAGCCTTTGGGATTTTACAACATATAGACTAAAGTTCAAATTTTTATTTAAAATAGGTCAAATTCGGGATGGTACAATTTGAATTTAAAAATGAAAAAAAATTTTGTAATTAACTCTACTAAATCTGGTATCTTGCTGGCGTACAAAATATGAATTTTTCTTATTTATGCTTCAAAACGTGGACATTCTATTTGAAGAGATTTCTAACTTAAATTCAATCAATCGCATGGGCTTAAATCCAGGTTCATGCTGATATATCCTTTTTTATAATTGTCTGTAATTAACAACTATTATATCCAAAAATATTTTTTATGTCCAACTTCGACTTTTCATTAGAATTTTATGAAGACTCATTGAACTATTCATTAATTCAACGCCAACCATGTGACAATTGTAGATGTTTATATTTTGAGGACATAAAATAATTTTAAAGGTTTTATTGACCCGTAAAGTAACTCTTGGTTGGGGAACGACTCTCGCGACTTAAATGCAGCCATGCAGATGTTTATTGTTATTCGAATTAAATAAAACTCAGGACTAATATTGACGAAGACCATAAAACTCAGGAGCTAAATTCGGGAATTCTCACTTTCTATACGAAGGTATAAATCAGCGGAAGTTTTCGAAGGAGGCTTCTATTATGTGATACCCTGACAATATAGCAAAATAACTAGATATTTAATTTCAAAGCTTCTCCAAAAAAGCGGTTTTATTATTTTTATCAAACCTTTTCACAGTTGTTGATTGTTCTATTTAGTTCCAATTAGAATTACAAGAATGGAAAATTCCAACTCGAAATGTATGTATATTGAAAAATATCAATTACAATTACATGTAAATTAATTTAATTGAAAATGTAATCATTAACTCCCAACCCTTATAAATACTATCAGCACCTATAATTTCGGTATTACAAAGTAGTTCACATACGTCATCATTAATTATAACAAACTAACTAGAACAGAAGTTACATTTTTTAACAAAAGTGCATATAAACAAAAATTTTGTAATTAAAAAATGTTACTAAACAATTTAAAATTTATAAAAATATATTTTATTTTTTCAAAGACATGTTATGTTTTAAACCAAAGTATACTTTATTCCGACTTCCTTTTAGTTAAATTATACGGGTACCGTGTGAATTGTGATAGAACTAATACAAAGAAAAACACATCAATTTTAACTCTAAATATTACAACTATTAAGCACTTTAACACCATCACACAAAATTTTGTAATTTTTATTTAAGAAATGGGTCCATTTTTCTCAAAACACAAAATTTATTTTTTCATTATATTTTGAACATTTGTTTTGTTTGTTACAGAAATTAAATTCTACAAGGATTTTTCCGTCATTAAAATATAAAGTCGTTTAAGCAAAATTTTTTTTTAATAAACGTGCAAACTTTTTTCCGAAATAAATGCTTTTTGTACTCAGCATTGAAAAGTCGCACCAATCGAGCAAATGTTAACTAAAATAAAAGTTAAAATTTGGAAAGAGCTTTAAAAGTCTTTATAAAAAAGGCATAATAATTACAAAATTGTCAAAAATGAAGTTTTATCAAATTATCTTCTTCAATATTTTCCTTACCTCATCGTAAAGTTTATATTTATAACGTTTCATTGGTTAGCATCATATTATTTATTGGATCATTTCTACCTCAAGCACGCGTTCATTGGTTTTTCTTGCAGCTAGTACAAGTTGACTCTTAAAAGAACTCATTTTAGAAAAAAAAAAAAACATTGTTTTCTTTGCTTCTGTCTTTAATATCTTTTTTTCAAAGACATCTTTCCACTTTTAAATAGTTTCATTATTCATTGGAATTTTTATTTAAACTTCAAGAATATTTTTCAGAAATATTTTTCAGAATATCTTCGCGACCCCCTACGAATGTTCTTACGGACCCCTTGTGGGTCGCAGACCCCCATTTGAGAACCGTTGCTCTAGGGATATTACAATGAATTACAAATATTTTCTTTAGCATGAAATAAAATTTTGGTAGAATATTTACGTTTTATCTATCATTTAAGCTTAGTTCCATGATACTTATAAAAATTTCCGTTTAATAGAAATTTAACATTAAAAGACTTCCGATTTGTTAAACATATTTTTAATTTTAAAAGCACAAACATTTCAAATAGTCCTAATATACTTTACATTAATAGGCATCATCAACAACAATATCTATGATGGTGGATACAGAAAAAAAAAAGTAAAAACAAAGTTGTGTTAACAAAGTTAAGAAAATTGTTTACCAAGTCAAAGGTTTATTAACATAACACATTGTTATTTTTTATTTTATTTTGTTGCTGTTTTTTATTTAATATGAACTTTACCTTAACAAATGTATAACCCAGTAAACATTTATTATAAATTTAATTAAAAAAAAACATAATTTTTAATAGAATTTCCATTTTATTACACAAAAAATGGCAGCAGTGACATAATTTTAATTGTTTATTGGGTTTTCAAAAAATGTGATTGAAATATACTTCTACTTATTGTTAGTTAAACAAACATTGTTAAATAAGAGTTACTTTTCCTTCTTGGATTTCTTATTTTATTTGTTGTCTGTTGTGTAAACAAAATGTTTTTCTTATTTGTGCTCCTTAAGCTTCAGTACATCATCCCTTTTTCTTGCAGATGCCTTCATAATATTATAAGAGTTATTCCCTAATGTTCACAAAAAATTTAAGACCTTTTTTTCACAGTTGTTCCTTAAGTTTTTTCTTCCTAGTTTTTTATTTTATTTAAAATTTGTTGTTTAACTGATTTTAATTTTATTTTACTTTTGCTTAACATAAAGTTTCTTTGGGTTACAGTTGAAGCAAATCTGCTTAAAAAATATAAATTTTAAAAATATTCTTATACTAAAAAAGTAATGCTGGTACATACAGCTGAAAATATGAAGAAAAATAAATAAAATAAAAATCATTATGTTAATTTTAATATTAAATGTGAATAATTTAAAACTTGATTAAGATTTAACAGGAAAAAAAGTAATATTTTTATCTTAAACACACCCACATTAACACATACATACACAAACAAACAAAAATAAGAAAACCAGAGTTTATTATAAATGCAACCTTCTTTAATTTTCCAAGAAAAAACATTTTTTGCCAGTACAAAATGGAAAATAGACAAAATTTTTCCAAAAAGTATAATGAAATATTAAATGAAATAAGGAAATTAGCATAAAAGCAGATAGATAGAGGTGTTAAATTTATGTGTAAATTTGTGTATGAACTATGTTAATTTAATCTCACCTCACCTCAGCTCAACTCATTTTATTTCATCTAATCTAATAATTCTTATTTGTTTTCTTTCGCAAATTAAATTTTATATTCAAAAGCAATAAAAACAAGCAAAAATGTTATATTCGGCTTAGCCGAACCTATATACCCTCCCTCAACTTTTTAGAAATTTACCTTAAATCTCAGGTGGGCGGTAAAGTGGGCGTACCACGCCTATTTTTTGTTTCCGAGTTTATATTGGTCCTTGAACTATTTGTACAAAATTTCGTTGATATTTTACCTTATGTGAGAGGTGGGCGATAAAGTGGGCGGACCACGTTCATTTTTGAATTTCAAGTTTATATCGATCCTCGAATTATATGTACAAAATTTCGTTGCCGTACATGCTTTTGTTTAAGAGATATCAGGAGAAAAGTATGAAATGAATCTACAACGGTTTTGCCCAAACAAACTTTATATAAGATAAATATTTGACTCAAATTTCGTCCCCCTAGGTGGTCCCCTCCAAGCCCTATCCTGCTTTCAACAAACGGACGGATATAGTTAGATCGACTCAGAATTTTACCAGGGCCCAGAAAATATATACTTTATGGGGTCTTAAATGTTTTTTTCGACATGTTACACACGGAATAACAATGCCAATATACACCTCATGTTTTTGATGGTGGGTTTAAAAACCAAGATAAATCCATGTACATTAAGGCGACTCATTAGAAAAAGTGTTTGTTACATTCTTAATATTATTTAATTTTCACTGATTATAAGACAGTCAATCTAATGTCGTTTACAAATTTTACAAAAACATAATAGTTTTTTAAAATACCGGAAAACAGAAAATTAAGATTTGAAGCGCTTTTTGTGAAAATTAATGTTAATATTTAAATTGACATTAAATTTAAACGAACAAAGCAATTCTATTGAAATTTATATATAATATATACAAACTTGTCCTAAAATTAAAGAATTAGAAAAACTCCCATTTTTTTGTACCAAAATCTCAATCAGGTAAAAACATCTTTCAAAGATTGAAATTTATCATTGAAATTGTTACTCTGTCGTTATAAGAGGCGTCCGTCAGAACTACTTTTTTTATTAAAATAACTTTATGTTGATCCCAGCTTTACGATTTGAGAATTTAACAAAAAAATTAAAAAAAAAAATTTTAAAATTGTCCCAAGCTCCTCTGGATTTACTTTACATGCATTTGTGTTAAGATTTCTTTTGAAAAATGAATGAAAAAAAGTATATATACCAGAATAAACGAGAAAAGAAGATATAGTCGGTCGAAACCGACTATATGATACCCTACACCATTGCGTATGAGCATAAAAATTTAGGAAGTGGATTTATATTAGACCTGTAGACCAACACTTTTACTAAATCTAAAATAAAGTATACAAGTACAGAATAATGCGTTAATAATAACATCTAGATGATTTTATACATTATAGGCCGATTTCCGGAAGTGGGTTTATATTGAAGCTATAGAAAATTATGGACCGATTCTCATAAATTGCGATCTGTACTTTGTGCATAAGGTATACATGGACAGCCAGCCGTCCAGCCAGCCATCCAGCCAGCCTTTCAGCCAGACGGACGGACCCTAACCACCTATGGTGGTGTAGGGTATAAAAACAAATTTTATAAGTGAATAAATACCCAGCAAAAACTTTTTGGTTTTCGGTAATGACAAACAACTACTTATTAAACGAGAGAAGAAGATATAGTCGGTCAAGTCCGATTATATGATACCCTACACCATTTCGATTTACATAATTTTGCTTTTACTTATATACAACTTACTTGTGCTAAATATTAACATAATACCAACATTTGTATGGGATTTATGCACGTTATTGATTTTCGGGAAAGGAGTTTATATGGGAGCTATGGTCAACCAAAGGTGGTTGGGGTATGTGTTTGTGCAGAAGTTGTAACGCAGAGAAAAAATCTTCGGATCCCCACCTTAAAGTATACCGTTCGACTTATAATCACTTTCTGAGTCGATTTAACGATGTCCGTCCGTCTGGTCGGCTGGCTGGCTGGCTGTCCATGTAAAGCTTGTGCGCAAAGTACAGGTCGCAATTTTGAAGATAATTTGATGAAATTTGGTATATATGCCTTTTTCAACACAAGGACGAAGCCGTATTGAATTTGGTTATGATCGGCCCATTATTTCACCTAGCTCCCATACAAATGTCCTCCCGGAATAGAGTTTTAACACTTATATATGCCTTAAAAATAGGAATATTTGGAAAGAAAACCAAAAAATACGAAATTTTTTTCAGATAATATATTTGTATTATTTTTGCAGCAATATAGGGGTAAACAGTAAATTGGCGCTTAATATTTATCATTTTATTGTAATAACTAGCTTATAATCACTTCACATAAATACTTTTCTAATTTATAACATTGTTTCAGCCTAAAACACTGTCTGTCCGGCTGACCGTGCTAACATTTTAGTTACATATTAACTAAAATGTTAGCTTTTCACTGTTTTAAAGACAACTTAAAGAAATTTCGTATATGATATTTTATTGAGCCAATAATATAATATATTAAAATGGATTATAATTAAACCACTATTTCACTGAGCCCCCATATAAACATTTTCCCGGAAATAGGTCAAACGCTTTTAAAAGGCTTAAAATATGTCTGTATTTATATAAAATTCATAACAGAAAAGTTTTGTCAAAATTTCATGAGGATTGATTTATAATTAACCATAGTTCTTGTATAAGGCCGACGCGCGACTTGCATTAACCCATTTCCGACCACTACCCGATTCCGTTCAAATAACTTAACGAAATTCGTACAAAATTTGTTTTTGTGATTGTGATAACAAATTAAGAAGATTTGATCGCCTAGATATTTTTCATTCCGAAATACAGGGCCTTTAAAATTTTGTTTGAATCTTTTGAAAATTTTTTAACTCAAATTTAAAGCTATTTACCTTTAGAATACACCCATAGCATAAAAGCACTTTTTCGGAAAGCAGATTTAAAAATATCGCCGCAACACTAACGTTTTATGGCTTTAACACCTAATTATGGAAAGCCTATTTATGAAAAATTCGATGTTTTTCTCTTATCTTTAAGACAACATATTACTCTAATAATAACTGTAAACAAATTAGAGTTAACTGTATAATTAGTTAATTAGGCGATGTTAAAGTTACTGAGGCGAAAACGCAACAGCGGTCGGAAATGGGCTAAAGTACATAAATTCCATATAAATATTAGTATCAACATAATATAATGCATATGTATGTTTTATTAAAATATATGCATTATATTTAAAACATTTATCGGTCCACAATTGGCCGCAGATTTCATATAAGACACCTCCCCAAATTATAATGCACATACAAAATAGTGTAGTGTATTATATGGTCGGACTTGACCAACTAACTTTTCTTAATTGTTTAAAAATGTTCCACCTTATAAAAGGTAATCAATCAGTGTAATCGAAATGTTTTGAGAAACATAAAACAGTAACATAAATATTTTTGTTCCTCTCAAAAGGAAGTGAGGCGCCTTAATGTACATGTAAATACACATACACACAAGCACACAATGTTATTAAAATTTTGAAGAAATTACAAATATTTTATGTATGAATAATTCGTTATTCAGAGTATACATAAGAAAATATTAGAATATTTTGTAAAAGTGTTAGAACGGAATTTTAATGAAAATCATTTTAAGATTATCATCAAACACATGCAAATTTTGCAGACACAATCATATGAATATATTAAACAGTTATTAATGTTAATTATATTGTTACGTTTTTGTCTTCTAAAAACATTGATTATTTTTCTTTTTAAAAATGTATAATACTGAGTCGTTAATATTTTACTTAAGTACATCAACACAACTCTTTATTAAGCGCTTAATCACTTTGTAGTACTAACAGAATTTAACGACTGACTGACTGAAAATGGGATACTTATGACTGCTTATATACTAGAGGATAAACTACTAATAAATCTCTACAATATTCTAGCAATTTCAAGAAACAAAGGATATTCTATAAATAAATTATAGAATTAGTTACTTTTCTAGTAAAATCCAGTGAACTGAGCCCTATCCTACTTTGAACAGTTAGAGAAACATAGCTAGATCGTCCTAGAAACAACTACAAAACAAGTACTAACGCATATCATTTACTATTAAATGTATATTGTTTGTTTACCAGATATCCGTAGACCCTAACAATATAAGGCTGTGTATTTCTATGTACACACAGAAAAAAGATTGATTGGAAAGTGGTTACTATCATAAAAATTCAGTTCATTAAGTAAAAAATGTATTGTAAATATTAAAATATTACTACTTCGATATATTTTCGTTTATTATAGAAAAAGAATGATGGTTATAGTTGTATTAAAGTTCTTGGAATTATAAAATTAGTTGTATAAGGCAATATGTTTTTTTTTTTTTTTTTTTTTTTTTTTTTGAATAAGTTGAAATGAATTGGTCTAGATAATGGAATTAAATTTATACTTTCAAACGAATTATTGATGATTACCATTAAAATTTTATTTGTAAGAAACTAATTTAGAGTTTAATCATATTTTTAGTTGGAATACCTATTAATTTTACAAAAATTCGGTCATATTTAATAAAATACATTTAATTCGATTATCTCAACAAACGGAAAGTTACTTTAGTTAAATAAAACAATAAATTGTTAGTTTCTTCTGTAGTTATCATCCTTGCATCCCTTAAAGATTGTCCTGGAATAACTTTCATTTGATGTTGCTGTCCGTAATCATTGGTAAATCAATATATAATCCTAAGAGGTATATTATGTAGCTATGTAGTGTGTATACATGTCATTATTTTTATTAAAATTTTAATAAAAATTATAAAAAAACTAATATTAAAATATTTTTTAATTGGATAAGCCTAAAGGTATGCAAACACATTTTTGAAATATTTTAGATGAATTGATTATTTTAGCTATTGTGTCAATCATAAAATATAGGAGTCTCAATCGAATTATGGGATAGTACACACAACCGCCCATATTCGATTGGCCAAAAATTCGGTTGCCATAACGAAACAGTTTTCTGTGTGTTTAACTAATTTAGTTCATGATTCAAAGTTTTTGTGTATATACAACTGGAAAAAATATACATTAGGGTGGTCCAAAATTACTTTTTGCGAGCTAAATTTAAACGTATCTAAATTTATGAAAGTGGATGCCCTTTTGAACAGCTTGGCGAAATTTCAACTTCGTACGATGATTGGAACAAGTTGATGATCCTAGAACAAATCTTATATTTTTTTTTTTTTTTTTTTTCTTTTCTCACAAATTTTAATGATTTATACATCAAACGATAGCTAATGGTGGGACTGGTATTCTGATTAGAAATAGAATTAAACACTATGCTCTGGAAGACTTTTCAAGAGACTATATGCAAGCAACTACTTCGAATGTTGGGCAGGAAATCTAACAGAGAGTTCGATATATTGTGCCCCACGCTTCCCGATGACTAAGGAAAGGTTTGACCATTTTTTTAGTACAATGGAAGATTGTTTTCTAGCATGCGGTGACTATAATGCAAAGCATACATATTGTGGGGTTCGAGAATTATGAATCCTAGAGGTAGACAGCTATACAAAGTTCTAATTAATAGTAAAAATCAATTGGATTTTATATCCCCTGGCCAAACAACATATGGGCTAAAAAAATTCTTGACCTTATAGATTTTGGCATAATAAGAAATTTGAATCGCTTATCAATAAAAACAGAAGTATCTAACGATCTATCTTTTTACCATTCTCCCGTAATAGTTACTTACTACGGAAGAAATAAAATATATAACATACAATATTCGATTTAAAACTGATTGGCTAAAATATAAAAAATACATTAATAGCCTTATCCACACCAATTCAATGACTTTACGTCCTTAATTGTTTCGGCCTTAGACCATTATAAGTGCCATATCTCCTCAGAAACAAACATATTTCAAATTCAGATATTGAAAAACTCCTGCATCAAAGCAGAGGCTGTCTACTGCAAGCAAAAAACTTAAAAATGCTCTTCTCAAGAAAGAGGATCGTAAAAACAAAGATTATATTGAAAGTTTAACAAATATAAACATACAAACTTTTCTTTTTGGAATGCAACTGGAAACATAAAACCACCGGTAGAGGGCTAAAGTCCACTGCGAAAAGCAAATGGTACCTGGGCACGAAGTTCAAAGGACAAAGCGCAATTATTTGCTGAGCATTTAAGTAATGTCTTTCGACATAACCCCCCAACAAATGAATTTTTTCTAGATGAACATCATTCTAGTACTGTATCAGAAGCTAACTTAATGATAACCCAGCAAAAACTTGGTAATGGCATGTAGTTACCTTGTAATGTCAATGCATTACATAGATGTTGTTTAGTAACTAATTATTTATAACCCGAGTGGAAATAATTATTTATGATCAGATTTTTGAAAATATTAATTTTTACTGATTTTTATAATGCAGTTACCAATTCATATATTTAAAGAAGGGATACATGCATATGAATTAATTTGTAATCTAAAAGAGTTTATTTTTTTTACATTTATATTAATTGGATTTTTTGTTGTTCTTAAGTATTTTAAATGAAAATTTATAAAATCTTTTTTTTTTAACTATTTTATATCCTGACACTTCATTACTTATTTATAACCTAAAAAGTAACTAGTTTCTATTGTTATAACAAATCATGACTTCAGTAATACTTTCAAGTCAATGCGTTATTGAACAGCTTGGAAGTAATTAGTTATTGTAATAACTTCTAAGTAATGTATAGGGTAAGTAGTTGCCTCTAATGCCATCACCGTGTTAAAATAATGAGTTATTCAGCTAATGTGTAAGTATGGAGGGCCATTATATTAGCTTCTTAACTCATTACATGGCAATCAAAGTTTTTGCTGGGAAGTTTTGAGGATGTTCACAAAGTTATACGGGAGCATACCAAACTTATCACCAGAATATGATTTAATTACGCCATTAATGATTAAAAACCTACCGAGAGTTGCAATTACTGTCTTAACTTTATTATTTATCTAGGAGTTTTTCCGAAAAATTGGAAATCTCCCAGATTATAATGATACCAAAGCCAGAGAAGGATCTAACAGTTCCATCTTCATATAGACGCATTAGCTTGCTGCCTTGCTTGTCAAAAATATTCGAAAAAGTATTTCAAGGAAAAATCATACCATTTTTAAATAATAATAGCATTATCCCAGTTCACCAATTCGGTTTCCGCGAACATCATGGCACTATTGAACAAGTTAATCGATTAACTGGAGAGATTAGAAAATCTTTTGAACAGAAAAAATATTGCTCTGCCATTTTTCTGGATGTGGCACAAGCCTTTGATAAAGTTTGGCACCAGGGTCTAATGCACAAAATTAAATGCTTATTGCCTCCTAGTACTCATAGATTACTACAGTCTTACCTTTCCAACCGATTATTTAGAGTAAAGTATAATGGATACGTTACAAGGGATTATGAAATGAATGCTGGTGTTCCGCAAGGAAGTATTCTCGGACCGACACTCTACCTAATATACACATCTGATCTGCCAACATGCAATAAATTGACTATCTCCAAGTTTGCCGATGATACTGCGGTTCTTAGCTCACATGAGGATCCGTACAAAGCATCTAGAGAACTCAATAATTACTTAAGACGAGTGGAGACGTGGTTGAGTAACGTAAATGAACTCAAAAGTAAACACGTTACATTTGCACTCAGGATGGGCATTTGTTCTCCTGTCACACTTAACAATGTAAACATCCCACAGTCTGACCATATGACATACCTTGGCATACATTTAGACAGGCTACAAATGAAAATCAAAGCTTCTAATATGCACTGGCTAATCAACTATCAATCAAAATTAAGCCTTGACTGTAAAGTCATCCTGTATAAAAGCATCTTAAAACCAATTTGGACATATGGAATCCAATTATGGGGAACAACAAGTTATACCAATATAGATCTTATACAGAGGGCCCAATCGAAAATACTTAGAACCATGACAGGAGCACCATGGTACATAAGAAACGAAAATATTCACAAGGATTTGGAAATACCATTAGTATAAGAAGAATTTGTAAAAATTCATGAAAGATACGTCTTGAAACTACAACTTCACCCTAACCCATTGGCAAGATTGCTTACCAGAACGCAAACATCATCAAGGCTTCGAAGAACCGATCTACCAATTTATTAATTGAAAATTATTTTTTTATGAAAACTGATATTTTAGTTTAATTTTAGTTGTAAGATTTAAATACTTATTGTTAGGCCTACATATTATAGGCAGGTCCAATAAATAAAGGAAGAAACGTTAAAAAAAAAGATAATGAAAAATAATTTTTTTTATTTTTAAAATATGGCTAATAGGAAGGATAAAATCGTAATTTCAATAAAAATAACTCATATTAATAAATTACGCAGAAATAAAAATTTACTAACAAATGTTATATAAAATGGCTTTTTTTTTTTTTATATTAATTTTTTTTTTTTTTTTTTTGCAAAAATTACGAAATATGGATACAACAATTTTTTTATTAGCTGTCGTTTGATCTATATACTATTAATTTTGGTGAGATAAACATTATTAGGATTTATTCTGAATTCATTAACTTAAACAGCCGTGTAGCATCCAGTTCCAATCATCGTAGGAAGTTGAAATTTGGCAAATATATTCTAAATGATGTCCCCTTTCATAATGTACGATAGACTTAAGTTTTCTTCCCACATTGTTGGACCACCCTAATATACATATTACATTTACAAGTAAAAAAATTCTGTAAATTAATTACACATACATTTTTATGTCTGAAAGTCAATTGAATTTCTCTAAAGATTGCAAAAATAAACTCTAAATTGGTTCCACTCTCAAATACTTTAATCATCAAATGACCAAAGTAACATATATTGAGACATTCAAGCAAACTAGGGTAGCCAGACCTCCTTGAATGAACTTGATGGTCAAGATATTTTAGAAGCTGTCAAGTTACAAGTTCAAATATAATTTGTCAAGTTGAAAACAATTTGTAGTTACCTAGTGTCTATATTAGAAAAATGTTCATCAAGACAAACGCAATCAATGCTAATATATTCAAGATTCAATTCAACCTTGAAACAGCTCATAATTATTTTTGGTTGTTGCAGCTGTTAAACTGCATTTATAAAAAACATAAATGAATTGGCCATATTGCTGTTTTGTGCAACTGTTGCCACCTTCCATTAATACGCGTTTATTTTGACGTTCGTCTTGATAAAATATTGTCTACTATAGACACTACGATATGAAGAGTATTTTTTGATAATGATAAGCCTGAAACATATTTTTATATTTTACTGGATACAGTGTCTTCTGCTTTATTAAACCCTGAAAGTAAATCTTTCAAAGAACTTCATAACATTATCTTAAATAATCTTAAAGTCAAGTATAAAAGAGATATACGAATTATTTTACAAAACATGATTGTTTTATATTAAAACAAATATTTTTAAGGCAAACTGATTACGATATTTTATTCATCAACTACTGTTCTATCGAGACTTATTTGAAAACTTCCAAAACACAATCGTTTATACGATGTAGTTTTTTTTTTAAACAATTGCAAAAATCCAACACCGCATTTCTTACCATTTTTCATGGCCTAAACGGATATGCTAAGTACTACGTAAACTCTTATTTTCACAAAAAGCTATGCAAATATCTGTAGTTAGTGTGTTATTTAAAAAAAAAAAACTTTGATAATAACTGTAATAACACAATTTCCTGTTACGTGGCAGTGTTGACAACTCATAAAACTTGTAAAATAAATAAAAACACATACTATAACACATATACATACATAAGTATGTATATTCATCTGTATACAAATACATTTTTAAACGCATGAAACAGTAGTTTGTTATGGCAATGTCTCAAAGAAAACGATACCCCAACCATCTATAGTAGAGCACCCAACCGACCGATCACTATATAATAAATATTTTTAAAGCCTTATTTGAAAATAGTCTTTAAACCGACTTATTTACAAGTTATCTTTATTTGCAATAATCATGTGTATAAACGTAATAATAAACTACTTTAATAGATTAAATTATTTGCAGCACGATTTTTAATATTAATATTTTTGTTTTAAAACTGAATTATTAGTAACACTAGCTAAGCTAGATTCACACTACGTTAATATTTGACACGAAATATTTAATCATGTTATCCCGCAATTGTTGCAACATATTTTAAGTCTGTTCAGATTAAAAGCAAATTGTTTACCCAAATTATTTGATTAAATACGCAGCTACCATAAATTTAATTGACGACAATTATTAAATAAATTTATAGCAAAATAAAATTTGTAAATTTGTTTTTATTGGATTATAATAATTTTCAGAAAGAATTTCGGAATATGTGGATGTCAAGGAAATTTTTGAAGCGTTTTTATTTTATAAAAAGCAAGAATGCTACATATTTATATTTAGTTTTAATATTATCAATCGATTAATTGCAAATTTTAATACGCACGTTAATAAAAATATATTTAAAAAATATAAATTTCTACATTTTTTTACAAGTAATTTAAGTTTATACACAAGAACAACCCTATTTCCTCTTCACGTCATTTACAAAACAGTCTTGTCTTCACAAAATTATTATTAAATTATAAATTATAAACTGATATTAATAATTTTAATATTGTGCTAATAATCGCGATCATTACTTTGAATAAATTCACAATTTATTTGTTGGGGGGAAGCTAGTTCCTATGCGCAGCGTTGCCAATTTAGCGCTTTTCGCGCTAGATTCAGCGCTTTTCAGCAACCCAAAAGTCGCATTTTTTTACATCAGCGCTTTTTCTTTAAAAGGCGCTAAATTGGCGCGTTTTGTATTCGGTTAGTTTTAGTTGCATATTTTAATCATATTTTCTAAATTTTTCTGAATTTGAAATGTAGAAACATTATTTTTTTTATGCAAAAAATAAACAACACAAGGAAAATTGAGATTTTAAACATATTTAAATTTTGTTCTTTAAATGTATAATTAATATTATTATACATACTTAATATAGAAAAGGCGTATTTTTTTATCGTTTTTCAATGCTTCTCGTACACCGCTATCTAATACACATTTCTTAAAAAACTGAGTGCGCTATGATCAACGGATAACGGATTTATAATCATTTAGAAGGGAGTACTTACTTATTTCAAATATATTTTGAAAGAAAAGCCTTAACTCAGTTGAAGTTTGCTCTAATAAACATTCAAAATATCAAAATACTGTATGTTATTGTGTTGGAATTTCTTATTTTAAATTGTGATTTGTGTCCAAACAAAGATGAATGGAATGAAAATGGAAATAAAATACAGCAATATCTGAGTATTTCTAAAAGTGGTTATTGTAACAAGTCTTCCCCATTAAAAACATTATCTCAAATATCAGAAAGAGTCAATTTCCAATATCTAAAAACAATCCTGACTCCAGATGAAGAACTCTAAAAGACATAATTTTTTTTAGTGTTTTGCAGTAATCTATTGAAACATTAATTTTTGTAATTTAAAGCACCAATTATTAATTTATTCAAATTTTAAATAACTGAAAAAATCCCTATCTCAGATAACTTGAAAAGGCGTAGAAAATCCAGAAATAAAAGTTAGAATTAGTTGCGGTACTGGTTTTGAATTAAAAGTTTCTTAGGTTTTATTTAGTAATTTCCTTCTCCTGTAAAATTACGAAAAGGGCAGCCATCGATATGTATTCTGTATTTCTATTTATTTTATTTTCAATAAATATTTTTTAAGACGTCACACAATTTTCATTCTTAGGAAAAGCTTAAGAGATGAAAAAAAAGTTTTAAAACAGGATTTCATTACTAAATGAGCAGTATAAATCTGGGCCTAAGACCTTCATATTTTAATTTAACATATTTATAAATTTAAAAGCTTTAAACTGAAAGTTATTATCAAATGTATAACCTTTCTTTGTACCTTAAATATTGTTTTTATAAAACGTTTATGTTCAATATTGTATATAACTACAAAATATTTGCACATGAACTTAAAATAACAAAAATATTTATTACATATATATTGTTGTTTTGCTCTTAATAAAAAATACATATTTAACTAAAAACTAATATTATTCAAATAGAATTTAGCGCTTTTTAGCGCGTTTTGGATCAAAAAAGTTGACAACGCAGCCTATGCACATTTCGCCGGTTCCTTAACCAGCTCATCAGGAAACCTTTCCCAATTTCTTTAAAATAACTAAAGATATATTAGAGTGTAAACTTTATAAACTCAATGAGAATAGAAAAGGAAAGTAAGAAAAGAATAAAATTATGGTTTGTTTGTTGGGCTTTGTTTAAGCTTTGATATTTTTTAGTGTAGATTTTTTAATTCTCATTGAGTTTATAAAGTTTACACTCTAATATATCTTTAGTTATTTTAAAGAAATTGGGAAAGGTTTCCTGATGAGCTGGCTTAAGCAACCGGTGAAATGCGCATAGGAACTAGCTTCGCCGCTGTTTGATTTTACACTTATATTTATGGTGAAATTAAACAGGTGCCAGCAGTTAGACACTTCTGCCGGTAAGAAAAAATTGTGCTTGTGTATGACTAAAAAAAATTTTCAGATTAAGTGAGGTCAACATTTTGAATTTGCCTTGATTTATTTTTTAAGATCAAACAAAAATTCTTTTTTTGTGTTTACACAATGTTCATACTAGCCACATTTTTGACATAAAGCAAATAGTTTTGTTTGACCAAAATCTGCTGTTTTATATCAAAAATCATCAAACATTAGCCTAAAATGGACTTAGCTTTAGTTTACTCAAAGAAATTTCATCTTGCAATCTTATTGCCCTGTAATAATACAAGATATGCTAAAGTTTACAAAAATAGCAATTTCTCAAGCCCAATTTCAAAGATATAAAAACCTTTGCAAAGAGCTTGCTTGGATGAAGAAAAAATAGGAAAATGTATAAAAACTTATCCGCTAAAAAATAAAAAAATTTCAATATGTTCTTTGTGTACTCAGTAAATATGATTCTAAAAATCTTACTATTTTCTTGTCTACATTTTTGAACGAACTAGTTTAGTGTTAATCTATATAAAAATCAGACTACTTTTTTGTAAAACTACAAAAAAAAATTTGTGTTAATTTTAAGCCTTAATTTTGATAGTTTTTGAAGGACAGACGTATTGATATAATTGAAAAAAATTACAATAACTTATTTCAGAATATATTGGGAATCGTGGGATATTTCTTAACGAATTTTCTCTCCTATATTACGAAAATTATCTGAGAAAAACCTAAAAAAAAGTCAAGACAAAAAATCTAAATTTAAACTGCAAATATTTTTTAATCATTACAGATATCGTATGTGACTAATTTAAAAAACTGCAATTAAATTGATACTATTAAATGATTAGTGGATTACTCTGCTACTTGATTCGAAATGAAATATTTTAAAATTTAATTAATTTTTTTTTTTTTTTTTTTTTTTGATTCCACTATCTCATGAATGCAGTTTATTAAATAGTATTTTAAAACAAACAAATTGTTGAATAAATTGACTTTTCGTTAGCGCACCAACCAAAGCGTATTTACATGGTGATATCATTAACTAGGGTATCCAATCGATTAACCGTCATTCGGTTATCCGGTTAATTTTGATAAACTGTCCGAATAATTTAAAACTGACTTTTTTCGAAAACGAATAAACCGAATAATATGTGTCCGGTTAACAGAAATGTAGTTTTCTGAAGTTATAAATTATAATAATTTTTTATTTTATGATATTTTATGATAAATTTATGTCAACTACATCTTTTTTATGAGGACTGTAACATCCCAGTAAAAATAAATAAAAACGAGAGAAAAAGATATAGTCGGTCAAGCCCGACTATATGATACCCTACACCATTGTGTACATTATAATTCGGGGAGGGGTCTTTTATTTAACTTCGAGTCAAATGTGGACCGATACTCATAAATATGAAATAGAACTTACGAATACAGAATATTTGATGCGATAATTCTGACATTTATATGAATTTATTCACTTTTGGGTGATTCCCGAAAGAGGGCCTTATATGGGAGCTATGGTAAATTATGGACCGATCTTTGTAAAATTTGGCAATATCATTTATGTTCATATATAACTTATTTGTGTCGAATATTAACTTGATACTAACATTTTAATGAGATTTATGCCTGTTAAAGTGATTCTCTGAAAAGAGGTTTATATGGGAGCTATGGTTAATTATGGACCGATCTTTTTAAAAATCGGCACACTTATTTAGACTTATGTGAAACTTATATGCGCATAAAATTTCATTAAAATATTGCTATATTTAAGGGATTTATGATCGTTAAACCCTTTTCCGGGAGGACATTTGTATGGGGGCTAAGTGAAATAATGGACCGATCAATAGGCTTTGTCCCTGGGCTATAAGAAACCTTTGTACCAAATTTCATTAATTTTGGTTCAAAATTGCGACCTGTAGTTTGATTACAAGGTTTACATGGACGGACAGACGGTCCGACGGACAGACGGACGGACGGACATCGTTAAATCGACTCAGAAAGTGATTCTAAGCCGATTGGTATAAATTAAGGTGGGTCTTAGACCAACACTTTTGGGTGTTACAAACATCAGCACAAACGCATAATACCCTCCCCACCTATGGTGGTGTAGGGTATAATAATTTTTAGTGAGGTACTTTTTCTTGAGCTTAAGAAATAATGCAAACAGCATCCAATATAAAAAATATTTAAATTAATTTTTCTGTTATACAAGGTTGATATATTCGATTGCCATTTTTCGAAATACTTGTTACTAGTTTGAAACAAATGAATTAATAGTTTATTTCATACAAAATTTAAATTTATATACGTTAGGAGTTAACGTTTAGAATTATACATGTTAACTTTAAAGTCGATAAAAGTGCTGCCAATTTATGAACAAAAATACAATTATGAATATTTGAATGTCAATAAATGAAAAAAAATATAAAAATATAATAAGATACAATGAAAACAAATTTATCAGGTATGTTCTGGAAATCACTTTTTATCGAAGTGATTTCAAATCACCTAAAAGGTGTTCTGTGCACAAAAAATTATGAAATCACGTGATTTCTAATCGGTCAACTTTTTAGTGTCGATTTCAAATCCCTTGCTTATTTTTGCAAACACTGTGTTGTTAATCAAATGTTAAATGGTTTATATAAATAATTTATTATGTTATTTATCCATTTTTGTTTGAAAATTTTTAATTTTATTGAAAAACAATTAAAAAATAGCAATTTATTGAAAACACCTTCAGTTCTGCGTTTAAATTTTGCTTTACTTTAGAAAAGATTTAGTGATTTCACTTTTTCCTTGCCTGTCTGCTGTTTATCTACAATTTTTCTTCTGTTTCCATAGGATTTGATAGATTCCGCAAATAACGTTTTTTAATTCGCTCATTATTTATTTTCTTCCTTTTTAATTATTGCCAATAACATTGCTTCTGGCATTTTAATAAAAGGCTAAATATTTTATTTAATTGTAAACAAAATAAAAAATTAGCTGTTTGCTCATGATTTCTTAAAATTAAAATCACTTCGAAAAAATTAAAATCACGTGATTTCCAGAACAGCTGAAAATCAATTGCGTTATTTCAAAATCGTTCGTGATTTGAAATCGCCGTGATTCCAGAACAGGCCTGTATATTATTAGTTTTATTAAATAAAACATAAAGATTTATTTGTGCAGTTCTGTTTTGGATATCAAGTTATACCAAGCGAGGGAATATCGTTTTTTTGCTAACTATCAACGTTAAAACTCAACAGTAGCAACAAAACACAGCTGTTATATATATTTTTTATGAAAAAATGTGTTGGTTTAATAAAAATTATAACTAATTTTCTTGCGCCGCTAAAAAAATTTTTATTTTCAATGCAATTATGCATCAAATCGTAAAAGTGACACGACATAACACAGGTATCAAACAATTCAATTCATTGGAAATCATACGAATTTGTACTACTTCTGGATCACAAGTTCAGAATCTTACTGACTTCCTTGGATGCTATTTTTTGTTGGGATAAAATGTTTTATAAAAAGCGACATGAAAAGGCATAAATATTTAAACTTGCGATAATAGAAATTTTTAAAGTAAAGTAAATTCAAAGTTACAGAAACCATAAAAAGTATAATTTTCGACTCCAAAATGTACGCAAAAAATACTTATATTTATTTAACTCTTTTAACATAGAACCATTCTTACACAGAAAATAGCCTTACATGAAAAATTCATTAAATAAAGCGGAATTAGTATTAGCTAAAAATGAATTTTTTTCATACAAATAGGTTTATCAAGTTTATTTAAGTTTATCAAATGCGATAAAATGTGAAAAAATTTTATATATATTTTATTTCTAAGTAACTATTTCAATAGATTAATTGCTATAATTATAGCCTGTTTCTCTATGTCGAACGAAAATCAAAGCGAACGAAAGCAAGTCGAACGAATTCGAATCATTTTGGGTTTCAGTAATTCCTACGCTTTCGTTCGCATGGAGTTACGTCTTTTCGTATTGTTTTTGTTTTATTTTTATTTTAGAGTAACTTTTATTCGTAAAAATATTAAAAATACTACTAAATTGTTTAAACGTAGGTACAACCAAGAAAATAAACAAATAAAAATAAAATAATTAAAAAAATTTAAAAACAAAAATTTTTTTTGATTTTTTTAGAAATTGTTTTTTTATACACAAAATCGCCATTTATGGATACAAAATATATAAAAACGAATAATACATATGATTAAGGAACATTTGCAATGTCCTGGTGAGTATTTTTCATATTTTTCTTTAAAAAATTCAACCAGTTGAAAGCAAAATAGCAAGTGACTGATTTTGACATTTTTGTTCTTATCGTTCGAAATACAGAAACCCAATTTTATATGAAAAAACTTTCTTTTGACTTGTTGTTCGACTCATTGTTCGCACAGAAGTGAGTTAGAGAAACCCAAATCAGTTTTCGTTCGCTTAGAAGGCGAACGAAAATCAAAGCGAACGAAAGCAAGTCGAACGAATTCGAATAATTTTGGGTTTCTGTATTTCCTACGCTTTCGTTCGCATGGAGTTACGTCTTTTCCTATTATTTTTGTTTTATTTTGCTTTCAGAGTAACTTTTTTTCGTAAAAATATTAAAAGTACTACTAAATTGTTTAAACATATATACAACCAAGTAAATAAACAAACAAAATTAAAATAATAAAAAATTAAAAATTTTTTTGATTTTTTTTAGAAATTGTTTTTTAGGTACAAAATCATCATTTATGGATACCAAATACATTAAAATGAATAATAAACATGATTAAGTAACATATGCAATGTCCTAATGAGTATTTTTCCTATTTTTCTTTAAGAAATTCAACAAGTCGAAAGCAAAATAGCAAGTGACTGATTTTGACATTTTTGTTTGAAATACAGAAACACAATTTTATATGAAAACACTTATGTTTTCTTTCGACTTGTCGTTCGACTATTTGTTCGCATAGAAGTGAGTTAGAGAAACCCAAATCAGTTTTCGTTCGCTTAGAAGGCGAAAGAAAGCTTTCGTTCGACATAGAGAAACAGGCTATTAGTGTAATTTATATGTTTTACATGTATAACTAAGATTATTCGGTTAATCGAATATTTTGCCAATAATCGGTTATTAACCGATCAGCTTTTAACCTCGAATAATTATTTGTCGAATAAACCGAATAATATGAAAACCCGAATAATTGGATACCCTAACATTAACCCACCTAATTATTTGTTTTGATTTGTTATACTCCATATAAAAGATATAAACAAAATTAATACAAAATTCTCTCCGCACTGCTGTCACCCTTAAAATGTTTAAAAATTCTCCGAAAATCTTTAGCATAATTTTCAGGTTTTTATGTAGACACATTTACGATTTTTTCATCAAGGTGAAATTTAAGATACATATTTTACACATCTGTGCTCAAAAAACTGAAATTGCTTGAACTACATATATGTATATTAGGGGTATAACTTTTTGCAATTTTTGCAAATATTAAAATTCACAGGGTATAGTGTTATAGGGCATGAACAAATATTAAAGAATACTACAAGAATTTTCACACCAAACACGTAGAAGCATTATTTTTATGAGAAACCCAATTATATTGTTTCACTACTGGCATTTTAGAATCAGCACAACATGGGCTATGTCGTGGTACCCTGTGCTTTTTGGTTAGAAAAAAAGTTATACCCCTAATTTTTTAATATTTTAATTTTCTTAGACTTATTTCCTAAAATTTTCTTTTAAAATAAAAATGTTTGTACATAAATATTAAGCCAGAACCACTGTTAATATACTGACAACATCACATGCAAACATATTTTTACTCCTATACAGAGTTTATATGCCCTACAGTTCAGTACTATTCACTGATTACTTGACTGGCTTCAAACCTTGTTAAATATGACATTAAATACAAGTAATACAAATTGTAGTAAGTACAGATAAAGTTTTGGTATTGTTTACTGTGATATCTTTACTACTAGTGCAAACGCTTAATAAAATAAAATGTTATGTAACTGTTTGATCATTAGTAGTATAAGATCACTATTTCGTGGTCACTAATCTGAACTGTAGGGTACTTTTTATAATATATATATATGTATAGGCATTTAAATATAAGAGTATGAATCGTAATTTTATTGAAAAGCCTACGCATATATAGATATATAATATACAGCGGGTATCATAAATAAGTAAACAAAGTAGTATCTTGAACCCAATTGGTTCTTTTTCAAGTTGTAGATCGAAGATATCAAAAGTAACATATAATTATAAATATATAATGTATTATTAGCAAAATAAACAGCAAAAGATTTAATTCAACACATTACCACTTAGTGAATATGGTTCTTTTTAAAGAAGTGAAAAAAATTAATGCTCCATTAATAAGTAAACAAGGTTTTCAATAGCCCCGGCGACCGCTTATATTTTGATACATTAGTGCCAAACGTGTTGGCATAGTGACTACATATATTCTGCATATACCTGGACAAAATTAAGAGGTTTTAGTAATAATTAGGTCCATCAGATGTGTCAATTATTGGGGACTCTATTTTTATTATTAAACTCCATGCAATTTCTATTGGTGACACATATGGACTTTGAGTAGATGACTCTGAAATGTTAATTATTTCCTCAGCTATATATTTTAAATCAAATTCACCCTAATTTATTGGTGAATTTTCCTACTATAGGATAAAATCCACAAAAAATAAACAAAAACTTTTTTGAACTTTATACCTTTTAACAGATTAATGTTAATCTGGGAGTTTATTTTACCTTTGTGTACCACTTTTTTTCAAATTTTATAAATAGAAATATAATTCCAAACCATTAAGCTCTTTCCTCAGGACTTAAATATTGATTTTCTATACTTAAAGTTTAAAGATTCAATACTTTAGAGCTAAAAGTACATATAGCTTACATTATACGGCATGCGAATCATAGGTTATTCAATCCAGAGACTTATTTTCTAAATTTTTCATATTTTTAGACATAATTTGCATAGAATGACATCAAATTTTATTATACTTATGTATAAAATTTTCCGTACAGCTAGACCATGTTTTCCGTCTCCACATATTTTTCTGTGAGTTGTAAATTCAGACCATAGTTTTCGGACTTCCGGAATAAGTTCTGATAACAATTTTGGAACAGAAAGTATAGGATTTTAAAGCTAAATTGTTATCTATTCTCTTTGTAGTGATTCTTAGGCGTTTACGAGAGTAATTGCGGTCAACGCGTTCATTGTGTTTGAAGCATTTAACCACCTTGAGAATAAAGTTGATGTTTTATTAAAGATTTTTGATATATTTCTATATGTTTCACCCTTTTAGTAATGTATGATAGTTGTTCTTAGTTTTCCTACACTTTATTGTGTGCTATTTGTTATCCTTTAGGTCGAAATTATGGTTAGATAAAAATTTTCTAATATAATCGAAAAACTGATTTTTCATTTCCCTCATAATGTAACCAATAATTACCGCTGTTGTACTAAAATCATTTTGCAACCATAAACTTCACTAAAAATTAAAGAAATTAAGCCAAAAGTTGCTTGTTTACTTATTTTTGACTCGCACGAATACGGTTTATTTTCAACTTTCTCTAGAAAGAAACTTAAAATGGAAAAAATTTGAAAAATTTGTCATCAATGTAAAAGAAAACAAATTGTCTTCATCAAAAACATGTAAATTTTTAAAAATGGACTGCTACATTTGCCACTTTTTAAAGCGAAACAGAGATGATGAGTTTGTTTATTTATTTATGACACCCTCTGTATATGTATGTGTATGGCACTCATGTATGTATATAGTGTAGTACTACAAATGTGTAGTATACTCTTGGGGATAAGCTTAATAAAATTTTTGCTAATTTTGATTTAATAACACATTATGGCGTAAATCGTTTAAAATCTAAACGAGTTTTTGTATTTTCCGAAAAAAATATAAGTATATATTTTTATACTTATAAAATAAAAAATTTACATTTCCCATAAAATTTTAAAGTGCCTTAGGATATTGCAGAGGAAAAATATTGTAATTGTATGCGTGTGTTTATGTGGGTGTAAATTAGTGTTAAAAGTTTAAGCAAAAATGTGTGGAACTTCGAAACAAAAAAAAAAATAAAATAAAAAATAAATAAATAAAAAAAATAAAACATTGTCATGTGTTAAAATTTTCATAACACGATTAAAAAAACATACTTTTAGGCATAAGAAGGTGAAATATTATGTAGCACGCTGTCAAGTGAAGAGTTTATGAAATTATTAAGAAAACAATTTTTGGGTTTATAAAAAAATTTAAACAAAATATTATTCATATATTTAAAACGATGAAAAAAGTTAAATATGACATATAAATGTTTAAGAAAAATTTAACAAAAAAGCCTACTTTTAGGCACGAAAGAATATACATACATACATATATAAATAATTTGTAGCATAATGAAATGCAAATTATAAAAAATTTTCACTAAATTAATATGGAATTTTAATTCTATAATATTAAAGGTGATATAACATTTTTCATAAAGGGTATTTCTAATTCGTATTTGCTGAATAAAATTGTAACAGTAAATGTACTAAAATGGTATTCTTATTTTAGTTGATGTGAAATTTAGTATTTGCTGACGTTATTTTTCCTTTTTCTTTACTTGTTATTATTGTATATATTTATTTAAAATATAAACACTTGAGTATTTTTTTACATAACACTCATACACACATTATAACATACATTGTAGATATACATATATGTACGTACATATGTACGTGAATACTCGTACATCATATCATTTATATTATTGTTTTTCATGTTGTTTAAATATAAATATTGTTGTTGATATTTGCCTGTAGCATAATCAAGAATCATTGCTATTGCTGCTGTGTGATGTTGTCTCGTGTTATACTAAAGTATCTGTTATTTTTACTATTGCTACTCACTCGTAAAACTGTCATTACTGTTTGTCGTTTTCCCAGCTTTTGGGTGGTTGTCATTGTTGAGTGGCATGTCTGTATATCTATCTGTCTTTTTTTCTCTGTATGTATATTTCGGTAGCATTTTGATTACTTATGTATGTGATTTTATTGTGATTATTTATTATTAATAACATTGAAAACTTTTTGGCTGTTTAAAGGATTTTACATGAATTGCTTGTTGACACTTTGAAAAAAAGTAAATATAAGTGTATTTTTGGCTATAAATCTTATATGAAAAACCTTAGCAAAAACATAAAAAAATTGAATGCAAAAATCATTATAAAAGAATAATTTTGTTTTTTTTTTTTGTTTAATTTGTTCGTACAAATCAGAGAAGCATTTTAGAAACCATTTATGTTTCTACGCTTTAATTAAAAAAAATAAAAAATAACAATAAACCATTCTATATAACAGAGTCATTATAGGGTTCAAAAGATTATTGGTTGGTATTTTATCGAAGTTAGATTAAAGTATGCTCCACTTTACCCCAATCTTTCCTACATTTTTCATCAGTATTTGTGATATGTAAACACTAAGGGAAAAATTCCATTAAAAACTATAACAATTTACAGCATTTGCTTTTTGAGACCCTTCGTTTACGAAAACAAAATGTAAATTAATAATTCGAAACTAAAGTGGTATCAACTTTATGCCAATTGGTATCAATTTTCGTTAATGATTGGAACACATACGAGGCAGATTCACTATTAAGACTGAATGGTATCGTTAGCAACACCTATGTGTTCCATTTTTCTCTTAATGAATGAATTACAGTCAGTTAACTACACGCAGAGAAAAAACATGGTTACAGCATGATCACCACAACTATTCAATGATTATATAGCCGTTTTTCATTGATTTAAATATACTGTGTTCATGATAGCAACGTTTATGATTCTGTTTAATCATTTAATGATTATCCACAATCAAAATTTTAATATGGTTCACTGAATTATAATATGTATTTAAATATGTTTATATGGAATCATATTTATGAGTAAATCCAATCATTTAGTCAATTCTACAACAATTTAGTTAATTACATAACCATTCATTTCATTTTACAAAATTGGTTTATTCTACAACCATTAAGCCAATAACTTTTAATACCTTTTGAATACACATTTTTGTGTATCAGTCCAGTAGTTATAATTCTCATTTAGTTTATATATGAACAAATATAAATTGACAAGATTTGTTTTTATTCAGTATGATGAATGTACCACATATCGTGGTACAAATGAATACAAATATGAAAATATAGGATTCAAATAAAATTAGTTCATATATATGATAAAGTGGAATTATATATATGATAACATGGAATTATATATATGGTAAAATGGAATTATACTTATGATGGAATTAGTTCATATGTATGATAGAATGGAATAATATATTTGATAAAATGGAATTATATATATGATAAAATTAGTTATATATATATAATATATATAATATGATAACATGTAATTATTAAATGATAAAAACATGATGAAATTGAAAGCAATACTTAAGAAAAGGTTATAAAACTTACTAAAAGTTATTAATAAGGTTATGAACCATACTAATAAATTATAAATTGGAATCATAATAATGATTACTTACAAATATACTTATTGTAACCTGGAATCATATATTACAATCATAGTATGTTGCTCTTAGTTTATGGTCACAGGAACCATATTTTTTCTTTGCGTGTAGAAATGTGTAGTAGACAAACATTTTATTTATAACATATCTAGCTTTATAAAAAAAGAAAAAATATAATAATTTTTTATTATTTTAGAGTTTTTTTAATTTTTGAAAACATAAAAATTAAAATTTTTTTTATTAAATTTTAAATTTTTCGAAATAACTTTTTTAAATCTTCCCTATTAAACATATTATAAAATATGAATAATAATAATAATAATAATAATAATAATAAAACTTAAAGATGATGCAACTATGATTTTTTATATTTTATTTAAAAAAATCGGAAAATATATATATGGACTAATGGTTTAACTTAACTTTTAGCGGTTTATATCGATAAAAAATAAGTGATTCATAGTCCTCAAACTTCATGATTACGTATATTTAAATTGATTGATAAATTCCAAAACGTAGAATCAATGTTACCTTGTGTAATTGTTCATATATAAAATTTAATCGAAAATTCCCATGTTGTGTATAACAAACATTTTTATAAAATTTTATTTCCTATTTTTCCTTTTTCAATTTTATGAGTTGATTTCTGGCAAATACTCCCCAAAGGCGTTGTTTCATTTCTCTTGTTTAGCTTATGGCTTTAAACAGCCTTAAAAAGTATGCATTTTTACATCCATAAGTATTCATAAAATATTTGAGCCTGCAAGTGTATCAGTGTATGTATATGAACTAAATTTGGTGGTATATGTAAGTATGTAGTATATCCATAAATGTAAATGTATTTATGTTACATTAAATATTCTAAATGTTTCTTACATACATTCAATTTTATTACACTTTAAAGATTTTATGCTTAAAAGCATAATTATTTTCCATTACGGGTTTCATGTATTTGATTTTATTTTTTTTATACCCTACACCACCATAGGTTGTTGGGGTATTATGCATTTGAGTTGATGTTTATAATGTATAGAACAAATCTTCTGAACCCCACCTTTAAGTATACCAATCGACTCAGAATTACTTTCGTAGTCGATTTAACGATGTCCGTCCGTCCGTGTGGTTGGCTGGCTGGCTGGCTGTCTGTCCATGTAAACCTTGTGAATAAAGTACATGTAGCAATTTTAAAGATATCTTGATAAAATTTGGCACGAACAATTATTTGGCACAATAACGAAGCCTTTTGAAATTGGTTATGATCGGTTCATTATTTCACCTAGTCCCCATACAAATGTCCTCCGGGAATAGAATTTTAACAATCTTAATTGCCTTAAATATAGCTTTATTTTAATGGAATTCGTTGCGAAGAAGTTTTGTATAAGTGTCAATCTTTTTGCCATCAATATCGGTTCCTAATTAACCATAGCTCCCTTATAAATTTCTCTTTCGAAAATTTCTTTAACTTTCATAAATGTCAGTATCAAGTTAATAATCGACACGCATAAATTCATATAAATGTTAGTATTAAAGTAATATTCTGTATTTATATACTTCATTTTACACTTAATACATGTATCGATCCACAATTGGCCAAAGGTCTAATATATGACCCTTCCCCGAATTTTGATGTAGTTATATAATGGTATAGGGTATCATATGGTCGGGCTTGATCGACTATATCTTTCTATCTCTTTTTTTTTTTTTTTTTTCTTTTGTGTCTGTTCCCTAAAACAAAAAATTCGTTTTATTTTTATCCACACTCGAAGAAACAGATAAATGTTTGCCATAAACACATTCATTTTATTACCGTAACATTTTTCCCGCTTCTTTGTGTTATCTGTTTATACTATATAATATTTTATAGCGTTTATATTTTAGTAATTTTTCCTTTTGTAAGGCTTTTTAGGAAGGATATTAAGGCAAAATAATAACTTGTTGATATTTGTAAAATTTTATCTTTCTTCAATATGCTGACGTACAAGTAAAAGTTTATATTTTTTGACTAAGTAAACACTGTATGGAAATTAAGAAGTTATTCCATGCAATTTCAGAAAATTTATATTTTTTCTGAAATCTATCAAAGACTTCTAATTATGCCCCATAATATTTGAAAAAAAATATAAATATCTCTGTGGGGGGCGACTAAATTAAACAATGTTAAGCAATTTAATATCATTAATTGAATTCTCTAAAATAATTCATATACTTATTTCAACACATTATTTAATTTTTTCTTTTGAAATCTTAAACTTATTGCTTTCATAGGATTATTTAAAATTGATTTTGATTTTTAAAAATAACACTTCGTAGCTACGATTTTCTTATTAAAGTTACTCTTAATAAACATTTGACAATGTTGCGTATACGTAATATTTGCTATTTATAACAAGTACATACATATAGTATACAGTCGAACACGGTTATAACGAACACCGGTTATATTAAACTATGGCTATAGCGAACACTTTTCTTCGGTCCCATTGATTTTACCTACATTTACCATATAAATATCTAATATTATAACGAACACGGTTATGGCGAACTTTTTTTATAACGAACACATTTTTATGGTTCCAAGAAGAATATTTCATAAAAAAAACTACGTTTATAACGAACTCCCACAAATACAAAAGTTAGATAAATAAAATTGCACATTTCAAAATGTTTTAAAAATGTAAAAACTAATTAACTTTTATTTATTTCAATTTAAATTATTCGACAAATGGAAATAATTTTCGTTAATTTAAATTTTATAGTTGTTTAACATAACGCATACACATTAACGAAAATAGCTAAATATAAAACTGAAATTATAAGAGGATTACAAATAAAAATATTATAAAATCGTTATTCCTCAAAGAGTAAAGATCTCAAAACATACCAAAACCTTGGTAATAAAAGAAAATAAGAAAACGTTGAATCAGTAATAAATAAATATAATTAACCTCAGTTTCCTCTTGGACAACAACTAATAAATGCAACAAAATATTTCTTATATATATATATATATATATATTAAAATCATTGATATTTAGAACATAAATACAGCCCATTTTAAAAGTAAAGAAATACGCTTTAATTACAAATATTAGTATCGTAATCAAATACGTACCTATATTTTGTTAACAAATATTTTTTATGGTATTTTACGGATATAACGAACTACGTTTATAACGAACTAAATCCGTCGATCACTTCGAGTTCGTTATAACCGTGTTCGATTGTAGTAGGGTGGCCCCAAAATTAAAAGAATTGATATTCCCAGCTCAAATGAAAATTTACTTCATTTTTAGATACCGTTTCTCAAAATTGTCGTCCTGACGTTATCATTTAGTGTACTAGAACAAAATGAAAAAATGTCCTTTTTTCGAGTAAGTCAGATTCTTTTTCATATATCTGTCAAAAGAACAATATGAACATTTTGTATCAAAAAAAAGGACTTTGGAAAGCGCATTTATTGACAGAACTAAACTTTAGGACCAGGTAGAAATAAGTCCAACATTTTGCAATTTTCACAAAACCAAAATAATGCAATATGGGTAGATGGGTAGATATGGGTAGATACCGTTTTTAGGGAAGTATCTATATTTCGTATGACTTTATTGGAAAAATATCAGTTATATGCTAAAAAGCAAATTTTTTCAACATTATCTGCAGTCCGTTTTACTGAGTGGAGGAAATTTTGAGTACTGAATTAGCGTTCTGTGGCAGCATAAGTGCAAGGAGCAATCTATATATGAATCACTATCCTTCTCAATTTTGTGGTCACCCAAATACTTCTCCAGAAGGAGATATTTCTTCTATATTGCTCCATACACAATTTTTAGCCCACAAGTTCTCTCTTGCTTTATAGATTCATCACTACATTTCTGTGGACTTTTGACAAAACAACTTAACTCAAATTGTCAACTTTTGTCAGGAGAGCTAAAAAACTGTTTAAAAAATCAACAATTTCTTTGGAAATGTAAATTTTTGGCTAACTATATATTCAAAACTAAAAGCCGTTGGAAAATACTGAATAATGTATTTTCTCGACCTATTTTTATACCCTACACCACCATAGGTGGTTGGGGTATTATGTGTTTGTGCAGAAGTTGTAACGCAGAGAAAAAATCTTCGGACCCCCACCTTAAAGTATACCGTTCGACTCAGAATCACTTTCTGAGTCGATTTAACGATGTCCGTCCGTCCGTCCGTCTGGTCGGCTGGCTGGCTGGCTGGCTGTCCATGTGAAGCTTGTGCGCAAAGTACAGGTCGCAATTTTGAAGATAATTTGATGAAATTTGGTACGTAAGCTTTTTTTAACACAAGGACGAAGCCTATTGAAATTGGTTATGATCGGCCCATTATTTCACCTAGCCCCCATACAAATGTCCTCCCGGAATAGAGTTTTAACACTTATATATGCCTTAAAAATAGGAATATTTTAATGAAATTTTGTACAAATAAGTTTTATATCAGCAAAAAACTGTCTACCAAATTTCATGAAGATCGGTCCATAACTGACCATAGCTCCCATATAAACCGCTCTCCCGAAAATCACTAACGTCCAAAAATCCCATACAAAAGTTAGTATTATGTTAATATTTAACACAAGAAAGTTGTATACATATAAGTAAAAACAAAATTATGTGGATCAAAATGGTGTAGGGTATCATATAGTCGGGCTTGACCGACTATATCTTCTTCTCTCGTTACTAATAAACATGTTACATGCAAAATGTTTTTTTTTTTCTTAATTTTATTACGGCTGAACCTAGAAAAGGCTTAAACTTATTCTTGTATTTCATTAATATCATACATACATACATACATACATACATACATACATACATACATACATACATACATACATACATACATACATACATACATACATACATACATACATACATACATACATACATACATACATACATACATACATACATACATACATACATACATACATACATACATACATACATACATACATACATACATACATACATACATACATACATACATACATACATACATACATACATACATACATACATACATACATACATACATACATACATACATACATACATAAGGGTTGTTCACGATATGCTGGTTATCAGGTTATGTGATTATATAGTAATATTAAAAACAACAAAATACATTACTTGTTTCAATTTTTATTATTTTCCAACATTACAAATAAACAGATAATCACGTAATCTATAAACAAGGGTATGATGAGTTGGGCAAAGAATTTTATCTCATATAAGGTTTGTTTGGTATTGAAAATGGGCAAAATCGGTTAATAAACAAAAAAGTTATGGTCTAAAAACTAGAAACACAAGGTGTCCGTTGTAGCTTAATTTCATACTTTTCTGCTGATATCTCTAAAACAAAAGCATCTACGACAACAAAATTTTGTACAAATAGTTTGAAGGTCGATGTAAACCTACTTTACTGCTCACCTCCCATATAAGGTGAAACTTCAACGAAATTGTGTTTAAATAGTTCAAGGACCAATGTAAACTCGGAAACAAATAATGGGCGTGGTCTGCCCACTTTACCGCCCACCTCACATATGACATAAATTTAAAAAAGTTGATGGTGGATATATAGATTCGACTGAGCCGAATATAACATTCGCGCTTGTTTTTAATTTTATTTAATTTAATCTTAATTTCATTCGCTTTTTGGTATTTAATATAAATATGTCATTGAAGACATTACCACAAATGACTTAATTGAAATGAAATACACATCAGTGATTGCCTGAACCGGATTTTAAGTTTTTTTTTTTTATAAATACCCAAATAAATTCCCAAAAAAGGAATTAACTGGGTATTTACCCGGTATTTACCCACACATTGGGTAAATACCGGATAGAATCCCATCTATAGCTATACCAAAATCTTAATCTTTAATCTTTCATTAAAAATACAAAGAGTTCACGATTCGACGAAAGGGCAAAAAAAGTACGTACTGGCAGACTTTTTACAACATCCTGGTCATGAATATCAGAAAAATATCGTGTACAAAAATCGAAATTGTCGAATAAACTTTTGTTCTGGCAAGACATTTGTACATGTGGGGAAAAAACACTTCATTCATAACAAATGTCATATTGAACAGAGAAGTGTACACAAACGAGCTCCATTAAAAAAAAAATCCTTTCTGTCTTATAACATAACAGGACGAATTCTAATTTTTCTCATTATTACCACAAAAGGGTATCTGAGTGGTATCAAACAAATAGTGCTGCTATGTACCAAAGAAGGGTAATCCACTAAACTGTCCAGAACACTGTCTATTTTCAAATACTCGTATATTTGGTTACATCAAAACTAAATTTGAAGAATACTTAAAGGTGACAAAAAAAGAGTTTAAAAAAATTAATTTATTCCCACAAAAATGTAACTGAAAACACAATAAAGAACTTATGGTGGGTATTCCAAAAAATATTAAATATTTTACTTAAAAGGACTAAAAATAATAATTTTTCTTTAAAACTTGAATATATCAGTCTTTAACAAAAACAAAATTTCAAAGAGATTAACCCAATGCACATAGGTCCGAAGGCATAGTTTTTTTGGTCAAAACTCAAATCGCAAAACCAATTTTTTTTTTTTACTGCGGTATAATAGTAAACACTTCAATTACATTTGGCTTTTGTCAGCGATGAAGCAAACTTTTTTGTTTATTAACCGATTTTGCCCATTTTCAATCCCAAACAAACCTTATATAAGACAAACATTTGTGCCAAATTTTGTCTCCCTACGTTGCCCCGTTCGAGCCCTATCCTGCTTTCAACAGAGGGACAGACGGACGGACATAGCTAGATCGACTCAGAATCTAACCAGGACCCAGAAAATATATACTTTGTGGGGTCTTAGATGATTCCTTCAACATGTTACACACGGAATGACAAAATCAATATACCCCCCCATCTTTTTGATGGTGGGTATAATAATAAGCCGAAATTATAATGATTTGTTAGGCATCAGATTTTTCAATAATATTTTGCCAAAACTTATTTTTTAATTATATATTTTGTAAAATTTGGCTTAAAGTTTACTAGAAAATAGAACAAAATTAAATTTATGGTCTAGATATTTTGAAAGAAGTCTTTCCGACAAAGTAATATTAGTTATAAAATTAATTAAAATTGAAAAATATTAGAGGTTCTCATTTTTATTTTTTGGTCGCAAAAGGGTTAACAAAAAAATTAAAACTTACATATATCTATACAAAATTTCTAGAAATAAAATTTTCATTGCGAAAAATATATGTATAAAGTTTTGGCTAAAAAAGTGATCTGTCGGACCTATGTGCAGCATATTTGGAGAAAGAATCAAGCCAATTATTTCATTTGATTTAGTAGAATGCCAAAAAATCTAATTAAAATCATCTTCAAGTCATACCAACATACATAGTTTTTTCAATCTGCTCAACAGTTTTGATGATGTTAAAAAAATTTATAATTTATTGACGGAGATAAGCTATTCAGCTCATTAGGAAACCTTTCCCAACTTTTAGGAAAACTAAAAATATTTTAAACATATTTAAACTCAATGAGAGTTAAAAATGTTTTAATTACAAAACATTAAAACTTTGACAAAACAAAAAATCTTTAAAAATCTATAACGGCCAAGTTTTCCTTTCACTTCTTTATTATAAAGATGGATATGTTACAAATAAAACGACATATATTCCACTAAAATCGATGCATAAATGTCGATATTGGTATACGTAGTACAACCTCAATAATTTTCTTTATAAATGTTAATCCCAAGAATCAATGTCACGATATCCAAATTGAATTAGAAATCCCGTGTCGCGGAATCCGTGTTGCCGTGTATTTTAGTACGTATAGTGATATTTATTTTTAACTGGTTTCTCTTTATTAATTCAACTTTGGAAAATGCTAATGCTAAGAAAAAAATTTTATTCAGTTTCATTAAAATCCCAAAATTTTAAATTTATTAAAAAAGAAATATGTGTATTAAATGTGCAATTTCGAAAATATTCACATACATATTACTTTAAATAAATAGTTAAAGCATCTAAGTAAAATTTCCTATTTATTTACTTAGTAAATATATGTATGTACTAAGTATAAATATAGTATGTATGTGTGTTAGTTTAGTATAAATATTAGCATACAAATAACTTGTTACCATTCAGACATAAATTTGTCCAGAAATTCATTCCCTATATTCACTATATTTTTCTACTATTTAATATACATTTGTATTTGTACTACTCTCTATACAGTATATATACATACATATATATGAATGTATTTATTTGCATTCACATCTTTTAACATACTTTGTGCAATGTGTTTGTAATGGGACTACAGTTCATTTAACAAACATTCCAGAAACGTGATCTCTATTCATTGTTGGGTCTTGGTTTTGTTGGTCTGTGTTTTACTAGGTACCTACACTTTGTTTGTATTTATGTCGGCTCAACATGTCCTTCTCAGTTGCTGTTGTTGTTGTTAGTTAGACATCAGTATGGCAATCACCATCATCAACATTATTAAGTATTATTATCACAAACAGTACAACTAAAATACACATCAACATCATCATCATCAGCAACAGTACCGTCTTTATCAATTTTCTTCTTACCATGGTTGGCATTTAGTTGCATTAGCTGGTAATTTGTTCAGTTGTTTTCTTTGCATTTATTCATTCACTCACTCACTCACTCACTCGCTCACTCAAACATCCTTTTATTTGTACGTTCATTCATTTATTCATTTCAAATGCAGAATCCTTTAGTTAGTATATTTATTTATTTTTTTTTTATCTGCTAGATTTAACGAAAAAATCTTATATTTATTTTACAGTTGCATTTCATGCAGACAAAATGTGAATGTTGAAATACGAGTAGCAGGCAGTCCGTCACAAATGAACGAATATTCAAACATTCAAACAAATAAGTAAACTGGTTAAATAAACAAATCTAGCAACAAAGCATCATTAAACCAGCCTGCACCACAATGAACTGTCTTCTGCTCCTATTCCAATAATACAAGGATTTAAAAAATCATTTCAACACTACTTATAAAGACAGACTCACAGATAGTTAGACAGAAAGGGAGAGTTTTAAATCAAAAAATTACCTAAAGCCATACAGTAAACCTTTAGTAGTAGTTTTATCATGACATTATTGCTGGCATCAATGCCACACTGGCCTCACTACTTTGGTTACCAATGTCCAAGCATCCCTCCATCCATTCACCTGACAAACAACTTTATTTTTTACATTTATGGAATTTATTTAAACAAGGATTTCACTTATATTTGTTTTTTATTTTATTTTTTCTTGTCCTTTTTGTTTTTCTTTTTTGCAATCGTATTATTTATTTTATATTTTTCTGTTTGTTTTATATGTTTACTAGTTGTTGTAGCTGTTGTTTTTCAATCCCTTGAGGTCCGTTATAAATATATAACTGGCACGTAGTTGTGGCAGTACAGGTTTATTCTAGTAGAATGTTGCAAATGTATAAAGTAGCAAATACAACATAAACAATGTTAACAATATCAAAAAAAAAAATAAAATAAATAAAAAACGGTCAACAACAACAAAAACACTAGACATGATGTACAATTTCATTTCAATGAATCCTTATTTGTTGAAAGCTTTTGTAAAATATCTTTACATTCACATACACACACGTACACATAAATACTTTACACAAATATTTTCAGACTTTTACAGCCGCATGTTAAAATAAGGACTGCGCATGAAAATTTTAGTGCATAAAATTCAGCTTATAAAAAAGAAACTAATGGGTCAATATTTTGGAAATTTTGATTTTGTTTAATTCAGGTATAATCAAGTTTTTAATTAAAAATTTTTTAATAAAATATTTAATATTTTCTGGAATACCATCCATAAGAGCATTATTGTGTTTTCGATCACTTTTTTATAGGAATGGGTTCACTTCTTTTTAGTCAGCATTAAGTACTCTTTAAATATTTTTTATTATGACCCTATAATATATAATTAAAATAGACAGAGTTCTGGTCAGTTTAGTGGCTTTCCCTCCTTTGGTACATTGTAGCACTACTAGTTTGATACAACTCAGTTACATTGTTTGTGGTAATAAATGAAATTAAAAAAAGATTAGTCTGTGCCGAATCTTTGTACCCTTCACCATCCTACCGGCAAATAATAAAATTTTCGCCTTAACATATGCTTTCATACTTTCACATTTATAAATCTACATTTTTTTCCAAACTACGAAAATTTGAATAAAGAAAAATAAACAAACAATCATTGCAAGCATTGCTTTCAAAAAATAAACACCAACAATTCCATATTTGTATATTTTTGTATGTACATACACTGCCGCACAGTGTGCGATTAAAAAAATGAAATGGAAATAATTATGGAACTTCGGAACGGCTGCTCCGATTTCCATGAAATTTCACATGGTGATAGTAGAGGTATAGGCGAGTCCACAGGGTCCCAAAGTTGGACACGTCGGGTATAAAATTTATTAAAAACGATCCTGATTCCTTATATCTGAACCGATTTCAAAGATTTTTATATTTGAGAATTCCGCTAGTCGATATCTACAAAAAACATTGTTGTATTTTTCTTATTTCATTAAAAACAAATAGAAAAGTTGTGTAAAGAAAGAATTTTGAAAAAATATTTACGGAGTCAAAAGTTACAAGCATTTAAATTTAAACTTTCAAAAAAAGTTGATTTTTTTCTCGTTTTTTGGCCAAAAAAGTGGTAACATTCTTTTTCTGTTATATAAAAATTAAGTAACATATATAGTATTTATATTTTTCTGAAAGATAACTAAACACATAATACTTTAAAGAAAAAAAAACGTTTAAAAATGGATTTTTGCGAGAACCAGGGTTTCCCAAATTTTACCTATTTTTCCAACTAATTTCGAATTTTCGTCTTAATTTCTCAAATCGCATAGCTGGAATCAAAAAAAAAATATACTTTTTATATAGTCTAAAGTGTTTTAATTTTTTCCGCAATAGAAATTTTTGCTTCCCGTTATCGGTTGGAAAGATATTGCCAAAAAAGTAAAAAATTCCATTTTTGTAAATTTTTTAAAGGTTTTTGGGAATTACGAGATTTTTGTAGATAAATCTAAAAAAAGTGAATTAAGCATCAAAAAGTCTACTTATGTATCCGTTTTCAGTGCTTTTTGCAAAAAGTCTGTACCAAATTTTCGTATTGTAAAATTTTTTATACATATTTGAAAAGAAGACAAATTTTGAGAGGGAAACCGGAAAATCAAATTAACATATTTTTTAGATTTTGGGCCATAACTCGATTGTTTATGAACAAATTTGGTTGATAAAAAAAAAACGAAATTTTATAAAAATATTTATTGCCGATCTGTATAAAAATAAAAATCTTTAGCTTAAACAAGGGCTCAAAAAAATAAAAATGCGTTTTGGCCGATATCTGCGTTATTATTCAACCGATTTATTTAATTTTTTCAGCACAAAAATTCAGAAAAAAATGTCCAAGCCTTTTTTGCAAAAATGAAGTCCCTTATATACACAGAATCTTCAAAAACTGGAAAAGCGGTTCTAAAAAAAAATTTTCTGACGGTATATTTCTTTGTTAACAGTGTCATTTGTTATGAATGAAGCGGTTTTTTCCGCACATGTACAAATGTCTTGCCAGACCAAAAGTTTATTCAACAATTTCGATCATTAGTTCAAAGCTCTTTTCATACTAATCAATTGTGGGCAGTACAGGTCTCTCGTGATCGTTTAGCAATGCATGATACATATAATCCCATTAAATACTTTCGTGGTTGGCATGGCGTTCGATTATCGCCCGTAACAATTCGATTTTTCAGATAAATTCAAGTGCTTTTAAAATCGGAAAATTGTTGCTAGGTCTACTCCCAAGTATTACGTAAGCATTTCTTGCATTTGGCATGATCAATAAAAGCCTCCAATGTTAATTTTCAAACTTTATTCGCTCATCGAAATCGCCATTTCTAAATCGTGTAAACCGTTTTTCTTAAAAACAAAGTAATAATAAAGTAAAAATTCTAAATTGGGATTCTATTCCTCCAGAAACTTACTAGTACTAGACAAAAAAATAATTTCAAAATATTCGTCCTCCTTCATATTTTTTCTAGCGTTTCTATTCGGATTATTTTTTAACTTTCAAGATACAGAGCCATTTAAGGAATAAGTCACATTCCATTCAGAAATTTTTTCGTTTATCATCATAATTTTTGGCAATCGTGAATTCTTGGTATTTTTTATGACTTAAGAAATTGCATTACTCAATTCACCTGTACTCCTCTAGCAATTTTTATATATGTTCGCCATGTGTTTCGATAATAAATTAGAATATTATATATTTGAACGAATTTTTTTCAATTTTTAATTTAAGAAAAACTTATTATAATATTACAAAACAATTTAGCCAATAATTACTTAAAATAATAAAAAATGTTAATAAGTTAATGGTACTTATTTTTTTCACGTACAATAAAAGTTGTAAGCTTTAAAGTGTGCACGGATTTTTCGTGCTTAGTCCTTATATAAATAAAACAGAACTTTGAAATAATATAAACATTAGATAAGAGGGAAGTATAGGTTAGGTTTTAAGAATGACATGATCTAATTCTTTGTGTGCTTTCGTATATTTTACACAGAAGAAAAAACCGACTGAAATATGAAATTAACACATTAACTATATCGATTTTTATTAACGAATTTGTCGTCTATCTATCTATCTATCTATCTATCTATCTATCTATCTATCTATCTAAGTATCTATCTATCTATCTATCTATCTATCTATCTATCTATCTATCTATCTATCTATCTATCTATCTATCTATCTATCTATCTATCTATCTATCTATCTAAGTATCTATCTATCTATCTATCTATCTATCTATCTATCTATCTATCTATCTATCTATCTATCTATCTATCTAAGTATCTATCTATCTAAGTATCTATCTATCTACTTATCTATCTATCTATCTATCTATCTATCTATCTATCTATCTATCTATCTATCTATCTATCTATCTATCTATCTAAGTATCTATCTATCTATCTATCTATCTATCTATCTATCTATCTATCTATCTATCTATCTATCTATCTAAGTATCTATCTATCTAAGTACCTATCTATCTACTTATCTATCTATCTATCTATCTATCTATCTATCTATCTATCTATCTATCTATCTATCTATCTATCTATCTATCTATCTATCTATCTATCTATCTATCTATCTATCTATCTATCTATCTAATTATCTATCTATCTATCTATCTATCTATCTATCTAATTATCTATCTATCTATCTATCTAATTCTTGTTTTTTGATTAATTCTGTAAAAATAATGTTGTTCTGTCACAGCATGATGTTTCCATATCGACAACGCATTGTTCTCATTTTAAATTAATCCCATAAATCCTCAGTATAAAATATATTTATGCTTAAATGAAAATATTGTTTCATCATTACAATAATATATTATATCATTGTATTAATTACAATGCTACGTTAATAAAATGAAACATATATATGTAACACTAATATATCGTTATGAAGTGTTTTTCTTTCATTGAGTTTTTTATATTTCAAATAATAATTATAATAAATTAAATGCACTTTCAAAAATTATCTTTTAGAAGGCTTAACATAATTTTTTTAACCGTTTAATAGATTTGAAATTATTTAGAAATTAAGTAAGGAGTGAGATCGAAAAATTCTTAACATACATTTTGCCTCATAACTTTTTTCGGAATCAATATTCAAAATTTTTTTTGACTAGTTATCATGGAAAAATACTTCAGTTATTATTTTTAATAACAACCATGTTAATTTATCCTTATTTTCATCAAAATAAGTGACGAAAAAGATTTACGTCCTACAAGTTATTAAAAAATTTCAAAAAATCCAAATAGGTCTTACAAATAATTGGCCACAGAATTAAATGTCGTCCGTAAAACCGTTTCTAATGTTATTAAACAGTATTAGGAGAATTTGACTATTGATGTGAAACTTAGTTCGGTAAGAAATAAGGACCATTGAAAGGAACTCCAAACACATCTGGTAGAAAATCAGCTAAGTTTTCTCAATGCTTCGACTATTTGGTGCGAAAATTTAAAGCTAATGGGAAAGTTGATAACATATAAAGTTCAAAAAATTGCAAACTGGAATTCTGCAAAAAAAATTACAAGCCAAAAATAGGACTCGGAATTTAAAACCAAATTTCATACAAAAATACTCAAGCTGTATAATTGACGAAGAAACGTAGGTGCTGGCAGAATCTTCGCAGCTTGTGTCTCAAAAATTTGTATTGCTAATGCTCGAAGTAATGTTGGAGATAAGTTTAAGACCCAAAAGCAGCAAACATTTTTTACAAAATTCATGGTATGATAAGCTTTTTGCAGTTGCGGCAAAACAGGAAAGTCATTTGATACATTCGGATCTATAAATACCAAAATATGCATAAAGGAATATTTGCAAAAAAGACTTCTTCTTTTCTTAAGAAAGCACAACGTGTCCACATATTTTTGGACCCATTTGGTATCATGTCACTACGATAAGAAAGCTCTGGAGTGGTACCAAATCAATAACATAGTTTTAGTACCAAGAGAGGTCAATTTTCAAAATTGTCCATAGCTTAGACCAGTGGAGAGATATTGAGCTCTTGTAAGAAGTGAATTCAAGAGCACAAAAAAGGTGTCCCAAAATACCGAAGATTTTAACAGAAGATGTGCACACTGTTCCAAAAAAGTGACTGAAGCAACTATCAAATCTCCAAAGAAAGGGTTTTCAAAAATGGTCCACAATTTTATAATTAGTGGTTAGATTCATAAAAATTATATATTTCTGTGATCTGTGCTAAATTATCAAATGATAAAAAAAAAATAATGAAAACTCTAAGATCAACCGTTTTCAAGTTATTGAATATTATATATGTTAAGAATTTTTCGATCTCACTCCTTAGTAGCGAAAAATAAATAATAATTCATGAAAATTGCTCCTTAAAATTATTTAGTTTTTACATTTAATTAGCTGTATACTAGGTATACTATGAATAAACTAAGCCATTTGTAATGAAAATGTATGGACAAATGTTGATTTTATTTCCAATTAACTGAATACGCCTATATTTCAAGTTTTTATATTTGATTATTTTACTTATTGGATATGATTTCTTAAAAAGGATTATTAAAATATTTACAATTAATCTTTAAAGATTCTATTGTGTAAGTGTTCTAAATTATAATTTCTCACTATATACATATTAGTGATCAGAGAAACTTCCTCCTGTTTTGTTTTTTGTTTTTTTTTTTTTTTTTATTGGAAACAGCGTTACCGTTGAGAATTTTTAAAAAGTGTCCAAAAAAGGGGATTTCAAAATAAAAAGTCGCCAAAGAAGGAGATTTTTTGAAAAAAAGGCTCCAACTAGTTTAAAACCTAAAAAACTCCTTAAAATTTTTTCATTTGATAACAACAAATTATTGTATTTTAAGAAAAACTACAAAATTCAGTTCTATTAATAACGAAATAATTTATTATTATTTTACAACAATTTTTATTATTGCAAAAATAAAGATTTATTCACAAAAATATTTAGCACACAATCCTCTTTTAATTAGTTAAACTCCTGTACTTTTGTAGGAGTTCTTCACTCGTACTCTAGACTTTCAAATTTAGGATGGAACGCATGAATTCACAAGTATTGTCATAAGTCTGTTATATAAACTATTTCTTGTTTTTGATAATTTAGTAAAAAAACACGTTCCCCCGAGGGATTGCTCTTAGGAATGTAAAAATTTAAATTAGGATATAAGTATTCATCGAATCTTTTTTTTATTTTTCAATCCAGTCCAAAAAATTTGGCATATTATGATATAAATAGCTGCTCATAAACTTTATTATTATTTTTAATTACTAACAGTTTCAGTTCATTTATAAATACTCCGCGGGTTTTTATATCACTATACTGTAAGGCAGTCCCAAAATTATTAATTTATTTGTTAAAAATTAATATATAATGGGTCGATATATTTCAAACAACTTAGTTTATCGTAATTTAGCACATAGTCTTAAAAAGTCGCCATTTAGTCGCCATTTAAAAAAGGGGCCAAAAAAGTGGCCAGGTGGTTGAAAAAGGGGCAAATGGCGACTAAAGTCGCCAAACGGTAACGCTGATTGGAAAGAACCCAAATTAGCTGAATGCGGGTTGAGTTCCCACGCCGAAGAGTAGCTAGTCGAGGTGATATCACTGACCAATTAGAGGAAAAACATAGGTTTTGTAACATAAAAATGGTGGTAATTTTAAATAATTTCGGCCCACTATCAAGTTCTTAAAAAAAGAGGAAAATGTGTACTGCTGTTGTTATCATTATAATGATATCAATCTTTGACATTCTGCTCAACATGGTCCTTCATGCTCCTGTTTAATATATTTTCTCTTCTCACTATTTATGACTGTATTTTTACAAACCAACTTTGTTTTTGTTTTGTACCTTTAAATTATAATGAAATTTTTCATTTAATATTTTATTCACTTCCCACATGCCGAGGTTTTTCAGAAATTTTACTGAATGTGTGCATTTTATTATTAATGTTTTTTTTTTTTTTCCTCATTTCTTCTCTTTTTGTCGATTTAAAGTTTTATTATTTGTAACAATTTATACTTCTGTAAAAAAAATAAAAAATAACAGAAACTTCCAAAATTGCCAATCAATGAACACTTCCATTCAATGTCAGATTGTAACTATTATGCGAATTGTTGATATTTTTGTTATATGTATGTGTGTTTTTCTTTAATAGCTTTAAAGTCTCCAAATCGTTACTACTATTTATTATCGCTGACAGTGTCACTTTATTTAAAATGACATTATGTTGCCAATTTTTATTATAATTTCAATAGAAATTTAATTTTAAAAACATATGAGAAAAAGTGTAGCAACGAAAAAAATAAATAAAAACACTTGATTCAAAAAAAGAGAAGAAAACTTTTTTAAAGTATCTCACATCCCCGAAAAAAACGCACATGGTCACCCAATACCTAAAATATGGAGAGATGCTGCCAAAGGCATTAAATCATGGCAGACCATGAAAAAGTTGTTTGTATCTTTAAATGTAGTCAAATTGTTTGTGAAATAAGTTTTTTTTTTTTTTTTTTTTTTTTTTGGGGGGGTGTGATTTTGGGGTTTAAGAATTTAAAAAATATAAAGTTTGATAGTTACTGACAATTTTAACAAAAATAAGTTAGAGTGCCATATTCGGCTATACCGAATCTTATATTCCCTTCACCTATGTTGAGATGTTATTTGAAAATGTAATATATTTTGAAAGCAACACTAATTAGAAAAGGTTATAGTGAAAATTTATGAACCGATTTTATTGATTTAAAAATTTGAAATCCCAAACAAATATTTGTGATAGATCATTACATATGAAGAGTTTAGACCTATATCCCGGTAAATACTGGATCAACTTAGTTAATTTTTTCAACACAAAAAAAATTATATCAAATTTTAAAATTTTCTGGGATTCTAAAAATGCGCTTTGGTCGATATCTGGGTTACTTGCGGGGCGAGTTGTTTCAGTTCTTTAGAAAAAAATTGTTTCTGAATTTTCTGTGAAGAAACTAAGTTCCTAGCTTATATAAGCTATCTCCTAAACTACTGGTTGGATTAAACTGAAATGTATGGAAGAGTTGCAGAGGAGGACCTAAGCTTTGAGAAAAACTATCTTGCAGTCACCCTGTGATAACACAAGAAAATCTACAGGGTGTCAAAATTGACTACCTCAAGTATGTAAAAGTTAAAAAGAATCGTAACTTATAAAAATGAAGTCCGATTTTAAAGATTTTTATATTTCTGTAAAGTGCTTGTCAAGATAAAGAAATAATAAGCTTACTCACCTAAGTTATCTTTTACAGTTAAAAAGATATTTTGATTTGAATTTTGAATTTTTGATTTTTTGCCTCGACTTTCTTTCGTTTTTCGGGAATAAGTCCTGGGATATATGAGGTAAAAATTTTTTAAAAATATTTTGTAATTTGCTATATATTTTAAAATAACATGCTGAAAGAATTTTTGGATTATCTCAATGCGTCTAGACGTGAAAAATATTCGAAGTCAGCACTCTGAAGCTGGTATGAAAAATGGCTATTTTTTAACAAAAATATAGTACAATTCTTTCACTTTTTTCTCAAAGTTCCGTTAAAGAAAAAAAATTTTCTCAAAGCTTAGGTCCTCCTCTGCAACTCTTCCATACATTTCAATTTAATCTAACCAGTAGTTTAGGAGATACAGATTTATTACCAAAAAATTTGCGTTTGACCCCACTGTGTGCCGACCTTTTGATATATATCTCATACTTTTAAGTTATTGTGAGTTTTATTACCGATATAACAACCGACACACGGACGCCACGTTGGGGTAAAATGTGTCAAAAGTGGCGCTTAATTAAATTTAAAAATTTAAAGTTTTGTAATAAAGTTGGGTACCGAGAAAAAAAATAGACAAAATTATGTATCAATATCAATTACAATTTTTAAGCTAGGTTATGTTGTTTTCTTGTAAGGAGCTGTCAAAAATAAGGAATTTTTTAAAATTTTTTAAAAATAGTAAAAAATTCAATTTTCATTAGCTTTCAGTGTATTTATTTTAAATAAAAAGTTTTTTAAGGTAAAAATTTAAAATAAAACCATCAACTTCAGTTATTTAGGTGTACTTTTCTTCAAGTATTTTTAAATTATATTTTGTCCTAATATTTCTTTATTTTTTTGAAAATCTCCTAAAATACACTAATTTTCAACTTTCATGGAATGCAACTTAAAATGTCACAAGATGTTTTTTCTGAAAATTTTCTTAAAAATAGTTTATATTGCCCATTTTAATATTATTGAAAAAAATCGTACGCATATATAGCCTGATTTGAGAAAATAATATTTTTGTTTTTTCGAAAAAACTCCAGTAGATTTCATATAAAAAACAGCTTAATTGCAAACATTTTTTTTGCTTTATCAACCATTAAATATTGGGGAAGAATTGAAATAAATCTGTAACTTCTAATCAGCTGTTTGGATTTACATGAAATTTCACACAGGCTTATCAGAGGACAGCAGCATTTTGAGCAGGATCCAATAGATGCTTCAGGAGTGGAGCTATGGGGGTTCAAAATAGGGTACTAGTGTCATGGAAAATGTTACCCGATTTCCAAGATTTTTATATCACCTTAAAGTCCTTGATAAATCCTTTAGAAAATATTATCGAGTTATATATATTTGAAATTTCAAAAATCTAAATTTTACAAGATCTTGGTTAAGATTTTTCCATATATAGCCAAATATTTTCAACCAATTTTATTATATTTTATGTAGTTGGCTAAAAAGCAAAATTATCTATCGAACAAAGAAAATTTTGAGTTGTCTTTATTTAGTCAAAAGTTACATGATTTTGAATTCGAAAGTTTGCAAAAATTAACAAACAGACGGACAGATGGACGGACATTAGAATTCCTTAGAAAAAATCTTAAAATTAGAAAAGAATATTTTTTTTCACTTTTCGATTAATATGAAAACCAAATGAAAGTATTAAAATTTTGATATCACCTTTCCCTGAATTAAATGGAATTTTCGACCCATTTAACCCAAATATATAGACGGATTGCAACATTGCCATGCTCCAAAAAATATTTTGGAATTCTAAAAATACTTTTTTTACTAACTAATAAATAGAAAAAATAGAACGTGATCATCAAAATTTGGATATCACCTTTTCCTGAATTAAGCGTCATTTTCATCCCATTTAACCCAAATGTATAGACATTATCATTCAGTCAAAAAACATCTTATAATTCTTAAAATACATTTTTTTTTTTTAACTTACTAATAAATAGGCAAATTAAACGTGATCATTAAAGTGTTGATACCACCCTTCTCTGAATTATGCATAATTTTCGACCCATTTAACTCTAATGTATAGACGGACGGACAAACATTACCGTTCTGCTATAAAAAATTTTAAAAATTCTAAAACTAAATTTTTTGAACTAATAATCAATAAAAAAAAATAAATAAATAAAATTTGATCATTAAAATATTGATATCACCTTTCCCTGAATTAATCGCCATTTTCGACCCCTTTTACCCCAATGTGGGATGTTGGGACGGACATCGTTATTTCTTTGTTATAAGGTTCCAGAAAATACAAACCTTTTTGTTCTCAGACGAAATTTGTAGAAATTACAAACGTAATGATAAACTTATATATACCCTTTACATCTGCGAAGTGTATAAAAATAAATAAAATGAAAACTATATGTATACGTGTTGAAGTATAAATATGCTGAATTTAAAATCTGTGGTTTTATTTTTATTGAGCACAAAAAAATATATACAAAGGTTAAGGTAAAGTTTTACTTTTTCAATAATCAAATTTGTCTTGAATTAAATTTGTTTCCTTTAAAGCTTAGGGCGATTTAATCGATAAAGAATTTAAAGATGATTTTGTAAAAAATGTTGTTGCGTTTTGAAAATGTGTAACAATTATATAGAATTGCTGCATATTTTTTTAATTCTTGAGTCTCTGTAAAGAACTAAAATAAATAATCTTGAAATTTAACTTCCTTCCAATCCACAGATAGAAATATTTTAAGTCGAGGGCTATAATCACCATCCATATTCCTCGAAATTTCAAAAGTGTTTAAAATAATTGTAGTTTTTCATAATATGTATAATAAACATTAAACATAAATTTCGTTGGAAGATTACAGAACAATCTGTTTTACTTTTACTTCATTTACATTTCAATTCAACTATAGTTAAAATATAAAAATACTTTTCCCTGAAAATTTATAAATAAATTAAGTATTTCTAATTAAATTCCTCATACCTATACATTAAACCCCTTTTTTATTTTAACCTCTAGATTATCCACTATGTGGTAGTTTAGTAGTGGCTGTGATACCTTGTGATGATTAAAAATATTTAATTAAATGAAATAAAATAAAATGTTACCGTAAAGATGAAGTTTATGGTCATAAAATAAGTGCAGCATATGTTTTGTGGCTCCATCTAATATAAAATGAATTTATATTTCCACATTATACTTTTACCGCATATAAATACATACAAACAATATTCGTACTTACTATACAATATAATACACATGTATAGGTATTACAATCACTAGCGTGTGGTATAGAAATTAAAATCCTTTTGAACAAAATCAGAATACAGAGATTTTCCAGGGGATCCCAGCAAAATATTTAAACGAAATTTCAAATAACATAAATATGTTTGGTGCAAACAACTACAAAAGAAATGTTTTAACAAGAGTTTAAAAAATTATTTACTTATTATTTACTCGTATTTTATATAGTTTTAACATATTTCTATATATAACGACCCATGTTTAAACCCCTGAGTAAATGAAAAACAAATTAACCACAAAATATAAAAAAAGAAAAAATGAATTAAAGAAAATAACCAGTAAAACAGAAAAAACCAACACAAAAGAAGTAAACAAAATATTGTGGCAGCAAGTATATACAACAAAAAAATAAAAAACGACAAAAAAAAATTCAGAATTTTCTGCCATTAAAATATACAATGAAACTTAACTAATTTGCATAACATCAAAAAACATTTGGTTAAAAATGTGAAAATGTAAAACAAAGAGGAAAAAATAAGTAACACAGAAATAAAATAAAACCAAAATAAAATGGAACTAAAGGTACTACTATTATACTTGTATTGTTTTAAGTGCAAATTGTATGTATAAAAATGTATAAATATAATTTGAACTAAAACACACAGGTGGTGGATGGATATTTACCGGGAAAATACTCATAATAAACCAGAAAATATGTTACAACACACTTACACAACTTTTGTTTCGTATTCCCCACACACTCGTTCAGTTACTACCCAAAAGGACACCACAATAAAACCAATTTTAAGGAACTTCAGTTTTTCGGAAACATATATTTTTTTTCGCAATTTTAGAATGTTTAGTATGGTATGAGTAAATAAAACTGTAATAAACAACAAAATAAGACTTAATTAAAGAAAAAATCTGTAAAATGTTAAAAAAACTTTATATTATTTAAATATAATAAGTATTTATATTAGAGTGTTATATTTCAATTTTAGTTTATCTTTTACTTTAGAATATACTAACTTAGTTAATACTTACAATAGAAAACTTTTTCGTGAAACTACATCTTTTTTATGCCCTTCAGCACAGGTGTAAAATATTTGCATATATAAGTTTATAATTCCGTTTATAATGTCCTTCAGAGAGCAATAGTATATAGTCCCTCCGTCCATATGCCGGTTGTTATGTCGTTTATGAAACCTCTCGATAGCTTATATATGTGATATATATATCTTAATATATGTAAAGTTTCCGAAAATGTTGCTACTGGAATTAAGCAAAATCGTTTCGAAAATAGTGGAGATATCTCAAAAAAGCTTTTTAACCTTTTAAAGCCTTAATTGAACAACTCTCCTTTTCAATTAAAATACAGCTTCTTTCATAAAAAATTTAGAAAAAATTCTCAGAATTTTTTTAATTTTAAAACTTTTTGAAGCACCCTTCACAACTACGGACTTAATTTCTAAACAGATTAGATTTTTACTTAACAAAAATTAAAAATATAAAATAAATTTATTAATTTTAATTAATAAATCTTTTGAGTATTAAATTTAGACTTTCTTGCTAGGAATTTATTGATTACTAAAAGAGAAAATTGTGTTGCCCAAGAGGGTGCGAACGTAGTAGTCACTTGTCTAAAGTCAAAAAATAACTCTGGTGACAGGTCGGAAACCAGGGATGGAAAATGAAAATATTTTTGATTATCAAAATAAATTTCAAATAGTACTTTTTCACCATCAGAGTACTAAAATTAAAATTTTTGATAGTTATTTCTATTTTATTTAGTGCAGAACTCAAGGAATTTTGTATAATTTATATATTCAAAACGAAGGATTAAATTCGATACCAAATAAATTAATGATTTTATCCAGATTATATATTATAGTTATTAAAATTAACTTAAGGAGAAAAAAGTCCAAGATTAATTCCTTAAAATCAAGCCTTCAGCTTCAGTTTTGTTAAAATATAATTTATTACTTAATATCTTAAAAAGTTGGAACATTTTCGATTCAATTTGATTTACAGAGCATAGAAACTTGTAGTGTTTAGTAATTGTTGAATACTTTATAGTTCACAATCTTATAAATTAAAACCAATAGCTACAAAATTATTTGAAAAGTCATTATTAGGTGTGTAATTTTTTAGGAACTCGAAGCTCCGATATTGAGTCAAAGATAGTGCTCATAGCAATTTCTTTATTACTTCTGGACACCAATTATAAATATAAAATAAAAGGTGTTAAAAAAACTTACGTTTCTATTCGAAAAGTATATGTATATGTATTTTTAAAGTATTTTGGTGAACACTTTTATCTGCTTTTATGTTTAGTTGTTTTACCTCAGCAAATCTCCTCTTCAATTAAAATACAGCTCATTTTCAAAATTCATTATAATATTAATTTATTTACATACATATTTTCATAATTCAAAATAAAAGTTAAAATTAATTCATAACAAAAATATCTAAAGCGCAGTTCGTCAGCTCTACTTTGCTCACTCTGATTAACGTCATGTCTTCTGTCCGAATCGTCGGTCTTATACCTATGTTCCCATTCTAGACTATTTCGTCCGACCCAAACCTAACCCCCAAAATCCCTGCACTGTCATTGTCGGTATTACTCTCCTGTATTTCCCCTCATTTCCTACATATATCTCTAAAATATATTTTCATTTAAAAATTTTATTTTTAATTTAAATTGTGGAATATTCAGTTAATCGTTTGTCAGTATCAAATGACTCGAGGGAGTTCTTCGGTACTTTTGAATGTTAAATAGTATTAAAAAAGGTGCTATAGTATCAACTTTTTCATCTCTGTCGGAAATTTTTCCTGAATACCTAGGACTTTCGATATATCTTAGATTGCCTATATAAATTGAAGTAATTATTTCAAAAATATCGACCATGATGGCAGACTAGTCTGGGTGCCAGGTCAAGAGGGTAACAAATGGTTCGACTAAGAACGTAACAGAACAGAAGACACATTAAAGTTTCCCGTTCAAAAACTTTTTTTGGAAGACCAATAAAATGATGTGTATTAATCAGCTGAATACAGGAAAAATAAAAAAAAAAAACAATTCATTTTTAGTTGCCATCCATTAGCAGGGAACTGAAAACCACTACAAATCAAGGGTCTCAAATATTTCGTAAAAAAAAAAAAAAAAAAAAAAAAAACATTTTGAGTTTTTATTCGAAATGGATCATAATTTCCATTCCATAAAAGTACATTTTTGTACATCATGAACCTTCATTTGTAGCAACTTTGGTCCATCTTAGAGAATTTTTAATTAATTTTCAACCAGATTGCACTAAATAGTTCTCTTTCAATCCAAAACTTCTCGGGAGAAGAATGTAAAAATATTTTTGCTATAACAAGCTTAAAATTACATCTGTTCAAGACCTATTTCGAGAAAAAAATTAGATAGTTTTGGGAACAAATGGACTATTACCGAGAAAATCTTAAAAAGTTGTGGAAGTAATTTTTATATTAAATTTCGAAAATATAAAAATTAATCTGTGTTTGTTTGGTCTTGAAATTATTATAGCATTATTTTGTAATACCTAAAAATAAAATAAGCTACTTATTTTTCGATAGGAGCAGAGGTAATGGTGGTAGCTTCTATACAAAATAAATATTAATTACCACATATGTCCACAACTGTTACAAATAAAATCCTATTTGTGAAAATATTTTATTATCAATTGAGTTGAAAATTGAGTTGAAAATGGGGCAGGTAGTTCTAGGGGGAGAGATTACCCCCATACAAACAAAATACAAATTATGGGATAACTTAAATACTGTTGCAGTAAAATTCTTAAAATTTTAAGGGAATATCTTTCTCATCAAACTTAGAATGAATTTACAGAAATACTTAAAAAATGTTATAAATAATTTTCATATCAAATTTTGAATAGTGCGGATAGGTCGAGGAGGAGCAGTAGTTCCCATATAAGGTAAAAATTAGTTATCCCATTAAACGGGGTAGCGAATCTCACCGGGATGAACTAATTAGTTATAAAGTTAAAAGAAAATCAGTAAACATATGCAAAAAAAAACTTGTGTGAGTATTTTCACAATGTTCGTACGTTTACATAAAATAATTGAATGAAATTTGGAATTGGTTTATAACGGTCAGTGTTGCCAGTTTAGCCTTTTTAAGGCTAAATCTAGCCTTTTTATTTTGCTTTTAGCTTCAAAATGTTCGTTTTAGCTTCTAGCTTTTTTCTAGCCTTTCTTGATTCTTAACATAGCTTTAAAAAGGCTAAAAATTTTCAAATTTTATTTAAATTTAAGCATATTTGTGTATTAATTCGCACAAAAAATAAAAATTTTTTATATTTAGCGAAAATTTTCACCTGCGGCGCTTCATTCTAGGAGAAAATTATAATTATTTTTTAAAAACTTTATTATCCATAGGAACTATTTATGTTAAATTTATAAATTCACTAATATATTTTCAAGAAATACCAAAAACTAATGAGAAGTAACAAATGAATGTGCTTTTTAATAGCTTTTTTTCTGGCTTTATTTTTTAGGTCATTTAGCCTTTTCTGACCTTTTTTAAAGTCCAATTTAGCTTTTTTTTTTTCTCAAGTCCTGGCAACACTGATAACGGTCACTTATTTCACTTAAACTCCATACAAAATTTCTCCAAGAATAGGTCTTTTAAGCACACACATTTCTTATATATTATCATATTTTTACATAATTCAACACAAATTTAAAATTTTTCGTTATATAGAGGTGGGCGGTAATGTGGGCGGATCACGTCCATTTTTTGTTTCCGAGTTTACATTGGTTCTTGAACCATTTGTACAATATTTCGTTGATTTTCACCTTATATGAGAGGTGGGCGGACCACGCCCATTTTTAGTTTCCAAGTTTACATCGACCCTTGAATTATTTGTACAAAATTTCGTTATCGTACATGCTTTTGTTTAAGAGATATCAGCAGAAAAGTATCAAATGAAGCTACAACGGACACCCTGTGTTTCTAGTATTTTGCCCATAACTTTTTTGTTTATTTTGCTAATTTTCAATACCAAACAAACCTTTTATAAGATAAATATTTGGGCTAAATTTCCTCTCTCTACGTTGTCCCGTTCGAGCCCTATCCTACTTTCAACAGACAGACAGACAGACAGACGGACATAGCTATATAAACTCACAATCTAACCAGGACCCAGAAAATATATACTTTACACGGAATGACAAAATCAATATACCCCCCATCTTTTTGATGGTGGGTATAAAAAATAAAATGTTCTAAATATTTAAAAAGTAATTTTCACATAAATTATCTAGACTCACGTTCAGATTATTTAGACAGAATCACTGCATTAATATTAAAACTTTTATTAAAATACTTATATTAAATATTTTTTCTAAGCGCAAAGTAAACAAAATCATTAGCCACTTAATATGTATCAACAACTTTTAACTTTGTATCAAGAATAATATTTCCTTTTTTGTTCATAAATAAACTTTATACTTTAACATAATAGTCTCTTAACTCTTCTATTAAGTAATACAAAAACTTTATGAAAGTCATAAAGTTAAGATTTTTTTAAGGGAAGCAAATAGTTTTTGTTAAATTAATATTGATGAACACAGTTTAGAAACAAATTAACTGGCGTTTGATTTTTGTACCAATTGAATGGTGCTTTTTGGACTTTTACACATCATAAACTTTTCTACCACCAAATTGTTTAATACTTTTGTACTAAATTTTTGATTTTTTTTCTTCTTCTTTTACTTATAGTTTGGTTAATCAATCAATGCCGAATGCAGGTCAAGTACGTATGACGCTACGTAAGGCGCTGAGTGTTTGGGAAAGTAATTCGAAACTGACATTCCGTGAAGTGTACAGCGATCAAGCTGATATACAAGTATTATTTGCCAAGTAAGTAACAAACAAATACTAAAAACAGTGTTATAAAGCCAAAAGAAAAAAAGAAATCTAACAAATAAAAAATACACACATATACAAAAACCCATAAAAAACCAAAAGCATAGTGTTAAAATGCCACAAAGAAAACAGAACAAAAAATGCTGTACATAAGAAAAAACCCATAAAACTGGGTTGAGAAAAAAACACACATAAAATACCACTAAAACCAGACGATAAAACACGCACAGAAATTCTTATAATCATGCACACTAACACAATACCATAAACACTAGTACATGCACCTGTTTAAACTTACTAATACTATTAAGGTTGTTGTTTTTTTTTTTTTTTTAACATTACTTTTTTCGAAGTAGGTGGAGGAGAAAACAAGTAACGTTGAAAATATAAAAATAAGGAACTAAAGAAAAATTGCACAAATCTCAATTTGAAATAAAGATAAACATTTGAAAGGACTTAAAGAGAGAAATAACGGATTTTATTAAAACACATACACATATAAAGTATATATAATACTCATACATGCTTAGAAACGCAATACCAGTGCATTCATAAAATAAAAAAAAATAAAAAATGCAGCTACACACGCACACACTTTTATAAACATTTATGATAAATAATGCCAAGTTATGAGGATTTTCTGAAAAATAAAAATAAAAAATAAAATAAAAATATTTTGCAAACATGTTCATTTTACATAAATATTTCTTATATATATTTTGTTAAACTTTTGCAAACGATAAAGGGGGGAAAAAGCTAATATCTATATTTGTTTGTGGTGGTCATAAAGAAAACTTTATTACTTTTTAAAATGGAAAACTAAAATAAAATTTTAAACTTATTTTAAAAAATATATTGATAATAATAATTTTGCTTACAAAAAAAAAAAAAAATTATAAATCATGGATTATTTTTCTACAATAAATATTTATCACTAATAAGGGCTTTATGTACATAAGTTTTTATTTATATAGAAAGATTATCTAAAGAAAATTTATCGACTGCTTAGGATGTCGGCTTTTTGATACCGTTTGTTAGCAAATTTAATAGAAAACATAATGCAATTTAATAATTTGATACCAAAATGGTGTTAACTTGATGTCAATCAGGTATCGATTTTAGTTATGATTTAAACACGCAGCATTAAATTCCATCACATACGGAGCAAATTCACTACTGACACTGAATGGTATCGTTTTCAACTTCTGTTTGTTCTCTAGGTGTAAGTGCTGAAAAAGAGCTGCAGAAATACTTTTCTAACCCGTACACATTGGGGTCGATCTCAAATAACAAACCTTTATGAAATGTATGGGAGAGTTGTAGAACAGGACCTAAGCCCTTAAAATAATGTTTGGACTGCGCACAAAAAAATCTGTGCATGCTCTTGGGCTTATAACTTTTGATGGGGTAAAAAATAAAATATTCTGTTAACTGGTTTACATTTGTCATTATGGTCACTAGGCATGTGCTAAGTTTTATGGTTATAGCGAAACTAGTTTTTATTTAAATGGAAATTGAACAAAAAACACCTAAACATATAATTCAAATTTTTTATGAAATTTTACATCGGACATATAAAACAATTGCTAGGAAGGCAGTTGTGTAAAAAAATACAGTTTATGGGATCATAATATTATACAAAGAAGTCATGGTCACTGAATAGAAACCTTTAAGTGGAATAAAAATAGTTTCTTCAGGCTGTAGGACTTAGAAGAAAAAAATCCCCTCATCTCAGGAAAAAAAGTGTCACAAAAAGTTATTTGCTTTGAATCTTTATCTGAAAAGTCGAAAGGAAATCGAGCCTGAAGACGTATAAAGTATAAAAAAAAGGTAAAAAATTAACGTGAAAGTACTTTAGACCAATTTTTTTTTTTTTTTTAATTATGATTAGTGTATAATAGATGATGAAACGTTCGTACAGGTTGACTTTTTCAACTTCCTGGCCAAGAATTTTATATTGCAGATGCTAGAGGGAATATGGCAGAAAAATATCGTGTATCAATATTTCAATAAAATCCGTTTGCAATCACATTAATTCAACAAATTGATAACAAAAAATTGGGTATTAACCTTTTTTGAAAGGTTCAGCAAATTGATGAAAAAAAACTTTGTTATTAAACCTTTCAATTCTCAATTTGGTGAACTTTTTAAAAAGGGTTAATACCCAATTTTTTGTTCAATTTGCTGAATTAATGTGACACCATATTCAAAAAAGGTTAATGCCTCATTTTTTACCAATTTGCTGAATTAATATGATTGCAAACGGGTTTTATTGAAATATATTCAAATTGGCATGTTTTTAAATCATCGGCTCATTTTGACCCCACGGCCGTTTAAGGGTTAATTTCATTTTTTTCACTATCATTGTAAATATCGGTTGTTAATAAATAAATTTCTTAAGTTTTTTCGACTTGTTTCCATAAAAAATTGCAAATATAAAAAAAATTGACCTTTGACCTTTAAATTTTATGGGTTAATGTCGTCCAAATTGTATGAAACTGTTGATTTATATTTAGAATTATGTGGATTATAAAAATTTTAAAAAAGTTCCATTTAAAATACACAACAATGTAATAAAATGGCTGATTTTCCAAAATATTACACAAAAATGGGTTTTTCTCGAAATCCGCCGAATTCAAAATTAAGGTACAGGCAAACTATAAGAGATATTGACCTAATTTTTTTACTGTTTTATTCCGTAGTTCGTTGTCCATAAATTCCTATGAGATCTCTCAAAAATATTGAAATTTGTTTAACAAAGTATCAAAAAAACTGAAATTTGAATTTTGAAACGACCGTTAAAAATATCAACATTTTTTGACCATAGCTGAGAACAGGTTTACGTTATTCTATAAGGACAAAAACTCATATTCGAGTAACTACAGATATATTTAAATATTTTTGGGCAAATAATATTTCTCCACTAACATAAAAGAGGTTCTAAATTAAAGAGTTTAATTAATAGTTCACACTTTAACACTAATATAAAACTTAAGACTAGTAAAAGGTTAAAATACAGTAATATACAAATAAGAATAATATGTCAATTATAAAATGATTGAAATATTTGTATACTTTAATATAACTATAATAAAATACCAAATAATAATCTTTTAAACCCTCTAATAAAACTGTTATATAGAATTGTTTATTGTCTAACATTTTGCAGAAAAATAATAAGTTTATTTTATGTTTTGCTATTATTTTTCGGAGTTTTTCTAAATCAACTATTTTTGGGTAAAAATGATAATGTTCGGGAAAGTTAAAAGTATTAAAAATGTCATATGAATGAATTTTTAGTCTTATCGCTGTGGAGTTTATTATTTCCAATTTTCCTATGTTTTATTGCTTTTACTGAAGCATCACATTTTAGATCTGTTTTATTCGATTTTCTTAAAAATTGTTATATCATTGGTGAATAAACCAATTATTACTATATTTTTAGAAAAATAAAAAATTAAAAAAATTAATACTCCAATTTCATAATTTCTACGTCAAGTAGAGATCTGAAAAATCAAATAAGTTTTTGGGGTAAAACTTATTTTAATTTTACAGCAAAAGCATTTTTGTGTTTAAATTGCGTTTGCTAAAAATTTTAAAAGACGATGATTCAAAATAACAGATTTTTATAAAAAACAAAGATCGAATATTTTGTTGGTTAAACTTTTTTTGCTGTTACGGCTTAATTTACTTTATACACTTACATATGTATGTATTGTATATAAAATGACTAATACGTATGAATAATATTTTGGGTATAACTACACTGGTCGACAAAAAAATCCTCCACCATAGACGAATAGTTGGACTTGATGTATTTTGATGAGCTAAACATGAATCATCTTTCAGTTTTTTCCATCAGGTCTGGATTTTTTTTTTTTATGGGCATATCTAATATTTCACCCATAGTAAGACCATTACTCTAGTATATTTCTTTATGACTCAAGAACAGTGTATACGATTAACATAAGTAATACACCAAAAGAAGACTAAAAATATCTTCAAATCTTCTAAACTTCATTTTTTTATGTGCTTAATAGTTTCGAATTTTTTTTGAAATAAGTGTCCAAAAAAAATTTGTTTCATGCTAAATTTTAGATTTTTTTGTTACTAAAATTTCTTTTAATAAATGATAACATTAAAAATGTTTCAGTTTATAATCTTTGTCTTAAAGCTGGTAATGCTGTGAATAAAATAAGGCATGTATCTTCAAAATTGATGAATAAATCTTGATTTTATTCACAGTTAAGTAAAAATACCCATGTTACATACAATTGTGGAGAAATACAGTGGTGGGCAAAACAATTTTTTTTTATTATTTTTTCTTGAAACAAAAATAGGTGGACTAGATGGATTTTGACGAGTTAAACAAGAATCTGCTTTTACTTTTTTTCTATCACATACTGATTTTTTTTGTGGGCATGACTAATATCATCATCTTATTCAGCGGTCACACTACAAAATTCGAGAATGGTTTGTCAAATTTAGACTATAACTAAAGAACTGTTTACACGATTTTGATAAATGATACACCAAAAGATGCATACGAAACTTGTCTTCAAGGTGTGTTAACAATATTTTTTATTTGCTCAAGAATTTCAGAGTTATGGATAAAAATTTTTTCAAAAAAAAAAAAAATAATTTTTTCGCTACTAATTACCGAATAACTACGGAAATATTAACTGAACAAAAATTTTTAAATATGTAAATTCAGCTCAAAGACAATTTAAGTCGCTGTATTTTGGAGTTTAATTTATCTTAATAGGACAAACCGTTCTCGAGTTATGTGACTGCCAGCTGAAACATTTCTAATGTTTTCACTTTTAAAAAGAAGTTTTGGTAAAAAAATAAATCTTTAATTTAGCATGAACAAATTTTTTCGAACATTTATTTCGAAATATCTCCAAAATTGTAGAGTGGATATTATTAGTAGAACGACTTAAATTTTATTCCACATATTTTGGTGTATTATTTATATAAATCGTGTTATAGTGAAATATACTTGAGTAATCGGCTTATTTAGGACGCAATATTAGACATGCCCATAAAAAAAATCTCGACCAGATGGGAAAAAACTGAAAGCAGATTCGAGTTTAGCATGCGGAATTCTATCTAGTCTATATGTATATAACTTTTTTTCAAGGAGCACGAACATTTTTTTGCTATTTATTTCTTAATACTATATAGAGTATTACTCATATGTCAAGATGGTCACATTTGGACTTCATAAAATTATTAATTTATGTACTATATTTAAGTATATAATAAAATATGATGTTAAAAAATTATAACTTTAACAAAAATCATTAAAAACTTAATTATTAAACTTCAAAATATTTTATTATTTGCAGCTCAATTTATAGGTGTCAGTAAAAGTTTATCTTTAATAGTTACAAAAAAACTGAACATATAATTATATAATAAAAATTTAACCACTTTCCATTAAAATATTAAAATTTATATTTAAATAAAAAGAAAAAAAAACAAACAATAAATATTTTAATAACCACTTTAATTACATACCAGTAAAATAGTTTATAATAATAGTATTAATATTATAAAACTATTGGGTATACTACAATTATAAATATTTTACGTTTTATAAAAAATAGTAAAAAAAGTCAGTATTCTTTATCTTATGTGCAAATCTTTAACACGAAAATATTTGACACTTTCCTTAATAAAAGTTTTTATATAGTTTTTTTGTGCTCTTCAATATTTGAGAATGATTATAACGTGTAAATTTAGTAATAGAATATTTAATCATTTCTCAAAAAAAAAAAGTAAAACTCTTCTTCATTTTTATCTTCTTTTTCATTTTTATTTCGTTTCCAATGTTAACAGCTTTTCAATATTAATGAAATAAATTTCCATTTTACTACCACTTGCTAAGAAAACTTTTTCTTTACATTTTTTCTTACTTTTTTATAGACGTGATCATGGCGATGGCTATAAATTTGATGGTCCCGGTCTAATTTTAGCACATGCCTTCTATCCAGGTGGAGGTCGCGGCGGCGATGCTCATTTTGATGATGATGAAAATTGGGCAGTTACACCAGAACAATTGAATGAGGAAGAAGAGGATAGAGGTGAGTTTTTATTGCCTTTTTTTATATTATTAGGATATACAAATAGTGTTAAGAAAATGGAAATAATTAAGTTTTTACTGTAGGTAAATATGAAGCTTTTATTTTATTTTGTATGTTTATGAAATGACAATTTTTCTATATAAAGAATTATAAAGCGAGAGAAGTATAATCGGTCTAGACCGACCACATGATACCCTACACTATTTCGACCCACATAACTTTGTTTTTACTTATATACACCTTATTTACGTTAAATATTAAGATAATACTAACTAACATTACTGTCGGATTAATGCATTTAAAGTGATTTTCGGGAGAGGGATTTATATGGGAACTATGGTCAATAATATTCATGAAATATTGTGCTTATATAAAACTTATTTGTGCTAAATTTCATTAAAATATTCCTATTTTAAAGGCATCTATAAGTGTTAAGACTCTATTCCGGGAGGACATTTGTATGAGGGCAAGGTCAAATAATGGACCGATCATTACCAATTTCAATAGCGTTCCTTGTTATGCCAAAATAAATATATGTGCCAAATTTCATCAAATTATCTTCAAAATTGCAACTTTATGCACAAGGTTTATATGGACAGACAACCAGCCAGCCGTCCAGCTAGACGGACGGACGGACATCGTTTAATCAACTCAGAAAGTGATTCTGAGTCGATTTTTATACTTTAAGGTGGGTATTGGGATATTTTTTCTGTGCGTTGTAAACATCAGTACAAACGCATAATACCCAACCACCTTTGATGGTGTAGGATATAAACATTGTTTTAATCGAAATACGATTACAAATAAGTTTAAATAACCAATAGTTCAATTACTGAACCAATTGAACCAATAGTTCAATTACGTGACAGGTTCTCAGGGCTAGTGACCGGTCCCAGTTCCGGAACTTTATATGAGAGGAACCTGTCACATTTACATGGGGCTGTCATTGGAGGTGGCTAATTAGCCCCTTGGGACAGGTCAAAGGATAGGTCACAGGACTGGTCCAAAAGGACAGGTTCAGTAACGATTAATACAATAAAAATTTGATAAAAATTCGGTAATTTTTTTATTTTTTAAACATTATTTTATTATTATTTTTATTAAATTATGTTTACTTTTATTTTTTAATTTTTCGTTAATGTCGATGGCGGCACCCCGAATCGAACCCATGTTCATCTAACGTATGTTATGTTTTATAGTCTTCAACGCTAACCACTCAGCCACTGATTGTTATTGCACGCGAGTTGCTAATTGCGCAATCTATTTGCGACTCTCTACTGTTAAATAGTGAGTGTGTTTGTGTCACTTTGGCGGCGAGTTAGTTGTCAATTGGTACTCAACTGGTACTAAGGGACCGGTCCATTACTGCATCTGCCACAAATTTCCCTCAGGGATATGTATAAATTAGTGGCTGTAACTGACAAAGACTATTGTGAAATAAAAAATCCGAATTCGATTCTCTCGATTGATAAATTCGGCAGATTTATTTGACATTCTTGAGGAAAAACAATGATAAAAAACAAGAAATAAACGTCCAAGATTAAAAGAATTAGCAGTGTGCCAATAGGCATAAAGACGTACATATGTATGTAGGTTGGAATTCATATTCCTGTTTCTATTTTTGTTTTATTAAATGTTTGTTTTATTATTTATTTATGTAGCAGTAATTGAATGAAATTTATAATATTAACTGATGCTGCCGCCAGCAAAAAGACAGTTTTTGAAAAAGATTGCTACTCTGTTCAAAACAAATAGTTTCTGCCAAATTTCTAAATTTTGTATGTGATAACTACAGGATTTATTTTGGGAGCGAAAACCAAAACTCGAGATGTTATTAATGGAAATATTCTTATTATTGCTTTTGGAATTTAATATTTCGCTAGTGAATAATAAACATTTGCAGTATGAATAGATGTAGATGCATTATCATGTTGATATGTTGATGATATAGAGTTAAACATATTGGAAAAATGGGGAAATGATTTTTCCAGAACACGAATTCGCGTTCATTTCCGAAGTAAAACATTGCAAATCGCTTGTTCCATAGTAGGAAACTCAACCCCATACCATCACACCTCCAGCACAGCTATGATGACGCTCCAAATAAATTTATTTTTTTCGCAAATCGTGGAAATAATAACTGTAGCTATCTGGTCCTTCTAAATTGAATTTTTTTTCATCGGAAAATTCTACTCTGTGCCATGGTTATTCCCATGTCATATGATGCCGGCTAAAAAGTAGTCTTTTTTCTTTTCGAGATGGGTTAAGGGGTGACTTCTTTTAAATTTTTAATCGTTTAAGATTAGTAGCTTTCTGTATTACACGCTTTACTGTTGCTAAGCTTGCTTTAACGCCAGTTTTTTCTTTGATTTTAGCAGCAGAGTCTTGGGAGTTTGAAGCACTTCTGATAATTGCTCTTCTATATGCAGCCGAAAGAACTATAGGTACCTCCTTTTTTCCATAATTTTTTCCATAATTGGATGGATTACGGAGATAATTACTGACCACACAACGAGTTCGACCAATTTTATTTGCTATTTGGCTAATATTTAGTCTACATTCCTTATAGGCTTTGATTTTGCCTCGTTTGACAACGCTTTTTTTCTTCCTATTTTGTAGGAATTCGAAACAAACTAGTTTAATTTTTATTCAAATCAATAAAAACATACTTTTTAGATGTTAATTTATTACAAAATAAAATAGATAGAAAAATTTCGTATTCTGATAAGCTAAAAAAATCACAATTTTTTTTTTTTAAGAAGTTATTTTAACTTTAATAAATTTATAAAAGCAATCTTTAAAAATGCTTTGTTTAATCTAAATGAAAGACATTAATGTTAACATCAAACTGAAACTATAAAAACTTTAAATACTTACTCTTATGAATTTTGAGAAGGAAACCGGAAAATCTGAATAAAATTAATGTCGTATTCAGATGAGCGGCAGTGTATGTAAATTATTTCTTTTCTATGTTTTATAAATTTTCAATAAAAATTAAAAAAAGAAAAATGTCAAATTAATATAAAAATAATTCACAATAATCATATAAAAATCTATTATTGGTACCATATACTTCCGATTATTACAACCGAATACTGTGATAGTTCATACAACCGACTAAATTCGATTAGCAATAAATTCGCTTGCCACAATTACAATATTTTCTCTGCATATGTTAAGCAAAACTCTCTCCAAATGAGTTTCTAAATTTATAAGTATTTTCATACCTTTCTCTATTTTGTTAGGAATTAAGTTAAAAAAAATATATATTTATTTTTTGTTAGCCCCATTGTGTTACACAATTATTATTTACATTATATAACATTAGTATTGCTAATGTGTTTGTCGTATGTGTTGATTTGTCAGCTCATCATCTCTTTTGTTTTCTTAATCCTTGTTTTTTAGGCATAAACAAACTCACACATATTCACATACTAACATACAAATGTGATTATGTTAAAGAAATTGACATTTGTATGAGATTATGTATTTCTTTTCTCTTTTGATTGATGGTGATTTTTAAGCTTCATTTCATTTTTAGCAACTAAATTTTGTTTTTCTTGTTTGTGCTACAGCATCTGTAAGTGTCATATAAATATGTAAATGTATTAGTACCCTCTTATTCTTCCTACAAAACTGGTACATTGCAACTTTTTGTTAGTGTTATTTACAAAAGGGCCAACCTGAAATTGTTAACCTAACAGTCTTCCATAGAAGACTACAACCACTAATGAAGTAATTGTATCATTAGTAATAGTATTTTAATTCTATATAAAATCAGCAAAAAGATTAGAAAAAATATTAACACGAATTAATTTTTAGAGCTAATTAATCAGTCACTTTTTGAAGAGAAAGAGTCGATCTAAAAAAAAGTAGTAGAACGTTTCTCCCAACCAAAAATCTTTAAAGTTGTTAAAATCAAGAGTAAATAAATATCAATCTCTTATCAAAAGCTAAATTTAGATTAAAATGATTTGAGATTTATTGTTTTTAATCAAATAAACAAGTTTTTTATATTTTCGTGTAACTTTTTACATAAATATGTAAATTTTAGTATTTTAATTTTAATTAAAAAATTCTCATTATTTACACTTTTAAAACTTTTAAATTTCAGTTAAACTGTTACAAAAAATAAATTTTTTTTAGTTGTTTTTAAATTAACGTATTATTGTTCATTATTGTTTTTATTTAATTTGCACAAAAACATCTGCTAAATATAATTATGCATAAATAAATACAAATTCATATAAACAAATATGATTGTATTTTTATATATAGTGACCTAAAATGTAAAAAGCTTCAACAAATATTCCAAAAATTTTAAAGGTGCCGAAAAATAAAGTGCATTTTCTACATATTATAAAAAATATTTAAAGGTTTTTAGAATACTTTTAATAAAACTAAGACTTTAATCCATTAGTCGACACCCATAGCACCCAGGTGCAGAGAATATTCGCTCTTTTTCACATACGCAACATGAACGTCAACAAAAAACGTAAAAATTCGAAATAAACAGATAAATCGCACAACAAATATCTTAAGAAAATTAAAATTTTCAATTTCAGTTCTATACAGATCGACCAATGGATTTGTATGTCCTCTCTTTGTGCCTATCAATGCTTTAATCCCATATACATACGTATATATATCTTTTATTTAGTTTAAAAAGTTTGTTAAATTTTTTAAAATATTAGGACAATTGGTATTTTATATAGCGTTATGTTTTTATACTTATATACATATCTATGTATGTACGTAGTCTATTATATACTAATTAATTACATTAGTACTAAATAAATTCAACATGATAACGTGGTTTTCAGCGAATAAACTGTGGTTTTGCAATATACTAACAAAATGTGATAGACTCAAACATAAACACACAAAAAAGCAACAAGAAAAAAGAACTAAATAATTATATTCACAAATTTACAATACAGAAATAAAATAAACATATTCGAACCAGCGCACAATGGGTTGATTGATACCTATTTTTGAACACATAATTTCATCCCAAAATGAAATAGCTTCTTTTTTATACATATTTAAAAATATAGTAAGGGAAACCAATTGAAAAAATTGCAAGGGTATGAAAGATTGAAATTTTGAACGATATTTTTTGTAATTCATTAAAACGCTTTTTTTTTTAATAGTTAAATAACTAAATAACCGTTAGAGGCATCTCAATAAAATTTTACGTAGTCAGAGCTTAGGTATTTTCGAGTTGATTTGGAGGAGTACAGCGTGTCAGGAGGGAAGTGGGTGGCACTCCAAAGTTGCCCATCTCGGGTATGTAATTTTTTTAAAAGATGCCAAAAATTAATTTATGATATGACAGAAGGAAGGAAATTTTATATATAGATAGTCCTTGTAAATCTCTAAAAAAAAATACGCTTACATACGCTCTTTTAGTTTAAGAGATATTCGGGTCGAAATAAATTTTTACCTCATTTTTCTAATTTTTTTAACTTGGTGGGCTTAATATTGCCCATAAAAATATTTGCCAGATTTCTTACAAAATTTTAAATAATATTGCTGCAAGAATCATATAAATATATGAATCCGTTAAAAGTTATATTAATCTAATGTTGGAACTTTAAAAAAAAAATTTATATTTTTTGGATTTTTTTCTAAAAAAGTTGGCAATATTTATTCAGTGATAAAATCAGTATTTTGTTCTGGGTTTTATCATTTTTTTGACATTTTCAAAAGAAAACTTAATGTAAATGCGTGTAAAGTAAATCCGGAGGAGTTTGGGACAATGGTCTGCCCACAAGCCCTATCCAAATTTTGTCAATTTTGGAAAAAATTGTTTTCTTTTTTTGCTATGTTCTTAAATCACAAAGCTGGGATCGACTTTCAATTATTTTTAATTTTTAGTCCTATATGTAAGGTATACACTCAAAAAGTATTTTCTGACGGAGGCCCCTTATAACGACAGGGTGACCATTTCAATGAAAAAAAACAATTTTTGAAGCAAGCTTTCCCCGAACTGGAATTTTGGGTATTTCGGAGTAAGAAAATGGGAAATGCATTTGAAAAATGCAATTACATTAAAATGCATTTTTAAAAAATCTTTCTTATTTTTAAAATGTTCGTCGTAAAGCCGCCATATGCGAAATTTTAAGGCCGTTTAAATCATTAAAATTCACAAAGTCTTTCCAGAGATATTGCTATTCAAAGTTACACACTTTTGAAATTTTTTTGGTTTTTTCGAAAGTGAAAAAGCGAAATAAAATCGCGAATTTTCTGAATTTAGTGAATCTGAAAACGGAAATATTGATAGACACCATAGACCTTATACGTGTAAAATTTTATAAAAATCGGAGGACACTTGGTATATTTTTGGGCGTTCTTTCATGGAATGGACGATATATATATATATATATGTATACATTATATATATATATATATATATATATATATATATATGTATACATTATATATATATATATATATATATATATATATATATATATATATATATATATATATATATATATATATATATATATATATATATATATATATATATATATATATATATATATATATATATATATATATATATATATATATATATATATATATATATATATATATATATATATATATATATATATATATATATATATATATATATATATATATATATATATATATATATATATATATATATATATATATATATATATATATATATATATATATATATATATATATATATATATATATATATATATATATATATATATATATATATATATATATATATATGTATGTATATATATAATAACACTAAACACTAAAATTTTTCGTTTTTTGATCAATTTAATGAAAACATTTAGTTTGAATACTTTATTATTATGTTATTAATTACACAGGTCAACACTAAAAAAGTATCTGGAAAATCATGTTGCAGGTATTGTAGGTAAAGTCGTCCCAATCACCAGGAACATTTCGATTTTTTTTCCATCACGTCACATTTTTAACCCATTGAGGACCAAAGAAAATACGGTTTCATGATGAATTTTTAGGTTATAAAATCTTCCCAGTAATAGGTAGAGCAGATAAGTTAAACATGTTGTATAGCCAAGATATAGTTAAGTCTCTTACTTATCATACATAGCCCCTAGATGTCTTTTAAGTTGTAAAAACCAAGAATTTATTAATTAAACCTCATCAAACCAATGAAAAATGAGAGGTAAGGAGTGGGTGTAGAGGGGAAATTTGTATTTCATATAACAGACAAAAGACCATTGATATAAAAAATGGTAACATTTTTAAAATCACACTGACGGAAAATATCTATCCATCAAAAATATGAAAAAATAAAAATCCAAATTTAAATAACAGAGTTAACAAAGAATTATAAGAAAAACATATCGCGAATAATTCGGCCTATACTAAATATACTGTAGTATACTAAATATAGTGTAGAAAGTTAAATAAATCATTTCCATGACGTCACAATTTTAAAATATATAATGTTTTTATTTTAAAATTCATTGAAAAATTTATGGATATTTTTTTCTTTAATTAGGATTTAAGAACGTATTATTTATACATTTTTTTCTCATATTAAGAAGCTATAAAAGTTTGTCACCAAATTAGGACTCCATATGCGTTGATAATCTCTCAGTAACAGCATTTTGGTGCTAAAGCTCCCATTGTTCTTCGCATATTTTCCCATTTTTTCAGTGCTTTTAGCAAATTTAAAGACTTTTAGATGTTATAGAGGGCATGTTAGAAACATGGCATATTCTACACTTTTGTTTTATTGTTCCTTCTCTATAAAATGCGGATCTATAATTTACTCTTCCTACTACCCACACGCAGAGAAAAAACATGGTTACAGCATGGTCACCACAACTATTCAATGATTATATAACCGTTTTTCATTGATTTAAATATACTGTGTTCATGATAGCAACGTTTATGATTATGTTTAATCATTTAATGATTACCCACAATCAAAATTTTAATATGGTTCACTGAATTATAATATGTATTTAAATATGTTTATATGAAATCATATTTATGAATAAATCCAATCATTTAGTCAGTTCTACAACAATTTAGTTAATTACATAACCATTCATTTCATTTTACAAATTTGGTTAATTCTATAACCATTAAGCCATTAACTTTAAATGCCTTTTGAATACACATTTTTGTGAATCACTCCAGTAGTTATAATTCTCATTTAGTTTATATATGAACAAATATAAATTGACAAGTTTTGTTTTTATTCAGTATGATGTATGTACCACATATCGTGGTACAAATGAATATAAATATGAAAATATGTTATCATATATATGATAACATGGGATTAGTGTTTATAAAAAACCGACTTTTCAAAAAACCGGTTTGACGGTTAACCGAAAATTGAGTAAAATTAAAAAACCGGTTTTTCGGTTAACCGTCTACTAAAAAACCGGTTAAACCGGTTAACCGACATTTTAATAATTGGTCTAATTTGAAGCTTAATAAAAATATTTTTGGTTAAAAAAGTGTTTCAACTTATTGGTTTAACCATGCACCAAATAATAAACAGTGCACTGCACTGTTCTTTATATATTGCGATTGATTTACATCGAAAATGTATAATACTTTTTTTCAGCTTTTAGACTAGTTTTAATATAATTTATAAAAACAACTTTTATTGCATATTTTAGCACAGCTTTTGAAGCTTAATAATGATCTAAAATTATTCTATAAAGTATTTTTCAGTTTTTTTTTTTAATTTTTCTAGGTTAAAAATAAAATAAAATTATCGAAATTTTACAAAAAGGAAGCTTTAGACCTAGGATGATGTACTTTATATTATGATTTATATTCACCGCATTTAAAGTTTTTCTCTCAAGGAAAAGTTTATATAATTTTTATAAAAAAATATAATAAAAATATCTGCATAAAATTGCAAAAAAAATAATTAACATTATTTCTGCTAAAAAGAAATTTGTTTTTAATTTTTTGGAAGATTATTAATCACTTAAAAGTACATTTTCTGCACTTATTTAGTTCTACTTTTGAAGTCTTTATTCCTATTATCCTATATAAAATCTTCTTTTTATCTTAAGCTATACATTAGTAGGTGTAATGTTACATAAGTATTTTCTTCTTTTGGAAAATTTCATTCGCATGAAATTAAAGTTTTTGTAAATGGAATGCTTAATTATCTATCTGATTTATTATACATACAGTTTTAAAAGAGTTAACTTCCAACAAGTAAATACTACTTGTTAACTCAAAAAGCAAGCATTTTTAGTAGTTTAAAAATATTTTCTTATATTTTAAATTCAGAAAAAAGCAACTAAAGGACGAAATTTTGTGAAATTTTTAGCAAATTTTTGAAACCGGTTAACCGACACAGAAAAACCGGGTAAACCGGTTAACCGAATTTGAATATTTCAAATTAACCGGTTCGCAAATAACCGAAATTTGAATAAAAAACCGGTTTTTCGGTTAACCGGTTTATAAACACTACATGGGATTATATATATGATTAAATTAGTTCATATATATGATAAAATGGAATTATATATATGATAACATGGGATTATATATATGATAAAATGGAATTATACTTATGATGGAATTAGTTCATATATGATAGAATGGAATAGTATATATGATAAAATGGAATTATATATATGATGAAATTAGTTTATATATATGATAACATGGAATTATTAAATGATAAGAACATGATGAAATTGAAAGCAATACTTAAGAAAAGGTTATAAAACTTACTTAAAGTTATTAATAAGGTTATGAACCTTACTAATAAATTATAAATTGGTATCATAATAATGATTACGTACAAATATACTTATTGTAACCTGGAATCATATACTATAATCATAGTATGTTGCTCTTAGTTTATGGTCACAGGAACCATATATTTTCTTTGCGTGCAGAAAATTATATAACCTAAAAATTTCTTAGAGGTACATATTTAATTTAGTCATCAATGCGTTAAAATTGTGATGTGATGGAAATGTTTCATATTACTTTTTTCACTACATTTAGTCTTAGAAGTAAGAATTAAACAAAATTATTCAAAATATATTTTTTTCCTGATTTTTTGTTAACATTGTTATTTAAACTTGGATTTTTATTTTTTCAAACTTTTGGAGTCTACGCATTTTCTGTCAATGCGATTTTAAAAATTTTACCATTTTTGAAATCTGAGGTCTTGTATCAGTTATATCAAATACAAATTTCTATTATATACCCACTCCTTATTCCTCATTTTTCAATGGTTTTATGAGTGTTAATTGAGAAATTCTTGATTTTTACAACTTTAATGATTTCTAGGGCTATGTGTAAGAAGTTAGAGACTTTACTAGTACTACATTTTTGTAGCCCCATGTCTTGCCTATAAAACATGTGTGAAAAATTTTCTCTACCTATTACCTGGAAAATTTTATAACCTAAAAACTTCTCAAGGAAACAAATTTTCTTTGGTCCTCAGTGGGTTAAAAATGAGACGTGATGGAAAATTTTCATTTGACTTTCTACACTATATCAACCCTAAGGAATAATAAAATTTTAGACTTATTCCAGATATAAATTTTTTTGGCGATTTTGTTGACCTGTGCTATTTATCCATTTCAGATAATTTTAAAAATGTTGACATCGATTTCTTGTGGCAAACTTTTAGCTCAGCTGCATATTTTTCATATGTTCATAAAAAATTAGATCATATTTTAGCCCATATATTACACTAAAGAGCATATTTTCATAATTAGCTCATAAAAACCGTTGTTGAATATTTTCAGTGAAATCATATTTTCTGCGTAAGTAAAACTTAACACAAGAACTTATTTCAGATTAAAACTGACTTATAAGGCTAAAAACCGCTATAACAAAATATGCAAAATTTCTGATTTTTTTAAAATAACTGTACATTTTTAGCAAATTAATATTTTAAAATGCCACAATGATTTTAAAATCTAATTTGTAAACCTTCTTAAACGAGATATACGTCAAATGATGCATAATTTCAAGAACTATTAGGCTTCATTTCGAATTTTGCAATTCCCGAAACGGCGTAAAATCCCTGGCGAAAAATCTACAAAATTTTAATTATTTTTTTTTTTTTTAATTTAGTTTCGCGACTTTTGCACAACACAATTTGACACTGCTTAATGGCACGCTAATTAAATCCATGCTGGTCTTTTTCTACAAGTGTTTATAGCTTACATTAGAAGAATTCGACACTTATGCTAAAAGCCGCGATAACAGCAATCAAAAGAAACAAAAAAACTTTTTAGTTTCAAACACTTTTTTAAAATTTTTTAACTTTGAGTGCTTGCCGGTATCACATGGAACCGTTGCCGGTACCACATGGAACCGTTGCCATATATATTATATATGGCAGTTATTGGGGGCTTCATAAACGCCATAACAACAGACAAACGGACGGAGAGACAGACGGGTTCGTTTTCGTTTCTAATAAGGATCCAGAAAATATAAACTTTTTTGCTCTCAGACGAAAAATTTGGAAATTGCAAACGGAATAACAAACTTATATATACCCTTAACAGCTGTGCACACTGGTCAAAAATCCAATTTTTTTTGGCAGAAATTCCAAAATAATAATCTAAGAATTTGGAAAAAGTGAATGTAACAGACCAAGTAATCATGAACATATATTAAAAAGTATAATGTAACAACTTGGGCAGATTGACATGGCATTAAAGTTGGTAGTTTAATATCTTTGTTTAAATAGATGTTTGTCTCATTATCAGAAAAATATAATTAAGCAAAAATTGCATTTTGTTTTTTGAAAAAATAATTTCGCTTTAGCCACCGATGCACAGAGTCACATTTATCCAAATTAAAACGACAAAAATACGAAAATGAAAGCTAATTAATTGAAGTATTTTTTTTTTTTTTTTTTTTCGCATTTATTAGTAAACATAAATAAATACTGAAAAAATACCTAAAGAATCGGAAAGTATCTATGCGCGAACCATTGACTTTTAAAGTTGCAACTTTTAAAAATATTTTAATTTTATTTACAACTTTTGTAAAGAAGTATGTTAACTTTAAATTCATATATCTCAGTAAATATTACAGATATGGTATGATTTTTTTGGTATATAACAATATTGTTATAATTTGCTGGGTTAAAAAATAAATAATATAATATTAACAAGCGCGAATATATTCGGCCCGGCCGAATCTATATACGCACCATCAAAGTAGGCAGTTTCTTTGTTTCCGACTTTACATTGGTCCTTGAACTATGTGAACACAATTTCGTTGATTTTCACCATATATGGGAGGTGGGTGGTAAAGTGGGCGGACCATGCCCATTTTTGGTTTCCGAGTTTATGTCGATCCACCAAGTATACGTACAAAATTTCGTTGGCGTACGTGCTTTTATTGAAGAAATATCAGCAGAAAAGTATAAAACGGACACCCTGTGTTTCTAGTTTTTAGCCCATAACCTTTTTGTTTATTAACCGATTTTGCCCATTTTCAATAAGATAAATATTTGTGCCAAATTTCGTCTTCCTACGTTGCCCCGTTCGAGCTCTATACTGCTTTCAACTGACGGACAGATAGACGGACAGACGGACGGACATAGCTAAATCAACTCAGAATTCAACCAGGACCCAGAAAATATATTTTTTGTGGGGTCTTAAATGATTCCTTCGACATGTTATACACGGAATGACAAAATCAATATACCCCCTCTCTTTTTGATGGTGGGTATAAAAAGTATATTTTTTTTGGGAAATTCTATTTTTAATGGACTGGAACAAAAAAGTTTCAACGAGTTCCAATTTAAAAATATGATTGTTATATAAAATGATATCTATAAAATTATATTTGGGAATTTTGGCTGCGACTTTTTGCGATCTTTTAAAATATTAGAATAAAATATGCGTTACCTCATATTAGCAATTTTTTAAGAATTATTTAAACATCTAAAGATAATGGCTGAAAATTTGTTATGCAAGTGTTACACTATGATTGATGTGATTAGATCTTGCCACGCCTACTTTTAAAATATCCCTTATTTTAGTAAAATTTACAAAACTAAGTAAGAAATTCATACAAATAAATTAATTTTTTTCGGTATGGGAGTGGCAGTGATTCTACCCGCCCATTTTTAGTGGGAATGTTTACGGCCTTATCTACTAACAGAATATACAATTTCAGACCAATATCTTCAAAACTGAATTTTTGTCGTTCTAAAACCGCCAAATGTGACACTGTGCGATGAAGCAAACTCTTACAAAATTTGTTGCTTAAAAAAAGAAAATAATTTTGTTTAAAGTAAACGTGTTAACTTTTTTAAATAGTTTTTTTTTTGTAATTAAGAACAAAATACCATAAAATATTTATTATGGAAATCGAATATGATGGTCCGTTAGGGTGGTCCAACATTGTACCTAAAATTTCATTTAGAACATTTTTGCAAATTTCACCTTTTTTAGAATTTGTTCTGGAGTCAACAACTTAAATCGCCGTATAGCATCCTGTTCCAATCATCGTAGGAAGTTGAAATTTGTTAAATATGTACTAAATGATGTCTCCTTTTATAATTTTAAGTACGTTTTTTATTACACTTTGTTTGCTACATAATTATTATATTAACTTTTGTGTAAATTTGAATGCAACTTAATTACTTTTAAACTTTTTTTCCCATTGTGCTCTTGCCACAATATTAAAATGTGTAAATTATATACTTCTAATACTCCTAAAATAAATTACATTTTTGCAGTAGATATGTTTGCACATAATAATAAAAATATACTTAGGTACATTTATATGTAGTCAAAATTTTTAATATATAGAGTGTAAATTTTAGAATTTCATTATAAAGTACACTAACACAATATAAATGTGTACAAAAATTGAACAAAAATATATTGAATATAAAGGATTTATCCAGCATAATAAGAATTTGTTTTCAGTTTTTTCTATCAAGTAAAACTTGTTTATGGGCATGATTAATACCAACCCCATAATAATAAGGCGATCTCATGAGAACGTTTAATCGTTTTGTAAAGAAAATTCATATATCCATTCCCCTTTTTTCTTGTAAAATTTTAGTTATAAACAAACTTATGAACAATTTTTCTTAAAAATATTAACTTTAAAACCTACAACTAAAACCCTTAAATTTACTAAGGAATTACTTAAAAAATCAAAAAGTATTGTATTAAAAAAATCCTGCAAAAAAGTACTAAAAACCAATTGCCATATATTTATAAATATTCAATGCATTTGAACCTTTTCAAATACTAAACCTTGCAATGAAAGTCCAATATACGCACATAAGTATATGTAAATGCAACAATTACTAGACATAACTATTGCAACAAAACATATGTTACTCTAATTTATAATGTCCCTGTGGATTTAATTTATTATTATTTTTTATGCCTTTTTGACAATTAGTTATTTTAATATTCTCAGGAAAATTATTGTTATTTATTGGTTAAAAATTTAGTTAAAAAAAACATAATTCCTATTATAAAATCAGTTTTATTTTTAGGGTTTAACAAGCAACCGTTGCACAAACGGACCTTGTTTGGTGGTTGTGGTTTGCACTATGGTGCAATGAATAAACCAACATTTTAATATATTTACTACATTTATTATATTTTATGAATTTAATGATAAAAATAAGAAAATATAAAATAATTACATACATAGAAGATACACGCATATTTGCATATATTATGATAGATTTAACCATATTTATTATCAATGTGTATTTACTATATAGACATTAGTGTAAAATGTTGCATGTTTTATTTGATTTTGTTGTACGTGGTTATTATATTAAAATATTTATGGCATGATGTAATGATTAATGGTCATCAGGCCATTAAAAATTTTATTTTCAATTTTGTTATAAATTCAATTATTTTTTACATTTTAGACATTTTTGGTTAGAAATAGATTATAATCAAATTTAAATGTATAATTTTATAATCCCTTGGCTTTAGTTTTGTTTTTTTTTTTTTTTTTTTTAATTATAACACAAAATTTAAATTAGTTTATTTCTATTAATTTTTATACCCTACACCACCATAGGTGGTTGGGGTATTATGCGTTTGTGCTGATCTTTGTAACGCACAGAAAAAATTATCCGACACCCACCGTAAAGTATACCGTTCGACTCAGAGTCACTTAAATTGGTTATGATCGGCCCATTATTTCACCTAGCCTCCATACAAATGTCCTCCCGGAATAGGGGTTTAACGGTCATAAATGCCTTAAATATAGCAATATTTCAATGAAATTCGGTACAAAGGAGTTCTGTATAAGTGTCAATCTTTGTGCCAAATTTACATCAAGGTCGCTCTATAATTGACCATAGCTCCCATATAAACCCCTCTTCCGAAAATCATTTTAACGTGAGTTAATCCCATACGAATGATAGTATCAAGTTAATATTCGACACAAATAAGTATTATACAACTAGAAATAACATTGCCAAAATTTATGAGAATCAGTCCATAATTTATATATGGACTATATATATGGAGCTTCCATATAAACCCACTTCCGGGAATCTGCCTAAAGGGCATAAAATCACATTGTTCCGTATTTGTATAATTGATTTTACATTTAGTAAAAGTGTTGGTCTACAATTGGCCACAGGTCTAATTTTTGGCTCATATGCAATGGAGTAGGGTATCATATGGTCGGTTCTCTCTCGTTCTTCTTTCTTTGAGTATTCATAGTTTAAAGTATTTAAACTTTTATGCCAATATTCTTCTAGAAAAAAGTCTAATATATTTTACTTTAAACGATGCAAATTAGAACATAAACAAGTTAGAATGCTATATTCGGCCATGCCGAATCTTATATACCCTCCACCACTGAGCTAGTGTTTTCATCAGTTTTTATGTAGGAAAAGCTCTTCGGAAAGTGATGTTTTTCTAATTTACTTATTAATTTTTGGCGTCCATAATAGTGTAGTAGTATAAACTTGTTCTAATAAAGATTTTGTATTGTATATAAGATATTTTAACAAACTATTATGCAAATGATGTGTAAAAAGTAAAAAAAGGAGGAAAATCTTGATAACTTATTTTTCTTACAAAAAGTCGATTATTTTGGTAAAAAAAATAGAATATTTCATTTTAAATAAAAGTATATTTTTCATTTAGTAAAAAAATTGCATTTTATAAGAAAGTTAAATAGTAGTGGCAGAGCGAAACGAACGAAAATTTGTTTTTACTATATACTATCTTCACAAAAAAATGCCTTTTTTAGTGAAAACTAATTTATTCTATAAGAAATCTAAGGGCTAGGAGAAATGAAAATATGTGATTTCTTGCATATTTCGCAAAAATTGGAGTTCTTATCAAAAAACCCGATTTTTACAGATTTTTTTGTAGTTTGATTTGTATAAATTATTTTGTTAGTTTTTTTTAATACCTTGTATGTGTTTGTAAAGAATCTGTATTTTTAGTTTTGTTACAATTACAATTATTACCATTTAAATGTAGAAAATGTGTATTTAACCTATTTCCGACCACTACCCGATTCCGTTAAGATAACTACGAAATTTAGCATGAAGTTTTTTTTTTTGCGACTGTTATAACAAATTAAAAAGATTTGGACACCTACATATTTTTGATTCCGAAATATAATGCTTCGAGAATTTCAGAAATCGTACCATTTTTAGCTTAAATTTAAAGCTATTTACCTTTGGAATACACCCATAATATAAAAACATATTTTCGAAAAGCAGATCTGAAAATATCGCCTTTTCACTACACCAACCATTTATTTGATACACCTGGCATTAACACTCAATTCTGGACAGAGTATTTATATAAAAATTATCTTATAATAGCTGTGAAAAAATTCATCATCGACTGCATAATTAAATAATTAGGCGATGTTAAAGCTACTGATGCGAAAACGCAGCAGCAGTCGTAAATGGGTTAAGCACACTCGAATAATAAAAACATGACTTTCTTTATTTTTATGCAACTTTCCACCAATTTTTTTGTATTTCTGTGCAAAGTCGATTTAAAGAACGAAAAACTGAAATTTTATTTTGCGTTAAAATTGAAGCTCGATTGGTAAAAACAGATCTATACACCAAATAGGCCATAATTATTCAGAAACATTTTAATATTACCGAATTTAAAACTTATTGTTTTAATCAATATAATAAAATTGATCAATTATTTCTGTAAATCTTCGCTTACCTCAAATTTATATTTAACGATTCGATTAGAGAGCCGTTTCTCTGATGATGTTGGAAAAACTAAATAAGTAAACTAAAGCAAATATAAACTAACTATAAGAGTTTCCCTCTTCGTAATTTGCATTTATATAAATCACCCTAACTGGTCATGAATTAAGAATTTACTGTTGAATTATATTATTTCTGCCCAACGGCGCTCTCAAAATTTTTGAAAAATTATATTTGAAAACTTTTATAAATACTAATCTTTAAGAAAATGATAAAAATTAGCAATGCTTTTTAAAGATAGTTATTTAAATAAATTAAAAAGAGATAAACAAAATTCTAACATAACTAAGTATATTACAGTTTTATTTTTACAATGAAAATTAAAAAAATATCACCACATTTCAGTCGATAGACCGCTCTCTTAGTGACCAGACGTGATTAACTGTGCTCTCGCGCTCGCTATATACACGTGATTAATTACTATTAATATCTCCATCCATACAATAAATACACATTTTGCTTGTAATTTATAATTTTTACCTTTAATAAATCTAAATTTAACGATAATGAACCTACCACCAGATGGTGGTGGTACAACACCATCACCAGGTATAACCTTTAACTTGACAAGATCTATGACTATATTAACTGCAGGAGAAAAATTCTTGATAATGGAAAGAGTGAATAGTTCGGAAACTCTTGCCAATGTATCCCCATTCCTGATCAAAAAAGTGATAGACAACGTTGCTGGAGGTGAAGTTTTACAGTGCAAAAAGCTTCTTAATGGTACCATTCTAATCCAAACCAAGTCTTTTGTACAAGCCAACAAACTTATTCAGCTTTCTTCCCTATCACCCGAAATTGAAGTGGAACTTAAAGAACATCAAAGTCTTAACTACGCAAAGGGAGTTATTTACTCAAACGATCTACGGGGAATTAATGATTCGGAAATATTGATTGAACTTAAAAGCCAAAATGTTACTGGAATTAATAAAATACAAAAAATGGTTGACGGAACTCTTAAGGAAACGGGACTAATTATTGTAACATTTGCTTCTACCAACCTGCCAAGTGATTTAGCCATTGGTTACGAGAAAGTTAGAGTTCGTCCCTATATTCCTCTACCAATGAAGTGCAAAAATTGTCTCCAATACGGGCATATAGCAAAAATTTGCAAAAATGAAAAAATTTGTGCAAATTGTTCTAACGCTTTCCATATCAATCCTGAAAAAGACGAGAAATGCTGCAATGCCCCCTCCTGCATTAACTGCAAAATATCTAATGTTGAAGACATAAATCATTCCACAAACGACAAAACTTGCCCAATCTTCCTTAAAGAAAAAGAAATCCAAGCCATCATTACGCTTGAAAAGGTTGGTAAGAAAAAGGCAACAGCTTTATATAGGCAACGTCACTCGCAACAAAGTACTCTCTACTCCACGGTAACAAAAAATGCAACCAAACAAGCTTCAACCTCCTCTATCATGCCACCTCCAATTGAAGTCAATAAACCCCGTTTTATTAAGGATTACTCAGATTTAGCTAGTGACTTAGATAACTCTCTCTCTGAAATGGAAACGGACCATCTTAGCTCGTCTTCGCAAACTATAACGGACAACAAACCTATAATTCTACCTAGAAATGCTTCCAAAAGACTCAAGGACAAAATTAAGGCAGCAACTCGGAAATCGAAAAGGAATAAGTAAAACTATAATAAAAAACAGCATGATGTCATTTATTCATAAAATTCCTATATTTAACATTTCATTATTTTACTTCACTGCTCTTTACATACATTTACACAATCAAAAACTAAAGAATTCCAAAAATTCAAAAAAACTATATAATAACATATTCCCTCACCTAGTAACAAAACAATTATTATATTATTTTATGATTAATTTGTTCATTTACGTAAATACTAACAATATACTTACATATAAATTTAACACCAATTCTCTTTTTATAAGAGAAAATTTAACTTATTATATTCTCTCACTGCATATTTATTTTCTTAATAATGCCCTTCATTTAATTATCCCTATCACTTACAATCCCACATATTTCTCTTACATACTTAAATTTAGTATATTTAATTGTTATTACAAAACCAGATCAGTAAACAACATATATAATATTTTTATTTTACAATCATATTCTATGATAATACATGTCTATCTTAATATCTACTACAAAAATTCTCTTTATAATTTCATTTGTCTTCTTTTAAGAGATTTAAACAACAAAAAATTTCATCATTCTTCTTCTTTATCCCTTAATACTAATTTCCAAAATAAATCGCTTTGCACAATAGCTTTATATAGCTCTCTTCATATCATTCTCTTAATAAAAACAACAATATTAAGAGTTATTAATACGTATTTTACTCACACTGTGATATTAAAATACTTACTCAAAAATGCAAAACACTTCATTACAAGATATAACTTTTTATTTTTAAGAGCTAATTCAAGTTCTCTTGTCTTCCAATCAAAATATGCAATTTTGATTCTCTTACAACAATCACTGTTATTTATTTTTTTCGTTACGATCATTTACATTTTTATTTCAATGTTATTTCTTTTATTAAGGGTGTTCATTTACTCTAAAAAACTGAAAATAATTTCAAGTAAAAAATTTTTTATTTTGTTACATTTCTATGATGGCACTTAAAATTATACAATGGAATATTAATGGTTATTTAAATAATTATCAAGAACTCCAAATCCTTATTAAAACACATAATCCAAAAATAATTTCAATTCAAGAGACACACCTCCACTCCTTACAAAACATTCCAATTCCAATTAATTTCAACCTTTATGCTATTAACACATCCTCAACAAGATACGGTGGAGTTGCAATCCTTGCACACAAATCACTTCAACAAAGGCGAATTAATGTAAATAACGATTTCGATGCAATTTGTATTGAAGTAATTTCAAAAGTTAAGTTAAACATTTATAGTGCATATATTTCGCCGAACTCCAATTTCACTACCACAAACCTAGAGAATGTTTTTAATAATAACACTTCAACGGTAATAACGGGAGACTTCAATAGTCCTCACAAAAACTGGGGATCGTATTATAATAGCCGTAAAGGAAATATACTAGCTAATTATATTGATAGCTCAGATTTCATTATTTTAAATGACAAGTCTCCAACTCACCTCAATACTCATGGTACATTCTCACATATTGATTTATCTTTTTGCTCTCCTAACCTGGTTCCTCAAATCAGTTGGAAAACAGAAAATAATCTTTGTGGTAGTGACCATTTCCCTATTTTAATTTCATTATTTCCACTATCTACACCCCAAAGTTTACTTGGTAAACCGAAATTTAATACAGAGAAAGCAAATTGGCCTAAATATCAGGAAAACTGCATTCTTCTAGATCGACAGAGACCTAGATCTATGAATATAAATAGGGAAACAGCAAATATCTGCAAAATTGTTTTACAATCCGCTAATATATCTATACCACAATTTCAAAATAAAGTTAAAAAAGTTCCCTGGTGGAACAAAGATTTAAATGACATGAAAAAGGAAAGGAACAGATTATGGCACATATTTAAACGGAATATGATTCAAACAAACCTCTTAAATTACAAAAGAATCAATGCAATTTTTAAACGAAAAGTAAAACTGGCAAAAGCAGAATCTGTAACCAGATTTACCTCCACAATTAACCCCAAAACACCAATCGAAAAAATCTGGTCGAATATTAGAAATTTTACAGGCTACAAAGCCACTCAGAATATTCACTGCATCTCTACACTAAATAATCCAAACATAATGGTTACTGATAAATTTGATATAGGTAATGAATTTGGAAAATTTTGGTCAGAAAATGCTTCTGATACAAATTATTCTACAATCTTTCAGTCAAAGAAACGCAATGTGTTCCATAACCCTCCAGACATTAATGCATGTCCTGAGGCACTTAAAATTGAAAGTGATATATCTTTCATAGAGCTTAATTCAACCTTAAATCAGTTAAAAGGCAAAACTCCTGGAATGGATCGTATATCATACAAAATGTTGAAAATGTTACCACAAAGTATGAAAATAAGAATACTTAAACTTTATAACAATATATTTGCTAACTATATACCCCAACAGTTTAAAAACAGCATTATTATACCAATTTCAAAACCCGAAACAAATAAGTCAATCGTCAACTCTTATCGTCCCATTTCTTTAAACCCTTGTTTATCCAAAATTTTAGATAAAATAATAGCAAACAGGTTATGGTGGTTTGTTTCTACGAACAAATTACTCGATAACCGTCAATTTGGTTTTAGAAAGGGGAGCTCGACAATTGATAGTCTACTTTATGTGGACTACCAAATTGCTAAGTGTCTCTCGCTACGGAAACATGCGACCGTAGTATCGCTAGATTTCGAACGAGCATTTGAAAAAGTTGGGATTCATTCAATAGTAGATCAATTAAAAGATTGGAAAGTTGGACCTAGAATCATAAAGTATATTATTAATTTCATGTCAAACAGGAAAATAACTGTACGAATCCAAAACTGCTATTCAACTTCGTTCCCATTAGCTAATGGTATACCACAAGGCTCTCCTCTGTCAGTCATTCTTTTTATCATTGCCTACAACAAATTAAGTCAGATAATATCTTGCCATAAGGAAATAGACTTTTGTGCCTACGCCGATGATTTTAACCTTATAATTCGTTCCGATAAGAAGAAACCTGTGATGTTAAATCTTGACCAACTTTTTAGTAATATAAATACATGGTGTGAGTCTTCAGGAGCCTCTCTTTCTAAAACTAAATGTAAATTTATCCACATCTGCAGACTGAAGAACTGTACTTGCGATATTCAATCTTCAAACTTTAAAATTTCGAAAGTTAGTACGCTAAGAATCTTAGGAATTATCGTCAACGAACGATATAAATGGAATGATCATATCGACTATCTTTCCTCCACCTTAACACAAAGACTTAATATTATAAAATGCCTCTCGAGCACTAAATTAAACTGCTGCACCAACACACTTATTTCAGTGACTAAAGCCCTTATAATGTCAAAGATAAACTATGGTTTACCTTTATTTGGTTTTGCTCCCAAGTCTCAACTTAGGAAACTCGATACGATAATTAACTCGGCCATTAGAATATCATTAGGAGCATTACGCTCTACCCCCATTAACAATATGCTTTTTGAAGCTAATATTACCCCTATCTACGCACAAAGAGAAATCTTAACAACTAAATTGTTTCGCCATTTTCTATATAACACAAACACACCAATCAAGCAATTATTAAGAAAAATAAATGTATCCAAAAAAGTCCCTAAAACAACCTCAAGTATATTTAGAGTAGTAGAAAACTGTAAAAAGCTTAATATACCATTGCATATACCAGAATTAAACCGCAGATTGAAACCTTACCCTTCATGGTATTTTGACAATAGATCCATAGACATCACAATGCATGCGTTAGTTAAATCTAACTCAAACCAATCACAATTTAGAAAAATGTTTGCCATGATTAAAGACTCATTTAAAGATCACCAATTTATCTATACAGACGGATCGAGAATTAACAATCAGACTGCATTCAGTATTACTACTGAAAACCGCATAATCAAATCTGCAATTTTGCCTCCTCACAGCTCCATATATACAGCGGAACTTATAGCAATTCAGGAAGCCTTGATGTACATAAATGAAAGAAGTGGAAAATTTGCTGTTTGCTCAGATTCTCTTTCGTCATTGCAATCGATTTCTAATATTGCAAACAATGGTTATCACATATGTAAAATTAGAAATATTCTAATTAATAAATTTCCAAATATCATTCTGATTTGGATACCAGGTCATACCCAAATACCTGGTAATGAATTTGCTGACCTCGCAGCCAAAGATGCTGTCAAACAGCCCCTTCACTTAACGCAAAATTTTAATCGTAAAGACATTGACAAATTCATTAATAGTTTTTTTATTCAACAAAACAAAAACCACATTCTTAGTCTAACGTCAACCTGGTACAAAGAGATAAACACTAATCAATCAATAACTAACTCTACGGAGATCAATTTTGAAAACGTTAACAGACTGGATCATATTAAATTCCTAAGACTTCGTCTGGGTCATACCAAGGCTACACACGGACCACTATTTAATAATAACTTCACACATTTTTGCAATTGCAACATTCCATACCCATCAAAACCCTCCCACTTCCTAAAAGAATGTCCTCAAACTCGGAATGCCAGAATGACTGTATTTCAAAACATTGATCCTATAGACCTACTATCCAACCCCTCAACAGAAAATATTATTTTAATAAATAAATTCCTAAAACTTTCTAAACTTTATAACGTAATCTAAATACAAAACTATGTTAATTCAAAAATTGTATATATATATATATACATATATATATAAATATATCATGTAAATATGTACATATTTAAATTGTAAATTATTATTATTAATTATTGGTATTGAGCTGAAGGCCAAAGTTGCCATTGCCCATTAAAAATTAGATTAATAATTTTAATTATAAGTCTAATAAATAAATAAATAAATAAAAATAAATCACCACATTTACAAGTTATTAATTATAAACGCACAAAAAACTATAATGAATAAGAAATTATAAAGTAACATAATTATGTATCAGTACTTTTTCTTCAATGTGCTAAATAAAAATCAAAACATTTTCAAAACAATTTCATATTTATGCAATTTATTCCATCAACATTATTTATATCTTTATGTTAGCAGACAAACTTTTAATAAAACCATTACGTATCCTTCTCTACCGATGTTTACAGCTTGAAACACACCGAACTACTAACTAGTTTAATAAACTTATCAACATATGTTGCTAAAAAGTAGCGAACATACCATGTGGTGGTGTGTTCGATGGTGACCACGATCAAACATCAAACTCAACATAGTTGTATGCCTTTGTGTTTATCAACATTCATATTGAGGCGAACATACACATATGCACTCCATATACAAATTATAACATGATGTTTAAGAAACACTTATGACGTTGGAATCATAGAAACTGTTCATATTTTTGCCTATAACTTTTCTCCGACTGAACCGATTTAGCCAATTTTTGGCAGTTATCTAAAGTGAATATAGGTAGACATTTTGGCTAAGTTTCATTTAAATCCGTTAATTGCTTGTTAAAATATTATCAGTTCAAGTGTGGTTTGGGGATTCTTTCAGATTTGGATATATAACTTTTTTTCTACTGAACCGATTTGGCTGGTTTGCAATCCCAAACAGCGTCTGGGAACAACAAATAACCTGAGTAATTTTCATTGGAATAGCTCAATCAGTTTAGACGTGAGAATGTTTTCAACAGACGGACAGACGGACAGACGGACAGACGGACATTGCTTAATCGACTCAGAATTTCATATGGTCCAAGAATATATATACTTTATGGGGTCTTAAACGATTCTTTCTAGGTGTTACACACGGAACGACAAACTTAGTATACTCTCTTTCACCACTAGTGGTGGTGGAGGGTATAAAAATCTATATTTTTTATATTTTGCCATTAAACTCTTTATGGTTTTGTGCATTTTTTTACTGGCATCATAAAAAAATGCTTTCTTTAAGAAGCTTATAAATTTACAGCATTTTGTCATTATTTCTTTCTCACTCGCTCACTATCAGCCATTCATCGTTCATTTTTCGCTGCTGTCAATGATAAAATGCAATAAATGAATAAAAAAAAAACAGAAATAAGGAAAACAAAAACAGAGCATAAAAATCCTTTTGATTGATATTTTGTTGACTTGACTATTTATGTGCTAAAGAGTAAAATACTTAAAAAGAAGGACGAATTTCATAAACTAAAAGACAAGAGTTTTAAGTTTTTTTTCTTTGCCATTTCTTTCATTCATTAAAAAAAAAACTCCTCGTACTGTTTAAATTAAAAAAGGAAATTCAAAATTGAGCACGATTTTTTTAATGGAAATATTCCTGGAAAAAATATAAAATCATATACTAATTCTTGGTTTATAAATCATGTTTGGAAAATTAAAAGTCATTACATAAAAGTATTTACTGTTAAGAATTTACAAGAAAAAAATTTTAACTTATTTTATTCGATATTTAATAAACATTTTACAAAAAATTTATATAGTTTTTAAGAAAATAATACAAAAAAATATTTCCAAAAAGTAAAAATAATCAATAAAAAATTAAAATTATCAGATTTATTTGATAATAGTTCCATCAAAATTTAAGAGCATGTATATATATTTTAAAACCTTATAGCGTGTTCTTTTCTGAAAAAAGATGATACTGTATACAAATATTTAGAGATTGCCCTTAAATGGTACCCTTTTGATGAATAAAATGGAACAGAAAAATGTCTGACCAGTTCTGAAGTTGTGTTATTTTTTAAAGTAAGTAAGAGTATTTATAAGAACAATCTGATTTTTGGATAAATTTGAAAATTTCCAATTTTATGCTAAATTTCGATTTTGTGTTGAAATTTAAATTTATGTTGAAATTTAGAATGTTTAGATTTTTGGTAAAATGTACACAATTTACACAATTTTGATATAAAAAAATAACCGATTTTAAAACAGAAGAAGAAAGAGAAGAGAATATGCAGAAGAATTAGTTACTATTTATCATCCAGTTCGTTATGGCATTAGGTACCTCCATCTAGTCAATGATGTTGAAACCATGGGCAGTGTCAAATTTTGTATTCTACCACTTAATGTTCCCCAACATCCTCACCAGTGTTGCCACGAAAAAAAATTTTTGGTAACCAAATTTAAAAAAAGAAACAAAATTGGAAAAAAAAAATTAACCAAAAGTTAAATTTTTAAATTATAATATAATTTGTATATATTTAGGTTTAAATTAAACTTAAATCTAGCTTTTAAATGTAATGAAAATCCTTAAAAAAGAAAAATGCATAGATTATAACATAGATATGAAGTTCAGTTTTCAAAAACCTAAGTCGGTTGTCAAAAAAACCTAAGTCTAAAAATGTGTTACTAAAATTTTTCATAGAAAACAAAAACAATTGTAGTACGTGTGCCTTTTTGAGTAATTTTTTCAATTGAGTTTTTTTTAAGCTTCATATCTATATTATAATCTATGGAAAAATGTTTAACCCATTTGATCCCATGGAGCTCGTTTGAGTACAGCTTAATTGTCGGCTGTTATTATGAAGTGTGAAAAATTTCAATTGTTCTTTTTTTTTTTTTCTTATTTAAACATATGTTGGTTCATGATTTAAAATAGTAAAAAAAATGGCAAATAAATGGTAGAAAAATCAGAATCTTGCTTTTGAATTTTCAGTATAACGCGAAAAGTGCGAAACGGTTGATTTTGTAATTTTTTAAGTTTTGTTTTTTCTCAATGTTTGTTTTTAAAATTCGTTCTGGAAATATTCGTAATAGACATTGTCCCAATTAAACGCATGACCCTCAAAAGGAGACAAATATATTTTTCCATATTTTTTTATATTTATTAAATAAATATGCAATAGTAACATAAATATTTTGGGAAGATATAGCTTAATGGGTTATAATTTAACCGTTTAGAACAACAGTTCTTATACATACAAAGTTTAAATTTATAAAAATCTATAGATATTTTCGGAATGAAACCATTTTGTTTTCAAAGTGGAATTGTTTTTTCGATTGTATTTTTTATATTTCTAAACTTTTCTCTTAAATTTGAATGGAATCTGAAGAAGCAAAACAAAATCGATCAAAATTCATAATACGAAATCAAAACAATTTCGTTCGAAGTTTGACAGGGCTGTATATCATCAATAGATATCGTCCATGTACCAGACAACTATCATGTAAAGTTGCATTTGGAAATTTACCTAATTGTCTCTGTTTGTCGAAATAAAGCACAAAGCCCTTGACACCATGCCATCGGAATATATTACAACAGATCATTTAATAGCACTGGTCGACAAAAAAATCCTCCACCATAACGAGTAGTTGGACTTGATGTATTTTGATGTGCTAAACACAGTTTTTTTTATCAGGTCTGGATTTTTTTTTTTTTTTTACGTGGACCCATAGTAAATCCATTACTCTAGTATATTTCCTCATAACTCAAGAACGGTGTATACGATTAACCTAAGTGATACACCAAAAGATGCGTACTAAAAATATCTTCAAATCACCCAAACCTAATTTTTTTATGTGCTCAATAGTTTCGAAGTTATTTTGAAATAAGTGTCCAAAAAAAATATTTTTCATGCTAAATTTAAAATTTTTTTGTTAATAAAATTTCCTTTAATAAAGTTTATCATCTTTATCTTAAAGCTGATAATGCTGCGAATAAAATAAAGTATGTATCTTCAAAAAATTGATGCACAAATCTTGATTTTATTCACAGTTAAGTAAAAATGCCCATGTTACAACAATTGATGTAACATGGGTATTTTTACTTAACTGTAGGAATTCAGTGGTGGACAAAAAAAAAAATTATTTTTTCTTGAAACCAAAATAGATGGACTAGGTGGATTTTGACGAGTTAAACAAGAATCTGCATTCACTTTTTTTATGGGCATGACTAATATCATCACCTTATTCAGCGGTCACACTATGAAATTCGAGAATGGTTTGTCAAATTTAGACTATAACTCAAGAACCGTTTACACGATTTTGATAAATGATACACCAAAAGATGCATACGAAAATTGTCTTCAGAGTATAACAACAATATTTATTCGCTCAAAAATTATGGATCAAAATTTTCACCATTTTTCAAAGAAAAAAATTTAATTTTTTTCGCTACTAATTAACGAATAACTAAGGAAATATTAACTGGACAAAAAATTATGTAAATTCAGCTCAAAGACAATTTAAGTTGCTAGTGTATTTACTTAACTGTAGGTATGCATGGGTATCCTAACTTAACTGTGGATGCAGTCAAGATTTGTGCATCAATTTTTATGATACGTGGCTTTATTTACTCGTAGTTTTGCCAGCTTTGAGATAATGATGATAAACTCAAACATGTTTGATGTTTTCACTTTTAAAAAGAAGTTTTATTAAAAAAAGAAATCTGGAATTTAGCATGAAACAATTTTTTTCATACACTTATTTCGAAATATCACCCGATGCGTTAGTAGAACACCTTAAAGCCAATTTTATTCCACACATTTTGGTGTATTATTTGTATAAATCGTGCATACCTTTCTCGACTTATAGTGAAATATACTCGAGTAATCGGCTTATTTATTTTGCCGATGGGCAAAAAAATCCTGAACTATTAGTAAAAATTAAAATGTTTGGTGTAATTTCGGATTTTTAATAAATAAACATTTACATAAAGGGTAAAGTAAAGGCATCATTTTGTTGGTTAGAAAAGAAAACAGCAAAAATATTCGTTTTTCCAAAATTGTTTTTAAATTTAAAATTCATTTTAAAATATTTTTTTAAAGAATTCTTTGAATTCGTGCAGTATTAAACAAAGTTTTTTTTATATAACTTCAGATCTTGAGGGTGTATTGACATATGTATCTGAAAATTGTAGAGTAATCATGCTCTAAAATCAGCACTAGGTCACTTTAAAAGTATGTAAAATATTTTCCATTTTGTAACACAGTGTAATTTGGTTTAATACATTAATTTTTATAATATTAAAATTACTGATAAATTGTTTATTAAAGTTTATGTAGTAAATTATTTCCTAACTTTATTTCACAGTGTTCATTAAATGATCAAGTTTATGAATATGCGCTGTTTCAGTATTCATCTATTTTAATAACTTTTTTTAAGTGACGCTTGTCACAAGCAAAACGTCATATTTTCTTGAAATATATAATTTTATGTCAAAATATCTGCGAGTATATGAGAATATTACTTTATGCTTTTAATGTTAGCAATAAAAATGTCAGCATGATGACAACATTTTATTTCCCTATTCGAAAAAAATTATTTAGTGCATCTTGGAAAATATGAGTTATATAATAGTAAATATGAAAAAGAAAAATCACAAATAAATATTTAACATTAACAATTTCATGTCCTTAATAACAATCGCTATTATTAAATGAGTTAATAAATCTAAATATTTTTCTTAATAGTGAGTATTAACATAATGTATAATAGACGAATTTTATATCATGTAATGAATTTTAACATAAATTTAGAAACTGATATTTATTATCCAATTTCATATAACACATTTTTGTAATAATGATATAACATTTCGTATAAATTGCATAATATTATTACAATTTTCACTTCTCATTTTATAGCCCATTTAAACTAAAATGTGAAATGATAAACATCATAATATTAATGCTACATTGAACAATTAATATTTGATTGAATTGCAAATACATACCATAATTAGTAAAAATGTATTTAGCCAACAAAATATACTTACATACATTCTTGTTCATATATAAAAAAGAACAAACATTTGTAAGCCCTCAATTCCATATTTACATCATATTAAATTCAATAGAAGATTAGTTATCAACAAACCCGCTAAAATTATCAAAAATTGAAGCAAAATGTAATTAAACCAAAATCAAATTTACAAATTCTTGGGAAAAACCCAACCTGTCCATAATAAACGTCATAATAAACATTAAAAAAAAAAACGGAAAAATAAAACAAACATTTCAACCATCCAAAACGAAATTTAAATAAATATTAAAACGAATATAACAACAAAAAAAGTTTAGTTTAAAATTATCGTATTCCAAGCCAATTTTATTTGTTATGTGCAGAGCAGTGTTGCCAGGACTTGAGAAAAAAAGAAGCTAAATTAGACTTTAAAAAAAGTCAGAAAAGGCTAAATGTCCCAAGAAATAAAGCCAGAAAAAAGCTAATATATTGTTTTATTTAAAAACGCATTTATTTATTTTTTTTCTCATTAGATTTTTGGTATTTCTTAAAGATATTTTAGTGAATTTGTAAATATAACATAGTTTTTACAGGTAACAAAGTTTGTTAAAAAATACTTAAAATATTTTCGTAGAATGAAGCGCCGCAGTCGAAAATTTTCGTTAAATATAAATAATTTCGATTTTTTGTGCGAACTAATACACAAAAATGCTTAAATTGATGATTCTGTAGAAATAAAATTTGTAAATTTTTAGCCTTTTTAAGGCTATGTTAAAAATAAAAAAAGATAGAAAAAAGGCTAGAAGCTAAAACGAAAATGTTGAGGCTAAAAGCAAAATAAAAAGGCTAGATTTAGCCTTAAAAAGGCTAAACTAGCAACACTGGTGCAGAGCAACCAAAAATATGCAATATCATATTTTTTCCGTTCTTCAAATACCCTGAAATGTTAGTCATTTATCTGTTTTAGATAATTTTAAGAATTTTGGCATCGATTTGTTACAGAATATTTAGCCTTATTTTGGGCACATTTTTCTGGAAAATACTTTTTTCAAAGCATATTTTATATTAAGTTTCCAAAGCGAAATGGAAGGTATACCACCAGCAAATAAATCGCCCAAAGAGTTAGTTCGAATTTCACTTTCATGGTGTTCTATTTTAGACAACTTTTTTCATTATCTATTGCAATCTATAAATTTAAATTTTTCAATTCTTTTAGTAACTATGCGAGTTTTTTTAACTGCCTTCCCCTCTTATGCCTACTTTTTATAAAAATATTGTTTGAAGTACTTAAGTAGTCACATTATTCAATAGATTTAACTGAAATTTAAAATCGTGCATATTCTGGAAGTCCCATATAACATACTTTTTGAAAAAGTTGATGGTGGGTATATAGATTCGGCCGAGCCGAATATAACATTCTCACTTGTTAAATAGTTGACTACAAAATATATATATATATATATATATATATATATATATATATATATATATATATATATATATATATATATATATATATATATATATATATATATATATATATTTTGTATCTTAATGAACAATTTCTACGATTTTTTAATGAAAAATTTACTTTATAGGAGAGAGAAGAGAAGGGAATACTAAACTTTTACATTACGAAGTCATAAGGACGGTAAGAAAAATTGGTGTGTGTGAACACCGACTTATGTATAAAAAGTACATAGCCCTTTTTGAATAGCATATAGGAATTTTTGTTAAAGCAATTCATCAAAAATGTCTTTGGATAATTAGTACTGCTATTTAAATATTTATTATGCCTTGATTATGAAATTAATGTCTTTATATAAATTGAAAAAGGGTTTTGGACTTTTGTAAAGGGTTTATTCGGCATTTAATAATAAAATCATACGTAATTGAACCGAATATAATATTAAATTGTTTCCCATTGACAAATTTAATAAGATTTGTATATTAATTGTTAATATTTATGTACCAACGAATTTATTTCAAAGAAAATATATACAAAAAAGCTGAAAATAGTTCTAAAATCGTCATATTTGGGACAAAAATCGTTAAAAAGCTATTTTTAGAACCAAAAGTCGTCAAACCTGGCAACAGTGGGTATGATTCAAACAATATGAAGTTTTGATTAACTACTTTTAAAGGGTTTTGTTGATAAAAAAAAAAAATCTTTATGGTAAATAATATGATGAAGCCGAATTATAATACAATAGAATCGGATCATAATATGAGAAAATTAGACCATAATTTTATATGGATCATAATCAATACTTTTAGATAAAATTCATTAAAAATCCTCAATTTAGTTTTTCAAAATGGACCCATAAATCTAAAATTTTTATTAAACAGCAATGAATGAAAACATAAATAATAGTACTACCCAGCAAAAACTTTGCTTTCCTGGTAAACTACCAGGTATAATTGGAAATAAAAATAAACTACTTATTTTTTGTCTCTATAACTAGTTATTTTTGTTCGAGTTGTCCATGAATTCTAATAGTTATTTTTAGACTCTAGTGATACTAAAAAATATGTACCTAAACAAAAATAAAAATAAAAAAAACTAAAAAATTTGCCGTCAGTGAGTTTTGAACTTGGGACCCTATTTACTAGTCGTTTTTAATGACTAACGTCTTACTCAGTACACCATCTCGCACTTAATATTCAAAGCTAAAAAACTTGTTTTAGCATAAAATATATGTTTAAAACATTTTGTTGAAAAAACGGATAGCATCAGAATGGGGTTGAACCGGCAACCTTCTGGTTGCTAATCCTGCGCTTTAGAAAACTGATCCATGTGATTGTAACTTACTCTGCAATTATACTATTGAGTTCTTATTTATGTAATGTAGAGAAGACAAATAATAATGACGACTACTTTCCAGGAAAGTACTTTAATAAGTAGTTGTCATTACCGAAAACCAAAAAGTTTTTGCTGGGTACTTATACAATTAGATATTGGCATTTAGGATTTCAATAATATTTCTCTGAAATTTAATTCGTAATAAATAATTACTAAAACAAATTTGTAATCAATTTGAATTAAAGAATTGAATAATATAATTGATTGTAATTTTTTAAAGAATTAATACTTTATATAATTAATTTCTTTAGATCTACAACAATTAAATAATTAAATAAACCCTTTTTCTGTATTGTTTCACTGAAATTATTCCAGTAGTTTAGGTAAGATTGCGTTACAAACTATTAATAAATAAATAAAATTGACTTTTCCAGTATTAGTCTGAATTACAGTTTTAATCAGAAAGAGTTCCTGTACTTTTTTTTATTGTTGGTCTGATAATTTTTGACTAAAATCTGTAAATCTAACTTTTGAATTTGAACAAAGCTTATATTCATAAAGTGAATTATTAAAAAATTTTAGTCAATTTATTGTATATTAAATTTGTTTTTAATTGATTTGTAAAATAAATAATTAAAAAATGAACATATTCACATGGTCAGAGCTGGGGTGTTTTCGTGTTGATTTGGAGTACAGGTTCCTAGCGGGTCAGGGGAGAAGTGGGTGGCCCAAAGTTGCGATCCCGGGTATGTAATTTTTTTGAAAAATCGTTAAAAATTCATTTATGATATGACAGAAAAGAAATTTTATATATAAATCTCTACAAAATTTTTTTAGTTTAACAGATATTCGGGTCGAAATAAATGTTTAGCTACGTTTTTATTTAGTTTTTTTTTTTTTTTTTTAACTTGGCGGGCTTAATATTGCCACTAAAGTATAAACTTTGTATACAAGTATTTAGTATCTAAGAAAAGGTAAGAATATGGAGGTTAATAATTTATAAAAAAAAGTTTGTGGAATATAACTTGATTGCAGAATTTTTCGAAAGACTTCAAATTTAGCATTTTTGCGGTTTTTATTTTAAATAAAATTAATATTTAAACTTTAATAAAATTTAAACGAATATTCAGAGAATTAAAAACATTCCCACTTTTTTACATAAAAATACCCAAAATCTCAATCCGTATAAAGCGTGTCAAAAAAATTTACTTTTTTCATTGAAATGGTCACCCTGTCATTATAAGAGGCCTCCGTCAAAAAATACTTTTTGTGTGTTTACCTTACATATAGAGCTATATAATTAAAATAATTTTAAATCGATCCCAACTTTGCCAACTTTTTGAAAAGAAAAAACACAAAAAATGTAAAATTTGTTTAAAGTTCCAAATTCAGATTAATACAACTTTTTAACGGATTCATTATTCATATGATTCTTGCAGCGATATTATTTAGAATTTTGTAAGAAATCTGGCGAAAAAATTTTAGGGGCAATATTAAGCCCGCTAAGTTAAAAAACTAAAAAAAACGGGTCTAAAAATGAGGTAAACATTTATTTCGATCCGAATATCTCTTAAACTAAAAGAGATAACCTGCACATGTAAGTATTTTTTGTCGAGATTTACAAGAACTACCTATATATAAAATTTCTTTTCTGTCATATTATAAATGAGTTTTTGGCGATTTTTCAAAAAAAAATTACATACCCGAGATGGCCAACTTTGACGCACATATACATAGATTATATCTAGATTATATGCCACGCTCCTTTATAGGACTAGTTCTTTTTAAATTACTCTCCCTCGTATCGAAATTAATTTTTTTAATCAGATGAATTTCTTTCCACACCTGTAGTAAATTTATTGTAAAAAAAATAATGTTTTCTCTTTCTAATCATATTGAAAAAAGTAATATACAAATTTGAACTTTAATGCCGTAATTAAAACCGAAATTCGAACTAAATTTGAAAAACACTTTGGGGTTTTATAAAACGGCTGGTACACTTTAATTTTGCATTGGATTTATTGAGGAATTTTTTTTTCTTACTACACTTTGTATTGTATTTACTTTATTTAAAATGTAACCAAGAAAAAAATATTTAAAATGATTTTCTTTTTAATTTCAAGGTTATATTTTTTGATTTTAAGAGCAATTTTAAAGCGTATAAAACTTTTTTTTTTAGCATATTTTTGTTTGCCCTGGTTATAAGAAATTGTGTTTAGGATATATTTTACAATTTGCAATCTGTATAAACTGGCTAAAAGAATACAATAAACCAACCATGAGGCATTCATCAGGCAATATCGAATTATCTGCAGCTCATTATCCCCCTCGCACATTTTAAACAGACAATCCAATAAATTGAAGTAACTTTAGTATCTCTACTAACGAATTTCTAACATTCATTTCAATGGCATTTTAAACAAAGTTGAAAAGGAGGAGCAGGAGTAGAGGGATGTTTTTGATAGATAATTAGGCCACCCACTTATATGTGGGTGGCTGGCTACACGGTTAAAAAAATTATTTTAGAAAAAAAGAACTAAATTGTATAATCTAAAATGCATTTTGCATCATTTCAATTAATTTCAATTATTCTTTATGCCCTACGCCATATTACGACAAGTTTTTTCAAACAAAAAAGTATTTTTTCTTAATCGCTATCATATTTTAGAAAATATTTCCTAATCTCATTTATCTAATACTTACATATGTATGTATATTGTGTTTGCATATTAATACAATAAATTAAAGAGGTTAAACCAAAGTATGTAGAAATATTATAACAACCTCATAACAAGCTTTGTTATGTTCATTATTAAACAGGAAATAAGAAAAACAATCCCTTTATTTTTTAACGTGTCAAAATAATTGATCAAAAAAATTCAAATGGACTATGGGAAAGGAAATGAAAAAAATAACTAGGAATGACCCTCTTTTGTAGGCTTTTAAATGTAACTGTTTGTAAAAATGAAGGATTTGATAATGAAATTGATTGATGATTCAGTATATTAGTTTATGTGAAATGAAAAGAATATGAAACATACACATAAGAAGATGATTGATTGGACTACTGAAAATAGAGTGAAGTTAAAGTAAATGCACAAATTAACATAAATGCAAAAATATGTATTTGTTTTATTTATGTATACATACGTACATTTAAAAAAATTTTTCAAAAAATATTGAGTGGAAAAAATGTGGCCAATTTTTACACTTGAATTAATTTTATATATACATATGTATAAGATTCAATTCTCCTTTTACGTTTGCCTTTATGAAACCGACCTTCAACCTCAATTATTTTTTAACTTCTGATTTTTTTAAACAACTTTTGATGCAATTTTGTTAACAACACTTTTTGCTGTAACAGAAAAAAAACAAGACCTGAAACGGTTCCATGTGGTACCGACAAGCACCCAAAATCAAAAATTCGAAAAAAGTGTTTGAAACTAACAAGTTTTTTTATTTCTTTTTACTGCTGTAGTCGCGGATTTTAACATAAGTGTTAAATTCTTCTAATGTAGACTATAAACACTTCTAGAAAATGACCAGCATGGATTTAATTAGCATGCAATTAACCAGTGTCAAATTGTGTTGTGCAAAAGTCGTGAAAGCAAATTTTAAAATTTTGCAGTTTTTTCTCTGGGGATTTTACGCCGTTTCGGATATTTGAAAATTCAAAACAGAGCCTAATAGCTCTTGAAATTATGCATCATTTGATATATATATCGTTAATGTGCCCTCAACAGAAATGCTGCAGGAGGTACCCAAACTTGGAGAGATAAAAACGTGAATGGCTCCAAGAGGTGCCTTTTTCGCGAGGCACACTCGCAACGTTATTTCAGTGAAGCTAGAGTATAGCGTTACCAAAGAAGGTTTCCAAATGACATTTTAAAATATTAATTTGCTAAACGTGTATAGCTATTTTAAAGAATTCAGCAATTTTGCATATTTTCCCAGCAAAAACTTTACTTACCCGGTAAGCCAACATATTACATTGCCAAAGGGGGGTAACTACTTATAATTCGGGTGAAAAACTCATTACCTTTATATTGCGATGTCCACGAATTCATGGGTCCCCATTACTAGAGTACTTATTTTAAACAATTAAATAATTAGTTAATCGAATACTACAAAACTACAAAATTGATAAAAAAAATGTAAAAAAAGTTTACTCAACTGAGATTTGAACCCAGACAAAAACTTTCATAGATGTTCGAAAGACTGCTGTCTTACTCACTACTCCATTAATATGTTTAATTTGTGTGGGTTGTTAATAGTTTTAACATACCAATAAAAATTTAAATAATTTCCCAAAAAAATACATGGGTTTAGTTTGGGGTTGAACCGACAAACCTCTGAGTGCTGTTCAGGCGCTCTAGCCAACTGAACCATTGTAAAACTAAATGAACTTGCAATTTACTGGCAACTAGTTATTCCACTACTCAAAGAAATGAGAAAAATAATGACAACTCATTACCAGGTAATGAGTCTGGTAAGTAGTAGTCATTACCAAAAGCCAACAAACTTTTGCTGGGTTGTAATAGCGGATGCTGTCGTTATAAATCAATTTTAAACTGAAATAAGTTTCTATGTAAAATTCTACTTACGCAGAAAATATAATTTTTCTAAAAATAACATAGTTTAACATTAATCGTCGAGGCACACATAAGGCGCTAATCAAAATTGGCGATGATATATGTGAATCAGTAACTGCTTTAACACCCTATATCGAAATCAATATGGCGTTCGAAAAAAAGTATGATCTTTCATTTAATGCAACTTTAGAGATTTGACTAAGTGCAATTAAAAAATTTATATAAATAACATTGTCTTATGACTTATTTAAAAAAATGGTGAATTTTGCAATAAATGGATGAATATGAACAACACTACATCACTAAAAACTGAATTTTGCGAATTGTATAAGAAGGTTTAATAATTATTAAACCGCTAATATATCCACGCATACTTAACATATCGCAATATTTTTAATTTGTATTTTAGATACAGCATTGTAGAGTACATAAATGCAATAATTTTTGATTTAGGACTATAAATACAGTTTTGGCAATTTTTTTATTAAACCGCCATAACATTGATGCCGTTCGTCATTCGTCAAAGTAATTCACGCGAACAGATCTGTGTTCCACTATAGCCAAGGAATATTGGTACTAAATATCGTTGATATGCCATTTAAAAATTTTCGATATTTTTTTGAACATCAAAAGTAAACGAGTTTGAAGAATTTCCAATATATTAAAAAACATTTGTATTTTTTCACAAATTTATAAATATTATTAATATATTTTAACATTTGTTTAATTCCAGGTACTGATTTACTTAATGTAGCCGTACATGAATTTGGTCATTCTCTTGGCTTGGGCCATTCATCCGATCAAAAGGCTATTATGTTTCCCTGGTATCAGGGCTATGAAGTTGGCAGCGATTTACCAGATGATGATCGTACTGCCATACAAGAACTTTATGGATCCAAGGTCAAAATTTGGGGTTCCTATAAACCACAACCCAGGCCAACAACTACTACAACCACCACCACTACTACAACTACTACGAGAAGACCCTTAGTCTATTATCCACAAAATAATTATCCACACAATAATTATCCACATCGTTATTATCCTCAAAATAATCCATATCCTTACAATCCACAACATTATCCAAATAATCGCAACAACAATAGCAAACATCATCATCAACATCATCGTACGCAACATTATCCCTATTACAATAACAACAATACACCACCTCGATCTTATCCGTATCCGGAACAAAGGCCAACTACAACAACAACGACGACTACAACAAGCACGACAAGAACAACAACGACAACATGGCGCCCAAGAACTCAACCGCCACAAAATGCACCACCAAAACCAACAAAGCGTCGTATAACTCATCCAACAAAATCAAGAAAAATTAAACCGGATAATTGTATGACTTCATACGATGCCATTTCAATGATACGTGGTGAATTATTTATATTTAAGGGACAGGTGAGTTACGTAATTATTATATCTTTTTGTATTATTCTTTTAGAAAATATCAAACAAATTTATCCAAAGACTACAAAATATAGGGTTTTTTTTTTTTTTTTTTTTTTTTTTTTGACAGGCCTTCATGGTTTGTTAGTCTTTTCAATTATCTAACAGGTGAGAAAGATAAAGTCAAGACGGACTGTATATAATAATTTCTTTATCATCCACTATAACTGAGATGAAAATGAAAGGACCAGGGGGTATAGTATTCCCCATTCAAATAAAATATTAAATATATAATAACTTAAATACTATTAAAGCAAAAGACTTAATAGTTTGAAAAAATAACTTTTACATCAATATCCATAATTTTAGATGAAATAGGGCGGGTAGGATCGGGGGGAATGGTGCCCCCATAAAACGAAAATGTTAAATATCGTATACCTTAAGAACATTTACACCAAAGTCTTACAATTTCGCATAATTAACTTTCTCAAAAACCGCCATAATGTAAGATGAAAATTATTATAGCAAGAGCTCTCAAATTTTGTAGAAACTACTTCCTTATCATATGGCATTGATAAAATGAAAACAGGATGGAAATGGGCTAGAAAAGGGGTAGCCCCCATACAAGGCTAAAATTAATTTTCGCATATATGAGGGAGTAATTCAGTGAATCAAAAAGTTGTAGAAATAATTTTCATATCAAGTATGATTTTTTGAAATTTTGTACGAAATTTAACTGAAAATATTGAAATTTTTGATCATGCCATTCAAATTTGTTAGCGAAAGAGTTAATTCTCCTACAAATGGAAAAATCTTCATTTTAATTTACATTTATAATCATAAATACCTTTAAAATAGATTCACCTTAACAAAAACCTTAATTTCTTTTAACTATAAATATTATGCTACAACATAAATTATTTGAATAATTGCAGTTTCTTTGGCGTATTGGAGAAAGAGGCCTATATGCTGGTTATCCCACCGAAACTAGACGTTTATGGACTCAATTACCCGAACACTTTGACAAAATAGATGCCGTCTACGAAAATCGACAACGACATATTGTATTCTTTATAGGTATGTAAAAGAAAAACAGTAACTTTTATTAACTTTTTTAATATCTTTCTTATTTTTCTCCTCACTCTAGGACGTAAATACTACGTTTTCGATTCAGTCACTTTAATACAAGAGAAACCTTTGACATCTCTTGGCTTACCAGACTCACTCGATCACATAGATGCTGCCTTTATTTGGGGACACAACAATCGTACATATCTCTTTAGTGGCACCTTATATTGGGGTCTAGATCGTGATACAGGTCGTGTGGAATTAGATTATCCACGTGATTTATCCATATGGGCTGGTATTGGTTATAATATTGATGCTGCCTTTCAATATACCGATCATAAAACATACTTCTTTAAGGGTAATGGCTATTGGGAATTTAATGATGCTCTTATGCATGTTTCACATCCACGTAAAAGGTCATCAGCTCATAAATGGATGAAATGTCCGCGACGATCTAATGACATTGATGATGAATATACGAGAACAGCACCATTGATCTCAGAAAATGATAAATTGGATACAAGTAAATCTTATCAGATCAGAGGATCCATACTAATATTAATTTTGTGTTCAATTTATTCTCTAGTTTGGAGTTAGATTAAATATTAGAATGATTAGAAAACATCACATTAATATACTAGTTAAGAAAGAAAGAATGAACAAATAAACAAACAAACGAACGAATAAGAATGAGAGTGAGAGATTTTGAAAAACAAAAGAAAGCATAAAAATTAATTTAAAACATACACACACATACCTACTAAATACAACCAACATCTATACAATTAAGACTAAAGATGATCTTATATGATAAATAAATATACCTAAATTAAAAATTATAATTATAATTTAATAAATACCTACTATAAATATATAGTTAAATATATGTAAAAATTTTTTATTAAATATTATTAAAGTAAAAAATATCACATCTATACAAAAAATATATATTTTTTTAGTTTATTTTATAATTTAATTACTTATATAACAAAATTCCAAAATCTTATAGAGGAAGTCCAATGTACGTGGAACGCGGCGACGAGCGGCAATCAGCTGATCATGTTTTCTCACGCGCTCGTGAGATCCATATAAAAAAAGTTGAAACAAATTAAATTTTTAACGCGTGTCACACCATTGCCAGATTAAATTTATGACAATGTTTTCAAATTTTCCTTTGACAATTTTTGTAAAGCTGTTACTAACGCTTTCGCTAGTTGCCGCTTGACGCTTACATTGGCCTTTCTCTATTATAGTCCTAATGTCATTATTATACAAATACATAAATACAAATATTAAATTCATTTAGTATTTGAATTCTTTTTTAAAAATTGGCTTATGTTATAATTTTTTTATGTTTAAATTAAGTTAACAAATCTTCAATGGTTACTTTTATTAAAGGTCATGATTTACTATCGTATATAGTCTTATGATACTGTCAGTAAGAAAAAATAGCTTAATTCTGTCCTACTCCACAAAAAAAATCATAACATCACAAATAAACCAAACAGTGAAAATAAAGTATCACAAAAAAACGGTAAACCGGACAAACTTGCTAAAAAATACCTTTAACACAAATTCACTTCTAAAACTCACTATTAATACACTTACATATGTGTTGTATGTAGTATGTACTTAGTATACGTTTTTTTACAGATCTAATGATAAATCTGATGGTGAGTTATGACCTTAAAAGATAATACAACTCTGTTATTAAAAGATTATATTTTTTTAAGTTATTCAAGAACATGAAATATTAATATAATTATTGAATTGTTCATCTTTTTTAAACTTCATCTATTATAATAAAATTTTTTATATTTACGCCCAATATCATATTTATTAAAGCCGTTATAATTATGATTGTATTTAAAATTTCCGATAATGATTTATTTAATTTTTTCACTTAATAGCCACTTGTTATTTCTAACAGAGTTATATTTTTCTAAACTGACCAAATTAAAAGGTATAATTTTTCCTTGAAAAATTTATATCGACCATTCCAGGAAAGAAGCCCGAAAATGTATATTTTTTTACTTGATGGCTTTCAATTTCGATAAAAATTTGTATACATAAACTCCATTAAGCCTTTTATCAATTTCAGTTTTCAGTTTTGTGAAATTGCAAAAACTCGCGATTTAATTTCGCTTTTTAATTTTCTCAAAAACCAAACAAATTTCAAAAGTATGTAACTTTGAATAGAAATATCTCTGGAAAGACTTTGTGAATTTTAATGATTTAGACGGCCTTAAAATTTCGCATACGGCGGCTTTACGACGAACATTTTAAAAATAAGAAAGTTTTTTTAAAAATGCATTTTAATGCAATTGCATTTTTCAAATGCATTTTTCTAAAATGTTTTAATTTTTTAAAATTAATGAAAAGTTTGGAATCTTTACATTAAGATAAAAGTGTAAAATTTTTGGGACGCGAAAATCTTATGTGCATAATCAAATTTTTATAAAAACATGTTTAAAATTTTTCATATAAAAATAAAATTTTTTCTTGTTTTTGGAATTTTCTGTAAAATTTGTATAAAAGTTAACAAAATATAAAAAGTATGCAATTTTAAATATTCATATCTCTTGAAGTTATTGATGGATTTCTGTAATTTAAAAAGTATTTAAAAGGCCATTGTATATTTTTTGTGTAATTTAGTCAGCATTTCGAAAATCACCTCTTCGATCCATAATATTTTAAAAATATAAATGCAGTTTTTAGATGCATTTTTGTTAGTTGCGAGTTTATTAAATTTTAATTTTTCTAAAAGTGTATTTAAAAATGCTTTGTTTATTATAACTTAAAACAATAAATAGTCTGATACATAAAGTTTTACTATTTTTAAGGATTTTTTAAAAAATAACACAATAATTTTTTTTTAACAAAATACGTAAAGCTACTCATAATACCAGAAAAATATAATTTTTATACGAAAAAATTTAAACTAGTTGAAGAAAAGTGGAAATTATGCACAGTACATGTGAGTGTCTAAAAATTTGAGATTTTTATTTTAATGTAAAGATTCCATGCTTTCCAAATACGAAAAAAAAATCAAAAAAATTTAATAGCATATTTAAAGAAAAATGCATTTAAAAAATGCAATTGCATTAAAATGCATTTTTAAAAAGTATTTTTTATTTGTAAAATACTCATGTTTAAGCTGATATAATTACAATTCAAACGCCGTTTAAATAATAAATTTCCGTAAAGCGTTCCCAGAATTATTTGTATTTAAAGTTGTACACTTTAGAGATTTTTTAAATTTTTTTGAAAGTGAAAAAGCTAAATAAAATCGCTAATTTTCTGAATTTAGCGAATATAAAAACGGAAATATTTAAAGACACCCATAGACCTTATACGTATAAAATTTTATAAAAATCGGAGGACACTTGGTATATTTTTTGTGGGCGTTCTTTCATGGAATGGACGATATATATTTTTTTCTTTTGCAAACAAAAGTATTTAAAATACTGCCATATTAATATTAATAAGATGGTGGCTATAGCGAAAAAGCACTTGAAATATAACATACAGGTATGTTCTGGAAATCACTTTTTGTCAAAGTGATTTTAAATCACCTAAAAGGTGTTCTGTGCTCAAAAAATTATGAAATAACCTAATTTCAAATTGGTCAATTTTTAGTATTGCTTAACACTGTGTTGTTAATTAAATGTTAAATGGCTTACATAAATAATTTATTATATTCTTTATCCGTTTTTGTTTTAAAATTTTTAATTTTATTGAAAAAATTAAAAAATAGCAATTTTCTGAAAACACCTTTAGTTCTGCGTTTAAATTTTTCTTTACTTTGGAAACGATTTCTTGATTTAGTTTTTTCTTTGTCAGTTGTTTACCTACAACTTTTCTTCTGTTTCTATAGGATTTTATAGATTCCGCAAATACCGTTTTTTAATTCGCTCATTATTTATTTTCTTCCTTTTTAAAGCAATTTTTCCTAACAAACTTGCTTCTGGCATTTTAATAAAAAGTTAAATATTTTATATTCCAAAAGGCTAAATATTTTATTTAATTGTAAACAAAATATAAAAAATAACTGTTTCCATAACAGGCCTGATAGTTTATTTTATAGATATGGATGAGTACATTAATATACCATTTTTAGAGTTTTCGATATTCACCCAAAACCGAGAATTGTATCCAGAAAACCAACTTTTCCGAAAAAAAATTGAGTTTGTGTCCTCAATATCTTACACATTTTTAATATAAAGTAATATAAAGTATACCGTCACCCAAAATAATCGTTCACTTAAAGCAAAAATATTATACACTCTTCAAACTAAGTTTTTCTTAAATGGAGCAAATTTTACGACTATTTCGTTTATAAAGTTGATGTTACGCCCTTTCGATTTTTATTAATATTGATGTTATTTTTGAAGATATGAATATGCAATTTTTTATGTAGATGAAGTTCGAGTCAGTATATAATGCAGAAAATGTTTTTAAATTTTAGTTGACGACATGGTATTTTAAAAATTTAAATTGGTTAACAGGTATTCGAGATACAAATTCTTAAAGCCGCGAAGTCCGAAAAATCGTTTTTCTTTTTGGATATAACTTCTGAATTTGGGGGTCTACCGAAAATTATAACTCAAATTACAATATGCAACATTTAGCTTTTTTCATTTTGTAGCACAGTGTAATTGGGCACAATTTTATAATTAGGAAATATTTTTTTTAAATTGTTTATTCTTATCATTGATTAATGATGATTCTTTTCCGATCAAAAATTCCTTAATAACACTGGTCGACAAAAAGAAATTTTTTCGTGCTCCTTCAAAAAAAAAAAAAAAATATGTGGACTAGATGGAATTCCGCATGCTAAATTCGAATCTACTTTCAGTTTTCTCCCATCAGGTCGCGATTTTTTTTATGGACGTGTCTAATATTGCGCCCTAAATAATCCGATTACTCGAATATATTTTACTGTAACTCTAAAACGGTTTGCACGATTTATATAAATAATACACCAAAATATGTGGAATAAAACTGGCTTTAGTCGTTTTACTAACAAATTTTTATCCACTCAATAATTAAGGAGATATTTCGAAATAAGTGTCCGAAAAAATTTTTCATGCTAAATTCAAGATTTCGTTTTTTTACTAAAACTTCTTTTTAAAAATGAAAACATAAAAAATGTTTTAGTTTATCATCTTTATCTCAAAGCTGGTAAAACTAGGAGTAAATAAAGCCACGTATCATAAAAATTGATTCACAAATCTTGATTGCATTCACAGTTAAGTTAGCATACCCATGCATACCTACAGTTAAGTGGAGATACAATAGTGGACAAAAAAATAAAAAAAATAGGTGGATTAGATGAATTTTAACGTGCTAAATAAGAATCAGCTTTTACTTTTTTTCTATTACGTATTGATTTGTTTTCTTTGTTGACATAACTTGAAGACAATTTTCGTATGCATAATTTGGTGTATCATTTATCAAAATCGTGTAAACGGTTTTTAGTCTATAGTCTAAATTTGACAAATCATTCTTGAATTTTATAGTGTGACAGCTAGGTGATGATATTAGTCATGCCCATAAAAAAAATCAGTACGTGATAGAAAAAAGTGAATGCAGATTCTTGTTTAACTCGAAGAGTTTTTTTTTTTTTTTTTTTTTTTTTTTTTGACATTTATTTCAAAATAACTTCGAAACTATTGAGCACATAAAAAATAAAGTTTGGGAGATTTGAAGATATTTTTAGTCCGGATCTTTTAGTATATCACTTATGTCAATCGTACACACCGTTCTTGAATTATGAGGAAATAAACTAGAGTAATGGCCTTACTATGGGCCAAATATTAGACAAGCCCATAAAAAAAATCCAGACCTGATGGAAAAAAACTGAAAGCAGTTTCGTGTTTAGCACATCAAAATGCATCAAGTTCAACTATTCGTCTTTGGGGATGATTTTTTTGTCGACCAGTGTAATTTGTTTCTTTAATTCAGAAACATTTTTTCGGAATTAAATCAATTTCAATGTAAGTAAATATGGAATCTTTTACATATTTAAGATTTTGTTCAAGTGTTTTTTAATATTTGTTTCATTTTAGTAAATTTTTTCACTAGATTCAATGAAAATATTAATTGAATTTTAATAAATTTAATAGAAAGCGGGATTTTTTTAGTTCACATAAAAATTATGGGCAACATTCTACCTTATTTAGCTACGGCTTGTTTTAATTCCCCTAACTAAATAAAACGACTTCAACTTTAGATTCTTTAGAAAATAAAAATCAAACATGATTCAGATTTGAATCAAATAAAAATGGAGCCTATGTGAATTGTTTAAGAATCGTAAAGAAACAATTCATTTAGTTTCAAGCAAAATAAAATCTGCGGAATCTTGACAAATCAACTTAATTCTAATTTTCGTATTAACTCCCTACAACAAAAAAAAGCAAAAAATTATTGTCACAAGAGTTTGAATTTAATAAGGGTATTCACCTCAGAAATTGCAACTTTGCTAGACCTTTGCAAAGTAAGTTGTGCAAAATTTATTTATTATGTCGTTGTGTTGTGTTTAAAGAAATCGATGCAAATTTTCTATTTTGCAAGAGTCTTGCAAAGTTGCAAATTTCTGAGGTGAATACCTTTAATGTTTTAATCACAAATATGTCAAACTAAAGACCCTAACATCATATGTCAAATTGAGACAAGAACATTCCAATTATTTAAAAGTAATTGTTAATAATTTGAAACAAAATTATTCGAAGAAAATCCTACAAACATATGACATATGGAACCATATTATTTTATTATATACAAGTAATAAGGTTTTTCATTTCATTCATCCATCAGTGACTAGTTACTGAACATTTAAGTCCTCTGTTAAAAACAAATTTTATAGGAAATTGTTGTTAGGAAAAAATAAAATAAAGTAAAACACTTTTCATTTAAAAGCTCACATTTCATTCAATAAATATAATAAATCAGATAAACAATTTATGTTTTTGAAATTAAACTTTGCCAAAATAAGCTCTGCCTTAAACTGCCCCTACATTATACTGGACATTTTGAAATACATATTAAAATAAATACTTATTAATAATAATTTAAAATAAATTTCATTGTTGTAATTAAATTTTAGTTAAAGGAATTTAAAAAATAAAAAATCTCCCATACATATATTTATATATAATAAGAATGTGATATTATGTTAAAATATATTAATGACATCACTATTTCTTTCTTTATGCAATAATAACAAAATCGAAATTTTTATTTCCTGCTTAATTTTACTAAAAGAAATCATAATAAATAAATATATATATATATTTTTAATTAAAATAATTTAAGAAACGAATCCATTAAATCTAAACAAATATCTGTCTTATAAAATCATTATTTACAGTTTCATCTATCCGATTAAAATTGTCTAAAATTTAAGAATATGCTAAATGTTAGTAAATGAAACTGTAAATTCCATTAAAAAGAAATACATACGAAGTTTATACGTAATGTTATATTGATTATTGAAGCTTATTTTTTTTTCTCTATCTATTATCTGGAGAATTATGAAAAGAATTTGCTTTGTCTACTCAATATTTCATAAAATCAAACTATTAAAATTTTAAACCAAAATTGCCTTAAAAGTTACGATAAAAAAATAGCTATTTATAAGCAACAATAATACTAAAATTTATGTAAAAAGTTACTTTATAATAAATAAAATTTTAAATTTAAATAATTGCATTAAAGTATTTTTATTTAACCCTTAAATACTAATCTTAAACATAAAATTCAATCGACGTGTAGTATAATTTAAATTAATGCAGACAATAGTACTCAACATTACAATTCAATTTTAACTTCCTTGTAATTTGCTTTAAATGCCAGCAAGCTTCCGAAGTTGTTGTACATATATAACAGTAATTTTTAGATATGAGTCATTCCATTTAAAACCAACACGAAAAATTACAATTTTTGACTTTTCCCCTCCGAATTTAATGATATTTGGTACAATCAAAGACTAAGACTAATTCAAAATTTCAGATAATTTCATCAAGTGGTTCGCGAAATAAGTTGCATACACAAAATTACAAATATCTTTCGAAGTATTTATTATATAAGATTTATTGAGATGTCATATTAAAGGTATAAAAATTACCTTTAATATGACGTATGACATGACTTTTTTCTCAACATCAAAATGGTCCACATCTCGCGAATTTTCGTTCGCAGGTAAATATCTCGAAAAGTTTTCTTTTTAAAAATTTTAAAAAATATATGTTAATGATGAAAATGTTTTCTATAACCGTGGAAAGTGACATTCTGGGACTCGCAATATTTTAGGAGTTATTACAACAAATGTCATAATAAATACGAAATATTTATTGCAATTTGTATTGTTTTGTTTGTAATAAAATAGAAAAATCGCCAATTTCTTCCAAAAATCATCCGAATGTAATAAAATTCGGCAAGAATATTAATATTGATGCTGGTAACGCAAATGTCGAGTTTAAGTTTGATTACCGCGATAATTCGCGATTTATAATATCTCAAAAATGAGGAAAATTGTCTTTTTAGAAATACAAAAATCTTCCAATGTTCATTAAGGCAAATATTTAAAATTTTATTTTTAAAATGATACCTGAAACATGTTTTTATGTTGAATTTTATTTTTTTTTTTTTTTAATAACTCAAAAACTATTGAGAGTCCCATCACGATACCTACAGAGAACATTCTAAATGGTTCCATCCTCTACATATATATTTTTCACGAATTTAAAAATACCACTTTTTGAAATACGCGACCGCGAAATTTAATTCGCGAATTATCCACCAATAAAATTCAACATATAAATATGTTTCAGGTATCATTTTAAAAATAAAATTTTAAATATTTGCCTTAATGAACATTGTAACGTAAATACTTTGGAAGATATTTGTATTTTTAAAAGGACAATTTTCCTCACTTTTGAGATATTATAAATCGCGAACTATCGCGGTAATCAAACTTAAACTCGGCATTTGCGTTACCAGGGTCAATATTAATATTCTTGCCGAATTTTATTACATTGAAGGCAATTTTAATACTTTTAATATGACATCTCAATAAATCTTATATAATAAATACTTCGAAAGATATTTGTAATTTTGTGTATGCAACTTTGCACATATTTTGAGCTATTTTGCACTTTCAAATCGCGATATTTCGCGAACCACATGTTGAAATTATCTGAAATTTTGAATTAGTATTAGTTTTGACAATAATAATAATTGTACCAAATATTATCAAATTCGGAAGAGGTGAAAAAATCTGCTGGTTGGTTTTATATGGAATGACTCATATAGTGAAATATATAGCTGAATGCATTGTGCAGTATTTTGACCAATTTTAATGAAACTTGATAGAATTTTATATACTGAAATACAATTTTTTACATATTTTACAATGCACAGTGGGCGGAATCAAAACTTTTTGAAATAAATCAGTAACTTCTGATCGGTTGGTTGGATTTGTGTGAAATTTGGTACAATGATAAGTTTGGAAGGAGGACCCAACGGACCCCTCAATGACGGAGCTAAGAGGGCTCAAAGAGGTAAATCTCTGACATAAAAAATTTTAACCGCTTGCCAAATTTTTGTTTCTTATTTAATTTCCAATATTTTTATACATTATTGTAGGACCTGATAAGACCTACAAAAATACATACATGTATATTTTTACAAAAAATTATCGCATGTCCTATTTATCTCCTATAATTTTTGAGTTATTTCTTGGTCCAGTTTTTTTCATATATATCCTAGAATTTCCGACCTAATTAGTTATTTTTTTAGCTAGTTAAACAAAATTATCTATTTAATAAAACAAATTTGAAGTCGATATCTTTACCGAGTCCAAAAATAAATGATTTTGAATTTAAAAATTGCAAAAATTGCGATTTTTTGTGTTTTTTGGACAAAAAAGTATCTACACCTAAAATAAAATTTTCTTTAATAACAGAGGTCAACACTAAAAAAGTATCTGGAAAATCATGTTGCAGATATTGTAGATAGAGTCATCCCACGTCACACTTTTAACCCAATGAAGACCAAAGAAAATATGGTTCCATGATGAGAAATATGTAGCCATCAAAAGTACAAAAAACCCAATTTAAATAACAAAAAAAATTATAATAAAAATATATCGCGAATAATTCGGCTTAATTTTAACTTCTTAGACTAAATATAGTGCAGAAAGTTAAATAAATCATTTCCATGACGTCACAATTTTAAAATAAATAATTCTTTATTTTTAACTTCATTTAAAAATATATAGATATTTTTTTCTTTAATAAGAATTGAATTAAATTTTTACTCATATTAAGAAGCAGCAATAGTCTGTCACCACTGCACAGTGGGGCAGAATCGAAATTTTTTGGAAATAAATCCGTAACTTCTGATCGGCTGATTGGATTTACATCAGGCATAGTAGAGGAGTGTACAATGTTAAGTTTGGAAGGGGGATCGAAATGACCCCTCAGGGGCGGAGCTAAAGGGTCTCAAAATTGGGTAAATCTGACATAAAAAATTTTATTAAAATCTTATAGTTTTTGAGTTATTTGCTTTTGAATTTTAAAGTACCTTAATTTTGCATGTTCTTGGTCCAGTTTTTTTTTTTCATACTTATCCTAGTGATTCCGACTGATTTTATCTGTTTTTTCTTTAGCTAATTAAAAAACAAAATTATCTATTGAATAAAGAAAATTTAAGTCGATATCTTTACCGAGTCCAAAAATAAACGATTTTGAATTTGAAAATTGCAACAATGACGACTTTTTGTGTTTTTTTTTTAGCCGAAAAAGTATCTACACTCTTTTTTCTCTAAAATAAAATAATCACACAGAAAACAGATTCACTGTGGCAACTGAATTTATTGCCAATCGAATTTGTTCGGTTGCAAGTACTGTCACATAATTTAATTGTGATTACTGAATGAATATGGTACATGCAACTGATTTGAACAAATAATTCAGTAAAGGGTTTAGAAATTAGATATGACTTTATTGTGAATTAAAAGCAACACAGATTTATAAATATTTCTTTGACATTTTAATTTATATTTTTTATTTTATTGCAATACAATTGTAAAAAATATATCAGTACAAACGATAAAGGTTGGTCCATTTCCTGCTTCACTTAGGTCTCTAAAACATTAAGATATAGAATATTTTGACAGCTTAGCAATTGTCAAAGTGTTTGAATTTTCGCACAACTTTTTGGATACCGTAAAACATGAAAGGTTTTACTTCTTCATCTCTCAAACTAACGATGTGTTGACCTGTAAAAATGGGCTCCCATTTAAAAATTTTTCTAATGTTTCATTATTTATCAAGTCAAAAGTTATTTACCACAGTTTGAGAAGACATTGATATTTTTAAGACCATCTCAGAAAGATACTTAAATATAATAAAAACAGCCTCTCAAAAATAGAATTAATAGTTTGTCTACATATTTAATTCACCAGCTAGTTGTTCCTAATCTCAGACCAATGCACACCTCTATGAAAAAATTTTCTCTGAAAAACATTTGAAGCAGTTATGTAAATATCTAAAAAGATACAACATACACACAATTTCCTTACCCTTTTTGTTTTTGGAACACCATTAGTAACGAATATCAAGACTACATTAAAAACGAGATATTTCAGCAGAAAAACTAAATTTGAACATTTTATTTCCAATTTATATTTTGCAAATATAGATACTAAAATAAAATTAATTTAAAAGATGTCAAAACAAAATTTACCAAATATTCGCTTGCAAACCCCGAATATAGTTTTTTATATCTTAACCAAATTTTTAGTTTTATTAATAAAATAAATGGTTAAATCCACCAATACGTAGAACTAAAATTCAGTTCTCATTTTAGAATAAGTATTATTAATTTTATAAAGACAAAAAATGTTTGTACTGACAAAATCCTATTTACTGGAATTAAAATTCCATCATAATTATAACTAAACTATTGCGAATATACAACATTGTTTACTGATTTTAGTCTAACATTGTACACTCCTCTGCTACGCCTATACCAAATTTGATGTAAATCAAATTAGCCGATCAGAAATTACAGATTTATTTCCAAAACATCTCGATTCCGCCCCACTCATCTCTTATAGTTTTTGAGTTATTTGCATTTTAATTTTTAAGTACCTCAATTTTGCATGTTCTTGTTCCAGTTTTTTTCATATATATCCTAGTGTTTATTACAGATTTCATTTGTTGTTTCTTCAGCTAATTAAAGAACAAAATTATCTATTGAATATAAAAAGTCGATATCTTTATCGAGTCCAAAAATAAGCGATTTTGAATTTGAAAATTGCAAAAATTACGACTTTTTGTGTTTTTTTTACCGTAAAAGTATCTATACTCCTTTTTCTCTAAAATAAAATTTTCTTTAACAAAATAAATAATTTTATACTTTTCTGAAAGGTATCTTCACAGAGAAGATTCTAAGCTAAAAAACAAGCCCAATAACTGAAATGGTCAAGGATCACAGCCTCCCGAATTTGACCCATTTTATATGAAAGTTTTAACTTTAGTCCATATTTTCTCAAATCCCAAAACACGAATCGACAAACAGAATACAGTTTAAGAATCTCTAATATGTTGTTAAAAGTTTTCAATCAAAATCTACGGGACTTCGGAAAAATGTGGATTTTATAGCCGAAAATGTAAAAAAAAAAAAAAACATTTTTGTGATTTTCGGCGTTTTTTTGGGAATTGTGGGATTCCTTTTACAAAAATCTTAAAGTTTTTTTCACTTTCTCATTTTATACAATAAAGTCTACATCCACCGACAATTTCGTTAAGATATCTTTAGTAACAAAGATTTTATTACAGATAAAATATTTTGAGTTTTTTTTTTTTTTTAACTTTTGGTGTCTACGAATTTTCTTTTTTGAAATCTGCGTTCTTGTATTAATTGTATCAAATACAATTTTCCCCTATACACCATGGATTTATGAGGGTTAATTAAAAAATTGTTGATTTTTACAACTTTAACGACTTCTAGGGGCTATGTATGACAAGTTAGAGACTTGACTAGTATTACATTTTTGTATCCCCATGTCTTGCATAAAAACTTGTGTGACAAATTTCCTCCACCTTATAACCTAAAAACTTCTCAAGAAAGCAAATTTCTCTTGTCCTCAATGGGTTAAAAATGTGACGAGATGGAAAATTTTCATTTGACTTTCTACACTATATCAAGCCTTAGGAACAATAATTTTGCAGAATTATTCCAGATATACAGTGGGGAGCACAAATGAGTACATGTTTGTAATTTGTGCACTTGACATTGCATAAAGATAGAAATAACAAAGAAAATCCAAAATTGTTTTCTTTAATTTATTTTATGTTTAGTATTTAATAAAATAATTTATAATTTTAAAACAAAAGCATCAAGCTCTAAGAAAAAATCCAACAAAATGAAAACAACACGCACGTACTCAATTTTATAGTATTTTTAAAATATTTTTTACTACAATAAAAATATATTGGAATATAATAAAATGTAGTTTATAGATATGGATCAGTAGATTATTATACCATTTTTAGAATTTAAATATACCTTCAAGATCGGTAGCTATATCTGAAAGACCGATTTTCCGGACTTCGCGGATTAAAAATTTTATATTTAAAATACCAGTTGACCAAATTAAATTTTTTTAACTATATTAGAAAGACAAGAAATTATTTTTTTTATAAAATATATACGCATTTAAATGAACAGCAAAACTATGTTGAATATTTAAGACACAAATTAAGTTTTTGAATTTTTTCTACTATTATTTGGAATTTACATCTATTTTTGAACCACACTTTATTAAAACACATACTTTTTTAAATACATAATCTAATTCTATACTTCATTGGAAGAACAAAAAGGTATTGCTGGACAAAATCGGATGAAAAGAAGTTTTTAAAATGTGTGCAACTCATAAAATCTTGTTATTTTAGCTTTTTCCATTACTTGTGATGCATGAACATTTTACGTGTTTTACAACTTTTTAAAAAATTCATAGGTCCCACAATTTTCGTCAGATTTTATCAAGCGATACCTTTTTGTTTTTCCAATGAAGTATAGAATTAGATTATTAAAAAATTATTTTTTATTATATATTATAATTTTACGAATCGACAAACGAAATGCAGTTCAGGAATCTATAATATAACATTAAAAGTTTTCAATAAAAATCTACGGGACGGAAAAATTTGGATTTTATAGCCGAGAATTTAAAAAAAAAATTCCATTTTTGGGATTTTTGGGCGTTTTTTAAGAATTGTGGGATTCATTTTAAAAAATTTTAAATTTTTTTTTACTTTCTCATTTTATATGATAAGGTCTATTTCACCGAAAATTTCGTTAAGATATATTTACTAACAAAGATGTTATTACATATAAAATATTTATAGTTTCTGAAAAAAAAAAAAAAAAAAAAAAAAAAACAATTTTTTACAATTGCAAAAATCAAAAATAGTATAAACTCGATTTTTTCATCTAAATTACATTGCTTAGCTGACATAGTTCTTCATTATATAGAAAAATATTGAAATCAATATCTCTTATAGAACCGAAACTATGCCAGTAGTGCGATTCAGTAACTTTTAACGATTCGACAATAGCTAGACTTGTCAATAGCATTTGTTGTTTGTAGTAACGATTGTATGATTCACTAAGTATTTTTAAACGATTTTATATAACTATTAGATTAATATATGTTTCAGTTAATGGTTTTTTTAAAAATGATCACTACTTCCAAAAAAACGTGGAAGCATGGACTATAACCTTGGAAGTACATATTACATCCGCAAAAAAGCGACTTAGTCGTAGGGTTGACTTCTTGGCTACTTTTTGTTTTTAATATAAAAACACAAAAATTTTTGTCTTTAAGTTAACCCAAACAAATATCGTTAAAAGTGTTACAGAATAACGAAATCGACAATTTTGTTGTTTACTATTTTTAACGATTCGATTATCGTTAAAACAAGTTACTGAATCGCACTACAGGTTTCTTGTGTATTATAAGTGTGATATTTCTTCAATATTTTTGTTGGCATTTACTGCTTCCAACTGTAGACGCCATATAGATCTAGGAAATCTCACCTACGTAAAGCATACCCGATTCGTTTAAATTTTCACCTTCTACTTTTGAATTCAATTGGTATTTCTGTGTTTGTTCCGATCCGTGTCCAATGTTATTCATCTCATATAAATGCGAGGAATAGGAGCAGACATTAGTATAGACTACTATTTTTTGTTTGTATAAAAAGACTCTTGCGAAAGAACCATACGAATTATACGCTTCTAAACTGGACATATATAATTTATGGACACCGCCATCAAGCATTTCGGTCACAGGCAACATGAAAGAAACTGAATTTTGAAAGAATTTGACAATTAATGGAGGACAGGAAAGGACCAAGGATTTACTAAATGGTACAAATATAGGCAATTAGAATGTACTCTTTAATTATAGATTTTTTATACATAAATAGCTCTTAATAAAATTCCCTAACTAGCTACAATTGTACAATGACACATTGAATTGAGCCCATAGAAAAGTAATTTCAAGATGGATGTTGGACAAAATGAGACAAGAATTCAAGCTTACGAACGAAAACTAGGAAACTGTTACATCATTCATAAAATTAATAATGAATGAAATGTTTACTTAAATTCGTCCGTTGTTAAGTGTTGGAAGTTTAATTAACGCTAAAGGTGTTTCATACTGATTCAATTTTCTTAACGTGAACATCATATTGAGGATCCGAAACAACAGATGCATATTCCAGGATAGCTTGTAACATAAGGATCATCAAATTCCTTTCCTCAACGTTTTATGAAACCTAAAACTAATTTTGATTTTTTGACTGTTTACGATATGTGGAAAGGAATGATTCGACTTTCTCTGCCTTATGATTACACTGGTCAACAAAAAAAATCCTCCCCCATAGACGAATAGTTGGACTTGATGTATTTTGATGTGCTAAACACGAATCTGCTTTCAGTTTTTTGCATCAGGTCTGGATTTTTTTTTATGGGCGTGTCTAATATTTGGCCAGTAGTAATCCATTACTCTAGTATATTTCCTCATAACTCAAGAACGGTGTGTAAAAAGATGCGGACTAAAAATCTTAAAATTCCCCAAACTTAATTTTTTTATGTGCTCAATAGTTTCGGAGTTATTTTGAAATAACTGTCCGAAAAAAATTATTTTCTCGCAAAATTTTAAATTTTTAAATTTTGTTATTAAAATTTCTTTTAATAAATGAAAACATCTAAAATGTTACAGTTTATCATCTTTATCTTAAAGCTGGTAATGCTGCGAATAAAATAAGGCATGTATCTTCAAAATTGATGTAGAAATTTAAATTTTATTCACAGTTAAGTAAAAATATCCATGTATACATACATTGAGTAGAAATACAGTGGTGGACAAAAAAAAAAATATTTTTTCTTGAAACAAAAATACGTGGGCTAAGTGGATTTTGACGAGTTAAACAAGAATCTGCATTCACTTTCTTTCTATCACGTGCTGATTTTTTTTATGGACATGACTAATATCATCACCTTATTCAGCGGTCAGACTATAAAACTGGAGAATAGTTTGTACAATTTGGACTATTACTCAAGAACCGATTACACGATTTTGATAAATGATACACCAAAAGATGCACACGAAAATTGTCTTCTAGGTTTGTCAACATATTTTTTATTGATTTAAGAGTTTCAGAGTTATGGATTAAAGTTTTCACGATTTTTCAAGCTTTTATTTTCATTTTTTTTTTTGCTACTCTTTACCGAATAACTACGGAAATATTAACTGCACAAAAAATTACGTAAATTCGGCTCAAAGATAATTTAAATTGCTATCCACTGGAGTTTAATTTATCTTAATTGGAGAAGCCGTTATCGAGTAATACAAGTGTGACTGTCTAAAGACCCCGCCATTAGTAGTCATGGCCATAAAAAAAAATCGATACGTGATAGAAAAAAAGTAAAAACTGATTCTTATTTAGCATGTTAAATTCCATCTAATCCACCTATTTTTTTATTTAAGACGAAAAAAAAAAAAAACTTTTTTTTTTTTTTTGCCCACTAGTGTATCTCCACTTAACTGTAGGTATGCATGGGTATCCTAACTTAACTGTGAATCCAATCGTGATTTGTGCATCAATTTTTATGATACGTGACTTTATTTACTCATAGTTTTGCCAGTTTTGAGATAAAGGTGATAAATTAAAACATTTTTGATGTTTTCACTTTGAAAAAGAAGTTTTACTAAAAAAAAATAAATCTTGAATTTAGCATAATCAAATTTTTTCGGGCACTTATTTCGAAATATCTCCAAAACTATTGAGCGGATAAACATTTGATAGTTGAACGACTTCAAGCTAATTTTATTCCGCATATTTTGGTGTATCATTTATATAAATCGTGCATACCGTTCTGAAGTTCTAGTGAAATATACTCGAGTAATCGATTTTTTTAGGACGCAATATTAGACACGCCCATAAAAAAAAATCTCGTCCTGATGGAAAAAACTGAAAGCAGATTCGAGTTTAGCATGCGGAATTCTACTTAGTCCACATATATATATATATATATATTTTTTTTTTTTTTTTTTTTTTTTTGAAAGAGCACGAAAAAATTTTTTTTGTCTACCAGTGTTATTAAAGATGTAGCTACAGAGTACTGGGCTTCGTCTTTATAATAACATACATATATTTGCATTTATTCAAATTCAAATCAGTTAAGTTGAATTGCACCATACCAATTAAAAAAAAATATTAAAAAGGATACTTTTAAAAATGTAAAATTGAAAAATTAAGTCTTTCATGTCAAGTTGATATGGATAACATAGTTCAGTGATAACACATTTAAAAAAAAATGAAAATCCAATAATACACATTTTTTTCCAAGATTGCAAAACTCTATAAATTTCCATTTACATTATATTTTAAAAATATTTCACTTTGGAACATATGTATATTGCATTATGCTAGATTATATTTCATCAATAAACTGGATCTACGGGCAAAGGCGTAATTTTATTAATTATAAAATTATTTTTTTGAGTCCTATTTTTTCAATATGTAACTTGTTTTACAATTATCAAGATCGCAAGGTTTTAGTTACTACAATGGTAAATATATTGAGAACAAAAATATATATTCAAAATACACCGACTCCTGGCTTTTCATTGATATATATTTGACAAAAATATCTTAAAGCAAAAGCGACGATTGAATGTGGATCGTTTCAATAGTTATTTTGTATATTTGAATGTATGTAAATAGTTCTGATTTAAAGTCTCTAAACATAGGTTTTTATTTATTCTTAGATAAGCGCGAAAGTTTTAATTTAATCTCATAAAAGATTCAATTGAGAAAGAAAATGTTCTCTTTTCCCTCTCCGTTGATCTAAGGTAAGTTTTACATATAAGTATTTTAATTTAAATAAACTTTTATATTGATATCTCTAACATAATATCTATGAATCGCTCGATGTGTAATTTCTGTAAGACATTTATTTACCATAATAATAATTTTAATTTATAAAATTTATCTATCTTTTTTAATTATAATTAAATACTGTTAAAATTTTAAATTATTTTTATTATCTTTAATCTTTAAAGAAAAACTTATACTTTTGAGCCAAACGTATAACATCTGCAGTTCTTTGGATCACCGTTTGATTAACATTTTTCGACAAGACATCCATATTCATATCTTTGAAATTGTCCGGCATTATACTATCATCGGCCAAAATAATTCGTATCATAAAAAGGCACAAACAAATGGCCACGGGAGCATACTTATGAATTTCTTCCATGAAACTGAAATAGAAATATAATATTAATGTAGAAAATGCAAAGCAAATTAAAGAAATCCAAATTTACCCTTCATATGAATAACTTTCTGTTGAAACTCCAATCGAATTTAAACATTTAAGAAATGATTTATAATAGAGTAGCAAAAGTTCATCGATATGATGTTCTAAAACATTAATTTCGAGACTTGAAAACATAAAGAAAATCACATCATACACGAGACTTTCATATTCGGCCATTTGAAAATCAATCAATTTAACTTGGCACGGTAAATTTTCATCATCTGTAAGAAAAAGAAATTTATAAAGCTTAAATATGTATCTTCTAGTTAAATTGAACTCGTAATCCTCCAAGAACTTACCATATTTAATCATTAAATTATTAATCCACATATCGAAATGTACTATGGTTGTGTATAAATCATCTTCCCTATCGGGTGAATTCATTAAATTATTATAATCTTCAATTAATTCTCTAACTCTTTGTAAGATAGCTTCATCATTTCCGGTGGCTGCTGCCACATCATCCAATAGCTCTTGTTCAAATTGCAATTTTTCTTCATCACTCATTCCATCGTTGACATTAAATCTTCGAAAATAAGGTCGTATATTTTTGTTAAATTCTTCGGGCTTCTTTAGACGTAATGCTATTGATAAAGCATGAAATTGTGCAACTTGTGGCAAAATTATTTTCGCATGTTGTAAATCAAACATTATATGACGATTGCCAGCTCGATATCCTAACGATTGTAGATTTTCCTGTACCAATACAGCATTTTTATCTACAGTGGTGGCATTAGGATCCAGTGATATTCTCGAACCATAATATGTTGATAAACCATTAAAAAGCATAGATTCTTTGATACCAGCTTCTAATTGTAGTTTTCTTATGGCTGGACTTAAATATGTGTAAACAGCATTTTCCGTTAGACATGTCCGTTCTGGCTGAAACATTTGCCATAGCATTTCATTAGTTATTGGTGGTAGTTTTGCTACTAATGGTAGTTCTTTGATAGTTCCATTTTTAGTTTGTATACGAGCATTAATAGCCAAAAGTACGCTGCCATAATTATCACCTGGTTTTGTCAGATATCGGCTGGTATATGTTAGCAGTTTGCCATCATTTAAGTGCGGCTCGATTACTTTATCGAGATCGATAATGGTAGGCACATCACTCATAATCTGGAAAAATTTAAGTGGAAATAAATCAATACTGTCTTTTAATTTCTCAACTTATATGCAGAAAAAGACTTTAAGTGACTGACTATGATTGCAGACAAATCTGCAATATGTTCAGAAATTATTACATAATGTTATTTTCACTGCAAAAATATAATATGTGGCAATAACGTACATATATATTTACAAATTTTATCAAAATATGTTGCTCTTGGATTATGGTTATAGTATATATATGTATAACAGCAACATATTTTGATACAATTTGTAAATATATAAATCATAGCGACATACATACATACATATACAATATTATATTTGCCACCATATAATTGTTACACAGCCGAGTTTTTGGTAAAATGTAACAATAATATTTTTGCTGCAAATATATTAACAGTGACCATAATATTATGAAATTTAATTTGAACATGTTACAAAATTACTGAAACCATATTCATCAAACGTTTTTTTCTGCGCGTATTTAATTTAAAATAGCATCAGCATACTATTCTGTAAATGGATGCATTTACATTTACTACAATATCGGTCCACAATTTACCACATGTAAAATGGTATAAGGTTTACAGGAAATAATCTGAACTTTTTTACAAAATCCGACAACTATTTAAAATCGTATAATGGAAAAAATCTAATTTAACCATTAGATTAGAAAAAGTTGGAATAAAATTAACGCACCTTTGTTTTCTAAATAAATTTTAAAAATTTATATTACAGAAATTTTCTGTTTTAAAATAAACATTTACTAAGAAAATATTGCAGATTTGTATGTATGTATATACTAGAGTATTCATATTGCTCGACTTTTTTATTATTCGATTAATCAAATAACTCGAAAATACAGTTTTTAAATTGCTCGATTATTCGATTAGATTTTTTAAATTACTCGAGTTATTCGAGTAAATTATACGATAAAATTTTACTCTTTTTTTCAATGTTTATTAAGAAATAAAACGAGTATTCTATTATTATCTTAGTATTTTATTAAAGAAGAAGCAAAAACATTAAAAAATATGCTTACATTCACTTAATTTACAAGCCGGACTTGAACCCTTCTGAAACAATCAGAAGGCTGCACTATATATTGAAGTATATCTCGAAAACGACTAGTCTTATTTGGTTCAAAAAATATCAAAAAATTTTAATTAAAATTATCTTCAAGTCGCTCTTATATTACTTTTTAATACAGTCAACAGTTATAGAAATATTAAGCCCATCTTTTGAGATAAAAATTAATTGGGAGCGGAAGGATTGCTCGATTGATCATACGCCCGGCAGTACTTTGGTTTGGCAAGATGCTCGATGCGACAACCGCTGAGAATTGCCGAACCAAAGAGGAGAAAGCGCAAAGTGGCGTAAGAGCCTCTCTTATCTATTTGCAGGGGATAGCTAAGAGAGACCCTTCGACACTTTCAGGCAAGGATAAGTACCTTACCAAGAAGCACAGAAGGAAAGATTCGTCAAAAGATTCGAACGGATCTACGGACCTATCTGCGACTACTTGGGAATATCTTATCCTGAAGGATCAGATGTGGATGTAGACCGAACTCCAGAGGTGTCCCGTGAGGGCACAGGAGGAAAGTCTACATACTCATCGATCCGCGCCGGAGCTAGTAGGGACGGTAGAGGCGAACCTGCTAAACCTGCAACCCTTATGGAACAGAGGGTTACAGCAGGTAAACCAAAATCTACCACGGATAAGGCTGATCATATACCATCCAGCAAATCTGGCAAACTACAAAAGGTTGTCAGGGATGCTAGGCCTGGGGATGATCAGCTCTCAACCAGTAAGATGGCGACATGTCGGAAGCCTACCAACTCCACCGGTGTAACCCGTAAGGACAATACTAGTGTAGTTGCCAAAACTTCTGACATGAGGTCATCTTCATTGAAGAGGGCAGAATCCATCCGACACTCTCAAGGGCTCCCAAAAGGGAGTCATTAAGAGGGCCAGGTCTAGGGACGACCAACAAACTTCGATGGCAAAGAAGGCTGTCGATACACCCTGTAGCTCTCTTTAGGGCCCCCATAAGGAGGTAATTAAAAGAGCTGGTTCGAAAAATGAACAGCCATCCACATTTTGGTAACATTTTCTATTTATGTTTTAATTATCGTAGTTTTGTAGCAAACACTTCAAAACGTCAAAAAATTAAATTTTTTCCTACTTTTACTAATTTGTCTTCATAATACAACAGGTCAAAGTTCAGTTTCTTAAGCAAATTTAAAATATGTATAAAAAAGATGCCTTTTTTCAACGGTTTTCATTAATTTATAATTATTGAGTACAAAAATTTTTAAAAAAAGTTAATTTTGCAAAATAGATCTTAGGATAAGTACTTTTATAATTGAATACGAAATCAGTAAGAACTTGTTTGCATCTTGGAAAAATACTGTGTGTTTTACGCAACCTAAAATGAAATTGGATTCGTAAGAAATTTTACATTTCATTAGACCTGCAAGTTTTTGGTGAAAATTGGTAAAGAAAACTGAACGGAAATAAATAAACATATATATGGGCTATATTATCCATATTGTCTCGTTTTGCGATTTTCTGCGATTTTCGAGAAAATCCATCTTTTCCGTATAAGTTAGCATTAGAAATTCTTATCATTTACAAAGGTCTAACCAATGAATAAAAACGCCAAGATAAAAAATAAAATAGCAGATATTGTTAAAATATAGTTGTGTATCAAAATAAATGCTGCTAAAGCAAAATTCACGACTTTAGGTTGAGTTATAAGTGAAATATTTGCAAACTTCCTTTGGAATGACTTTACTTCTGACTCATAAAAAGTGTAAAAATGAATTTAATTTTTGAAATACAAAATAAATACATTAAATTGTTTAGATTTTCATCTAAATCATATTTCAAACAAGATAATTTGTTTTTTTCCATTTTGGTAGTTTTGGCCAAAAAAAGTGGTCAGTGAAACCATAGTGCATTGACAAGGCTGATCCAGATGGGAGGATCAGCGTTTAGCAATGGCGACAGATTGAGCACAGGCTCATTGAGGAAATCGCTCTCGTGAAAGGAAGGCCGGATGAGGTAGCATTCAGAGGAGCAGACTGGATGAAGGGTGTCAAAACCATCAACTGCGGAAATAAGAAATCTTTTGAATTTCTTAGGAACGCTGTTGCTAAGTGCGGCGCACTTTATCCAGAAGCGAAACTCGAGGTGATACTAGCATCTGAGTTACCCCTACGTCCAATAGTGACAGCATGGTTACCACCACCCATTCTAGAGGTTGAAACCATTCTGATAGTATTGGAAAACCAGAACGAAGGTCTTCTTACAGGTCAATGGAAGCTTGACAATACCTTGATCTGTAAGGAGAACCAAGGTAAAAAGCTGGAGTCACTGGGGGGAGTTGTCAATTTCGGGTTTGGGGTTATCAGGTTTAGATACTCCAAGTCTGATAAACCCAAAAAGGACAACAGTGGTGCAAATTAATTTGCATCACTGTGAGGCAGCATCAACCAAATTGACAAAACTCCTTATTGACTCCAATGTGGATGAAGCTCTTATCCAGGACCCTTGGATTAACAACACCAGGGTATGTGGATTAAGAGTTGCAGGCTACAATCTGTTCATACCTTCCACATTGGAAAAGGTACGAACATGTATAATGGTTAGGGAAGATTTAAATGCTAATCTTCTTCATTCTTTCAGTAATGGGGACCTAACGGTTGTACAATGGGAGGCTACTGGAAACAGGAAGCTTGTACTAGCATCAGTGTACATGCAATACGAGTGGCCGATCCACCAGGCATCGCACTGCAACAGTTGGCGGAGCACTGCAGGAGGAGAGGAATGTACATGATCCTAGGATGTGATGCAAACGCTCACCATTATCAATGGGGTAGCAGGGACGTCAATAAAAGGGGTGAGTTAGTTTTTAATTTTATAACTGATTATGATCTTCATATCTGTGATAGGGGGAGTGAACCCACGTTCAGAACGAAAGATAGGGAAACAGTTATAGATATAACGCTAGCAAACCGGAGGGGCGATTTCGTTAGCGACTGGAGGGTAAACATGGACTACTCCTTTTCGGATCATAGCATGATATTCTTCAGTTTAGATCTTGTAGGATCGAAGAGAAAGCCCTATAGGAACTCTAGGAAGACAGATTGGAAGTCTTTTAGTGAGTTAATGAGTAGGGATTTAAGGGATACTGAGAGCTGGAGGCTGAGGGTATCGAGGCAGTAGTGGATAATTTCACGAATGTAGTTAGAAATAGTTTTGAGCTCAGCTGTCCATTAGTATATCAGCGGTCTACAGTTAGGATTTTGTTTAATAGGGCCAAGCTATCGTGTAACAAAAGTGATTGGAGCAGGTATAGGGATCGTTTTGCAAAGTATAAGAGGGACATAAGGAGAGCGAAACGGACATCATGGGTAAATTTCTGTGAGTTCGTGGACTCTGTGAACGAGTTGTCTAGATTTAGACGGGTATTATCCAAGGACTCTGTGGCACCTGGATATATACAACGCGCGGACAATTCGTGGACAGAGTCTAACTGAGAGTCCCTCAATTTACTTATGGAGACACATTTTCCAGGCTGACTGACGACAATGGAGAGTCTGATTGATCTGCATCTTAGAAGTAGATTGGGGACTCACATAATCAGCGAAGCTCAGCACGCCTACCTGAAGGGTAAGTCTGTAGAGAGTGCTTTACATGATGTAGTGAGTTGCATAGAGCGAGGTTTGTTGCATAGGGAATATACCATGGCAGCTTTCCTCGACATTGAAGGGGCCTTTAATAATATTAGGATTGAGGCGATCAAGGAGGCACTGGTTTCAATCAACGCAAGTGAATTCCTAATTGAGTGGATAACTCTAATGCTGAGCAATAGAGTTATCAACTCGAGTATGGGGGACACTTGTTTGAGAAGCTTGTGACGAGGGACACGTCGCAAGGAGGGGCCCTTTCTCCGTTACTATGGCTCTTAGCCGTGAACGTCATTCTGAGACAGTTCGATGCTAGGGGACGGAAAATTGTAGCCTACGCAGATGACGTGGTTATACTGGTCTCTGGTAAATTTCTACCAACTATCAGTTAGGATAGTGGTATCTTGGATATACACTTCGGTTTTAAGACCGATTCTTACTTATAGCTGTTCAGTATGGTGGAAGGTTTTAAGTAAAATGACCTACAGGAACCTTCTATCTAAAGTTCAAAGGTGTGCAACAACTGGCATCTCTAGCGCTATGAGAAGTACACCTCAGGCGGCACTGGACATCATTCTCCACTTACTTCTACTTAGATTGAAGGAGCTAGGATTATTGGGGAACTTCAGAGCGGGGCATGCTAGCATACTCGATATAGTTCAATTTAATGGTCGGACACTATCCGTGGCTGAACCTACAGATTATGTCGGAACCATAATTGATTTCGGGGCTACTCCCACTATTGAAATACATGACAGGGACCTCTGGGTTGGATAAGAAAAGCTCCACGGAGGTTGTGCTGTCTTTACAGACGGCTCGAAGATGGTGGTAGGTACCGGAGCAGGGGTTTACTTTCTGGGAACTGACATCAGACGATCATATAAATTGTCTGACAGTTGTAGCGTTTTCCAAGCGGAAATTCTGGGCATATATAAAGCCCTCGGGTTGCTGGAGGAAAAGGTTGAACGGAATTTTGAGATCACCATATACGTTGACAGTCAGGCAGCATTATTGAAAGTCACTATGTTAGGTCCAGATTGGTCTTTGAGTGCAAGAGGGAATTGATAAGACTAATGAATGTTTATAAAATAAGACTCTGTTGGATTCCAGGACACTGTGACATTCTCGGCATCGAAATAGCTGATGAGCTGACTCGCTTTGGCTCGGGACTGGATAGGTCTTTCGTGGAGACATTTGTTAGAATTCCAATTGGGTCCTACTTTAGGGCCTTAAGTGAGTGGATTCTGGACAATACGAATCGAGCCTGGAGGAACATAACGGACTGCAGGATATCTAGAGCATTATGGCCTAGTCTTAAACTGTCAGATTCGAAACACATTCTGTGCATGAGTCGTAGTAGTATAAGAATCATGGTAGGAATGGTAGATCTAGCACTTTTAGTGCTAGATCTAGCACTTTTTAAATACGTTTAGCACCAAAAAAGTGAATCTAGCACTTGACACTTTTTCTAGAACTTTTCGAATTATTTTTGGAATTTTTTTAACACTTTTTGCACATTTGTTAAAAATTAATTTGTGGTTTTGTACTATAAAAACATTATAATTTTTTTATTAAAACTGCAACTAAAACCAATACAATTATAAATAGTTAACCTAGCAAATAAAATTTTGGCAGTGCACAGTGTGAGATTTTTGCATTCTGAGTGATCAAAAGTCTATATATTTGTAATTAAGAAAGCTATATTGATGAAATTTGGCACAAACTACTTTCGTAACACTAAGTAGATTTCGTGAAAAAATGGGCGTGATCGGACAACTGTCACGCCTACTTTTCATATAACTCAATAAAATGTTATTAAGAATTTGTGTGTGTGCGTGTGTGTGTGCGCGTGTGTGTGTATGTATGTATGAATGGATGAATGTATGTATGTATGTATGTATGTATGTATGTATGTATGTATGTATGTATGTATGTATGTATGTATTTTTAAATCTACAAGGTCTCAAAACTGCATGATCAATCAATGATTGAAGATTGATCTCTGCAATGACTCTGTTACAGTTATTTTTTCTGGATAACGTATTTTTTTTTGACATTTTAAAAGACTCATAAGAAAGGTATAATTTTGAATTAATGCGGGATATGAGTTCTCTTAACAATTGATAGTCATGTGTAGATAAATCCATATCTATTATCATAGCTAAAGCTTGATCGGCGGAGAGGCTCAAGGATTTATTTGAGCTTATACTACTTTTTTGTATAAGTTTACCTTTTTTTGGGGAAGCAGTTATGAGTTCACCAACTATTGCAGCAGATGAACGTTTTCCTGCTGAACGCATTTGCATTACAGCTGCCATCAGTACCTGATACGGATTAGCCGTTTTCAGAAGATATCTAGCTTTTCTTCTTTTTGATACAACTGAACAATATTCAAAATTTTTACTAGGCCTTCCACAAGTAATAAGTGGATAAGGAAAATTTTTTCCAATAACAAACATTGACAAATCAATCTCTTTTTTCAACCAATTTCTATTTGAGTGTAAAAATCTAGCTTTCATTCTATTCGCTAACATCCATTTTGAATTGATTTTATTAATTAGCAATTACAAAGGTGCTAATTAGATAAAGGGACTTTGTGGGACTTTTAAGTTTTTGTCCAATAAAAATTAATATAGAGACAAAAAATTGATAAAAAAGTTGAAGACCGAAAATTCCCCACTATTGTTTCTTTGATAAGCTTTTCCAAATTATTATTACTTTCTGTAATAGATAACACATCAGCCTTTAAAATAAAAAAAGATTCATAAAAATCTTGCTTAAAACAAAAAAGTTACAAACATTCAAAATTGAACTTCTCGCCAAAAAAATACTTTACATAATATTTGTTTTCAACTACAGTGCTGTTCAAGGTACCGTTACTTAATAACGGTTAACATTTTTTTAATACTTTCATATTTTTCAGTTATCTGGAAGTTCTTAATTAGAATAACCAACTTTTTTTTAAAAACTCGAAGAAAAATTTTTGGGATTTTGATCAGCTAAATTGTTTAAATCACACACTGTGTAGTGTAGTAAACTATAATTATTTAGTTGTAAGAAATAATTATGGTAAAATAACATCGAGTTTGCATCGATGTCATTAATAAAAATAAAACAAAATGTTAATCAATTTTGAATCTCCTTGAAAATTAAAACATTTATAAGTGCATATTGAAACAACAATTTAGTCAATTTAAAACATCATAACAAGACATTAGGGCCGTTTACTGATCAAATTTTAACCCCAAGTTAAAGCCTAATTGTAGACAAATTCATTAGTTTTTGTGTAAAAATAATGTAATTTTATTTTATACTTTAACTCTTGGTCAGTGTTGCCAGGAGTTGGGAAAAAATAAGCTAAATTGAGCTTTAAAAAAGGCCAAATGCCATAAAAAGTATCCAGCAATTCTAGCACTTTTTCTCAGTTAGGTTTTGGCAACACTGATTGTGATCCACATAATTTTTACTTATATAAACCTTATTTGTGTTAAATATTAACATAATACTAACATTTCTGTGGAATTAATGCACTTTAAAGTAATTTTATGGTCCGATTTTCACGATTTGACAAGCGGATTTGTGCTTATATAAAACTTATTTGTGCTAAATTTCATTAAAATATTCCTATTTTTAAGGCATCTACAAATGTTAGACTCTATTCCGGGAGGACATTTGTAAGGGGGCGAGGTGAAATAATGGACCGATCATGACCGATTTCAATAGCTTTCGTCGTTATGCCAAAATAAACATATGTGCCAAATTTCATCATATTATCCTCAAAATTGCGACCTGTACTTTGTGCACAAGGTTTACATGGACAGACAACCAGCCAGCCAGACGGACATCGCACAGTGTCCCGTTTCAAAAATAAAATGGAAATAAATCTGGAATTTCCAAACGGATGATCCGATTTTAATGAAATTTCACACAGTGATAGTTGAAGTGTGGTCGAGCTTAAGTTTTGAGTTTGCATCATATAGACTTACTGGGAGCGGGTCCAAACTTTACCCGATTTTCTAGAAATAATTTTTATTTTATTAACAACAAATAACAAAATTATATAGGGAAAATAAAAATCTTTACAGAATCAAAAGTTATATGCATAATAAAAAAAATAATAATAAATAAAAAATTAAAAAATCCCATTTTTGGAAATTGTAGAAAGTTTTTTGAGAATTGCGGGCTTTTTTTAATAAATGCAAAAAAGCAAATAATACCTAAAACTAAGCACCAAAAAATCTACTCGGGTGTAAAATTTCATTCAAAAATATGCACTAACAAAAATTTTATTCCAAAATTAAAAATGAATAAGTCTTCAATAAATTTTCGTATTATAAATATTTATATATATATATATATATATATATATATATATATATATATATATATATATATATATATATATATATATATATATATATATCAAAATTAATAATTACATGTGATTGGGTTACTTTTGCTTAATTTTTCTATGATTGGTAATGCCGTTCCAGATAATGCAGTATCAAGAAATATTGTAATACAGCTTAGTATTTTTTTTTTTTTTTTTTTTTTTTGAGCATAGTGCTTAATTCATTTCCTTTTGTTATAGCCATAAGGCTAACAAATAATACATTTTATATATCGTTGTTTAGGAAATTTTGCCTTCTTTGGTTCATTTAAAAATATTTGAAATCGATTCAGATTTAACGAATCAGGATTGTTTTTATAAATGTTCTTACCCGAGGTGTCCAACTTTGTGAACCCGCCCCCGGTAGGTCTCTATGATGCAAACTTAAAACTTTCTCGCCCATTCTTCAACTGTCACTGTTTAAAATTTAATTGAAATCCGATCATCCGTTCGGAAATTCCAGATTTATCTTCATTTTATTTTTGAAATGGGATACTGTGCATCGTTAAATCAACTCAGAAAGTGGTTCTGAGTCGATTGGTATACTTTAAGGTGGGTGTTGGGATATTTTTTTTTTTTGTGCGTTACAAACATCACACAGTGGTTCCAAAACGCTTTTTTTTAATTATGTAATTTTTAAAAAAAATCGCCAAAAATTCATTTATGATATGACAGAAAAGAAATTTTATATATAGATAGTCCTTGTAAATATCTACCAAAAATACGCTTACATGTGTAGGTTACCTCTTTAGTTTAAGAGATATTCGGGTCGAAATAAATTTTTACTTCATTTTTAGCCTCGTCTTTTTTTAGTTTTTTTTTTTAACTTGGCGGGCTTAATATTGCCTCTAAAATATTTACCAGATTCCCTACAAAATTCTAAATACAGTGAACTCGCGGTAATGTGAACATCCAATATAATGAACTATCCATTAATGTGAACACTCAGTTTTTTATGTGGGCGCTCTAAATAGTGAACAATTTTTTTTTTTTTAATTTTTGGGGATTTTTTAATTTGTAGAAGCATTTATTTTTAATGTTGGGAATTAATAAATACCATAGTATGCCATTATTTTAAAGGTATTTAATGCTAGTCGCTTTACGTAACTTGTTGCGGTAGGTTCGTGAATTTATTTTTAAAATTAGTAATGTCTAAAAACAGTCGAAAGTTTTTATCCTTAAATGAAAAATGCGAAATTTTGGAATATTTAAAAAAAGGATCGAGAATCGCTCTATAAGTGGTTTATTTGCATGCGGAATAAAAACCTCCCTGTAAGTGGGTTGATGTTGAAAGAGAAAGCCAAACAAATTCACAAAAACATAAGTGAAAACGGAAATGACTTCAATGCTAGCGATGGGTGGCTACAAGAATTTAAAAAGAAATACGGAATTCGGCTCCTTCAGATAAGCGATGAAAAACTTTCTGCGCAAACTCAGTTCGTAAATCCTTTTAAAATTAAATTGAAAGCAAAGATAGAAGATTTGGGTTTATCCAATGATCAGTTGTATAATGCCGATGAGTCTGGTCTATATTGGAAACTTCTCCCATAAAAGACATATGTAACGTCATTGGAGAAAAGCGCTCCAGGTGCAAAAATGGAAAAGCAAAGGATAACATTTTTATGCTGTGCAAATGCGTCAGGATCTCATAAAATAAAACTTTTAGTAATAGGAAAATCGAAAAATCCTCGCAGTTTTAAAAATTTTATCTGTCCCGTAAACTACAGAAATTAAAAGTCTGCTTGGATGACTTCTTCCATTTTTAAAGAATGGTTTCACAACTGTTTTGTGCCAGAGGTAAGTAAACATGTAAAAATAGTTCAATTGGGATTCTTACTGTTTTATTTTTCATTAAGGTGACAGATTTTTTAACGAAGAAAGGATTACCAGTAAAAGCTTTACTCCTAATAGATAATGCCTCATCCCATCCACCAGAATCCGACCTTAAATCCGAGGATGGTTCCATAGAAGCTATGTTCATGCCTCCAAATGTAACGGCTCTGATCCAGCCAATGGATCAAAATGCAATTAGAATCACCAAACTTCATTATAGGAACAGTCTTCTGGCAACAATTATTGCAAAAGAGGGGGATTTGCTTGAATCGATGAAAAAAATCACACTTAAAGAAGGAGTTTCTATTCTAGAGGCATCCTGGAACCGAGTTGGTAAAGAAACTTTATCTAACTGTTGGAAAAATATTTTGAATATGGAAAATGATGAAGACGATCCTGAATTTAATGTTCCTTTGAGCGTTTTAAAAGAAAAGTGGCAATCAGAGGTTAGATCTTTAGAAAATACTGCTGCAGATCTTCTACAGACATTGTGCCCTCAGGAAGTATTTACTGCTGTAAACATTAGAGATTGGATCAATAATCCTTGTGAGGACGTCACGCCATTTGATGAAAATGATTTAATTGAAGAGTCCGACGATGATGACGACTGTTTTATTGAAGCGCCTGAAAACAACATTAAAGCCAAAGAAGCTGTCGAAATTTTTAACAAAGCTGTCCAATGGGCTGAATTTCAAATGGTCGATCAAACTGACATTAAAGTATTGAAAAAAATCAGGGAATTGGCGGTAAATAAGCTGGTCGAACAAAAGAAAAAACAGAAAATAATAACCGATTATTTCCATATTTAATTATATATGTATGTACCTATCTTTTTTCATTGTAAATTTTATTTATTTTTTTGTCGTAATATTTTGTTTGTTTTTTATGTACATACTACGTATGTACTCTTTATAAAATGGATTTTTAAAAACTTTTTATGTTCCAAATAAATTACAAAAAGTTTTTTTAGTAATCTTTGCATTTTCATTCCCTGCAGAAATGATTTTTAGAAAGAATAACTTAGTAATATATATAAAAAAAATCACAATCGAAAATGTGAACAAATTCGAAAATACGAACTACCCCGACATTAATTGGTTCACATTATCGAGAGTTCACTGTAATATTGTTGCAAGAATCATATAAACTTTAAACAAATTTTAAATTTTTTGGGTTTTTTCCAAAAAGATGGCAACATTTATTCCACGATAAAATTTGTTTTTTGTTCTGAGCTTTATCATTTTTTTAAAGTTTTCGAAAGAAATCTTAATTTAAAAGCGTATAAAGTAAATCCGGAGGAGTTCGGGACAATGGTCTGCCCTCGAGCCCTATCGAAATTTTGTCAATTTTGGAAAATGCTTTTTTATTTTTTTGCTATGTTCTCAAATCGCAAAGCTGGGATCGACTTAAAATTATCTTAGTTTTTTAGCCCTATATGTAAGGTATATACCCAAAAAGTATTTTCTGACGAAGGCCCCTTATAACGACAGGGTAACCATTTCAATGAAAAAAGTCAATTTTTGAAGTAAGCTTTCCCCAACCTGGAATTTTGGGTATTTCGGAATAAGAAAATGGAAATCTATTTATTATTTTCTTTTAAGGACATATTTCTTTATATTATACTAAAATATCTACATAGCTTAATTAATGTAGATTTGATTTAAGTTCAAATATTAAATTAGTTTTTGAAAAATAAAACAAAATAAAAAAATGTTCGTTTTTTGATCAATTCAGTAATAAAATTTAGTTGGAATACTTTATTATTTATATATTATTATTTTTCAAGTAATGACCTTTCCAACGATACCAAATACTTGCATAAATATTTTACACAATCGTTTAAAAACAAACTGAAACTTTACCCCCTTCGGCAAAATTTGAACATTTTCCTTCAATTTCCATAGTAAATGTGTGCTGCAGCATTCTATATACATAAGTGCATAGCAGTTTCAACGTGTTTTTTTATACCCTTCACCACAGGTGTAAAGGGTATATATAAGTTTGTCATTCCGTTTGTAATTCCCACAATTTTCGTCGGAGATCAAAAAAGTTTACATTTTCGGGATCCTTGTAAGAAATGATGACGATAGGACCATGTCCGTCCGTCCGACTGTCCGACCGTCCGTCCGTGTGTCGGTTGAAATGGCGTTTATGAAGCCCACCGATAACTGACATATATAATATATATATGTCAAACGATCGGAAATGCTTTCGAGAATTTTGCTATTGGAATTCAGCAAGATCGGTTCATACAATGCGGAGATATGTTAAAAAAAACCGGTTTTTAGAACCGGTTTTCCAGTTTCTGAAGCCTCTGTATATACTAGGGACTTCGTTTTTACAAAAAAGTCTCGGATATTTTTTTCTGAATTTTTGTTCTGAAAAAATGAAATAAATCGGTTCAATAATAACTGAGATATCGGACAAAACGCATTTTTTATTTTTTGAAGCCCTGGTTTAAGCTATAGATTTTTATTTTTAATAAAATATTTTAATATTTTAATAAAATTTCGGTTTTTTGAATCAGCAGGATCGGTTTATAAATGGCGGAGATATGCTTTAAAAACCGGTTTTTGGAACCGGTTTTTCAGTTTCTGAAGCCTCTACATATACTAGGTACTTCGAATTTTTAAAGGGGGCTCGGAAATTATTTTCTGAATTTTTGTTCTGAAAAAATGAAATAAATCGGTACAGTAATAACTGAGATATCGGGGAAAACGATTTTTTTATTTTTGAAGCCCTTGTTCAAGCTACAGATTTTTATTTTTATATAGATCAGTCATAAATGTTTTTACAAAATTTAATTTTTTTAATAAACCAAATTCGTTCATAATCAACAGAGTTATGGCCCAAAAACAAATCTGTTAAGAATATAAATACACACACAAACATGTATATTAAGCATTGTAATGACTATTAGTGACGTTTTTTGTTTTTTGTATAGACAAGTAGTTTAGTTAGAAACAGCAGTAATATAATGAATAACATTGTTGTTGTTGTTCTTTGTATATGCAGTCTGTACAAAGATAAATAGATATGGAATTGTTGTTGTTTATTTTTAAAAACTAAAACATATCTGTTAAGAATATACATACATAAATACATAAACAAACATTTATATTAAGCATTGTAATGACTATTAGTGACGTTTTTGCCTATAAGACAAGTAGTTTAGTTAGCAACAGAAGTAATATAATGAATAACAGTGTTGTTGTTGTTCTTTGTATATGCAGTCAGTTTGTATATACACACATAAAAAAATAAATAAATATGGAATTGTTGTTGTTTATTTTTTAAAAGCAAAGCCTGCTATGATTGTTTTTTTTTTATATATATTCAAATTTTCGTAGTTTGAAAAAAATTTAGATTTATATATGTTAAAATATGAAAGCATACGTTAAGGCGAACATTTTATTATTTGTCGGTAATACGGTAATATGATGTCGATAAGATAGTAAGATGGTAATATGGTAATATGGTGAAGGGTATTAAAGATTCGGCACAGCCGAATTTGTTTGTTTCTTATTATAATAGAGACATATAAATTCTTATGATGATTATTAAAATATAAAATTATTCTTTTCGTGAGTAACTCAGAGAATTGTTAATTTATTTAATAAAGAAACTGAAATGATTTCCTGAATTTATTTGTATTTTAAAGAAAAAAAGTGCAAGATAATTGTATGCCTTTGCACAAAGATTAATAAAAACTTTAATACTCTTGGTCCATTGAATATTATTATTATTATTTATTTATTTATTTTTTTTTTTTTTTTTTTTTTTGTATTTATTTTAATTGGCACTTTTAATTGAAGAACTTGAAAATATATTAACACATTGGCTTTGACCCAATTTTTTAAATATTTTAAATTTAAATCTTTAAATTTTTTAAATTCAAACGTTATGACCCAGTAAAAATTTTGCTTATGAAACAAATAAAAAATTTAAGTTTCAAAATTTGAACTTTGGATGTCAGTGTGATTTAACAGAACATTTTTCAATTAATTTATCAATAGTTTTCATAATTATGGGATGTTGTGTATAACACTGCAAAAAAATAAAAAATCAAGTACAGATATTTGGATATATACTATATGAAATAACTGAAGACTCTAATATTACACACACATAAAATTCACCATATTACTCCTATTTTTTTTTTTTTTTTTAAAGAATGAAAACAATATTTTGTAGATCAGAGCTATTGATATCAATGTATGCATATAAATAAAGAAAATAACAACTTAAAAAATACTTGAAATTGATAATTCTTCAAAAATGAATTTGTTGGCTAATTTAATTATACAAAAACGGCTCAGAATTATTTATAAAACAAAATTAGAACAGCTTCAAATTATCAACACAATTAACATAAAATATTTTATAAAATGAATGCTTATTTATTACATAGATTATACTATATGTATAAACACTTTATAATTTCTTTCATAAAACACCCGTTTCAAGAGGCACGAAGTAAACTAATAAATTCAATATCAAACGATTTCCTATCAACTGAACAACTGAATATTTAAATATTTGAAAAAAAAATACACTCAGAGGCAGATTAGAATAAAGAACAAAAGAAACAGCTGAGATGAGAAAAAACACTAAACAATATTAATTCTAAATACTTTTTTTTCTTTTTTGTATTGTATACAAAACTATAAAAAAAAATAAAGAAATTAACTAATTAGCACACTGTAATAATTTAACAAATAAAGCGAAAATGATGAGATGGAGAGTTCTATTATAGTAGAGAAAAAAGAGAAGCCGACTTTGACTTTGTTTATAAATATATACATATGATTGTGAGTGTTTTTTTTTTTAATTAAACAAAAAAGTATTAAATTTAAATTAATTTATAGCAAATTATACCAAAAGTGTTGTTTTTCATGTTTATTTATTTATCACATGTCAACAATTTAAATTTCTTTACATTTCACATCAATCAACTATTTCGTTGAATTATTTGTTTGAAAATTATTTTGAAAAATTTTTTTAGTTTTTATACCTATTAAAATTACGCCAGTATTTATTAAAAGTGAACGGCTCAAAAAAAAGCACCGTACGGGTGTAAATTGTAATTTTACACTTATTTACTTATTTTTACTCTTACTTACTTATCGACTTTTTATCTCTTCCTGTTTGTTTTAAACAAATTAGTTGTGGAAATCATGTTAGATTTTCATTCAATCACTCCGTAAAATAAGAAATTATAATTGAATTTAAATTTTGTTCTATAGACTGCTCCAAAAATTTAAACCATTATTTCAGAAAAATAAACTTTGATAGCTGCAGCACAATGATTGATTTAAAAGCGTTGATTTTAATTACACTGGTCGACAAAAAAATTTTTTTCGTGCTCCTTCAAGAAAAAAATATATGGACTAGATGGATTTCCGCGTGCTAAACTCGAATCTGCTTTCAGTTTTTTCTCATCAGGACGATATTTTTTATGGGCGTGTCTAATATTGCGCCCTAAATAAGCCGATTACTCGAGTATATTTCACTATAACTCGAGAACGGTATGCACGATTTATATTATTTAAGTACTTTCTACTATCAAATTTTTGTCCGCTCAATAGTTTAGGAGATATTTCGGAATAAGTGTCCAAAAAAATTCATGCCAAATTTAAGATTTTTTTTTGTTTGCTAAAATTTCTTTTTCGAAGTGAAAACATTAAAAATGTTTCAGTTTATTATTTTTATCTCAAAGCTGTTGAAACTACGAGTAAATAAAGCCCCGTATCATCAAAATTGATGCACAAATCTTGATTGCATTCACAGTTAAGGTAAAATACCCATGCATATCTACAGGTAAGTTTGCCTAGTGGGAAAAAAAATGTTCGTCTTAAATAAAAAAAATATGTGGATTAGATCGAATTTAACGTGCTAAACAAGAATCAGCTTTCACTTTTTTCCTAACACGTATCAATTTTTTTATGGGCATGACCGTTATGACCCCGTCTTTAGGCAATCACAACTCGAGAACGGTTTATCCAATTAAACTTAAATTAAACTACAATAGATAGTGATTTAAATTATATTTGAGCTGAATTTACATCATTTTTTGTTCAGTTATTATTTCCGTAGTAGCGAAAATTTTTTTTTTTTTTTTTTTTTTTTTAAATCGTGAAAAAATCGAAATTCTTGAGCGAATAAAAAATATTTTTGACATATCTAGAAGACAATTTTTGTATGCATCTTTTGGTGTATCATTTATCAAAATCGTGTTATAGTCTAAATTTCTTGAGTTCTTGAGTTATAGTCTAAATTTGACAAACCATTCTCGAGTTTTATAGTGTGACTGCTGAATAAGGTGATGATATTAGTCATGCCCATAAAAAAAATCAGTACATGTACAAGTACAAGTGAAAGCAGATTCTTGTTTAACTCGTCAAAATCCATCTAGTCCACCTATTTTTGTTTAATTTTTTTTTTTTTTTTCCCCACCACTGTATTTCTACTCAATTGTGCACCCATTTTGAAGATACATGCTTTATTTTATTCGCAACATTACTAGCTTTAAGATATAGATGATAAACTGAAACATTTTTGATGTTTTCATTTATTAAAAGAAATTTTTGTAACAAAAAAAACTAAATTTTTCAATGAAAAAGTTCTTTTTTCGGACACATATTTCAAAATAACTCCGAAACTATTGAACACTTAAAAAACTGAAGTTTGGTTGACTCGAAGATATTTTTAGTCCGCATCTTTTGAATACTTTTTGTGTATCACTTTGATCAAACATACACACCGTTCTTTAGTTATAAGGAAATATACTAGAGTAATGGCCTTACTATGGGCCAAATATTAAACAAGTCCATACAAAAAAATCCAGACCTTACGGAAAAAAATTGAAAGCAGTTTCGTGTTTAGCACATGAAAATGCATCAAGTCCAACTATTCGTCTTTGGGGGAGGTTTTTTTTTTGTCGACCAGTCTTATGACTGTTTCAAAATTAAAATTAATTTTTTTTTTTTTTTTTTTTTTTTAATTTTGTTAAACAATTTTCAAAAAAGTTAGAATGCCAATTATATATATTTTAGAGTATTATTTACATTAATCGTGCACACCGTTCTAGTGTTATATGAGAGGAGTGCGTTTGAAAAATCTTAACACACGTTTTGCATCTTAACTTTTTTCAGAAGCAACATTTAATTTGTTTATCTAGTTATCTTTGAAAAATATGTCAGTTAATATTTTTAATGACAACCCTGTTGATATAATGTTAGTTTGATCAAAATAAGTGAAGAAAAAAGTACGTGCTAAAATTCTTAAACATTTACACACAGAAAAAAATTGATTGGAAAATGGTTACTATCATCAAAATTTAAAAGAACTAACAAAAATTTTATCTCATTTATTAAAAATATATAAATATAAAAGATTTTCTATACTAGCAATAATATTTATATCTGCACAATGTAATAACAGTTTCTATAGTAAACAATACAGTTATGTTAACCAAATAATCAGTAATTTATTAATTCGATTGAGGTAATCAAATTTAATTTTCTAAATGCATTTAAATGTAATATTTTTCGTTAGCTACAACCAATATTTTGTTACATCAAGTATTTAAATTTCCCCCTCAAAAAAGTAAAGAGTAACAAAATTTTCTTTTTGACGTTTTATAAATAAATGGAAAGAAAATTATTGAAAAATACTTATTTGAAAAATAATTTAAAAATATATTAAAATGTTACCAAAAATCAATGATATAGTCACATTTAGAGGCAAAGCATTACACATGTAAGTAAGTTAATACTATTATGTCTCAAAAAATGTTTATCTAAGTATCTTCTTCACAGACAATACATTTTACATTTCTTGGAAGTGGTGGACGGAGGAAAATTGTTCAATCATAAACTAATACCCGCAAGGAAAGTATTGTCTTATAAATAAATCTGGTAGCAAACTATAAAGTGCGATATTTGCGGTGATATTTTTGTTTAAAAAAGTTGTTTCCCCATTGAAGTTTGTCCTATGTATATTCTATATATTTTGATTCTTAAGGGATAAAGTAAACGCACAAGTCTTATCAGAATCCCGAACTAATATTTAGGAGGTGAATTTTATATTTAAAATAAATATGATACAAAATTCTAAAGCGAATTTGCTTAATTTCTTCCAGGGTGACATAAACTTAAGAAATTTTTGGAATCAATCTACTGCAAACAAAAATTATAACAACTATTCCTTCGATAGTCTGTGATGCTCTCAAAAGTTATTAAAATGCACGTTTTTTATTATCTTCACTATTATGGTAACACATTTAAGAACATGAACATTTATGTAAGTTATAAGACATTAATGTTTTGTTATTGAAAAATAAATTTAAATAAAAAAAAATTTTGACATTTAGTTCTTATTTTATAAATTCTATTATAAGAACCGAATTTTTAGGTATTGTTTCAGTTGTATCGATCGTTATTTTTAATCATTGCAAATGAAAATTTTTTTAGGTCTAATAATAAATTGGTATATGCTAACGAAATATTCAGCAATCGTAATAGTTTATTGTTATAGTTGGTGTAACCGACCAAATTCGGTTGGCTAAAAATTCGGTTGCCACAATGAAACTGTATTCTCTGTGTAAGGAAAATCCAAACATTGGAAAAAGAACTAAAGATCTGCCTTCAAACTGTTTCCAGTGATATTAAACAGTATCAGGGGAATTCGATCATTAATAGGAAACCTAACTAACAAACAATTCCTTGTATGGCAAGCTTTATGCTGTTGCGGCAAAAGAAGCAAGTAATTTTTTACAATGGGCTATATAAATACAGCGTTGCCAATTTAGCGCTTTTCGCGCTAGATTCAGCGCTTTTCAGCAACCCAAAAGTCGCATTTTTTACATCAGCGCTTTTTTTTGAAAAGGCGCTAAATAGGCGCGTTTTGTATTCGGTTAGTTTTAGTTGCATATTTTAATAATATTTTCTAAATTTTTCTGTATTTGAAATGTAGAAACTTTATATTTTTTATGCAAAATATAAACAACACAAGGAAAATTCAGATTTTAAAAATTTTTAAATTTGTTTCTTCAAATGTATAATTAATATTATTATACATATACTTAATATAGAAAAGGCGTATTTTATTTAATCGTTCTTCAATGCTATAACGGATTTATAATCATTTAGAAGAGAGTACTTACTTATTTCAAATATATTTTGAAAGAAAAGCCTTAACTCAGTTGAAGTTTGCTCTAATAAACATTCAAAATATCAAAATACTGTATGTTATTGTGTTGGAATTTCTTATTTTAAATTGTGATTTGTGTCCAAACAAAGATGAATGGAATGAAAATGGAAATAAAAACAGCAATATCTGAGTATTTCTAAAAGTGTTTTTTGTAACAAGTCTTCCCCATTAAAAACATTATCTCAAATATCAGGAAGAGTAGATTTCCAATATCTAAAAACAATCCTGACTCCAGATGAAGAACTCCAAAAGACATAATTTTTTTTAGTTTTTTTGCAGTAATCTATTGAAACGTTAATTTTTTGTAATTTAAAGCACCAATTATTAATTTATTCAAATTTTAAATTACTGAAAAAATCCCTATCTAAGATAACTTGCTAAGGCGTAGAAAAGTCCAGAAATAAAAGTAAGAATTAGTTTCGGTACTGGTTTTGAATTAAAAGTTTCTTAGGTTTTATTTAGTACTTTCCTTCTCCTGTAAAATTACGAAAAGGGCAGCCATCGATATGTATTCTGTATTTCTATTTCTATTTATTTTATTTTCAATAAATATTTTTTAAGACGTCACACAATTTTCATTCTTAGGAAAAGCTTAAGAGATGAAAAAAAGTTTTAAAACAGGATTTGACCACTAAGTGAGCAGTATAATGCTCACTTAGTGGTCATATTTTATTCATATTTTAATTTAACATATTTATAAATTTAAAAGCTTTAAACTGAAAGTTATTATCAAATGTATAACCTTTTTTTGTACCTTAAATATTATTTTTATAAAACGTTAATGTTCAATATTGCATATAACTACTAAATATTTGCACATGAACTTAAAATAACAAATATATATGTAATAAGTTGTTTTGCTCTTAATAAAAAATACATATTTAACTAAAAGATAAAAACAAATTTTATTCAGATAGAATTTAGAGCTTTTTAGCGCGTTTTTAAATGATGACCGGCGCGTTTTGTTTAAAAAAAGTTGACAACGCTGTATAAATATTGAAATATACATCAAAGAATGACTGCAAGAGAGGATTCTTCCTTTCATAAGAGAGCACAATGTGTCCACATGTTTTTGGTCCGATTTGGAATCATGTCACTACGGTTTTAAAGCTCTGGAGTGGTACCAAAACAATAACATAGATTTTGTACCAAGAGAGGTCAATTCTCCAAATTGTCCGGGGCTAAGACCAGTGAAGATATATTGAGCTCTTAAGAAAATAGAATTGAAGAGCACAAAAAGGTGTCCCAAAGTGTTAAAGATTTTAAAAGAAAATTGGCAAACTGTTCCAAAAAAGTGACTGAAACAACTATCAAATCTCTAATGGAAGAGTTATAAAAAAAGTAAAGTAAAGAAAGAAAATGTTGGTCAAATTTCTTAAAAAAAATGTGTAAACGAAAATTTTTTACATTTTAAAACGTAAATATTTCAGTCGCTATAAGCAATATAATATACATCGGAACTTTCCTGAAGCTGCGAAGTCCGAAGATTTTAAATATGTAATACTTTTTATTAAATCCAAACTGTTAATTCATAATCTTAAAAATTGGAAAATAACACAAAATTAAAAATAATTTCGGTAAATGATACATCAAAGAAAAGACAATATCATAATCTATCAATAAAAATACTAAATAATGTGTTGATTAACACTCCGGCTAGATATGGCATCGAAAAGTAAATCGGGAAAAAGGTTATGATAAGAAACCGTAAAATACACTGAAAATGGGTGTCATAAAAAATTAATTAGGATCAAAACCAGTTAAAAAATTTTACATCCAAGATTGACATAGTGTCAAAAAAAGTGTAAAATGTAAGAAAATTGTGAACATTTATTATATGTTTTATGAAATTTACAAAAGTTCTTAAAAAATGGTGTGAAAAAAGTGTCCAAAATTTTTTTTCTGAATTTTTATATTTATTCAGCGACTGATAACACTGGTCGAAAAAAATCCTCCCCCAAAGATGAATAGTTGGACTTTGCATTTTGATGTGCTAAACACGAATCTGCTTTCAGGTTTTTTTCCATCAGGTATGGATTTTTTTTTTTAAAGGCGTGTCTAATATTTCGCCCATAGTAAGGTCATTACTCAGAATATTTCCTTATAACTCAAGAACGGTGCGTACGATTGACATAAGTGATACACCAAAAGATGCGGACTAAAAATATCTTCGAGTCACCCAAACTTGAATAGTTTCGGAGTTATTTTGAAATATGTGTCCGAAAAAAAACTTTTTCATTCAAAATTTTAGATTTTTTTGTTACTAAAATTTCTTTTGATAAATGAAAACATCAAAAACACAGGGAAACACTAAATCTGCGGCACGGGGTTTCTCATTAAATTCGGATTCACGGTATTAATATGTACAAAGCCTCTAATCCACTTTTTAATTCGCGATTAGTAAAATTAAGGAGGCTGCACTATATATTGAAGCATATCTCAAAAAAATATAAAAAATTTCAATTTAAATTGTCTTCAAGTCTTGCTAATTTTTATTATTTATTCATGGAGATAAATTTGTTGCAAATAAAACAAGACCTGTTTCATTAAAATCAATGCTTACGTTTTGATTTTATTCACAAATTAGTGAAAATACTCATTTGAGTATTTTTTGTGAATATTTGTGAATAGCAACAAAACTTATTCATTGATTTTAATGAAAATGTCTTGTTTTATTTGCACAAAATTTATGTTTATAATTAAAGACAAAAAAAAAATAATTTTTGACACTGGAATTTTTATAATTTTTTGAAAAAAAAATTTTCTTGAAATTTTGTATAAAGCGCCCCATAGACACATACAAAGGGAAAGCTGATTCTTGTTTAGCACGTTAAACTCCATCTAATCCACATTTTAATTTTTTTTTTTTTTTTTTTTTAAGACGAAAAAAATTATTTTTTTTTTACCCACTAGGGTATATCAACATACCTGTAGATATGCATGGGTATTTTAACTTAACTGTGAATGCAACCAAGATTTGTGCATCAATTTTGATGATACGGACCTTTATTTACTCGTAGTTTCAACAGCTTTGAGATAAAGATGATAAATTGAAACATTTTTGATGTTTTCACTTCTAAAAAGAAATTTTATTAAAAAAAAATCTTCAATTTGGCATGAAAAACAAAAATTTTGGACACGATTAAAAAATTTTTATATCAAAGGTACCCAACTTTGAGCCCCTTTAGCTACGCCCCTTGAGGATCTTTTCGGTCCCCCTTTCAAACTTAATATTGCACACTCCTCTACTATATCTATACCAAATTTCATGCAAATCTAACTAGCCGATCAGAAGTTACAGATTTATTTCTAAAAAATTTCGATTCTGCCCCACTGTGCAGTGTAATTTTAAACAAAAATAATAAGCATATTTGTATTCTTTGGAGTCTCTAGTTTTATAAAAGTACATGATTCGAGATACCCTTTATAGATACTTAAATATTTACATTTGAAAATATATTTTTTTTTTTTCGTTTACAAGCTTTTTTATACACTAAACATAATTATAAAAAAAATTCGGCAAAAGTACTTTCACGTTATTTTTTACCACCAAATTCTTGCTTGCTTTCTGTTAGAATTTTTTGTACTTTATACGTCCAGGTTTCTATTCAGTGACCGTGACTTCCTTGTATAATATTATAACTTAAGAAGATGTAAGATTTAATGAAAAATTGGAATTTTTTTTTTAAGGAAAATTTTTATATTGCCGACCAGTGTAATCGGATAATTATCTTATCTCGACTTAAGATGTTTTGTCAAAAGTCCACAGATGTAAATTTAAACGTTTGATATTTGCGTAAGGACTTGATTTCAAATCACTTTGAATTTAATAACAAATGTTTGTGTTAGCTGGGTTAACATGAATGCACGTGCAGTAGGGATATATCCAAATTTTGGCCCTAACACCACGCAATGGCGAATGTTGTGTTATTTACGAAAACAATTTTTTCGTGTCATTTTGGAATAAAAACCTCATCCACAAAAACGATTTTTTAAAATCTCCCCAAAAAAAAGTACATACATTTTAAATACATTTAAATGCTATATTCGGCTCGACCGAATCTATATACCCACCATCAACTTTTTCAAATTTTAAATTCGGAGGTGGGTGGTAAAGTGGACGGACCACGCCTATTTTTTGTTTCTGAGTTTACATTGGTCCTTGAACTATTTGAACATAATTTCGTTAAAGTTTCACCTTATATGGGAAGTGGGCGGTAAAGTGGGCGGACCACGCCCATTTTTTGGTTTCCAAGTTTATATCGACCCTCAAACTAATTATACAAAATTTCGTTGTCATACATGCTTATATCAGCAGAAAAGTATGAAACGGACACTTAGACCGACTCAGAATCTAACCAGGACCCAGAAAATATATACTTTGTGGGATCTTAGATGATACCTTCGACATGTTACACACGGAATGACAAAATCAATATACCCCCATCTTTTTGATGGTGGGTATAAAAAGTAAAGTGAAAAATGTGTAATTATTAAAAGACATAAACTTCAAAATTAACGTGCGTGTTGTTTTTCATAATGGATAAATGTTTTGTATTAATTTAATACCAATAATACAACAGTGAAGCAACATATGCACACTATTGCATTGGGATTATTGATTTCCAATTTTTACCTCGTTTTGTGGGTGAACATTTTTGACAACCGCGAAAAATAATAAAATTTTTTTAAATAAATTTCAATGGCCTATTCGACTATGCTAGGGATAATTTGATATTTGCAAAAAATTTAAAAAAGTTATAGCCCTAATATACAGTAGTGTCCCGTAGACAAAAATTTTGTAGGAAGACCAAACCACAGTACATTTAAATGTACCTAAAATTATGAAATTTCTTCTTTCTACGATAGTTGGAACAGTGTGCTACACGGCCATTTAAGTTGATGATTCCAGAACAAATATTAAAAAAACGAGCTGTAAACCTGCTACTTCGTTAGCGGAACTTTTTTATAAAAACCATACTGTATAATAAATTTAAACTAAGATTCTTAATTCCCTTGGGAACATTTTTAGTAATTGTGTTATGTCATCCGTAAATAACAATATCTCTTTAATTTCAGATTTCTAATCTTAGAATAATGAAAAATTAATATCAGAATTACGAAAAAGTATATTAAAATAAAGAAAGAGACCACAAAATCCATTTTAAAGTTTCTGATTCACTTAGGACCTTACATCTTCAATTTTATGTTTCTAAGGATGAAAATTGCAGAATATTCAGGAAGTACTATTAGAAGAACGAAAAAAAATTCCACAAAGTCCCTTCTTATGGATTCGCATTCATTTAGGACCACATATCTTTAATTTCATGTTTCTAGATCCATAATTTTAGAAAATTCAAAAAGTACCATTAGAAGAACAAAAAAGTACCACAAAGTCCCCTCTTATGGATTCTTATTCACTGAGCATCACATGTCCTTAATTTCATGTTTCCAGGTTCATAATTATAGAAAATTAAAAAAGTACCATAGGAAGAACCAAAAGGAGTACCACAAAGTCCCTTCATATGGATTCCCATTCATTTAGGACCACATATCCTTATTTCATGTTTCTAGGATAAATATTACCGAAAATTAAAAAAGTACCATTCAAATAACAAAAAAGTACCACAAAATCCCTTCTTATGAATTAACATTCACTTAGGACCACATATTCTTAATTTCATGTTTCTAGGTTCATAATTATAGAAAATTCAAAAAGTACCATTAGAAGAATGAAAAAGTACCACAAAAACCTCTCTTATGTGTTCTTATTCATTTAAGACCACATATCTTTAATTTCATGTTTCTGGGTTAAATATTATAGAAAATTAAAAAAGTACCATTCAAATAACAAAAAAGTACCACAACGTCCCCTCTTATGGATTCTCATTAACTAAGGACCACATATCCCTAATTTAATGTTTCTAGGTTCATAATTGTAGAAAATTCAAAAAGTACCATTATAAGAGCGAAAAAGTACCACAAAGTCCCCCTTGTGAATTCTTTCCAACATCGGACCATGCGTATTTAATTTCAAGTTTCTAGGTTAAATATTACAGAAAATGCAAAAAAGTACCAATAGAAGAAAAAATTATCACAAAGTCCATCCTCTTGAATTCTTACCCAAATGATCTTTAAGTACCACAAATTCCACTCTTGTGAATTCTTATCTACATTTTCTTAATTTCATGTTTCTAAGTTTAATGTAATTGAAAATTCATTATTAAGTTTGAATATAATGTAATTTCTCGCCTTTACCCCTTTTTTTTGGTACTTTTTTTTCACCCATCAAAATATTAAAAATTGTATTCCAATAAACTTCTAAATTGTAGTGGTATCCCATATTAAAATACTATGAATATTTCAATAAACATTAAAAAAAATGTTTTATGAAAAAAGTACCAAAAATAGGTACGATTTTTACCCCTTAAACGTTTGAATTTCTAAAAAGTACCAAATTTGTATTTCTCATTTTTTGATAAGTTATGAATACGACATAAACTTTATCGGTGTGTTGATTGGTTTCAAAGATACATATGGTTCCAAAAAAGTACCAAAATACAGTTTTTACCCGTTTTCTCCCTAAAACGGCCGATTTTAAAAAAGTACCAGACACCTGTCCAATTATTTTTTAAATGAATAACGATAACTATTCAACTTTTTTTGTATCTCCATCAGTTTAGGAGATATAAAGTTACCGATTTTACCCGTTTTTACCCTTTTTTACCCCCTAAACATTCGAATTTCCAAAAATCCCGTCTTAGTGGATCTATATGGAGGGAGACCTACCTACGTTCCAAATTTCGTCTCTCTAGCTTCAGCCGTTTGGGCTGTGGAATGATGAATCAGTCAGTCAGTCACGTTACTCTTTTATATACATATATATATAGATAATATAAAACATATGTCAAAAAATACATTCTAAAATTTCTAAAAGAATTGGACAAGAATAACAAAGATACATGATATATGTATCAAGATCAGAAATTTCTTCTAAAACTTTTTTATTGAATTTAAAAAAAAAAATCGATTCAAAGATGGCCGAGATATTAAAAAAAAAAGGTTTCTAAAAACCGGTTTTCGATTTTCTGAATCCCCTATATAAGCTATTGACTTCGTTTTTTCGACAAAAGATCAGAAATTTTTTTCTGAATTTTAGTGTAGAAGAAATGAACTCAATCGGTCAATTATTAACCGAGACATTGACCAAAATATATTTTTTACCGATTTTCAATCTTATAAGTTACGGACTTAGTTCTTATATAGATCGGTCACAAATAATTTTAATAAATTTAATTTATTATTTATTGTATTTCTATTAGTTTAGGAGATATGAGGTTAGCGATTTTAAACGTTTCTACCCTTTTTTACCCCCTAAACATTCGAATTTCCAAAAATCCCGTCTTAGTGGATCTATGGGGCTATGCGATGATAAATCACCAAGTAAATCAGTCAGTCAATTACTAAGTCATTACTCTTATATATATATATATATATATATATATATATATATATATATATATATATATATATATATATATATATATATATATATATATATCTTCTATATATATAAAAATTAATGTGTGTTTGTTTGTATGTATGTTTGTTTGAAGTCTATAGCCGCCTAAACGGCTAAACCGATTTTCTTGAAATTTTTACAGTGTGTTCCTATATGCCTGGAAGGAAAAATAGGCTACTTTTTATTTTGAAATTCCATGTGGGCGAGGTGCCACGCCCACTTACTAAATAACTATTAAAAGTAGTATATCTCGGAAATTGGTAATACTAGAGTCCTCAAATTTTGCACGAACAACTTTGACACCTAATGAACATTTTAGAAAAAAATAGGCGAACTAGCAATAGGGGGTGTGGCACATCCCACGCCTAATATTGCTTGCCAATACCAAATGCCGTAAATTTAGGAAACTATAACAGTTACATTTCCCAAATTTTGTACAATAAACTTAAGTGTCAGTGTGAACATTTTGTGCAAAAATGGGCGGAAAAGAAATAGTGGGCGTGTCATCTCTCATATAAAGTTAATACCAAAATTTTTATATCTGGGAAACTATAAAAGTTAGAGAGCTCAAATTTTGTCGGAGCCACTTTGGTATCAATATTAATATTTAAGAAAAATATGGGCGGACTAGAAGTAGGGGGCATGGTACCTCCCATATGAATTAAATGCAAAAATTCGTATATCTGGGAAATTATTGGAGTTGGAATGCTCAAATTTTGACATCCATGAAAACATTTGTCTAATAAATTAGCGGATTATGGGGGTATGGTCACTCCCATAAAAATTAAATACAAAAATTAGTATATCTGGGAAACTATTAGAGCTTGAATTTTCAAATTTTGCACGGGAAACATGTATCTATCGGGGGGTGGCAAGCACACCGGGTATTAGCTAGTATATATATAAATATATATATATATATATATATATATATATATATATATATATATATATATATATATATATATATATATATATATATATATATATATAACACAATCTAATTCCATCTCAACGATGGTGAAGGGTATAAAAGATTCGGCACAGCCGAATATAACGCTTTTACTTGTTTTTAATAATATTTTAATATAAACTCATTTTTAAAAATAATTCAACAAAAACACTATTGCTTACAAATTTTCTAAAAAAATTTGAGTTAAAAATTTTAAACAAACGAACAAATATATGAAACAGCTGATTCGAACATCGGTTTTGTTTAAATATTGATTTGTAATTCCCATAAAAAACAAATCCGACTTACATTCTATGACAGCCCCGAATAATTTTGTTTAGTTTGAACATCAGCTCAAAAAAATTGACTTTATATCTTAAAAACTGCAAAAAAATTTTTTTTGTCGAAATCCTCAGAATTCAAATCGCAGGTACGGCTTAGTCAAACGAGGTATTGACCAAATTCTCTTTTAACCTTATTTTCTATAGTGTTGTTTACAAACTTGCAAGGTTTTTTTTCGAACTTTTTTAAAATTTGTTTAACAAACCTTTTTAAAGTTTGAATCGGTCTAAAAAATGTAAACAATTTTAACCGAGCATAGAAAGGTGTTTGGATTATCCTACGAAAACATAAATATATTTTTCAGTAAATATTTTTTATTTATAAATTTTATAAATTTATTTATAAATTTATCAAAAAATTAAAAATTTTGTCGTACACACCTCACGCTAGTGTTCTAAAATACATTAATGGTCTAGGGAGTTTGTAATAACTTTAACATTTTTTAATCGATTTTCTCTTTTTATATCATTTAACATTTATGTTAAAAACAAGTATTTAAAAGCTAAATTTTTCTAAAAACTTTTTTCCATATAAACGCACCCTACAAACTTCAGGTCCGATGCGGCATGGGTTAAGGATATTTTTAAAAACCAAGCCTAGTATACATATATTAGTATAGATATATTATGTATATCAAACTATAGTTAATAAAAAAAATATTATACCCACATTTCGATATTTTTCCAAAAAAGTTAATATGAACAAAAAAAATTACATTTTACATATATAAAATTTGTAAGCAAAAGCAACCGAGCAAAAATTTTATGAAGTAGTTCAAAGGGATGTAATATTTTCATGATTTCTTCAGAACTTATGCATTTAAATGCTTTTTTAATTACTTATTTAAACCTAATAAATTTATTATTTGTGAACTCATGAAAACAACGTTCAATGCATGCATAGAACTCCAGTTTTGGAAATTTACATTAACACGATTATACTTGTAAATTATTTGAAATTATGCATTTTTCATACTCAAATTTAAAATAAGTGTTATTTATGTATAAATTTATAATCTCTTGATAAAATCAATAGTTTAATTTATGTCCGATATAATATTTGGTATATAAATGTGCATGTATTAACATCTTCACCACTGAAAAATCGTAGTTGATTCATCAATCTTTCATGGGTTTTAAGCACTCATTTTAATTGCGAGTTATTTCTCTTAAGTGAACCCATGCACTCCAATGACACGCCAATGTTAAAATCATGCATGTTTCACCTAAAAATGAACCAGTGCAACATCACGTGAACTCATGCATTTACTACTTCTTTTGCATGTCTTTTTTTGCTGGGAAAGTTTTACTTTTTCTTACGAATTTTTTTAATATGAGTTACTTTTATTAAAATAACGATTTTATTCTCATTTTTATGAATGAGAAAAAAATTAACGCCTATGTACAGGGTTGTCAGATTTTTTTGAGCTTCTGTCGCCAAATTGTTAATCAAAAATCGCCAAAATCACTAAAATTAAATTTTATATATATTTTGTTTAAAGAAAAACTAAAAACAACTAAAATATTTAGGCCCGTTATTATAACTTTCCAATAACTAAAGTTAGGATGTTATCGTTCACTTATAAGTATAAGTTAAGCCAAAAGTGACCAATAAGCTAAAGGTAAAAACATTATTCAGAGCTGCCATATTATCTGCTTTATAAAAGAAATAAATAAAATCATATTTATTCCGCTGTAGTTTTTAGCAATTTGTCTGTCTATATTTATATTTGCTCTGGCGTTGTCTTTTAGTTAGCTTAAACTCATTTATTTTAAACATTTCTTGGTTTTTTATTTGTTTATATTTCCGTTAGTGGCAGTTACGTTCAAATAGTACATGTTGCCACTACGTTAAGTGGCCAAAAGTAATCGGTTTTTGCTTTGATATTGCCGTATTATCAAAATTATAAAATTTACCTTAAAACCAAGTTGTAATAACCAAAAGTAGATGAAGTTCACTTTATCGTTCACTTTAGTCTATCTTACCTTTAACTATCTGATACCTTATAGGTAGGTTATAATAACGGCCCTTAGTGTTTCAAATTTTATATATTTTTTTTTTTAAATGTAAATTCATCATCAACAAAGTCAATGATAACACTGGTCAACAAAAAAAATCCAGTCCTATAGACGAATAGTTGGACTTGATGTATTTTGATGTGCTAAACACGAATCTGTTTTCAGTTTTTTTTCCATCAGGTGTGGATTTTTTTTTTATTGGCGTGTCTAATATTTCGCCCATAGTAAGGCCATTACTCTAGTATATTTCCTGATAACTCAAGAACGGTGTACACGATTGATCAAAGTGATACACCAAAAGATGCGGACTAAAAAATTATTATTTTATTTTTTATGTGCTCAATAGTTTCGGAGTTATATTGAAATAAGTGTCAGAAAAAAATCATTTTCATGAAAAATTTTAGATTTTTTTGTTATTAAAATTTCTTTTAATAAATGAAAACATCTAAAATGTTACAGTTTATCATCTTTATCTTAAAGCTGGTAATGCTGCGAATAAAATAATAAGTAAAAATACCCATGTTACATACAATTGAGTAGAAATACTTTTTTTACTTTTTCTTGAAACAAAAACAGGTGGACTAGGTGGATTCTGGCATTCACTTTTTTTCTATCGGGTACTGCTTTTTTTATGTGCATGACTAATATCATCACCTTATTCAGCGATCACACTATAAAATTCGAGAATGGTTTGTCAAACTTAGGCTTTAACTCAAAAATCCTTTACACGATTTTGATAAGTGATACATCAAAAGATGCATACGAAAATTGTCTTCAAGTTATGTTAACAATATTTTTCATTCGCTCAAGAATTTCAGAGTTATGGATCAAAATTTTCACCACTTTTCAAAAAAATAAATTTTAAAATTTTCGGTACTAATTACCGAATAATTACGGAAATATTAAATGGACAAAAAATTATATAAATTCAGCTCAAAGACAATTTAGAACACTATATATTGAAGTTCAATTTATCTTAATTGGACAAACTGTTCTCGAGTTATACAAGTGTGGTCATAGTAGGAATGCCCATAAGAAAAAATCAATGCGTGATAGAAAAAAAGAAAAGCTGATTCTTATTTAGCACGTTGAATTCCATCCAATCCACCTATTTTTTTTTTTATTTAAGACGAAAAAAATATTTTTTTTTGCCCACTAGTGTATTTCCACTTAGCTATAGGTATGCATGGGTAACTTAACTGTGAATCCAATCAAGATTTGTGCATCAATTTTTATGATACGTGGCTTTATTTACTAGTTTTGCCAGCTTTGAGATAAAGGTGATAAACTTAAATATTTTTGAAGTTTTCACTTTTAAAAAAAGTTTTAGTAAAAAAAAGAAATCTTCAATTTTTCATGAAAACATTTTTTTCCGACACTTTTTTCAAAATATCTCCTAAACTATTGAGCGGATAAAAATTTGATAGTAGAGTGATTTAAAGGTAATTTTATTCCGCATATCTTGATGTATTTATATAAATCGTGCATACCGTTCTCGAGTTATAGTGAAATATATATACTCGAGTAAAATCGGCATATTTAGGGCACAATATTAGACATGCCCATAAAAGAAATCCCTACCTGATGGAAAAAAACTGAAAGTAGATTCGAGTTTAGCATGCGGAATTCCATCTAGTCTACATATTTTTTTTTTTTTTTTGAAGGAGCTCGAAAAAAATTTTTTTTGTCGACCAGTGTAATTCAAGTTGTTAATAATAATTGAAAAAAATATAATTATAAATTTTAATAAACTTTTCTGACATACATAGCTCCATTTTAGGTCAAGAATTTTAAAAATTTATCATATTTTTTAACAGAATAATTATAAAATTATATAATGAACATTTGTCCTATTAAACTTATAAATTGTTTCGAAGAATTAATTTATTCATGATCGTTTTCTTTTCATTATGGCCCATAAAATCTTAATATTCATATTTTAAAGATGATGGAAAACAAATTGTCAAACATTTATTAAAGATATTTATAAATTAAGGATCGTTATTTAGTAAGTCGGGGTTCATAAACAGCAATTTTTTTTTTTTTTTTGCTGCAATTCTGAGTACGAGAGAGTTCTTTTTACCTCTGCAATTGTTTAGTATCCCCTTCTCCCCTCTCTCCTACGAACTCAGAATTGCAGCAGGAAAAATTGCTGTGTGTAACCCCCGACTTTACAAACTCTTGCTTCGTGGTCCACTGGATAAGTTATAAGTTGAAAACGCTTTTGTTAAATCAGGTTATATTTAAGAGAACAGTAAAAACATTTTATTTCAATTAATTATAAATTTAAGATTAAACCTTTGTATTTAAAAGTGGATTTGAAAAATTGCTATCAAATATCTTGAGCCAAGAATGAAATATCATTAAATGTTTTTTCCATTTTGCAAAAATGACCAGGATGATAATAAAAATCAGGCACAAACAAAAGTTTTCGAATTTTTACTCTATATTTTTTACATATTTTATAAGTATGGAGAAATTAATAAATATGTGTTATCTCTTTAAAGAAGTACTTTTAATTTTATGTTCAAGCAAAAGATCTTCGCGACCACCTAACAATCTTTGTACGGACCTCTTGTTGTTGTTGTTGTAACAGCTACAGTTACATATTTCTAATCAGGGGGTTCTGCCTGAAGGTCTAGACCAAGAAATTGTGGACTTCTTCGGGATGAGTCCACAAATCCATTGGACTGAGTGAAGTGGGGTTGGCCGAACAGCTAAATATGTGGTGGGTGTCATGGGGACCCTGTCCACATGCTGGGCATATATTAGGGACGGCACGGTCTATGCGGGACCAGTAGGCATTGAGCCTGTTGCTCCATCCCGACCTTAGTTGTGCCACAATAACTCTTGTCTTTCGCGGCAGGTTCTTCTCATTGTCTGCGATAGGCGGTGGGCGGCCTCCAAGTACGACATTCATGCGGTAGCTTGCAACCGCGGAATTTGTGGCGTCTTTATGAATGTCGCTCAAAGCTGCCATATACGAGGTACGATCAAAAGGATCCTGTACATTCCTTTTCTGACATGCCTCGGAGGAGTCTCCAACTGTGTGATGTCGAAGTTTGGATGACTTCTCCGATGACATCCCAGAGGGAACTGCTGACTTAACATCACATTGTGTTCCTTAACCGGAAGAACCTTCGTTTCCTCGTGTAGATGGTGTGGTGAGGAGATTTGTAAACAGCCTGTTACGGTTCTTAAGGCTGCATTTTGGCAGCTTTGAATATTTCTCCACTGGGTGTCACTCAGCGAAGGAGTCCACACTGGAGCAGCATAATTTATCACTGACCGACCAAACGTCTTATATGTAGCCAATAAGGTTTCTTTATCCATACCCCAAATGCTGCCGGCAAGCGCTTTGAGGACCTTATTTCTTCTTCGCAATTTATGCGTGATTGCAGTGGCGTGAGCTGAGGAGATAAAGAGGCTATCGAAAGTGACCCCCAGGATCTTTGGGTGGTTCACATTCGGAATTTGGACTCCATCGACTACGAAGCCTAGGTTCACCCTCTTGTTAAGAACCGTTGTGTTGGATAGAAAAATACTAAAAATAGACGTTTGCTAGTAAGAAAACATAAAAGTTTTGCTATGCGAATACCTATTTAATAAAATTTTAAAAATTAGCAAAATAAATCGCCACAATGGAGACCATATAAGCTCAATTTTTCTGGAGGAGTAACATTTAATTCAAATTGAAGCAAAAGGATCTAAGCACTCCAGCTTCCTGGATCGACGTGCTCGCCATTAATTTTTGAGAGAAAAAAAAGCTTATGTATGAGATAATAATGGATTAAATTTTAAATTTCATATTTTTACTTAAAATTGGTAAAAAAAAAAAAATATTACTAGATTTTACCTAAATGAAAAGAAAACATTAAATTTTACTTGTACGCCATATTATTTGTTTTTTAAAACCATGTTTAAGCAAAATATACAATTTTAAATCGTAATCACCAATTTTATGGGATATGCGATTCTCACCACATAGCCGTAAGATTAGTTCTAGGATCATTGACATAAATGACCGTGTAGCATCCAGTTTCAATCATCGTAGGAAAATTTCCAAGTTGTTCTAAATGACATACCCTTTCATAATATCAGACACGTTTAAATGCAGATCGCAAAAAGGAATTTTAGACCACCCTAATGTACAGCGCCTCGAAAGAATTAAATCTTAGCTTAATTCTTTTAAATCTTAATTCTGTATTAAAAAATACTGACGCTATAATATCATTCCCAAAAATATAATTCAAGAGCTTCATTAAAAAGCGTTTTTTAAAATAGAATTAGTTCATAAAAAATTCATTACTTTTCTTAACTCAAATCTTCTGCAAATTGAATAAAAATATTTTTCTTCCATTAAATTTTTAACATTTTGTTTTTTAATATTTTACAAAATGAATTAAAAAATATTTTCTGAAGCTAATTTGCAATATGTACTTAGATCTGAATTGAATTGAAATTCAATTTATTTTTTAGGCTTGAATTGTATAATTGATGAATGAAATCTTTAAGGAATTTGTTAGAAAAATAAGTTTTGATATTTTATATTTTAATATAAAAACTTAATTTATCTTCAGCTTGAATATTTTCTTCGAACTGACAAATTTTCATTTTTTATTGAAACATACAAGAAAATTAATATGATAAAGAATTTACATTAAAGGTATTCGCCTCAGAAATTTGCAACTTTGCAAAACCCTTGCAAAGTAGAAAATTTGCATTGATTTCTGTAAACACAACAACAAATAAATGTTGCACAACTTACTTTGCAATTTCTGAGGGAATACCTTTATTGAAAGCAAAGTATAATTCATTTAAAGTATTTCCAACAATGTAAATTCCCCATTTACATAAAAATCAAAATTACAAATTATTTAACATTTTAAATTTAACAAATTACAGCATTTAATATGATTCTGATTATGTAAAGATTTCGTCAATATATCTACAACGTTGGTTTCGGTAGTAACATACTTTAATTCAATCTTATTGGCATTGTACTTTTCCTTTATATAATGATATCGTTTATCGATATGTTTACTCCTCTTTTTTGTCAAAAATTGAGCGCCTTGTCACAACACAATACAATTGGTTCCTAGCAAATTTTTTAATCCATGTTCATTTAGCAGACTTCGGTAAAAACTAATCTCTTTTACGGCTTGACACATTGCAATATATTCAGCCTCCATCACTATGTTTTGCTTTTTCGACTCCCCTGAAATCGGCCCACCTGCGAAAAATAAAACATATCCACTGTAGGATTGTCATAACACAATACAATTGGTTCCTAGCTAATTTTTTAATCCAAGTTCATTTAGCAGACTTCGGTAAAAACTAATCTCTTTTACGGCTTGACACATTGCAATCCATCGAACTCAAAGCAACTATGTTTTGCTTTTTCGACTCCCATGAAATCGGCCCACCTGCGAAAAATAAAACATATCCACTGTAAGACATACGATCTATTATATTCGATCCCCAACCAACTTCGGAATAACATATTAACTCATTTCCACCTAAACTTGATATGGTGTGCGCAATATCGGGTCTTGAAATTGTTAATAAATACGTAAGACTTCAAATTAATCATTGATACTTCTTAACAAAAGTTAAGTCTATGAAATCAAGTAATGCTTTAAAAGAATGACTAGAATAATAAATTTAATTCTGTTTTAAAAATTGGATTGAAGAATTAAGATTTTTGAACCTTTGTACATGTATGCCACAATGAAAACACTGAAATTTAATTTTAATATGAAATTTTAAAATCATTTAATTTTTGTTTTTCGGAACCCTGATTTTCGGTGGAATTCTTTATACTTTTTAAATGGTTTTATGGAGGTGGCTTCTTCAATTTACTATGCCAATTTTTGACAGATATTGATCTTAATAGACTGTTAAAATCTTTTTACATTAAGAGGTTGCAGTTCCTGAAATTTTTCGTGTCGTTTTTAATTCATAAATACAAAAGTTCGAAATAGATAAATATTTAAGCTGTATTAAATGGGTTTAATTGTTAACCACAAATGGAATAATTCTCAAAATTTTTCTTGCAAATGTTTTGTTTCACAACAGATATTTAATGATCATTAATAAACATATAAATAGATGTATAAAATACAAAAATCTCACTTTTCTAACTAAAGAAGAGCAACTTAACTTAATTTTTGCACTGTGCCAATACTTTTTTCGGCATGTGTGTACATCTTTTTTTTTTAACAACTAACAATACTAATTCTACCTTTATTAAGAAATATTGAAAAAATAATAAATTTTGTTTCGTTTATTGAATTTATAATTTAAATTTTGTTTTTTTTTTATTAATTCCATAGAAAATTAAATTTTTAATTTAATTTGCAAATACAATGTGTTTTTTCTTTTTGTTTAATTTCAGCGTTGATACATCAACAAATTTATGCACTTTTTTGTTTTTTTTTTTGTTGTTTAAAAAATAAAACTACTTTCTATATGTTAGTAATATAGAAATAGATATTTTTGAGGGTTAAAAGGGAAAAGAGGAGGCAGGAGAGAGGTTTTATATGGGTTTTGTATATGTACTTGTATGTGTATATGTGTTAAACGCTTAAAGTTTTTATTAATAAACTTATGTTTTTTATTTTTTCTTGTTTCTAATATTTATTAATGTTTTTTCTTTCTTTATGTCTCATTGTTTTTGTTTATATATAAAAAAAAGTTATAAGAATTTCAGTTAAACTGCCCAAAAAAAAAAGAAAATTTTTTAAAATGAATAGAAATGTACTGGGGAGCAAAATGTTGTTTGTTATTGTTAATTGGTGTTCGTGTTGATGTTATTTTTCATATGCAGGCCTTTAGGGCAAAGTGTACCGCACATAGGGTACTTCAACATCTTCGCCATCTTCGTCGTTGCAGCAGATTTCAAAGACCAAAGAACGCTCATGTGGCTCAATGCGTCTCTTAGAGACACGGCGAACCACTTCGGACATGGGCAGAGGCAAACGTTCGGCGCACTTGGCTTTGGGCATGAAGAATGAGAAAAGCATAGAAACGCCTGCCGACAACATGGTGATTTTAAGTTTTTCCTTTTGCTCAAAGTAATCTAAGAATTCTTGCAGTGTCATTTCACCGGGAACTTCGAAACGATCCCACAATGTCCATTCCTTGCCATAGAATGTGTTTTTAGCAGCTGGTAGTGGCTCAGAGAAGGCAATGAAAGGCAGAGCCAAATTAGCAAAACCGTTTTTGAATTTGGAGAGATCTTTATGTCTATTTTCATAAGAAAGTTAAAAAATGAGAACAATTAAAAAATAATTTAAAGAAAATGTTTATAACTGACTTACCCCATGATTAGTTTAATGACTTCCAATACGGCCCAACCAGATACCAGGGAGGTGGTAGTAGCAATAGCTGGCATAATTTTACCAGCAATTAACTTGGACTTGTGACGATCAGCAGGCGGAATCTTATAATTGGCTGCTCTTAAATTTGAAGCAGCTACTATAAAGTCCATGTGTAAGTTATTGTCATCGTCTTTTTCAAACTGGAAGGGGTTAATACTCAAACTCGCTTTATCCAATGACTGCAATTCATTGAGTATTTTATTGACGCGATCTTGATCGACTTCCCCTGAGTCATGGTGATTGGCTTCAGCCGCTGCAGCTTCGTTGGTTTCAATCTTAACACCAGAACGTGGTTTAAACTCGGGCACCTTTAAAAGACACCAAAAGCAAATGAGAAAGTTCATCATACACATCTTTAAGTTTTTCATTGAGTTTTCAATGCAAAATATATGTAAGTATACAAATTACAAATAAAAAACCCAAATATATGCTAAAACAAATGCTATTATATATGCACCCGTAATTGTAACACTACTTACCGTAACTTGCTGTACCAGACAGGCAACTGTTTGACGATCACGAACTTGAGATATGCCATAGACTTCAGCGCGTAAATTGGCTGTAGCAAATACAAAGTCCAAGTGCAAAGGATCATTCACATCGAATACTAAAGGAACGGGACAACGTTTGGGTCCTGACCAGAAAGGAGCTCCACTGGATGTGACTTGATCTGGGGGGAAATTGAACAGCAATTGTTTAATTTGATTGGCATACTGTTCTTCCCAATATAGACGTGCCCATTTTACACAATCGGCAAAATCTTTAGGTTTGTCATCAATTAATGCTTTCTGTAAATAAATTTAAAAGCTATAAATTTTATTCATTTGATATAAGTATCGTTCATGTTTACCTTAACAGATTCTAGAGTTTCCAAAGGTTGTACACCTGATAATTTCAAAGTACGTTCAATGAAATTGGGATCTGATACATAAAGAGCAGCATTTTCTGCAGTTTGTGTAAAAATACCCTCGAAACAGTCACGAGCCCATTGCAAAGTGTGTTCAATAGCATTGGGGAAATTCTTTAAAGTACAAATGGGTATACTCTTCTCGGGGGGATCTTGGGATGAACTGTACGATTCAGTTAAGAAGGGTACAATCACCTGGACATTGCCCATGGTACCAAGAGTGCCAGACTCTACCAAGGGAATGCGATTAAAAACGCATTTGCGATCCATATAAATACGAGCATCAACATTATCCAAAGCATTTGTAACACCATCCAATTTACCAAAGAAATCTTCGGAGAATACCTTTTCAGTCTCAGCTCCTACACGCAGTTCGTAGGCAGTTATCTTTGCATCAGGATTCATTTGTTTGATAGCAGAGGCAGCTGTTTGAGCTTTAGGCTTTTGAACATCTTTCGGGCGGAAGAGGAACTGACGATTCAAATTCGATTTTTCAATGAGATCCATATCGGTAATGAACAATTGACCATTGCGTACACCAGCACCAATCATGGCAAAGTTCTTAATCAGCTCACAACCAATAGCGCCGGCACCAACAATAAAGTATCTATTCAACAAAAGAAAAATTAAAATATGAATTGGTTTATATAATTAACAGCATGATTCTTACTTGATATCACCCAATTTTTCTTGGAACTTTTTGCCAAAGATAGCAATTTGGGCATCATATCTGGAGCCAATTGGTTGGGCATCAGCCTCCTCAACACCATTATCGGGCAAACATTCAATAGCATCATAGTAGAGCCACTGATAAATGGGCGTAAATTTACCACTGCAAGCCTTCAAAACTTCTTGGGCTACTAAACCACCCATGGCAGCATCCATGGGACAAGTGTTGCCTGAACAAATCTTGGCAAAAGTAAGCACTAAACTCTCCACTACATTTTCATCAATTGATTTGCACAATTGTAAGAACTTCTGAGCGTCTTCTTCACACCAGGGACGTGGTGCTTTGCCACCATTTGCCTCCTTATACTGGTGCAATGCCTTGAAAGCAACATGCAATGTTGCTGGATGCTCAAATTTAGCAAAATCGGATGTCAGAAACTCTGGTTCCTTCTCAGCAACTTCCAACGACTTGAAACTAATAGTCTTTGGCATTTTTACTTGTGTCACTATGCCACCACTGATGTAATCACTGAATTTGCTCGTATCACCAATGCTAAATGTATATGGACCTAATACACTTATCTTCAAAGGAGCACAACCGTTCAATTCAGTCATGCCCTGTACCTCGGAAAATGTCACATAATCGCCATCATTCAAACCATGACGTGTCTCATCCAAACACGTTACAACTCCCTGAGAGTCGCGTGTTACACTCGCAATCATAGTCGAGACGGGCTGAGCACCATCCTGATCGTAAATGGTAAAGTTTTCACCAAAATCACAAAATACCTTGGCAAACAGACCACATGTCTCGGCAATTATCAATGCAATATTATTGGCATGTGTAATTTTTGCAATGCGATGTTGTTCGGCATCGCTAGCATTCGTCAAAACAATGACACGGAATTGTTTAATAAAATCTTCAGTTAATTCGCCTGTATAAGATTTGGTGCGTACATAATTGTTTAATTCTGCCAATTTATTGCACGATGCTACGGCACGATTTTTACCAACATCCGATTCGGATAAATAAAATTGTGAGGAGAAGTCATTAATCTAAAGAGAAAAGAAATTTTAATTTTATTATTTTTTTTTACAATTAATTTTATAGAAAGTAAAAGTAATAAATAAAATACATAAGGCAACAAAGATTCGATTTTACGATATAGGATTTCTTAAATTTAAATTTAAGCTTATAAATATCTTTCTCAAGATAAACCGTAACATAAAATACAAAAAAAATTATACAAAATTAAATTGCTTCCCCATTATCATAAATAAAATATATAAATGTCGTCTTTATTCACAGTTAAGTGCAGCTAAAAGAAATAAATTAAAATTTTGAGATGTTTTTTAGATTTGTTGCTAAATGAAATGTTGATATATGTTGTTGATTGAAATTAGTTTCTTTTGCGTTAATAATCTTAAATGTTTAATTTATTGTATAATTTATTTTAAAGGACAAGTATTTATTAACTAACAAAAAAGTTAAATAAAACCATTAAAAAATTGTTTCCCAGGAAAGAACTTTCGACATTTATTTTGTTTTTACAAATGATTTTCGTTTGATTATTTGTTGTACCAAGGGTATATATGTTAGGGTTCGTTTAAAAAAGAAAAAAATCTTTTGATATTTGGATATCATACTTTTTTAGAAGGTTTTTGCAGCAGTAAAAATAATGGCGAATTTTGTTTTTTTAAATTCCAACTCCTTCCCCTGCATATCTGCGGCTAAAAACGCACATTTTTAGTGCCATTTTGCGCAGAGACGAGTCCAATCTATATATATATATATATATATAAAAGAGTAAGGTGACTGACTGACTGATTCATCATCCCACAGCCCAAACAGCTGAAGCTAGAGTGTCGAAATTTGGAACGTAGGTAGGTCGGTCTCCCTCTGTATAGATCCACTAAGGGTAAAAACGGGTAAAATCGGTAACTCTATAACTCCCAAACTAATAAAGATACACAAAAAGTTGTATAGTTGTCGTTATTCATTTAAAAAATAATCGGACAGGTGTCTGGTACTTTTATTGAAAATCGGCCCTTTTAGGGAGAAAACGGGTAAAAACTGTATTTTGGTACTTTTTTGTCACCATATGTATCTTTGAAACCAATCAACATACAAATAAAATTTATGCCGTATTCATAACTTATCAAAAACGAGAAATAATTGGGTACTTTTTCGAAATTCGAACGTTTAAGGGGTAAAAATCGTACCTATTTTTGGTACTTTTTTCATAAAACATGTTTTTTTTTATATTTATTGACATAACCATATGAGTATTTTAATATGGGATCTCACTATAATTTAGAAACTCATTGGAATACAATTTCTAATACATCTATGGGTAAAAAAAAGTACCAAAAAGGGGGTAAAGGCGGGAAATTACATTTAATTCAAATTTAAAAATGAATTTTCAATTACATTAAACATAGAAACATTCTCTAGGTAAGAATTCAATAGGATGAACTTTGTGGTACTTTTTTCTTCTTCTAATGGTACTTTTTGCATTTTCTGCAATATTTAACCTAGAAACATGAAATTGAAGATATGTGGTCCTAAATGAATGAGAATCCACAATAGGGGACTTTGTGGTACTTTTTTGTCATTCCAATGGTACTTTTTGAATTTTCGGAAACATGAAATTAAAGATATATGGTCCTAAATGAATGAGAATCCAGAATAGGGAATTTTGTGGTACTTTTTTTTTTTTTTTTGTTCTTCTAATGAAACTTTTTGAATTTTCTATAATATTTAAACTAGGAACATGAAATTAAAGATATGTGGCCCTTAATGAATGAAATTCCATAAGAGGGGACTAGTGTTTATAAAAAAACCGACTTTTCAAAAAACCGGTTTGACGGTTAACCGAAAATTGGGTAAAATTTAAAAACCGGTTTTTCGGTTAACCGTCTACTTAAGAACCGGTTAAACCGGTTAACCGACATTTTAATAATTGCTCTAAGTTGAAGATTAATAAAAATATTTTTGGTTAAAATAAGTGTTTTTTAGCTTATAGGTTTAACCGTGTACCAAATAATAAACAATGTTCTTTATAAATAGCTACTGATTTACATCGAAAGTTTATAATACGTTTTTTCAGCCTTTAGACTAGTGTTAATATAATTTATAAAAACAATTTTTCTGGCATCTTTTAGCACAGCTTTTGAAGCTTTATAATGATTTAAAATTGTTCTATATTTTTTTAATATTAGCTTTTTTAAATTTTTGTAATTCAAAAATAAAATTAAATTATAGAAATTTTAAAGCACCTCAACGAAAAGGAAGCTTCAGGCTTAGGAAAATGTACTTTATATTATGATTTATATTCACCGCTTTTAAAGTTTTTCTTTTAAAGAAATGTTTATATAATTTTTATAAAAAAATGTAATTAATAAATATCTGTATAAAATTGGAAAAATAATTAACCTTTTTTCTGCTAAAGAGAGATTTGTTTTTAATTTTTAGAAGAATTATTAATCATTTAAGTACATTTTCTGCACTTACTTAGTTCTACTTTTGAAGTCTTTCTTTTTTTCCTATTACCCTATATAAAATCTTATTTTTCTCTTAAGCTATACATTTATAATGTTATTTTCTTCTTTTGGAAAATTTCATTAGCATGAATTAAAGTTTTTGTAAATTGAATGGCTTATTATAGATCTGATTTTATTATACATACAGTATAATATATATTTCCTTACTACTTGTTAACTCAAACAGCATTTTCTGTTGTTTCCAAAAATTTTCTTATATCTTAAATTCAGAAAAAGTAACAAAAGGAGGAAATTTAGTGATATTTTTTGCAAATTTTTAAAACCGGTTAACCGACACAAAAAAACCGAATAAACCGGTTAACCGAAATTGAATATTTCAAATTAACCGGTTCGCAAAAAAACGAAATTTGAAGAAAAAAACGGTTTTTCGGTTAACCGGTTTATAAACACTAGAGGGGACTATGTGATATACTTTTTTGTTCTTCTAATGGTACTTTTTGAATTTTCTATTATTATGAACAGGGCAAGTTTTTCAAGCTTTTCGCTTGGAAAGTAAGCATTTGCATATTTCAAAAGAATTTCAAAAAAAAAGCTTGTTTTTTAAATCTTTGCATAAATTTGCATATAATGGATACAAAAGTTAGTTTTCTTAACAAAAACAATTTTTTTTTTGTGATTTTTTGATTCAAATGATTTCTAAAATTTTTTTTGTGAGTATTTTGAGTAAAAATTTAACATTATAAATATTTTAAAGAAAAAAATTCGGACGCGTCAAATATGATATTTAAAATTAAAATAGTTATATTTTTATTTAAATCGAAATCTATCAGAGATTGAAAGTTACAAAATGCATATTTGTGCATATTTTGTACATATTAATATATAAGAGAGAATAAATTCGTTGGTTTTTATATACATATTCATGCTATTTTTGCATATATCTGTGCATATTATACCATTTTTTCGTGCTTTTTCAAGCGCATATTTCAATTTTTTTGTGCATATTTAAACTTGCCTTGATTATGAACCTAGAAACATGAAGTTAAAGTAATGTGGCCCTTAGTGAGAAGGGATTTTGTGGTACTTTTTCGTTTTTCTAACAATACTTTTTGAATGTTCTGTAATATACATCCCAGAAACATAAAATTTAAGATATAAGGTCCTAAGTGAATCAGAATCCTTAAAAGGCTATTTTTCCTTATTCTAAAATACTTTTTCGTTGTTCTAATATTTATTTTTCGATATTCTAATATTAGAAATCTAATATTAAAGAGATATTGTTATTTATGAATGAGAATTCTCAAGCTCCATAAGTCACATTCCTCTCTACTAAAAAGTAATAATAGGAATACTTTGGTAGTTTTTTAACTTTCGAATGTTAAAGATGTTAAAATTGGTACTTTACAGGCACCCTATCAAACATGCCTTTTGTACTTTTCGTAAATCCAATTTTAAATTTATTTTATAGTATGGTTTTTATAAAAATTCCCGGTAACGAAGTAGCGGGTTAACAGCTCGTTGATTTATAAAAAAAATTTCTTTTATACATCAATTCTACATAAAATTTTAGTAAGAATGAGAACTATTCAACCCGCTTAAAATGCATCGTCTTCCAATTATGGTGTCCGAAAAATTGAATTTTTTCAAAAAAGTTTTAAAAATATATTTTTTTTATAATCACAGTGAAAATATACTATTTGCTTTAAAAAATGGCGCAAAAATAATTAATCTACGACTTTTCGCTTTATAGTTATAAGACTAAATTTACAAATAATCACCCCTATCATGAATACTTTTTCCCTCGAAATGTTTTCCCTTTCCCTAAATTTGCAATCGTTAAAAAATTCCCCGTGAATAATTTCATGCTAAAAATAAAATTCCCTTAATCGTGAATGATTTTTTTTCCCCGAGTTTTTTCACTTTTTCCTTCAATTTGTTCACTTTATTTTTGTTGGGGAACAGAACAGAAAATGTAAGTAGATCTGCTTATAATTCGGATATAAAAGTTATTTTAAGGGCTCGATCAGTTAATAAGACACAAACTGATATATTGCTCAACATATATTGTTCCAATTCTAAACATATTGTACACTTTAATTTGTTATAATTATTCACCCCTATCATGAATACTTTTTCCCTCGAAATGTTTTCCCTTTCCCCAAATTTGCAATCGTGAAAAAATTCCCCGTGAATAATTTCATGCGAAAAATAAAATTCCCCTAATCGTGAATGATTTTTTCCCCCGTGTTTTTTCACTTTTCCCTTTAATTTGTTCACTTTATTTTTGCTGGGGAACAGAACAGAAAATGTAAGTAGATCTTTTTATAATTCGGATATAAAAGTTATTTTAAGTGCACGATCAGTTAATATGACATAAACTGATGTATTGCTCAACATAAAATAGAATTATTGTTCCAATTCTAAACATATTGTACACTTTAATTTGTTATAATTATTTTTTTATTTTTTGTTGGGTTTCCAAAAATTAGCGAATTATTTTGCTACATAACAGTTAAATAGTACAATAAACTAATGTTGCAATAAAACTATCACTCCAATACTAAATATTTTGCTTTGTTTTTTTTTTTTTACTTTTCTTTAAAATATTAGTATGTGCGTGTATATTTTTGAAAAAAAAAAATCGATTTTTATTTTAATTTTCTTCCTTTTTACATTCACTGAGAACTGATAGCGGGAAAAAATGTTCACGGGAGATTCACGATAGCATTTTTCCCTTCGAGGGGAATAAAAATTTCATGGGGACAAAAATTCCACTTGTTATTCACGATAGGGGTGAATGTAAGTAGATCTTCTTATAATTCGGATATTAAAGTTATCTTAAGGGCACGATCAGTTAATAAGACACAAACTGATATATTGCTCAACATTAAATAAAATTATTGTTCCAATTCTAAACATAAAGTACACTTTAATTTGTTATAATTAAATTTTTGTTGGGTTTAAAAAAATTTGCCGAATTATTTTGCTACATAAAAGTTAAATTGCAATAAACTAATTTTGCAATAAAACTATCACTCCAACACTAAATATCTTGCTTTGTTTTTTTCACTTTAAAATATTAGTATATACGTGCATATTTTTGAAAAAAAAAAACTTTATTTTGACTTATTTTAATTTTCTTCCTTTTTACATTCACTGAGAACTGATAGCGGGAAAAATTGTTCACGGGAGATTCACGATAGCATTTTTCCCTTCTAGGGAAATAAAAATTTCATGGGAACAAAAATTCCACTTGTTATTCACGATAGGGGTGAATACTTATTTGTGTCGAATATTAACATGATACTCGAATGGGATTTACGCACGTTAAAGTGATTTTCGGAAGAGAGGTTTATATGGGAGCTATGGTCTATTATAGACCGATCTTGATGAAATTTGGCACAAAGATTGACACTTATACAAAACTCCTTTGTACCGAATTTCATTGAAATATTGCTATATTTAAGGCATTTATGATTGTTATAACCCCTATTCCGGGAGGGGTTTGTATGGGGGCTAGGTGAAATAAAGAACCGATCATAACTAATTTCAATAGGCTTCGTTCTTGTGTCAAAATAATTGTTCGTGTCAAATTTCATCAAGATATCTTCTAAATTGCGACCTGTACTTTGTTCACAAGGTTTACATGGACAGCCAGACGGACGGACTGACGGACATCGTTCAATCGACTCAGGAAGTGATTCTGAGTCGAACGGTATACTTTAAGATGGGGGTCCGATAATTTTTTCTGTGCGTTACAAACATCAGCACAAACGCATAATACCCCAACCACCTATGGTGGTGTAGGGTATAAAAATATATTTTTAAAACTTTTTTGAAAAAAGTAAATTTTTCGGACACCCTAATTGGAAGACGATGCATTTTAAGCGGGTTGGATAGTGCTCATTCGTACTAAAATTTTATGTAGAATTGGTGTATAAAAGAAATTTTTTTATAAATCAATTGGATTCATCTCTGCGCAAAATGGCGCTCAAAATGTGCGTTTTTACCCGCAGATATGCAGGAGAAGGTTTTGGAAAATAAAGAAAAAAAATTACAAAATTATTTTTACTGCTGCAAGAACCTTCCAAAAAGTATGATATCTCAAAATCAAAATTTTCAAATTTACCCTAATATATATATAAACCACAGACCACACAGACAGAAAACCAATGGCATATGTCAAAAAAGTACTTTCGAATCATATGATTAATTTGATACTTTTGCGCAGTAACTATTCGTAGTGATTTAAAGAAAGAGAAAGAAAAACATCATATTGAAATAACAACGAGTACGTGAAACCAACTACATTGTATTTTTCAAACATATTTGTTACAAATTAATAAGGCTTTTAAAGCAATAAAATTATGGTTTAAAACAAAATTATATGGATGCGACCAAGTTTTAAATTTTCTTATTATTGTTAAGTTTTTAAATATAATGTGAATAATATGAACTGCAGCATTAAACAATCAGATTAGTATTTTTTGCTAACCTATTGCTACCTAATACATAATATCTAACATTACATGTTATACCGATTAAAACTTTACTCTGATTATGTTATTTTTTATGTTTCAAAGTTTTATATAACATTTTCATTTGCAAAATTATGCGGGTCGGTACTAGATAAAATATATTTTACCTTAAAAACTATAAAATTCTTAAAGTAATAAGTTACATGCATGTGCATGTAACTTTTTACCAAAATATTTTCCCGGGAACTAAAAGTGTTTGGAAATAAAAAACTCCAGTTAATGTAAACATTGAAGAAATTTTATAATTTCTATAAAATAATGAATGAACAGGAATTCAAAAACAAAAGAAAAGTGTTTAATGAATATTCTTTTGTTATATTGTTCGTTTTTTTTTTTTTTTTCTAATTATACGCATGTTTTTACTACTTTTTTAACTTCAACTTTTTCATAAATTGCCAAACAAATTACTTTGTTTACAAATAAAATACCGATAAAAAGGATATTTTTATATATTTATCTCTCTCTGCAAATCACTACGGTTTGACATAATTTTTAAAAAAAATTCGGGTCGTCCTGTTATTAAAACCAGCTGATTCCTGTCTGTTATAGTCTGTGATATAAACTTAATTAATTTGTTTGGCGTTGGTAAAATCTTAAGGATCTACTGATTTGGACAAATTATTAAAATTAAAATGGACATTAAAATATGTAGGTAAAAGCAAGGATATTTAAGAAGAATATTGTAATTTGTTCTAAAATTCTGATTTATTTTGCTGAATATTTTTATGATATAATTTTCTACATCCAATCGAATGATTTCAATAGGAATTTGACTTCGTTGGTACAAATTTTCAATTATAATTTTTTAAGAACAAGTTATTTTTTGTCTTGAGCGATGCGTTGGAGTCCTTATCATATTGAGAACCCCATCAGTCAATGATATTATTATCAGCGTCAGATGAATTAACTTTTTATATTATTTTCTTGTAGGTTTCATACGATTCTGTAGAGTTACTAATAAGATGGATTTTGATAATACACACCCAAAATAAAAACCTCAAACCTTGATGTACAAAAAATGGTGTGTAAACTCGAAAGTGATGGAACAAAAGAAGATAAACGATTCCAAAAAAGATGTTAAATTACTGATAGGTCAATATTTGATACATATTTACAAAAAATATAATAATACCATAATACATATTTATTAATGTTAAAAATTCAGGAGTTACTCAAGAGTTATTCATTGAATGTTTAGTTATTCTGAAGAAAGCATTTAAACTCGGTGAAGTTTTAGTAAAATAATGGTCAAAACTTATTCCCAAAGCCGGCAAATGATTATCGACCGAAGATTTCGGGAAGATCTAAATAATAGATTTACAAAAAATGTCGCGGCTATAACTTAAAAATTTTAGGAAAATTACAAAATTCGTGGTACAATACATCTGGAGAAGACTTCTGAACAAAGTAGAAAAGATATTTTAAAAAGGGTCGTATACGTTGGAAACAATGTAATTATTATAAAGAATGCACAAACTTAAATTTTCTTAAAATATTGGGGCACCCCGTTGTAATTGTTCCGTACCTATTTCAATGACCAGATGGATTTTGATCTTTGGTCTATATAAGTAGATTCTTATGGATTTACTTCCGTTTAATTAAATAATTTGATAAATTGTTCCTAAGATATACCAAAAGTAAACGATTTTTTTTTCTAAAATGAGTTCTTTTAAGATTCAACTAGTATTAGTTGTAATAAAACTATTGAAGGAACTCGTGCCACGATTGAAAATATTATGATTGATAAAGCCAACAATGATCAAATGAAGAAAGCAATGTTGTCCAAAGAAACAATATAATTTATTAAAAAATAAATAGTTGACTTAAATTCGATGAAACTTTTGAAATTTTTGTAAATACAATATGGGTTTTCATTCAAACGAATAAATTTACATATTTCGTAAATTTATACGTTTTACTCACATTTACATGAACGCCTTTTGGAAATTGCTGTATATTCCTTTATTTTTCTTAAAGATATTTGGCAAACAATAAATGTTTCAACATTTTTTATTTTGTGTTTTGTTTTCTTTGAATTTTAAAATAAAAAATTAAAAAAAAAAGTATTTCATTTTCTTCTTTCAAATTTGAATATACGAAAATAAAAGTTTAGGAAATCATTTACACATTAAAATTGAAGCGTAAACGTGTATAAATTGTGTAAATAATTTTTCAAAGTTTGACAAATTCTTTACGAGCTTGTATATTTAATGTTTATTAGCTTTACAAGGCAATTATGTGATTGCATGAAAACCCCTAATATAAATTCGATAATCCGGATAATGGATTGCAGATCCCAATTCGTATTATCGAGGTTTTTCTTGGTACACTTTTGTTAAAAAATAATACTATTTGAACTATTGTATTTGAACTATTTGTATAAAATTTCATTGACGTTTCACCTTATATGGGAGGTGAGCGGTATTGTGGCCGGAACATGTATAATAATGGAATAATACTTTACTGAAAATTAATGAATTCAACTACAATCAACTATTATTATATTTTTCAAACTATACTTAAATTTAAATAAAATTATTACTTCTTATATTAAATTCGGATTGCTGTCTCTTGGATTTTTTAATTATATACAGTATGTCAAGAAAATGTTTTTACGTTGAAGAAAAAATTATTATTTCAACTTTATTTTACAATATTTGCAAATGTTTATAACATTGCAAATTTTTTTTGTTATATTTTGTTTTAGGTATATTTCTTTAACGGTTTTTACCAGAAAAAAATTCATTATGAATGTAATTACGAAAATACAACAACAAAAATTAAATCGATTCAAAAATCCCGTAATATTGTAGTTGATATCTCTTAATATCCATCTTCTTCTAATATTTGGCAGAGTTAAACCAAGAAAAATTAAGAAAAATTTGAATACATCCACTAGGGCTTATAATAAAGTGCTGTGGAAAGGGTATATCAATTTTATCTTCCAAGAAACAATGAAAAAAAAAAAAACACAGATAGATTACAATTACAGATGGAAAACTAAATGGAAAGAAACACTCTTATGAGGACAAATTATTCAGCAATTATAATCATTCCCAATGATTTAAGTTGATAAGCTTAAAAAGTTATGAAACGAACTGTATGATGTACAGGAATGTTTATACTATATAATAATACAATTTAGTACGGTCAGAATACGCCGAAAACCTTCAAAATCCTTAACAAAGCATTTAGAAAATTAAATAATAAATATTCATACTTTCGTATTTAAAAGATATTGTTAAATACAGATAAATTTTATTCACAATAGTTGGAAAATCGGTTTTATTGTGAAATATAACAGGTGTGCAGTGACATTTCTAGACTTTTAAAGCTCATTTAATAAATTTATTTAGTTTATGAAGGATGAAAACTAAAATTCAAGTCATGAGAAAAATAATGACTCCAAGCATATATGAGCAAATAATGATAATGCAGAAAAATTTATTTACAAAAAGCTTTAAATATACCAGCATAAGGTCCAAACTTTCATCCCACATCATTTTTTTCTCCTTATTTGAAGAAAAAAGTGATAAAAAGGTATTACAGGACCATAATGAACTAAAAAAACGCACTAATGTTGGAATATACAAAATTCCAATTGACTGTGACATTCGTTAATAATTTTATTTGATGAAAAAGGTTCCACAAGCAGTTATATATACCAGCTGTTACCATTTTAAATTAAAAATTCCGAAAATTTTTGATTTTCTTAAGCAGTTTTATAAATGTAAAAAGAATTTCTTGACACTAAGATTTTTGTGTTTGTTTAGTTTTTGCTCCATTTCTAATATTTTAAAAATTAAATATTAAGTTTCTTTGAGTTATATAATAATAAATATATTAACAAATTCGTATTAAAAATTTTTACATTAGCAAAAAATTATATAGTTTTTTAAAGCCAAACTTCGACAAATTCATGTTTTCTTTTAATGTAAAAACATTTTCTTGACATACTGTATATATATATTTCTTTTTTAATAATGTTTACACGTAAGTTTTTATACACCGGAATTTTGTTACAATTCATTTAGTACATTATGGCCAAATTGTATGCTCTGCGTTTTATTTGTACCTTCGAAAAAGGACAAAATATTACAGAAGAAAGCTTCACATGTGTGAAAAATATTTTTTTACACATTTCATTTCAAAGTCTTTTATTAGTTCACGAAATTGTATGCAGTTATTGATATAGGGGTTTACTTCGATGGAAGGTGTATCTAATTAAGTACCATGGGCTACAACCCTAAGATTAAAGTAATAAGGAACAAACATCGTAAGGATAAAATGAGAAGAAATAAACAGCCCTTTTATCATCGTTTGCATCCTCTATGATGTCGGGGTACTATAAAGCATGAGTGCGAATTGTAATGACTTTGGATGCTTTTCGGGACAAAGACTAATTTGATTACCTAAAATTATTGGTATAAAGAATAAGAAAGTGTATCGAAATTTATATGAGATAAAGTTATGACCGTTTAAATATAATAAACATAACATAAAATACCCAAAAATAAAATGTGTTACAGCAGGAAGTGGTAACTGTAACGGATATGTTACAGTCTCCTGATATTAAGACTTTTTAAAACTCATGTATGTGAAATTATCAGATCAATGGTGAAGAGTTCGGGGGAGGTCCAGAATCATCTTTTGTACAATCCTGGAAGATAAGACACCAATGCCAACGCTAATATTATACAAGCCTAATTGCTTAATGCCTAATAAAAATACGCTGAAATGGTCAAAAGCAAATGACAAACACAATATACCCCTTTACTGGAGGTATAATTACAAGTAATTGAATTTGCGATTTTTTCAATTACAATTCCAGTAACGGTGATTGAAAATTTTCAAGTCTAAAAGCAAATCTTATCGAAATTTGATTAAGAATATAAAATGTACGATTTCTATATGAAATAATTCTGCATATTTTTAACGCCATGCAGTCATTACTTGTTAAAACAACTTATTCATTGCAAATTTAATTTATAATTCAATTACATACGTAATATTTTACAGAAAGTAATCATTACCCCCCATGCCTTCTATAAAGTGCATTCCTTAATCCAAAAATATCAGTAAATGAATTTAATATGTTCATATGTACATACATACATATGTATGTGTTTACTTTTTCTGGATAAACATGTGTATGGTAATATAAACAAAGAAAATCCAAAACTTAACAAATTTAAAAAAATTTAAACAAATTCATTAAAATACTTTTAAAATATTGATTTTATTTAAAATTTTCCTTGAAAAATTAAGGTTCATTTATGCTGGTGTATAAAACAGTCAATGCACTTGGTTTGTGCACTTGTTTTGTATGTTGTGAAAGTTCCAAATTGCTCTATGAGGAGATGAAAAACATGACTCACATTTTGGTTTTTTTATTTGTTTGTATAAAAAATAATAATGATAAAAACACTGGACTACTAATATTTATATTAACACAAAAACTAATGTTGCCATCCATAACAAAAAGATAACAAAATTATAAGAACTTAACGAAACCTTTCAAACTCTGGCATCTTCGGAAATTGTGCAAAAAAAGAATTATGGAAAAAATTAAAACAATATTACAAACACATACGAAGAGCAATGCAAAAAATGGGGGGAATTGTAAAAGAAAATGTATATGTACTTTGGATATTTGTATGTGTATTTGTATGGAGAAGAAATACAATGACACAACAACAATTTTTTTTCTTTCTTCATTTTTAACAATGGCTTTTAAATTTTTCTTGTGAAATTATTTAAATGCCGATTAAGAAAATAAAATTTGAACTTTTTCTTAACAAAATGAATTAAAAAACGATTTTTTTTTTTTGTATGGCAACAAAAACACAACAAATTGTTCTTTTCGTTAAGCAAAAATGGGAGGGAGAAAAACCTAACCAAACAAAATGTACTTCCACTTATTCTATTCTATAATTTTGCACGAATGAAAAAATCGATTTTGAATCATTATTTTTTCGGATTATGAAAAAAAACCAAACATTAAATAAAATTTAAATTTATAAAATAGAATTTTCTTTACAAATTCTAATTTTGAAATTAATTAAAAACAAACGAAAACAGAGAGAAACTTACTGTGCAATTATCGGTGTCATGTAAAGTTATGGATTTCACACCACCTAGGATGACATTTTTGGCAATCTCCAAGCCCAGACCGTTCAAACCGGATAGCAAAATGTCCGAGTTGGCCATACGACGCATAGCATCATGACCCAATACATACAATTGGCGCGAGTATAACGATTCATCGATGTCATTGCCAGCGGATGACCCGGCAGATCCACCAGCATTTTGGGAATTCGAAGCCATTGTTGTTGCTGCCGTATTATTACTGTTATTTGTTGTTGTATTGGTTGTCGAGGAGACAGTAGAGTTATTAGCGTTGGTAACTATTTGTTCTGTTGTTGTCGTTGTATTGGAGTCCACTATTGAGGAAGAGGAGGAATTTTCTTTTTGTTTCTCAACAATGCACGAGGAATTTTTCTGGTCACCACTTTTTATAACTTTGCTTTCTTCTTTATTCACTGCTGACGATGTACTAATAATTCCGCCGCTGCTGCTACTACTCTCGCCCGTTGTTGAAACGAATGAGCCGGCTGCGTTTTCGCCACTTAACGAAACAACAGAGCAGGACGACGATACTAACGAACTGTCAACACCAGCTGACTCTTTCTTGCCACCACAAATACCGTCGTTGCTGCAGCTGGTCGTATCAACTGCGCCGACTTCGCTGTTGGCGCTTCCACTAATATTGTTATTATTGAGAGGGGGACTGGTAGAAGTTGGAGAAGAGTTCGATGCAAGCTTCCGTTTCTTGGCTGCAGGTTGCTCAAGAGTAGAGGAGGAAGCTGCTTGTTCAACTTGTGGGCTCGAAGACATCTGTTGTTTAAAAAAATGCAAACTCCAAAAACACTAAATTATCATGAAAGTCTTCCTTTCACTGTTTTCTTTCCAGCAAATGGGGTAAAAACTAGCAACCGGTACTTTATTTTTTAAAAGTAACTTTTGTTGTTCTACAACGAAGGTTTGTTTTACTCCACACTACACTACGTACTCTTATTTCGCAATGTGTTGAATTCACACTCACGTTTATTTGCTGTTCAGTTTTTTATTTGTCTTTGCTTTGCTTTCCCTTTTTATACGTAGAACAAAGACGTTATTCCAAACTAATAGAAGAAATGAGAAGAAAAATTAAAAAGAAATAGAATACAAAAAATTAATAATTACTTCTATTTATAACTTATAAAGGAAAATATTTTGTATTTTTTTTTAATTATAATATGTGCATTATTTTATTTAAAGTTCTTTTTTTCATTTTACACCAACACTTTTGCTTTTAATTTAGATTTTGCACACAAAACATTTGTAATGCTTCTTCTTCTCGTACTGTCTGCTTTATTTTTTTCGTTTCACATACTTGTGTCAGTCAAATTCATTTATTTTTACTTCATTTTAATTGCATTTCATTTAATTTAATATTTAACACATTATAAAGATTCTACCTTATCAATAGTTTATTTTTCTTATATTTTTTTCTATTGAATTAATTATGAAAAATTCTTTTGAAAGAAGTCACTTGGTATATCGAAGCACATTTATTATGTTGCTTTGCAAAATCACTACAAAAATTTGCTTCTCTTTCCTCGTGTCGCCGGCGTTTGTTAATGGCAGAATCGAAATAAAGATTCGTTAAGTTTTTATTTTCTTCTTGTTGTTGTGTTTTGTTTTCATTTTTTCTTTTCTATGTGAATCAGAGACCTGCGCCAAACGATTTTAACGGCGGCGGCGGCTTTGCTAAAAATTGTTGGCGGCGGTTCAAAGTCGGCTGAGAGGTGAACATAACAACTTTTTATTTCCTAGTTTTCGCATCGTCTTATAGAGTACATTGGTTCACAAATGTGGTTCCAAGTCTCCTTAGATATAAGGGGATCCGAAGACCGTTTGTTTGAACATTATTTTTTATTTCCTAAAAGATTTATAACATACATTTTTGTATTTTTGTACTTCTAAAGTGTCAAAACAGAAGACCGTTTCGAACATTATATTTTTCAAATTATTAAAAAAAGTATATATGATCTTGACACAGCTCTTCTCTCTACACATATAAAACTGGATATTCTGATATTTTGAAACATTTCTTATTTTATCACAGATTTTAACATTCGGACATTTAAATACGTTGATTTTGTTGAAATGAATCTAAAAATGTATCATTATTTTTATTTTTCTTGAAAAATGTAACGGAAATAATCTTAAAATATGGTCTTAAAGTAGGGTCGAACCATTATTAAAATTTTTAAAGTTTACAAGGCTTTACCAATGGTATAGTAAGCAAATCAATGTTTTTGAATACAACTTTAAGTAATTTTGATTATAAATGGTTGGTAAAGCTGTGTTAAGTTTTTTTGAATACGGCTGTAAAATTATAGATTATATTCAAACTAAATTCTTTGAAAATACTGCCATTTTCACAGCTTCCGATTTCTTTATATTCTGAGTTTATTGCTAATTATCAACCTCCAAAAATTAAACTTTAGAAAATTATATTTTACTATATCCACTGATATATATATTTTAATTCATTGCGTTTTTACTATTTCTAAAAATTTTTCCTAAAGTTAGCGGGTTAAGCTTCTCCTATTAGATAGATCTAAATTATCCAAACATTTTGTTTAATATCTTGTTTAAAAATTGTTCTACAGAATAATATTATTTTCATAATAGAGGATACAAATTCTAATGTAAGCTTGATAACAAATTACTAATTTTGTGTATGTAAATTTCCGTAAGAGGAAGTTAGAAACTCTTTATGTAACCTACATTAATTTTTTGGAATACGGCTAAATATTTATTGAAAACTGTAATATTGCAAAATGCAGAATGGTGACGTTTATTCCAAAAAAAAAAAAAACAAATTGACTCGTTTTTTAATATATTTCAAAGCATACATGGGAGTAATGCATTAAATCGACTAATGAATTGTCGATTTCATTACCATTAAATTGAATAATGCTACTTATAATTTTTTTCATTACCATTGTTTTTAATAATGGTAATGTTTTTTAATGATATCTTTTCATTAATAATTATTTAAAAAAATAAAATCATTATCATTAAATAATGATTTAATTTTATAAATTCATTGTCATTATTTAGCAGAATTTTTCGTACAATTCTAGCTACTTCTTAATTATATTTAATTTGTATTCGTTTACTCTTCTATTTGGTACATATATTTTTGCATAATTTTTAAAAATACTGCATTTTATATTCATTAAATCATGCTGTAATTGAGATTTATATTTAAATGATTTAAAAATCTTTATTAAAACGATATTAAACTACTCCACGAATACTAGAAACACATTTGAAAGAAAATTTTTTTTATACAAACAATGCTTTTTTTCAGTAATTATAATTAGTATTTGAGCATTTTTTTGTAATTTCATTACCATTACTTAAAAAATTGTAATTTAAAAAAAATCAGTATCATTAAATGATAGTTAAATTTTTTAAACTATTAATTTTTTTAAGTAATGGTAATGAAAATTCAATGCTCAATGAAATATTCCCATGTATGTTTCAAAGCCAGAAAACATCTAGATTTGTGTTGTTTAATAATTTAACACAATAAAAACAACTAAGTTTCCATAGGAAAGAAATTTTTAGTATTTTAGTACATTATCAGAACCACTTCAGATTCTTTAATAACATCCTCAGAATTAGTGGTATCACAACCAATTCTGACATTCGTCTAAATTCGTTTTGAAAAATGTTTTAGAGAACTAGTGCTTAAGAACTAATTCTGTATGACTTCTACATCACTTCTGAGAACTTCCTAGAACTGTTTAAAAAACTTGTATAAAAAATTTCAAAAATTAAAAAAATATATATGTATATATATAGCCCATTAGAATACAAAATAAAAATAAAAACAGATTCTGAAACCTTTCCCTAACTCTTCTATGGCACTAGTTCTGAATGTGACAATTTTGAACAAAAATTATTGATTAAGGAACTAGTTCTCGAACCGTTCCGTAGAATGGGTACTGTCTAGGTAACACTTCCACAGAACTAGTTCTGGAGGTGACAATTTGAAACAAAAATCATTGGTCGTAGCCAAAGTAGAACAAATACAGGCTATTTTTATGTGTTTTAGAACTAGTTGTAGAACTAATACAATATTTCCTGGGTGAATTAAAAATTAAATTTATATTTGTTCACATTTATTATTTGTTTAAAAATTTTATTTTTGGAATTAGAAAGTATATGTGTGTAAAATTTTTATTTAAATCAACAATTTATGAAAATATTTTGGCAAAGGAAAAACATAATAAAATTATATGTGAGCAGTGATGCATAAACTTATTTACTTTTTTAAAGAACTACACCACTTTTAATGGTATTTTTTAAAAATCAATTGAAAATAAATTTAAATTTTAAAAAATATCATTGGAATATTAGATTTTTCATTTAAATTTTTGAAAATAAAAATTGAAAATTAGATTTTTCATTTAAATTTTAGAAAAGAAGTGTTCTGAAATTTTTGAAAATAAAAATTGAAAATTAGATTTTTCATTTAAATTTTAGAAAAGAACTGTTGAAATTTCTATATTTCATTAATATTTTAAAATTACAATTTCTATTTCAGAAAAGTACAATTTAAAATAAGTTTTTATATTTTAAATTCACAAAAGATCAATTTATAATTAAATTTTACGTTTTAAATTCAAAAGACTACAAATGAAATTCAGTTTTATATTTTGAATTTCAAAAACAACAATTGAAATTTAGAATAATTCATTAAAATTTAGAACATTGAATAAGAGTGATTTAAATGATGAAATAATAAAATTATAAAATTAAGAAATTGTTTCAAATCCATCTGGAAAAATTATTTCTAATGCAAATTTCATTCTATATATTATTTCAGTTGAAGTTCTGAATTTAAGTAAGTTTTTTCAAAATTTCAATATTTTTCTGAATTTTAAATGGAAAAATCTTCTTATAAATTGTTCTTTTCGAAAATTTAAATAAAAATTCCAATTTAAGTTGTTATTTTCAAAATTATAAATTGAAAACCTAATTTTCAAGTATTTTTTTTTTTTTCAATTCTAAATAAAAAGTTTCACTTCTGAAATTTATATGAAAAATGTAAATTTCAATTGTTATATTCTGGAATTAAAAGAGAAATATTATTTTAATATGTTCTTTTCTGAATTATAATAAAAAAATCATAAACTAAAATGATATTTTCAAATTTTGAATTGGAATATCTCATTCTCATTTGTTCTTTTCTGAAACTGAATTCATAAACCTCATTTTAAATTGTTGTTTTCATAATATCATATAGAAAGTTTTTATTTTAACTTAAAAATAGTGTAGTAAAAAACATATGTGTCTGAACATAATATTAAATAACATATAACACAATAACTAAAATAATATACTTTGTGAATTGGGTTAGTATGTATTTAGTTCATATTTTTTAATCTTAACACACGTTTTGCTTCATAACTTTTTTCCGAAGCAATTTTTAAAATTATTTTATCATTGAAAATATGTTAGTTATTATTCTTGAAGACAAACTGTTGATTTGTTGGGAGTTTGACCAAAATGAGTAACGAAAATGATGTACGTGCTATAAATTATTAAAAATTAAAAAAAAAAAAAACAAATTGGTCCTACAAATAATTGGTCAAAGAATTAAATGTCCTCTGTCATACTGTTTTCAACGTCATTCAACAGTATCACATGATATTGGATGGACAAGTAAATTGAAACCATATTGAAAAGCACTCCAAACACATCTTGTAGAAAATCACTCCATTCTCTCCAGTTAAGAGATGATTTTTTTTTTTTGCGTACGAAGAATGATGCAAAAATAGATAAATAATAAACCACTTTTCAAATAACATTTTTGTTAAATGGAACAAATTTTATGACTGTTTTTGAAATTAATGTTACTATCATTGACTTTTGTAAATACTATGGATGTGCGATTAATCGGTTATACAAAATTTTATTTAAACTATACCCATATTAATCAGTTAATCGATTAATCAACAATTCTAATTAATAAAAATCTGATTAATTACTTTTAATTTTGATTAATCAAATTTGAATAATATTATTATTCAATGTTCTCAAATTTAGTTTACAATTAAACAAATGAAACAAAAAATGCTAAATATATAATATATGTTATTTGGTGATTAAACGACCCACATTTTATATTTTCAAATGACTTTGCATGCAGTTTTTTATATTATAATGAAAATTAAAAACATAAAAAAGAAAGTCAAGTAAATTTAAAATTATTTAATTATTCACGATTCTAACTATTTAAATTCCTGATTAATTGATTAATCATAAATATATTTAATCAAATTGTTGAATAAATCAAATAATTAATTAATTTGAAATTTGATTTTTACGTCACGTTACGGCCTTTTGCATTTTAATATGTATATATAAGAATATTTTTATCTATAAGGTAATTCATTACAATCAATCTTGGATGTTGAAATAAAAAGATACCAGTACCTATGCTACTGAATTACCTCTTATTAAAAACTATGATGAACCATATCCCATAGACGGACATATGTAATTTCCTATAGTAGCTTCTTGGCTTGAGATTAATGTTGAATTTTTATTATACAAAAAGATTGAGTGAATGCGTCCATAATATGGATGAAAAAATAATTCATATAACCATCGACGATTTATGATGAACACGCTAAAGTTGTTACTGACTCCGGAGAGAAATGAAATGTATTCTACAGCGTAACGTGTGATAATCTTGAAGACATGTGTCGTTATTCCTCTTCCTTTTTAAAGTGAATAACAAATTACAAGACTCTTGAGATTTTGCTACACACTAATATACATTGGCTCAGCTGTGACAGCTTAAATTATGCAGTATACAATTATTTTTAAAGCTCCATCACAAAAGTAACATACTGGAATTAAAAATAAAATTTGGTATCATTAGAAAGAGGAAGATTTCTAGTTTAATATAGAACCATTATTTAGTGTTAAACTTTACCTTTAAGCAAATTAAAGATATGAAAACAAAAAATCCAATATTCTTATCTCAGAGCTTATTTTAAGCACCCACTTATGACATAAAAAAATTGAAAATTACGACCAATAATTACATTCAGATATGTGATGAAATTCGGTCAATTTCAAAAGCAAATCGTATTCTTAAATCGATTAGGTTGTGATTTTCAATATGTTTCTTGTCAAATCACAACAAATTAATTTTGAAATTTGTATTATTTAAATGAAATAAATTTTATTTTAATGTTTTTATGTTAATTTTTTAATAAAAAATTATCAAAAGTTAAGTTTTGTGTGAAGCTGCCATAAAGGAGATATTCCTTGCTTCTGAAAAAAAAATTGCCCATAAAAAAAAAAAAACATTTTGTGGAGGAATAATAAATTTACATTTTTGGCGATTAATTAATTAATCCTACAAAAATAAAAATTAATGCAATATTTTAATAGGAACGCTTTTTAGTGCTGGTAATTTGAAATTGGGTTAGCACAATGATTATTTTGAATATTCAAAATCAGTTTTTTCCTTTGTGGTAGATATATCCAGAAACCTTAAAAGTTAAATTGTAAAACCCATATGTGAAGTTACAGTTTAATTCGGGTGTCTGATAGGTTTTTAAACAATAAGGTACATCGCTTCACCACAAGTTCCATCACAAATTACAAAAATTTTTGGATTTACAAATCTCTATACTTTTCTTAACCTCTCCCTCAATATATATTCTTTAAAAGGTATAATTTTTTTTTTATTTTTCTTTCTACAATATAGCTTTTATTTTTTACCCATGCTTAATGATCCTTAATGATTCTAATTCTTTTGTAACAGTTTTAATCAAATTCAATTTAATTTGTTCGATTTGAAAACGATAAAATCAACCATGATCACAACCTAATTTATTGAGATTTTCATAAAACAAAATGGAAAATGAAATCGATTTCGTTTTTACAATAAAACGAAATTGAAATCGAAAATTTTATGTGTATCACAACCTTATTCGTTTTTGGCTCGAAATCGATTTTTATCACATACATGATTATTTTACCCTTCACCAAAGGTGTAAAGGGTATATATAAGTTTGTCATTCCGTTTGTAATTCTCACAATTTTCGTCGGAGAGCAAAAAAGTTTAAATTTTCGGGATCCTTGTAAGAAATGATGACAATAGGACCATGTCCGTCCGTCCCTCCGTCCGTCCGTGTGTCGGTTGAAATGGCGTTTATGAAGCCCACCGATAACTGACATATATAATATATATATCAAACGATCGGAAATGCTTTCGAGAATTTTGCTATTGGAATTCAGCAAGATCGGTTTCTGAAGCCTCTGTATATACTAGGGACTTTGTTTTTACAAAGAGGTCTCGGACATTTTTTTCTAAATTTTTGTTCTGAAAAAATGAAATAAATCGGTTCAATAATAACTGAGATATCGGACAAAACGCATTTTTTATTTTTTGAAGCCCTGGTTTAAGCTATAGATTTTTATTTTTATACAGATCGGTCACAAATATTTTTATAAAATTTCGGTTTTTTGAATCAGCAGGATCGGTTATAAATGGCGGAGATATGCTTTAAAAACCGGTTTTTGGAACCGGTTTTTCAGTTTCTGAAGCCTCTGTATATACCAGGGACTTCGAATTTTTAAAGGGGGCTCGGAAATTATTTTCTGAGTTTTTGTTCTGAAAAAATGAAATAAATCGGTTCAGTAATAACTGAGATATCGGGGAAAACGAATTTTTTATTTTTGAAGCCCTTGTTCAAGCTACAGATTTTTATTTTTATATAGATCAGTCATAAATGTTTTTATAAAATTTCGTTTTTTTTTAATAAACCAAATTCGTTCATAATCAACAGAGTTATGGCCCAAAAACAAATCTGTTAAGAATATAAATACACACACAAACATGTATATTAAGCATTGTAATGACTATTAGCAAAGAATATTCATATATAGAATGCGCATCATGTAAACAAAACAAAATTTCTTATGGCGGGTTCTAATCATAGTACCTGCTCTCATGTAATTCTCGCTCTCAACATTTTGCGATGATGAGGGGGATAAGTAACAAGGGAAAACTAAATCCACCACCAAAACAGAGAGAGAGAAAGAGTTTAAGTATATGTGTTTGTACATGTGTGTATTCCTTATAAAGAATTGCAAATAAAAACACGCACACATATATATAAGATTGTACATGTATATCTTTATTTCAAATTGAAAGAAACAATTTGTTTCTTGTATTTTGAAAAAAGTGCCAACAGAATTTTTAGTTGTTTATTTACTAATGGAAAAGATATGAACGTTAATATTACAGTAGGGCATAGCATACATGTTTTGTTGTTTTACAAGTAGAAATACTTTGATCTGCACCGACGTGCTTATACCTTTCTTAGTGACGTGACAAATTTTTATATGATTTCGAAGTTGTCAATTTATATTTTATAGTTATATTTTTGATAAACTAATAATTGTTATATTTTACTTTTATATATTATATTTTTATATATTTCATAAAATGTGCATATAATTTGTTTTTGGTGTTTTTTTTATTATTATTAAAAAAAGTTTTTATAGAGAATTTTTAGTTTTTGAAATTATTATTTAAAAAAAATATTTAAATTTTTTCATTTTTAAAAGTATATATTTTTCCATTTTTTGGATTTTTTAGAAAGAAAAATAAAAATAAAGTAAATAGTAAATAAAAGTTTTTCCTTTTTTTCGGAAAAAAATTATTTTGTGATTTTTTCCATGTTTTTGAGTTGTATTTTATTTGAATCAAGAAATTGTTATTAAAATATACATTTTTTTAGAAATAAATAATATTAATATTTTCAATTTTAAAACTTATTTTTAAATAATATATATTTTATTTAGTAAAAAAATAGTTTTGAATAAAAAAAGTATTTCATTTCTTTTATTTTTGGGCAGAAATAACATTTATTTTGAAAAATAAAGAAGTTTTTTTGATTTCCTTTTTCTAAGCAAAAAGTTATTATTTTTTTTTTATACAAAAAGAAATAAATATTCATACAGCAAAGATTCAATTTATAGACCTAAATTTTTTTATAAACAAAAATACTGATTTTTTTTAATATATAAGTTATTTTTTTGGCAGGAAATAAGTTATTTTTTATTTATTCATTTATTTATTTTTGTCATAATAATTTTTTTATATAGAAGGTATATATACAAATTAAATATTTTTTCAAAAGATCTTTTTTCAATATAATTCCACCTTCTTTACAGAATAAAACAAAATTATTAAAGAAAAATCTAATTTTTTTGGTGACAAATTTGTTATGAATAAAAAAAATAAAAATATTTTTTTATATTTTTTTCAAGTGGATATAATTTTATATTTTTGTTTTTATTTATTTAATTAATTAATATACTTAACTTTAACATCTGTTACTTTGAATACATAAGTAACAAAACTACACAAATCAAATTTTAAAATACAAATTTGATATTCTGAAAGTATATTTACATAAGCTCATATGACGTTTAAAAAGGTATAAGTAGTTCGGTGACGATTAAAGTATTTCTATTTTTAAAACAACAAAACACATATGCTATGCCCTACACTAACATACTCGATCGTATTTTATCTCCTTTAGTAAATAAACAACCAATTTATTGTTTCTACTTTTTTATAGGCACTATACCAGCGATCTCCACACTCATACATTCACAATTACGTTTGTGTATGTTTTGTTTTTCTGTCCCATTACGAAATTATACACCAAAAAAATAACATAATTTTTATAGTAATTTAATTTTGAAAGTTTCTTCGTCAATTCAAGACTTGTAAGTGGAAATACACGTTACTAGTTTAGAATTTGAATAATAATAACCAGGGATCGCAACGATTACCATAGTAATCATAAAAATTAAGATTTAATGTTTATTTTTTCTATTATTTGATTAAAAAAATATATAACGATAAATTATTAATTTAGGATTTTAATTTCTTATTAAAAAATATCGAATAATTCAGCACGAACGATTATTTCAGATTTGTATTTTATAATAAAAAATTAATTGTAGTACATTATTAATTAAAAAAAGATAGTTATATAATTAAAAAATCATATTAATTAATCCTACTTAATATTAAATATTTTTCATGAGTGTATCTCAAGCAACAAGCAATAACACAACATTCTTGCTTGAATGCTCGTGCGAGACTGACTTTCTTGTGTGCACTGTTGCCAGATTTGACGATTTATCGTCATTTTGACGATTTTTGGGTCTAAAAATGGCCTGTTGACGATTTGACGATTTTTACCAATAATTTGACGATTTTTTCTAAAAGGAAATTCAGAACTGTTTTTACAATTTTTTATATATTATTCTTTGGAAGTTAATTATTTGTTACAAAAATATTAACAATATAAATAAAAATCTTCTTAAATTTGCTAATGTAAATGGTTCATTTATTAGGAAAGATTTATGGGAACCAATATAATATTATTTTATTACGAAATGGCGAATAAATCCTACAATGGCCTAAATACTTAAATAGTTGAATTAAGAATCCAAAGATATTTTTGATGAATTCATTAAAAATTAAATTTTGTATATATTGTAGATAGGTTCACAAAGGAGCCTATGTGTTTTTTATAACAAGAAAAGATAAATGACTTATTTTGGTTTGAAAGTCATACAAAATAACTTACAGGTAACCCTCGATTTACGCGATACTTCATTTACGAAATTTCTTTATAACGCAATTAGAACAATCCCAAAAATATGTATATTTAAATAAGTATGCATAAGTATCTATACATATAATTAGACTTAATAGCTAATGTGTACTTGATTTTCATTATATGCCATCAATATAAAATTAATGTTATTTTTATTAATTTCTTTTCAATTAAAAATTAAATTTTTCATCAGAAAAAGCATAAAAACTGCTCATTAACATATTAAATACGTAGTTTTCATATTGACAATTTTTTGACGATTTCAAATAGTTGATTTGACGATTTTGACGATTTTTTTCTCCAAATTTGACGATTTTTCACCAAATTTATCTGGCAACTATGCTTGTGTGTTTTTTATTCATTTCAAGAGCATAACAAAAGAGATAAAAAACACGCAAGCTTCTTTTCCTTTTGCCTTCCCTCCCGCATCATGAAATACTTTTAAAAAATATTTCAGTTTTCATTGACATATGTTGTATATTCTTCTATATGTTGTATATTCTTTGCTATTAGTGACGTTTTTGCCTATAAGACAATAGTCTCCTGCGCAAGATGATTTGAAAAGCAAACACACTTGAATTTCAAGTGTCTGTTTCATAGCCAACATGGTGCAAAAACAACAATAAATACTGTTCGTACTGTTCGCTGCCCGAAGCAAAGCAAGTGTGTACTGTGTATGAGCGACTGCAAATCCGTGCGTTCAAATCATTTATCGTAAACAAGTGGTGCAAGTGGTGTGGCAAAAAAAAGCAAATCATACAAGACGTTGAGAAATGATTTAAAGATTTCAAGTGGGCTTAATGATTTGTTTGTTTTTTGTAATACGTAGTTGCTGTGTGTGGCAAAAAATCTTCATAATGTGTAAAAAGTGGTTGTTTATAAATATTCTTGCATACACACACATATATACAGTATGTCTATATTTTATTGTTGGTTCTTTTTTTCTAAATAAATGTAAAAGGGTGAATTCATAAAGTTATTAAAAAATACTCTTTATTAAGAGTTAAAAAAGTAAAAAAATTAAAGTTGACATTTGAAACTGTCAGTTACATATGTAAGTTAGAAAATTTTTATCTTTAGTATTTATTTATATTTTAAATAAAGTTAGTCTTATAATTAATTGTATGTTTATAAAAAATTTTAAAATTGTACTTATTTATATTATGATAGATTTTATTGCATTTAATTTATATTTACTAAGTAATCATTCTATTTTAAAACTAAAAGGAAATAATATAGAACAATGTCTTTTCATTTTTCAAATTCGTTTCCATATACGTTTACTCCTTGACTAATAAATTTTCCCAAATGTTAAGAATACGATGGAACATCTGCACTGTAATAAAATTATAAATGAAATATTTTAAGACGTTTACCTAAATTGTGTGTCCCGTCATGTGTACATGTTCAATATATAATCAAGTAAAGGATGCTGTTTTACCTGATTGTAAGCGAACTCAATTCGTGGTTTTATAAAAAATGAATTTACATTTTTTACAGTGCAGAACATATGTACCTGTTTCTTATTGATCTATTTAGGTGCTTCTACAGATTTTATTGCCAAATTCTTGCTGTTTTAAATAAATTTTTTACACTAAGAAATATACCTGTTTTTATTGGACTAAAGTTATTTTTAGAAAAGGCTTATACATATTATTACCTAATGTAAAAATGAGTTTATAAATAAAATTATAATATTATTACCTAATATATTTCATATATGCTATAAATGAAGTTATGAATGAAAATCTTTCAACAGTTATTTCAAAAGTGTTCTCGTGTTCAGAATTGAATTTTTTGTGCTCCAACAAATTATTTGTTTTCACAATCGTGTTAAAATATACATATCTTCGTATACTTATAATGGCAGAAGTAATGGTAAGAAATAAAATTATTTTTTAAAGTTACTTTACTAAACAAAATATATCATATTTATGTATTTAGAATTCAACTCCTACTGAATCAATGGACGCTGCCAATTTGTTCAAGATACCGGTCTAATGCAGATTTCGGAGTTCTTGATTTCAATTGGAGCGAAGTATGGACCAAATGTTGATGTAGAAAAATTATTGCCACATCCTACCACAATATCGCGGAATATTGAAAAAATATATGAAGCAACATTCCTAAATGTTAAACATGAAATCAATGCTGTCTGCAAAAATGGTTTTGGATTAACTTCAGATATATGGACGGACAACTATTTACGGAAAAGTTATATCTCTCTAACTATCCATTATACAAAAAATGACCAATTGATTTCCAGGTTGATAGGTCTTAATTCAATGAATGGGGAAAGATGTACGCGTAAGTAAATTTAAACAGTTATATTACTATTACATAAATGAAAAAATGAATACCAAATGAATCACATATCTTTAATAATTATTTATTTTAGATGATGCCATTAGATTAAAAGCTCAAACTTTACTAGGAAGATATGATTGCAAACTGGAAGATGGAGTTATGGTAACAGACAGAGGTTCCAACATGGTTGCTGTGTTCAATTGTTTTCCACACATATATTGCATTAACCATTTACTTAATAATGTAATCGAAAAGGCTATTAAAAATGTAGAGGAACTAAATGAACTGTGTAATTTATGCTCGAAATTGGTTAAATATTTCAAGAAATCTGGCGATAATTGCAAATTAAGCCAAACATTAAAAAGTCATTGTCCTACACGGTGGAACACAATGTATTACCTTTTGGAATCTGTGGAAAAAAATTGGATGGATGTCAATAATATATTGCAGCAAAAAAATGAGCTTCAAAAAGTCGAAAAAATAAACATAAGCCACATTAAAGAAATTGTGAACGTCATGAGACAATTTGAACAGGCGTCCAAAACTTTAGAAGGAGAAAAATATGCTACATTACATCTAGTTTATGCCTACATCAATGGATTGAGGGACACTTGCATATCAGAAGATGATGATATTGAACTCGTAAAAAAATTTAAGGAAGCATTATTTGAAAATATACAGACAACTGTATTTTTAAATATATCCATGACGCATAAAATTGCACATTTCCTTTTTCCACCCGCGAATAAACTGTTACAATTTTCAAAAGACGAAATGGATAATATAAAATCAAAATGTGCAGAGGAGTTAAAAATTCTCTGGCAAAATGAAGGTGAAGAAATCATGGAATCACCAACATCAACTAAAACATCAGTAATATCATATTTCAAGAATTTTGTATCGCCAACATCAAATCTAACATGGGATGATAAAATAGCTAGAGAAATTCAAACATACCAAAACCTGGATGTTCCCTTCGAAGAAAACTTTAATGTCATCAGTTGGTGGTATTTACATCGAACACAGTTGCCTTTGTTGTATAAATTAAGCTGCAAACTATTGGCTACTCCAGCAAGTAGTGCAAGTTCCGAAAGAGTTTTTTCAATTGCTAGACAATTGTTATCGGAAAAAAGAACGAATCTTTCCTCCAACTCAACCATCTTTTCACAGATTATGTTTCTTCACATGAATACAGACAACATTATTATCTGTGATATAGTTTAAGTATTTATATACATATGTATAAGAAAGTAGTATATAAGTAATTAAGTATATATTTGTATTAAGTAATAATATAAAAAAACCTTGTAAAAAACTTTAAATATTTAATAAAATCTGTTTACTAATAAAACTTAATGCATGTTTCTTTAAATTGTTATAACTAGTAACATTAATAATTTATTTGATCGTAAATAACAATAAGTTTATAAACAATACTTTTAAACGACTGTTTTACTTACGAAATTACTTTATACAGTCATGAACGCACACACACACATATAATTTTAATAAAAAAGAAAACACAATTTTTTTCCTTATTGAAGCAAACAAGTGGTCAAAAGGCTTGTATTTTTTTATACAAGCCTTTGAGAGGCTTGTTTGGTCGCTATCATAGCACACTCATGATTTGTTCATAAAGTTGAAGCACACACGCAGTATTTGTATGGTTTTAAGTGCCTGCAGAGCAGTATTTATTACTCCGCACACACACTGATAACAACACTTGAAAAATATCAAGTGGCTTGTACAGCCTTATAAGACACAGTTTGCAGGGCTCTATAAGACAAGTAGTTTAGGTAGCAACAGAAGTAATATAATGAATAACAGTGTTGTTGTTCTTTGTATATGCAGTCAGTTTGTATATACACACATAAAAAAATAAATAAATATGGAATTGTTGTTGTTTATTTTTTAAAAGCAAAGCCTGCTATGATTGTTTTTTTTTATATATTCAAATTTTCGTAGTTTGAAGAAAATTTAGATTTATATATGTGAAAATATGAAAGCATACGTTAAGGCGAAAATTTTATTATTTGTCGGTAATATGGTAATATGATGTCGATAAGATAGTAAGATGGTAATATGGTAATATGGTGAAGGGTATCAAAGATTCCGCACAGCCGAATCTTTTTTCAATTTCATTTATATGAAGATTTGGCAACTAAAACAACACAGCGGACTCCGCTGAAAATTAAAATTTATTTTTTTATTTTACAACGGATTCTCAAAAGCTCTCATTTTCTCACTCTCCCTCTCTGTTGGTGTTGCCGTTGTTGCAAAATGAATCATATAGGTTTACATTAAATTTATATAAAGGAAAGAGATAAAAAGATTTGCCTTATATTTTTTATGTATGGAATTTAAGAGAGGAAGAAAAACATTTTTTATACATGTAGTTTTGTTGTTGCCAAAAACAAAAAATATAAATAAACAAAAACAAAATGTATATGAAATCCGCTGCTGGACTCCGTCTTCATTTAAGGCCCAACGCAGGTGAAGAAAAGTAGCGTGAAACATTTTGTACAACCAGTCTACAAAAGTAAACGTATCATATGTTTTTGAATATTCATTGTGTAAATAACTTTGTTTTTCGGTTATTTTGTGAACAAAATAAACTACAGGGATGTTAAAAACTTACGCAGCTACGTAAAAATCTATTTTCTGTAGATTTCTGCGATACGCTACCTATAATTTTTGTGTTAAAGCCCAAATTACAATTACGCGTAGTCAGCAACAGTATCAGCAAAAATTATCAGCTGTTCACTGTCAGTTCAACATGATGCTGCCGTTATAATTACAATTCAGCGTAGGCAGCCACAATTTACAACCACTATCTAGCTTTGTTCTACTTGTGCACGCAAAGAAAAAACATGATTCCGAAATGCTCGCGGAAATCAAGTGATGTTCCTAAGTAGTTTATATGGCTAACACAATCAAATTATTGTGTTTTAGACTAAGCTGAATCAATTATTTTTTGTTCTGATCATTTTAACATATGATACTTTGTAATAATATAAAGTCGGTGTACTAAAAGAATAATATGTTTCATAGTAACATATTATTTCAATGAAATATTTGTATGTAATATTTTAATGCGAGGGGTGACAATAATATGCTCGTCTTTATTGTTATCTCTCTTTCGAAATAATTTACTCATTCAGTAATGAAATCTTAAATGTGACGGACGTAAAGTGAATAAAAACGTTTAAAAAAGTTCACAAAATTTTTATTAAAAAACTTTATTATTTTTTAATAACGAGATCCACGGAGTGCTGACGGAGCAAATCATCAATGGCCACATTTCAAATTGGAAATATTTTTCGGTAAGTACAATAAATATCAATAATTCAGTGCGGTCAAATATAAAAATAATAATAAAAAAAATGTATTTCTACAATTTTCTTTTAGGTGTGTGAATGTGAAGATGAATTTTCTTGAACGAAATCGTCCAGTGAAGGCTGTGGTATTTGTTTTTTAATTATTTTCTATTCGCAAAATTTGAATTAAAAAAAAAATAATAAATAAAAATACATTTTAACCGTATGCATAGTATTATGATTGGGGGTATTATAATATTTAATATAGGGATCATGTTATATTTATGCAGTATGGTTGTGAGGACTATCACATATAAATGTTATGATTGTGAGGTCCATATTATATTAATATTGGATAGGACTCTCTTTGTCCCGCTCTCAAACTGAATGCAGCGCAGTAAATTTAGAAACAGGGCTAAATGAAACAGCACTGCAAACTGCCGCTGACCAAATGTAATCAACACCATAACAAACAGTGCATTCTAAATGATCAGCTGATTATTGCAGCACATACTGCTGCTGACTACGCGCTATTGTAATTTGGGCTTAAGTTTTGAGTTTGCATCATATAGACCTACTGGCAGGTCTACATGGTCCCAAAGTTGGACACCTCGGGTATGAACATTTTTAAAAACAATCCTGATTCGTTATATCTGAATCGAATATTCAAATATTTTTTTATGAACGGATTCTACTGGAAGAGATCTACAAAAAACATTGTCATTGGCTTCTGTTAATGCCAAAGGAATTAAAATCTTTGAAATAATTGAGTCTCTCTAATATTTAATTTCGTTCAAACATATATCAAGACTATTTGCTATAAGATAAATAGTTATCGAAATAGCTATCTATCTCTTTCACTTTAACGCCTAAATCAAAACGTCAAATTGGTCATAAGGTCAGAGATGCTACTTCCGTTTTTTTCATAACTTAAATTGAGTTTTCTTTTTTATATTGTCCACGGCCAAGCATAGAGGTAATTGCTGATTCCTGAAATAAAATCCATTTTTTTAATAAATCCTAATTCTGTTGTTTTCTTTTCGTTCTATAATTTCTACTGGGATTTATTTTTTCATTTCTGAGCAAACAAAATAATTAACTTATTTTGTTTACTGGCTTAGAGAAACTCATAGATTTTGATATTCCTCTCCAGCTTTCCAACCCTTATTAGTGAGCTAAACATTGGTCCTTCGAACCGGATTGGAATTTAAAACATTGAGTTTTCTTTTTTATATTGTCCACGGCCAAGCATAGAGGTAATTACTGATTCCTGAAATAAAATCCATTTTTTTAATAAATCCTAATTCTGTTGTTTTCTTTTCGTTCTATAATTTCTACTGGGATTTATTTTTTCATTTCTGAGCAAACAAAATATTTAACTTATTTTGTTTACTGGCTTAGAGAAACTCATAGATTTTGATATTCCTCTCCAGCTTTCCAACCCTTATTAGTGAGCTAAACATTGGTCCTTCGAGCCGGATTGGAATTTAAAACATTGAGTTCTCAGAGATTTCGCAGCAACTGAAGTGTCATCTGCAGTCAAATACATATACAAATCTCTTCATCTACTTATCATTATTAAGGTACGTTTAGTATTTTGCTTCTTTATACTTCAGTGCATTTCTGTCTGTCCGTGGGATCATTGTTTTTTTTTTTTTTTTTTTTTTTTTTTTTCTGCTACATAAAGTAGTAGATATAATAAAAAAAAAAAAATATATATTTGACAAAATAACAAATTAAAAAAAAAAAAAAAACCATAGATAAATAAAAATATAAGAGTGAACATAAATAAACCAAAAAATTAAAGTGAACATAAAAGTGAAGGAAAAGCCAAAAGATTGGGAAGTGTGCAGCATAGGAAAAATAAACAAGCTAAAAAAAAAATAAAAAGGAGTAAATAGAGAAAATTGCCATCAGAGGAGTCATTTATCACCCAGTGCTGCCGATTTCAGTAAGTTTGTCCACAAAATTATATCCTTTTTTTATCATATTTTAACAAAGTTTTAAATCGGTCGGTAGTTTGCGTTCGTCGTGTAGGGTGTATTTTTTTATCCAATTCGCCTTATTCCCGCGTGTTTTTGTTAACCTTTTTTTCAGCTCTTTATGCATTCATATTATGTATGCTCTTTTTAATTTCTCAATATTTTTTCCTAGTTATGTTACTTCATACATTTTTTCCCTTAATTAATTAATTCCCTTAATTATTTACTTCTTCAATTTTTTGCTCTTGAACATTAAAATACTTGTAACTTGTTTTTATTAATTATCGTGTGTTTTACTCCCCTTCTGTAAAACAGAAAACTCTTTATATTTTAAAGAGAAGCGTGATAACTTCTCCTACTTAACATCCATCTCAGAGAGTTACTCTTTTCCTAACTCTTACAACACATCATTCTCTCTTCAGCTATATTGTGGAGTGTAGTGGTGTTGATCTCTTACTCCAAAGAGAAAACACTTTATTTTCCATTTGTTCCAAATTATAAATTGGAAGGAGAGGCGTGTTGTTGTTTAGCATGTAAACTACATAGCCGTGTTCAAGTGATTTTTTCCTTAAAATTTAATTTGCAAATTTAAAAAAAAAAAGAAGAAAAACTTTAATGAACTATAAAACAAATTTCAATCTTTAAAATTTATTTCATACTTTGAGAAATTATTTTGCATAATTTGATTATTAATTTGTTTTATAATTTATTCCATTCACTATAGAAATATTTCATAAAACTTCAAGTTCATCGGATAGTACCTTTTTTAATTATTTTATTACATTCTTTTTTTTAAATTTTAAACCTTTATAAAAAAAAAAAAAAAATAATATATAGGAAAAAAAATCGTTTTCCTTGTTCGAATTTCATTTTGATTGATTAATTTACAATTCAAATTATTTTTCCTTCCCCTCCACCATATAAAACATTTACTGTAAATAATAATAAACGGAAACTCATTTGTTGAGAAACCAAAAGAAAGATTTTTTTTTTGATTTTGTGACAACGAAAAGACCTATTATTTGCAAATAGTTCCAGTTTTTTTTCGTAGCTTTCCCATAAAAGTAGAGTTCAATGAACTTTAGTTAATAACAGCTGATCGTGGTCCAGTGTTTTAAATATATATAGTCAAACATTAGTCAGAATATTGAAAGAGTGAATTCTTCCTTTAGCAAATTTATTTCATAAATGGTTGTCATTTTGAAAATCTAATCCTTATTTGTTAATTTTAACGAATTTGTTCAGCATTCTTTCGAATACTACACTTTTTTCTATTTTTCCTTTTATCGAGTGTATATTTTTCTGAGAGTTTATTTCCTTTTTTTTGGTTACAAGTATTAGCTTAAAACGATGTCATTAGATCATTTTATTCGCTTAGCCGACAGTATTGTCGAGTTCGAAGCCGATCTGAATGATAACCGCTTCCCATTAACTTCACTTTCCGCATTAGATGTTCATAGGTATGAGTTGAAATCAAATTGGACTCGGGTTAAGACTGCATATGAAAATTTTTTGGTTGACGTAGAAAAAGAGTCGAGCGGTAATGAAGATCCAGTAGATCTCGAGTCTTTCAAGCTGAAGTACAAAAATACTTATACAAACTTTCCGAGATTTCCGACTCACTTCGTGAAATTGTCGCCACTCACTCCGATATTCCGTCTCAACCAGTCTGTTCCACACAGGTTACCCCTACTCAGTTCAGGTCTGTTGAATCTCAGGGTCTACATTTACCTCCGATCGAAATCGAAACCTTCAGTGGGGATTATGGCTCCTGGCCAACCTTCCGGGATATGTTCACTGCGGTCATAACTAATTCTCGGGCTAGTAACGTCGAAAAATTATTTTATTTAACGCAGCGAACCAAAGGGGAGGCGAGGGAGATTGTCAAAAAAGTCCTCTTACCCATCAAGGTTTTGATTTAGCTTGGAAGGATTTATGTGCTAGATACGAAAATCGTAGAGTCCTGGTAAATGGACAGTTAAAAATCCTTTTTAATCTTCAGCCCATAACATCCGAATCTGGGAAATCTTTAAAACAAATTCAAAGAGATATTAACTCATGTATTTCCATTTTAACTTTATATAATATAGACGTGAAAAGTTGGGATCCAATATTTGTCTTTTTGTGTACAAATCGTCTTCCTGAAAACACATTGACATTGTGGGAACAGGAGCTGAAAGACAAAACTTCTATACCAAAGTGGTCCGCTTTAGATGAGTTTTTAACCAATCGCTACAGAACCTTAGAGTCGGTTTCAGAAATTCGAAACTCAGGAAATGCTAAAACAAATGACTCTAAACCAAAATCCAATTCCAACTCAACGTCTAGTAAAAAAGTTAATAGTTTCCAAGTTAATGTCACTAGTCCAAAATGTCAATTATGTCCTAAAGAAAACCACGCTATACGAAAATGTCCAAAATTTTTGTCGATGGACTATCACCAGAGGGTTACAGAGATTAAGAAAGAGGGCCTCTGCTTAAATTGCTTTTCAAAAACTCACACTGTTAAAAATTGCACGAGCAAGCATAGCTGCTATAAGTGCAACAAGAGACATAACACACTTCTACATAAAGAAGCAGAATCTCCAAATGTGTCTGTTCAAAATCCAGCTGCAAGCAGAAGCTCTAGTCTGAATCCTAATTTTACTCCTTATATTCACCCTACATCCGCTAATGTACAGTCCACAAATCCTTCAACTTTTGGTGTAGTACAATCTTGTTTCGCAACCAACTCTAAGTGTGTTTTGTTAGGAACGGCTTTAGTAGATATTTGTCACTTGGGTCTGAGATACAAGGCTCGTGCGTTGATAGATTCAGGGTCTGAAGGCACTTTTATATCCGAACGCTTATTCAACTTATTAAAGCTTCCCTTTGAACGTGCTAATGTTCAGATTTCCGGTTTAAATAATTCAGTTTCTGCGAAAGTTCAACGTCAATGTTCCTTTGTCCTTGGTAGTGACTTTGATAAGGAAATCAGTATTCAAGCTACTGCCCTTGTCGTTCCCCATCTATCGGAAAACCTTCCTTCTCATACAATTGCGCGTACTGCCTTTTCCAATCTTCCAGACATTCAACTTGCTGATCCCAATTTTTATTGTAGCTCTAAAATTGATGTTTTGATTGGTGGCGATATTTTCCCAAATATCATTTGTTCTGGGATAAGGCATAAAGTTTGCGATTCATTAATAGCACAAGAAACAGTTTTCGGCTGGATTCTCACTGGTCCTATTTCCCATTCTTCCTTTTCAGCCTCCAATATAACATCCCATTTCTGTGAAATTTCTTTGGACAAAGAAATTTCACGCTTTTGGGAGGTGGAGAATCTTCCGAAGAAGAACTTCATGTCCTCATCCGATCAAGCGTGCGAAGATCTATACATTCGCACAACCAAAAGGGATTCTAGCGGTAGATATATAGTAGCCCTTCCTTTTAAGGAAGACTGTTCAAATATAGGTCAGTCTAGGTCTAGTGCAATGGCACAATTTTTCCGGAATGAGGCTAGGTTAATACGAACTCCAGACTTTAAAATCGAGTATGATAATGTTGTTAGAGAATATGAAGAACTTGGTCATATGGTTAAAGTCAATTCTCCTAGTCATTCTGAGACCAATAATGTGTACTATCTTCCACACCATGCGGTTATTAAGCCTGATAGTGTTTCTACGAAAGTCCGTGTAGTCTTTAACGCGTCTTCACCTTCTTCCAATGGCCTTAGTTTGAATTCCATTCTCCATGTAGGTCCGATTCTGCAAAACGATTTAACAATACTGATTCTTAGATGGAGATTCTTTCGATTTGTGTTTAATGCAGATATACAGAAAATGTATCGACAGATTCTAGTTGATTCAAAACATACTCCATACCAACGAATTTTATTCAGGGAAAAACCAGAAAATCCAGTCCAAGATTATGAGTTGAAAACGGTAACATTTGGGGTGAATTGTGCACCGTATCTTGCCATTCGCACGCTTCTACAACTCGCAGAGGATTCTAAAGAAGTTTATCCGATTGCGAGTTCTATTATCCGAAAATCTATGTATGTAGATGATGTTTTGGCTGGGGCTCACACTAAACAGGATTCCATTAAGGCTAAAAACGAACTGATTCGATCCCTACAATCCGGCGGGTTTGTACTTAGGAAATGGACTTCCAATTCCAGGCAGACCTTCCTCCAGAACATTTAATACATGAAAATTTTTTGAAATTCGAAGACAATAGTTCAGCAAAAACGCTAGGTGTCAGATGGAACGCGTGCTCGGATGAATTTTACTTTGTAGCAAGTCAATTTCAACTATCTTCAATATATACAAAAAGAGAAGTTCTATCAAGAATTGCTAGGCTTTTTTATCCAGCTGGTTGGTTGTCGCCATGCACTATTCTAGCAAAAATTCTAATGCAGAAGATTTGGATGGATGGAACTGAGTGGGATGAAGTCCTTTCTCCAGATACTCTTGAGCAGTGGAAGATATTCGAATCCAATTATTCATCAATAAATTCCATACGTATTCCTCGGTGGATTGATTATATTCCTAATTCTGAAGTCCAATTCCATGGATTTTGTGACGCATCCGAAAAAGCCTACGCAGCAGCACTTTATATCCGAATATCGACAGGTAATTCCATAAAGACACATCTGATATCATCCAAAACTAAAGTGGCTCCTATTAAAACTCTGTCTATTCCAAGACTTGAGCTTTGTGGAGCAGTCCTTTTGGCAGATATGATAGATAGTTTGTTGCCAAGATTGGAAGTAGAGAAGTATACTATATTCTGCTGGACGGATTCAACAATTGTCCTCTCCTGGCTAGCTAAACCACCATGCACCTGGCTTACTTTCGTCGCAAACCGAGTTTCAAAAATTACTCAAATTGTGCATTTCTCCCGATGGAATCATATTAATTCTGAAGCAAATCCAGCTGATTTAGCGAGTCGTGGTCTTTGTCCACAAGACCTGATTAGCAACGACTTGTGGTGGTTCGGGCCACACTGGCTAAAAGGTGTAACGTCTGCATGGCCCAATTATAAAATTTCAAATCTTCCGAATACCGATTTAGAAATTAAACCTATTCGTGTTCATTTTTCTTACTTTTCAGATTATGAGGATTTATTGGACAGATTTTCTTCCTTTTCAAAAGCAATGCGCGTAATGGCATATGTTTATAGGTTTTTCTATCGTACTCATCCTAGATTTCGTTCCAGTTTCTATAAAGAATCCATTCAGCTCTCCAATTCCGAAATTGTTTTAGTTCGTGAACGTCTTATATCTGTGTGTCAAATGGCTGCATATCCAAATGAATACAGGGATCTTTCTTCCAGACAAGTTGTTTCTTCATCCAGCATCTACTGAACCTTAATCCGTTCTTAGATCCAGAAGGGTTAATACGTTCCTGCGGAAGACTTGAGTCATCTCCCTCGTTGTCCTATAACGAAAGATATCCAATAATTATTCCTTATAACTCCCAATATTCACGACTTCTCGTAAAATTTATACATGACATAAGTCTACATGGTGGCAACCAATTAGTTCTACGACTACTTCGTATGCAGTATTGGATTCCAAAGGCTAAAAATCTTATCAAAGCCGTAATCAACAATTGTAAAACTTGCGTGATATATAAGAAAAGATGTCAGAGACAGATTATGGCAGCATTACCAGCAGAGCGTTGCGAAATTACGCGTCCATTTGTGAATACGGGGCTAGATTTTGCCGGACCTTTCGACGTCAAAAGCTATTCTGGTCGAGCTTGTCGAATAACAAAAGGTTACGTTTGTGTATTCGTATGCTTCTCCACAAAAGCAATCCACTTAGAGGCTACATCCGACCTCTCGACTTCAGCATTCCTCGCTTTTGTATCACGTCGTGGTTGTCCGTTAAATTTATATTCAGACAATGGCACTACCTTTGTTGGTGCCTCCAAGATCATCGCAAAGGAATTTCTCCAAACCTGTCAACAACGTACTCAAGCTAGTTATGCACTTCAGAATATTACCTGGCATTTTATTCCAGCAGGTGCTCCACATATGAGTGGACTGTGGGAAGCTGGAGTCAAAAGTTTCAAGACTCATTTCCGTAAAGTCGCAGGTTCCTACAAATATACTTACGAAGAATTATCTACATTATTATCCAAGATTGAAGCTTGTCTTAACTCCAGACCGATCTCTCCTATGTCCACTAACCCTACTGATCTGTGTGCTCTTACTCCGGGGCACTTCCTTATTGGGACTCCAATTCTATCACCAGTCGATCCACAGGTTAATGATTCAAATGTTTCAATATTAAATCGTTGGCAAAGATTAAAACTTATCCACCAAAATTTTTGTATGCGGTGGAAGAATTAATATTTGAAAGAATTACATAAAAGAATAAAATGGCAACGACCAGAGCCAAATCTACAAGAAGGCGCACTGGTCGTGATAAAAGAAGAAAACATCCCACCAAACTCATGGCGCCTTGGCAGGGTCCAAAAGGTTTATACTGGTTCTGACAATCGAGTACGCGTGGCTGATGTACTTACACAAAGGGGAGTAATAACTCGCCCCATTGTAAAACTCATCGTTCTGCAAGCACCGTCCTAATCTTCGGCTTTCCTTTCACTCACTTACTCTATTCTATTATTTATTTCATTTCCAGATCAACATGCCTAAAATTGCTTCAAACTCGAAACCCTCCGCTCAAGGATTGCCCAAAAAATACAATTCGTTTCTGTGCCGAATCTGTGAACGACCCCATCCTCTACGTACTTGTAGAAAGTTCTTGGCCATGAATATGAACGATCGTATTCGTGCAGTTCGCAAGCATAAATATTGCACAAATTGTCTTGCACATGATCATTCGCAGGGTACATGTTTTTCTAAGCATGGTTGCAAACATTGTCATAAGTTCCACCATACTTTGTTACATATACATTCTAGATTAAGCAAAGACATATTACCTCGGCGCTCTCGTTCACATTCACCACCACGGACTTCCTCATCCAAAACCCGTAAGTCTCCTTCGTCCAAGTTAAAGAAAGAAGACATGCTACCGTCGTCTTCAAAAGCATCCACGTTGACAGCGATTTTGCGTCAAAATACACTAGTCCTTTTACCCACAATTCTTGTAAAAATCGCTTCAACAACTTCCCATGCAAGATGCTTGCTTGATTCTGGATCTCCGGTCAGCCGAGTATCCAAAAAGTTGGTCGACAACTTAGACCTAACGGCATTCAGTTTACATGACGAAACTATTTGTCCAATCACCCTAAAATCCAGATTCGATTCGTCATCGAAAATTGAAGGAACATTTAGAGTAGATAATCGGATATCTCTGAAAACTCCGTCTGATTCCCTTCCTGAAACGTATAAAAGGAACTTCCAAGATCTTTTCCTAGCCGACTCCAAATTTTACGAATCAGCTGCGATCGACATTGTTATCGGAGCCGACATCTATCCAAAAATCCTACGGGAAGGGGTAATTTCAAGAACGGGCTTTCCCACAGCTCAAAGCACCATTTTTGGTTGGACTATATATGGTCCTTGTTCACTCTAATTAGAAATGCACTTTCGGCAGAGCAAAATACCAAACGTATCAAATTTATATACATATATTTTTATAATATTACCAATTTTTCCATTTTCCTCATATACTATTCTGTATTGTAATATTTGAATTAATAATGAATTATATATACATATGTTAAATTAAGTTTTTTATTCCAGAAGAAGCATCTTTGACAGACCAATTGGACATCGCCACCTGCTTATTTTTTTGCATATATCCTGCAAGGCGGGCGGTAATGTTAATGCCAAAGGCCTTAAAATCTTTGAAATAATTGAGTCTCTCTAATATTTAATTTCGTTCAAACATATATCAAGACTATTTGCTATAAGATAAATAGTTATCGAAATAGCTATCTATCTCTTTCACTTTAACGCCTAAATCAAAACGTCAAATTGGTCATAAGGTCAGAGATGCTACTTCCGTTTTTTTCATAACTTAAATTGAGTTTTCTTTTTTATATTGTCCACGGCCAAGCATAGAGGTAATTGCTGATTCCTGAAATAAAATCCATTTTTTTTAATAAATCCTAATTCTGTTGTTTTCTTTTCGTTCTATAATTTCTACTGGGATTTATTTTTTCATTTCTGAGCAAACAAAATAATTAACTTATTTTGTTTACTGGCTTAGAGAAACTCATAGATTTTGATATTCCTCTCCAGCTTTCCAACCCTTATTAGTGAGCTAAACAGCTTCAAATATACAAATTTTGACCTACCTTGGTGAAGTTTTTTCATATAGCGGGTCCAAACTTCACCCGATTTTCTGGAAATAACAAAATTATTTAATTATTTAACAAATAACAAAATTATTTAAAAAAAAATTGCAAAAATCATTACAGAATCAATAGTTATATGCATTTGAATCTGAACTTTGAAAAAAGTGGATTTTTCACAATTTTTTTTTTTTTTTTTTTTTTGTCAAAAAGTAGTTACATTCTGTTTTTGTTATAAAAAAATTTTCTTAAGTAACATATACAATATTTGTATTTTTCTGAAAGATCTCTATAGAAAATTGTGTGAAGGAAAATAAGTTGTAAACATTTTTTTCCTGAGATAACCAGGGTCTCCCAAATTCGACCTATTTTTTTCATGATTTTTTAAATTTTCGCATCAATTTCTCAAATTGCAAAGCTGGAATTAAGAAAAAGTTATATTTTTAACTTAGATTAATGTGTTTTTAAGTCTCTAGTAGTAGAAATTTTTGCTCCCCCGATATATTTTAGAAAGTTTTTTGTGAATTGCGGGCTTTTTGTTAATAAATGCATAAAAGCAAATAATACCTAAAACTAAGCACCAACAAATCTACTCGGGTATAAAATTTCATTCAAAAATAACCACTAACAAAAATTTTATTGCCAAATTAAAAATGAATAATATGTACAAAATCAGAAATCAGTCCTTTCTCGGTGTTTTTTGCAAAAAGTCTTCAACAAATTATCGTATTATAAATATTTTCATATATATTTTAAGAAGACGATTTGAGAAATCATGAAAAAAATAGGTTAACTTTCGGAAAAATATAAATACTGTATATGTTACTTAAGAAAAATTTTTTATAACTAAAAAAGAATGTAACTACTTTTTGACAAAAAAATTGTGAAAAAATCTAATTTTTTCAAAGTTAAAATTCAAATGCATATAACTTTTTATTCTGTAATGATTTTTACAATTTTTTTCCTTACATAATTTTGTTATCTTTTGTTAATAAAATAAAAAATATTTTCAAAAAATCGGGTGAAGTTTGGACCCGCTATAATGAAAAAACTTCACCAAGGTAGGTCAAAATGTAAAAATTTTTATCTTTGAAACCGAATATCTAGTAAACTAAAAGAGATAAGATATGTTTTTTGTAGATCTCTTCCAGTAGAATTCATTCATATAAAAATATTTGAAATCGATTCAGATATAACGAATCAGAACTGTTTTTTTTTTTTTTTTTTCATTGAACTTGGATCATCCGTTCGGAAATTCTAGATTTATTTCCATTTTATTTTTTAAATGGGACACTGTGCACCATACAACAAAAATTAAAAAAAAATTTTCTCATACAAAATAAATTCTATATACATGGGAAAATATAGACTTAATATAGTATAACTGCGTTAGTTTTTCATTTAGTGTTAATGTCTTTTAAAAAAGAAGGACATTAAAATTTTGAAGTTAATATTAAATTTTAATACTTTATTATTATATTGTGATATGGATATCAAATGAAAGAGGAGAATTTTGGCATTATAACGAATAACTTTTTTTGAAAATATTCTAAATGAAAGTTGCAAAAAAAAGTCCTTCAAATATTTCATCTTTTAATGTACTTAAAACTTTCCATTATCAAGTTTTAAGTACCAAAATGTTATGGTTTTAATCATAGATTATAATATAGATATGAAGATCTGTTGTCAAAGAATGTATTAGTAAAAAATTCCATTGAAAACAAAAAGAATTGTAGTACATGTGCCTTTTCGAGTAATTTTTTTCAATTGAGTGTTTTTGAGCTTCATATCTATGTATATCAATAATCTATAGTTTTAATAACATAGATATAAAGGACCCCCTCAATTCTCTGAAGGCTATTTCAGCTGAAAATTTTGATAGAATAAATCAGCAAAGAGTTCATCTTCATTTTGTGCAATATATCCCAGTACCCATATGGATTTATTGTATTTATAATATGATAAATAGGACATTTGAATTTATTAAAAGCATTCCCAAAACTTTATATTTTCACTTCACTCTGAAACAATAATATTTTTGAATTTAACGTGGAATTTTGTCCCTACAGGGTGGCGATATGAAAATTTTGCTGTATAAACTATATATATATATACAGTGTTGGAAAAAATAATAGGGACGACCCTTACTTTCGCAAACAGTTTCTTTATATTAAGTTTTCTTTTTGGGGTCCCGCTATTTAACTGTTCCTAAAATAACGGAATTTCATTATTTGATTACTTTTTCTCTTTTGCGTTTTCATTTTATATTTATTTGCAAAAAAAAAAAAATCAGTGAAGTTGTAATTTCAATTGGAAAAAATAATAGGGACGCACTACAAAAAATTACCATTAGTCAATAAAAATTAATATCTTTAATATAAACATATTAAAAATCCGTAAAGCAAAGTTTATGTGATTAATTTAATCATATTGGTTCCGTGTTTATGATTTATGTCTTCGGTAAATAAATTTAATAATGGGTTGTGGTGTTCATTGTACTGAATTTCAAAAAAATGATATTCTTAAATTAAATTCGGACGGGTTATCAATTAGAAAAATTGCACAGATAATGAAGTGTTCCAAAACTTAATTATTCAATGCCAATCATTCGAAAAAAAGTCATGAAACTAGAGGTAGAAAGCGTAAGACGTCAGCGCGTTTTGACCAACGTTTAGTTCGACTTTCCAAAAATAACCCCTGTAATGGAGTGGCCGTCCCAATCACCGGACTTAAACCCCATTGAACATCTTTGGGGAGTCCTCAAAAATAAAATTGGTAGCTTTAAATCAAAAAATAAACAAGAGTTGTGGGAAAAAATTCAAGAAACCTGGTACTCAATTCCGCCCGAGGTATGTGCGAATCTTGTGGGATCTATGAATCGCCGTTGTCAGGAGGTTATAAAAATGAAAGGATCTTCAACCAAGTATTGAAAAAGTATTTGGAAATGATGGTAATGTAACAAAAAAAAAAAAAAAAATATATATATATATATATATATATCTTATATCTATATATATAAAAGAGTAACGTGACTGACTGACTGATTCATCATCCCACAGTCCAAACGGCTGAAGCTAGAGAGACGAAATTTGGAACGTAGGTAGGTCTCCCACCATATAGATCCACTAAGACGGGATTTTTGGAAATTCGAATGTTTAGGGGGTAAAAACGGGTAAAATCAATAACCTTATAACTCGTAAACTAATAATGATACAAAAAAAGTTGAATAGTTATCGTTATTCATTTAAAAAATAATTGGACAGGTGTCTGGTACTTTTTTGAAAATCGGCCGTTTTAGGGAGAAAACGGGTAAAAACTGTATTTTGGTACTTTTTTGGCACCATATGTATCTTTGAAACCAATCAATATAGAGATAAAATTTATATCGTATTCATAACTTATCAAAAAATGAGAAATACAAATTTGGTACTTTTTAGAAATTCAAACGTTTAAGGGGTAAAAATCGTACATATTTTTGGTACTTTTTTCATAAAACATTCTTTTTTTATGTTTATTGAAATATTCATATGAGTATTTTAATATGGGATACCACTACAATTTAGAAATTTATTGGAATACAATTTTTGATACTTCGATGGGTGAAAAAAAAGTACCAAAAAAGGGGTAAAGGCGGGAAATTACATTTTATTCAAACTTAATAATGATTTTTCAATTACATTAAACATAGAAACATGAAATTAAGAAAACGTAGATAGGAATTCACAAGTACCACAATTCACAATTTGTGGTACTTAAAGATACGTGGTCCTTTGGGTAAAAATTCAAGAGGATGGACTTTGTGGTATTTTTTTTTTTTTTTTCATTTTCTGTAATATTTAACCTAGAAATATGAAAATAAATACGCATGGTCCGATGTTGTAAAGAATTCACAAGGGGGACTTTATGGTACTTTTTCGTTCTTCTAATGGTACTTTTTGAATTTTCTATAATTATGAACCGAGAAACATGAAATTAGGGATATGTGGTCCTTAGTTAATGAGAATCCATAAGAGGGGACGTTGTGGTACTTTTTTGCTATTTTAATGGCACTTTTTGAATTTTCTATTATATTTAACTAGAAATATGAAATTAAGGACATGAAGTGCTAAGTGAATGAGAATCCATAAGAGAGAACTTTGTGGTACTTTTTCGTTCTTCTAATGGTACTTTTTGAATTGTTTATAATATTTAACACAGAAACATAAAATTAAAGATATTTGGTCCTAAATGAATGAGAATTTATTAGAGGGGACTTTGTGGTACTTTTTTGTTCTTCTAATGGTACTTTTTGAATTTTCTATAATATTTAACCCAGAAACATGAAATTAAAGATATGTGGCCTTAAATGAATAAGAATCCATAAGAGAGGTTTTTGTGGTACTTTTTTGTTCTTCTAATGGTACTTTTTGAATTTTCTATAATTATGAACCTAGAAACATGAAATTAAGGATATGTGGTCCTAAATGAATGAGAATTCATTAGAGGGGACTTTGTGGTACTTTTTTGTTCTTCTAATGGTACTTTTTGAATTTTCTATAATATTTAAAGTAGAAACATAAAGTTAAATATGCATGGTTCTATGTGAGAAAGAATTTACAAGAAGGGTCTTTGTGGTACTTTTTTGTTCTTCCAATAGTAATTTTTTAATTTTCGGTAATATTTAACCTAGAAACATGAAATAAGCATATGTGGTCCTAAATGGATGGGAATTCATAAGTTCTTCTAATGGTACTTTTTTAATTTTCTATAATATTTAACCCAGAAACACGAAATTAAAGATATGTGGTCTTAAATGAATAAGAATTCATTAGAGGGGACTTTGTGGTACTTTTTTTGTTCTTCTAATGGTACTTTTTGAATTTTCTATAATTATGAACTTAGAAACATGAAATTAAGGATATGTGGTCCTAAATGAATGAGAATTCATTAGAGGGGACTTTGTGGTACTTTTTTGTTCTTCCAATGGTACTTTTTTAATTTTCGGTAATATTTAATCTAGAAACATGAAATAAGGATATGTGGTCCTAAATGAATGGGAATCCATAAGAAGGGACTTTGTGGTACTTTTTTGTTCTTCCTACGGTACTTTTTTAATTTTCTATAATTCTGAATCTAGAAACATGAATTTAAAGATATGTGGTCCTAAATGAATGAGAATTCATAAGAAGGGACGTTGTGGTATCTTTTTTCGTTCTTCTAATAGTACTTCTTGAATGTTCTGCAATTTTCATCCTTAGAAACATAAAATTGGAAATGTAAGGTCCTAAGTGAATCAGAAACCTTTAAATGGATTTTGTGGTCCTTTTTCTTTACTCTAATATACTTTTTCGTAATTCTGATATTTATTTTTCATTATTCTAAGATTATAAACCTGAAATTGAAGAGATATTGTTAATTATGGATGGCATAACACCATTATTAAAAATGTTCCCAAGGGAGTTAAGAACCTTAGTTTAAATTCATTATATAGTGTAGTTTTTATAAAAAATTTCCGCTGACGAAGTAGCGGGTTTACAGCTCGTATATATATATATATATATATATATATATATATATATATATATATATATATATATATATATATATATATATATATAGATAATAGGGACACTTAATGTTTTGGGCAATTATCAAACAATTTTAACCTGGCTGAAACTGACTTAAATCCTTAATTAGTTTTGTGGTAATGATATTTTAAACAAATTGGTTACAGATCTGAACTCACAAGACTTCAAACTAATAGAGGTGCAAAATTTTATCACAATAGGTTTCTTTTTATAACCATGATTGTTGTTCAAAGTTCAAGAATATAGAAAAACTGATAAAAACTACTTAAGTTTTTACCATTCTTCTAAAATTTTTGTTCGCGCGTTTATACTTTATGATCTTACTCTATCATAAGTAAACTTATTGGACTTCCATCATTGATGTTGTTCAGACTTTCAACAACTAAATACAGGGTAGTAAAGTTTTGATGACAAAATTTTTTGATATTTTAAATTTTTCAGTTTTTTGGGCGCGGTCTGTACGCCCCTCAACCGAATACAAAAATTGGGATAGGGATTGATACATATTGTAATTGTGCGTATTTTGCGCTATATCCGATTGATGTGCCCAAAATGGTCAACGTAGTAGATAGTCTCAAAGTCTGGAAAACAAGAGCGAAAATTTTTGAAAAAGTCAGTTTTTCGCGAGGCACATTCACATTTTCATATGGAATTGCTTGGATTACTGCGTGAACTTAGTTTTTTGTCATTTTACATAATAAAATCGGAGGAGCATTAAAAATAAATTTAAAACAAAAATTTTATGGACTTTTTGAAAATTATGTAAAAATTGCACTTTTTGTTTTTGTATTTTTATATAGAAAATTGCAATTTAAACAAATGTTAGATACATGGATATAAGATTGGCGATAAATATAATTGATTGGGATCATAAATTTAAGTCAAATGTCGTTAATAATTGAAAACGGGACACTTGTCAAAACACATTTCGCTAAGGCACATCGTGTGGACAGCATGAAAGTAATTATAATTGACATAATTAGTAGGTGTTTGTCATGGTTAATGAAAATTCGGAGGCGCATCAAATAAAAGGATCACAATATTAAAAAGCATTTCTAAGTAATAAACTCTAACAAAATATATTTTCAATCAATATATGGAGAAATAACTAAATTCGATCAAAATTTTTCATAAAATTTCTAAAAATTGCGATTTTTATTGAAAAGAAAATTTTTAAAATTTTACTAGGAAACCATAAAATATACTGTACTAATACCATCAATCATTGAAAATACCATACATTTTATTTGAATAATTCAGTAGGTTTCGATATTACGTGTAATTTTGACCAGAAATGTACATAAACTTTTAGATTGTAAAAAATTTTATATGTTCAACTTTAAACCACCATAACCCCCTCACATGAAATGATTAACGCGAACTGATTCTACATGCATTCGAGTCACTTTATATGTATACAAAAGGATTTTAATGTGCCATCAAAAAAAAAAAATAATATTTTTTTGAAGGGCTAAAATCTAAAATTTTTGGTAATTGGCCATATATATATATATATTTGTAAGTTAGTAACTCATGAAAAATAATCGTGATTAATGAAACTAATTGCAAATAAAAAGTACAGCGTTGCCACTTTCTTTTACTTTCATAAAATTTTCGATGTAATAGTTTCATTCTTCCCATCTGGCAAGACAAAAAAGGAAATATATTTCTTAGTGCAATTTGCGTACAAACAGTGAATTATTTATTTGCAAGTTATTTTTATTTGCAATAACCGCGCGTATAAACGTAATAATTATCTAACAAATTAGTTTTCATTTCGCCAAAAAATATTATGTCTCCATTTTTTTTCGCGTGTACTTTCTTAAAATCAGTATCTTAAAATTTTGTATATGCATTGATGGAATTTTCTGGCAATTTTTTTCGCAAATTTGTTTTACACAAGACAAAGCCAAACTGTTTGCGGACCTACTTCATTAAATGAAGGGGTTCTTTTTTGCCAATACAATAATTCTCCTTTCCGCTTCTAGGGTTCTCTTAACGAGTTCTTTTTTAGATAAGGCCCTTTGCGCAAAATTTAGATGTCTTCCTGAGCCCATATTTGCCATTTTAAGCAACGACTTTGCAGTTTGTGGCCAGGAAGTGGCAACGCTGTACGTTTTACTTGCAATTAGCTTCACTAATCACGATTATTTTTCGTCAGTTACTAACTTACAAATATAGTACTAACTCACTGTTTATACAGCAAAATTTTCATAACGCAATATTTTTAATAGCGAGTAAATAGTGCGTATAAACGTAATATGTATCTATTTTTATGAGCAAAAATTTTTGGTATTTAAATCGAAAACGTATGGGTAAATTAATTTTTATGCATGCAACAATCATAGTATAATTATAAAGTATACTCGCAAGAACAGCTGTTTTACAATTTTTTATTGACATACAAATTGTTTTTGTATTCCTACCCCTCTATAAATGAAGATTAGTATGTTCTTATATGATTCCCTAAATATTACATCTCAATGTTTACATTTACGTGAGCTGGAGCATTTTCAAAACACTTCTGAAATTACGTATTTCTTTCAATATGATTATCAAAATTTTAGTTATAAGGAAATTAACTTTAAATTTTAATGGTGACTTTAAATTTAAATAATTATTTGTCTCTTTTCGGAATCGCGGAATATTTAGATTTTACTAACATTTTTTATATTTTCTTTGTTCAAACATATAATTTTATATGTATATTTCGGAAATTTTTCTAAAAATATTAGGTTTTAATCTACCATAGGAATAGTCTATCCTGCTACTCATAGTATAATAATAAAGTACTCGCACATCTACAAAAACAACAATTGCTTGTATTTTGTTAGTGTAAAACTACTGCCCACAATGTCAAAATGCTTTGAACGGAAAAATGAGAGAATGAAGGAGAGCAAGAGTAAAAAAAACTCGAAAAAAAATTTTACATATGAATACAAAAACAATTTGACAGTACCGCGAGGTTTGCCAATGAAAAAATTGTAAAACAGCTGTTTTTACGAGTATACTTTATAATTATACTATGCCTGCTACCATAGTATAATAATAAAGTATACTCGTAAGACCAGCTGTTTAACAATTTTTTCATTTGCAAACCTCGCGGTACTGTCAAATTGTTTTTGTTTTCACATGTAAAATATTTTTTGAGTTTTTTTCTCCTGCTCTCTTTCGTTCTCTCATTTTTCCGTTCAAAGCATTCTGACATTGTGGGCAGTAGTTTTACAATAACAAAATACAAGCAATTTTTGTTTTTGTAGATGTGCGAGTACTTTATTATTTTACTATGGCCTGCTACTATTGAAGATAACACGTAATTAACCCATTAAGTGCTAAGGGTCAATTTTATGCATTTAGTTCACAAAAGGTTAAATTTACAATTTTTGCAAATAAGTCGCATGGAACTACTTATTACACTTAAATATTGATAAATTTAGCAAAAACATAATAAGTTCATTTAAAATCGTAATAATAATTGAATAAAAAGGAGCCTTTGAAATTTAGCCGCTATTTGACATGAATTTACAGCTTTTTATACCCTTCACCACAGGTGTAAAGGGTATATATAAGTTTGTTATTCCGTTTGTAATTCCCACAATTTTCGTCGGAGAGCAAAAAAGTTTACATTTTCGGGATCCTTGTAAGAAATGATGACGATAGGACCATGTCCGTCCGTCCGCCCGTGTGTCGGTTGAAATGGCGTTTATAAGGCCAACGATAACTGACATATATAATATATATGTCAAACGATCAGAAATGCTATCGAAAATTTTGCTATTGGAATTCAGCAAGATCGGTTCATACAATGCGGAGATATGTTAAAAAAAACCGGTTTTTAGAACCGGTTTTCCAGTTTCTGAAGCCTCTGTATATACTAGTGACTTCGTTTTTACAAAGAATTCTCGGACATTTTTTTCTGATTTTTTGTTCTGAAAAAATGAAATAAATCGGTTCAATAATAACTGAGATATCGGACAAAACGCATTTTTTATTTTTTAAAGCCCTGGTTTAAGCTATAGATTTTTATTTTTATACAAATCAGTCACAAATATTTTTATAAAATTTCGGTTTTTTGAATCAGCAGGATCAGTTTATAAATGGCGGAGATATGCTTTAAAAACCGGTTTTTGGAACCGGTTTTTCAGTTTCTGAAGCCTCTACATACACCAGGTACTTCGAATTTTTAAAGGGGGCTCGGAAATTATTTTCTGAATTTTTGTTCTGAAAAAATGAAATAAATCAGTTCAGTAATAACTGAGATATCGGGGAAAACGATTTTTTTTATTTTTGAAGCCCTTGTTCAAGCTACAGATTTTTATTTTTATATAGTTCAGTCATAAATGTTTTTACAAAATTTCGTTTTTTTTTTAATAAACCAAATTCGTTCATAATCAACAGAGTTATGGTCCAAAAACAAATCTGTTAAGAATATAAATACACACACAAACATGTATATTAAGCATTGTAATGACTATTAGTGACGTTTTTTTGTTTTTTGTATAGACAAGTAGTTTAGTTAGAAACAGCAGTAATATAATGAATAACAGTTTTGTTGTTGTTCTTTGTATATGCAGTCTGTACAAAAATAAATAGATATGGAATTGTTGTTGTTTATTTTTTTTTAAACTAAAACATATCTGTTAAGAATATACATAAATACATACACAAACATGTATATTGTTGTTCTTTGTATATGCAGCCAGTTTGTATATACACACATACAAAAATAAATAAATATGGAATTGTTGTTGTTGTTTATTTTTTAAAAGCAAAGCCTGCTATGATTGTTTTTTTTATATATTCAAATTTTCGTAGTTTGAAAAAAATTTAGATTTATATATGTGAAAATATGAAAGCATACGTTAAGGCGAAAATTTTATTATTTGTCGGTAATATGGTAATATGATGTCGATAAGTAAGATGGTAAAATGTAATATGGTGATGGGTTTCAAAGATTCGGCACAGCCGAATCTTTTTTCAATTTCATTTAAATTTTTTTTGACAAAAAATTTAAAAATTGTGTATACTGTTGATTGAAAACTATATTTTTGGAGGTATTTTAAACATGGTCCAGCTCACGTAAATAAAGTAATTGAACAGAAATATTTTGGGAATTAGCTTAAAACATATCAATCTTTAATTTTAGGTGGGGTACATTCGCAACTTTTTTTGTCCCCATACAAATCACTTCACTTTAATATATGTTTATATGATTGTACTTAAAATTTAGATAGAAGTAACCCTTTTTATACCCACCATCAAAAAGATGGGTGGTATATTGATTTTGTCATTCCGTGTGTAACATGTCGAAAAAATCATTTAAGATCACATAAAGTATATATTCTCTGGGTCCTGGTTAGGTTCTGAGTCGAGGTTCTGAGAAAGCAGGATATAGCTCGAATGGGACAACCTAGGGAGATAAATTTGGCTCAAATATTTATCTTATATGGGGTTTGTTTGGGATTAAAAATGGGCAAAATCGGTTAATAAACAAAAAAGTTATGGGCTAAATACTAGAAACACAGGGTGTCCGTTTTGGCTTCATCTGCTGATATCTCTTTAACAAAAACATGTACGACAACGAAATTTTGTACAGATAGTTCGAGGGTCGATATAAACTTGGAAATTAAAAATGAGCATAGTCCGCCCACTTTACCGTCCACCTCCCATATGAGGTTAAATGTCAACGAAATTTTAGACAAATAGTTCAAAGATCAATTTAAACTTTAAATGGTCCGCCCACTTTACCGCCCACCTTCCATATAACTTAAAATTTGAAAATTTTGGAGGTGGGTATATAGATTCGGCCAGGCCGAATATAACATTCTCGCTTGTTTAAATTAAAATATATTCAGAAAAAGTATTTAATATATGAACATTCGTAAAAATTAATAATTTGCGATAATTCATCGAAACAGAATTATTAGAGATATTTACGATAACTTATAAAAACGAACGTTCACTTCAGTGAAAAATTATAGGTATTTTTCGAATTTAAATGTACGAGAACTTGTCGTATATTAATGAAAAAGTGAACATTCATTTTAATGAATAATTTTCTGTAATTTTTCGTACACAGAAAGAAGTTTGTTCATAAATATAAAAATTTTGCTTCATAGATTTTAGTTCATAATATTTAAGAATAATTTCTTAAATATTAAAACTTTTTTCTATATGAATCAAAAGTCAAGAAGACTTAAACAAATTGTTTAAATTTTATTTAATATTTTCATTTGGAAAGAAATGTTTGAAATTTTCTTTGGAAAATTTTTAGTTTTTAATTATTTTTAGCTACATATTGGGATTATTCAACAGAACAGAAGCGCTGTGTAATAAAATTATGTACATACATATGTATGTGCTGCAGAATGTTATCAAATTTGTGCAAATTTCTAAAGATTATTTTCTAACAACTTTTTATTGTAAATTTTACCATTTATTGCTAATATTTTCTATTTTAACTATTTTTATTTAGCATTTGCATTAGAATCTTATAAAAATAAATCAATATTTAAGCAACATTTTTTGCAAAATTCCTAAAATTTTCATAAAGAACAATTTAATAATATCTATGATTTCAATTTTATTTTTTATGAAAAAAGTTTGGGAAAAAAGTCATGTTCGATTAATAATATTTATTATTAATTTTTTTTATTAACAATTTTTAAATATATGTGCTTTTTTCCGTGTATGAAAAGTATTAAATTTAGAACAAACCCAAGGTAGATTAAGAAGGTAACGATAACTCTACAACAACTACAACACCAAAAAAAACCCCATGTATTTTGTTTTTGCATTGTCATCTCTTATGTCAACTTTAATTTTGTCATTTCTCATGTTTGTTTACAAAAAAACAAAAATACGTTTGACATTTCATGTAATAAAAAAAGAGGAGAAAGACGCAACAAAACAAAAATAAACAAAAAAAGCCATAAAATGTAAATATAAACAACAATTTGACACTTAAAATTCTAAAACACAAGCCGCCATATTGATTTCAAAAAGAAACAAATTCTCTTCTGTTTTAATGTCGTTACCTTCTTAATCTACCTTGGAACAAACCATTGTATAATTAGAAACAAGGTAGATTAAGAAGGTAACGACAACTCTACAACAACTACAACACCAAAAAACCCCATGTATTTTGTTTTTGCATTGTCATCTCTTATGTCAACTTTAATTTTGTCATTTCACATGTTTCTTTACAAAAAACAAAAACATTTCATGTAGTAAAAAGAGAGGAGAAAGACGCAATAACACAAAAGTAAGCAAAAAAATGTAAACATAAACAAAAATTTGACACTTCAAATTACAAAACACAGGCAGCCATATTGATTTCAAAAACAAACAAAAATCTCAGCTGTTTTAATGTCGTTACCTTCTTAATCTACCTTGATTAGAAAGTATACTCGTAGGAACAGCTGTTTTAAAATTTTTTCATTGTCATACCTCGCGGAACTGTCAAATTGTTTTTGTATTCATATGTAATTTTTTTTTTCGAGTTTTTTTTTACTCTTTCTCTCCTTCATTCTCTCTTTTATGTTCATAGCATTTTGACATATGTGCAGTAGTTTTACACTAACAAAATACAAGCAATTGTTATTTTTGTAGATGTGCGAGTACTTTCTAATTACGCTATGGAACAAACCTAATTTCATAAAATTGTTAACATATTTGGGTATTAACAAACATTTGTACTTTAGAAGATGTGAATTTGTTGTCGCGATACATATACGTAACAGTGGGCATTAATGGGTTAAGATATTAATATAACACTTCTGTGAACGGCTCTGCGAACTGTGGCCCCAAAACACTAAACGAAAAATGGCCCCAAAAATTACATGTGATACAACAACACGCAATTTTAGGGCAATATTTTTTAGTTTTTTGGGGCATTTTGTGAGGTGTTTTTTAGGGTGAATTTGCATCGAATTGGAATGAAAAATTGCTCTAAAAATATGGAATAAAAAAAAAACCATAAAAAATTTTAATTTTTACTTTAGGGCGATTTTTTATTCAGCGATTTTTTAAAACATTTAATTTTACAACATAATAGCTAAGAAAAGTTTTCTTATTATATTTTCTAATCTTAAATATTATGGAAAATATTTTGACCTTAGTTTTCTTATAAGATTATTTCATTTGTTAAGAAAAAGAATAATGAAATAAGTCTCATTTTTGTAGGAACTTAATTTATTTTCTTAAATTTGGGATAATTTTATAATTTCTGAATGAAAGTCATTTAATTATTATCTAATATTTTCCTTTTATTTAAGAAGTCAATAATTTCACAAAGTTTGAAGAGTATTTTGAAATAATGCTTTTAACACAAAAAATCCAATTTTTCAGGAGGCATTTTTAAATAAAATATATATTTTTTCCTATATAAACATTTTTGAGTTGCCGACCTTCGGCCGGTCATAAGCACTTTCTGCTCTGGGTATGTCGAACACTGGCTTCGCTAAATAATTTTTTTTCGAATATAAAAATATGTTATAGGTTGCACCTTTTTGATAAAAAATGTTAATTTAAAAAAATCGCTCGATAATATTTTCGCTGGGTAATATTTTATTTTTGTTTAGGATAACTTTTCTATATAAAAATTTTCCCAATATATGTGCCAATTTTTCATTTCAACTTTAGGGTAATAGTGCATTTTTTCTGGGGTTATATTTCCAAAAACTTTGAGGAAATGTTTCATTTTCGTTTCGTTTAGTGTTTTGGGGCCACAGTTCGCAGCGCCCTGTGAACATCGACCGGATGTTGTTCTGAAAAGTATTCTTCGACACTTCTAGAAGACTCTTTGACAACTCTTTGACAACATTACTTCTTCGAATCGTCTCGAGGAACAGTTCTTCCCGACGGAAGATAATTTAAACGATATTTTGGCAAAAGTTTTGGTTAATAGTTTTTCTGAATTTGGAACTTAAACTATACAAATTTTATTCCTTATTAAATCTTGGTTTGTTAAGATATCATAACGAAGTTATTAGTGATTTTTAACATTATTATTTGAAATGGTATAGAGAGAAAGCTTTAAGATTTTTATAAAAGAAATCCCAGAATTCGCAAAAAAACTACGATAAAAAATTTTTTTTTTGTTTGAATTTTGCCCATAAAGTCCACATTTTTTGCGGTTTGGAAAAAGCCATTGGCAAATTCTTTGTAACAAATTAGAGTTTTCGAAACTTCATTCGATTTGTAGAACTAGCCTTTGAGATTTTAGAAGATATAGGCTGAATCAAAATTTTAATTAAAATAGGTCAAATTCAGGAGAGTTGGTAGATATTATTGTTGATGTTTGGTATTTTTTTTTTAATTCTGAAATTATCCCTAAAGATAACTTTTATAAACGTGAAAAATTATTATATGTTCTTAAATAAAATTTAATTTTAGAGAAAAAATAGTAAACACACAAAAAATCATAATTTCTGTCATTTTCAATTTCAAAATTATTTACAAAGAATACTAAGAATTGAAGGCCTGTCAAAAAAACCTAACTCTGCTGTCAAAAAACCTAACTTTAAAATTGTGTTAGTCAAATTTTATTTATATGGATTAGTGCTGAAACCTCTTTCACCACACATCTTAAGCACACATAGTTGCACAAAAGAGTATTAAAAAATTATTAAATATAATTCATCACAATTATATTCGCAGGTTTTCATAAATTTTCATCTTTTGATGCGAGTTAAATCTACAAATATTAATATAATTACATTTTTTGGCTTTTTGTTGATGAATATGAAAATAATTTAAAATTATTTTAAATTCAGTTTTATTTTTAATACCAAAAGTAGCAACTTTGTTCGTTCAACTTAAATTTCAACATACATATCAAAAATAAAATAAAAAAATATGTGTAATGTGTAATTTTCCTTAAATTTTAAGGAAAATTTTTTTTTATTTTGTGGTGTTTTTGAGGTGAGGAGAGAGAAATGTTGTTGTTGTACGAAAGAGACCCATTTTCCATTCTTAGTATTCTTTGATCATTTATTTTTGGATTTTCGATAGATAATTTTGTTCTTTAACCAATTGTGTTAATATTGTACAAAATCTAATAAAAATATTGTATACATATATTGAACAAATTGAAAGAAGATTGAGAAAGTTGAAATTTCATACGCAAATAACTTATAAACTATAATAAATAAATAGCACATGCAAACATGTTTTTCATAAATATTATCAAAATCTTTAAGAAGATGTAAAAATCGGATAAGAAACAAAAATTTGGGAAGCGAGGAAAAATTGTTTATGCTCCAAAAGTGTATGTGGGGCATCTCTTCAAAACTTAACACTGATCTGCAACGCTTAAAAGTTACAGATTAATTTACACTGTGGATTGAACTGATGAGTTTTAAGATGTCAATAAACAAATTAACTCGAAAAACAGATATATGTTAACTCGAAAAAGATATATATATTGTTCAATTCAGACTTCCGGCAAAAAAATATGCATAAAAATATTTTCAACATGAATTTTATAAAACGCACTACCATTTTTTCATTCTAAAGCAAACAAAAAACAACAAAAAATCCTTACAAGGGTTGAATATTATTTATCTACATACGTATGTTGAAATGTGTGTAATTGCAATTTAATAATTGTTTTTCATGACCGGAAATGCAATAAGTTTGTTTAAACACTACGTACAATACAAACAATATTGTAGTAACAATTAAAAAAACTGCTAAGTCATTAGTGTTAAATAAAGCGTTATAGTAAACTAAAAATATTGTTCTTATGTACAGTTTAATCAAAGTATCAATACAAATTTGTGTTTTGGATAAAATTCTAAAAATATGTATTATATATTCACAAACTACATTAAAAATGTTTGCAAAATATAATTTTAGTATTTTAAAACTTGACAAATTTAAAATCTTATGAAACATTTAGAGCAATTTCCCAGCAAAAACCTTAATTACCTAGTAAGTTTTATTGGAGAAAGATACTTGCTTTTTGATTGAATAACTACTTATTTTTATTTGAATTGTCCAAATATTCACTACTTATTAATCAGCTACCATAAATGTAAAATGTAAGTAGTTATTTTTCAACTTTTCGGAAGTTCGAAATACAATTTGCTTTAAATAATGAGTTATTATTCGGGTTTTCAACAAGAAGAGAGTAAACATTATGTTAAATCTTAAACAAGGGGTAAACGAATTCTAATAAATTTTATAAGATTTAACAATTTTCACTCAGTCACAGAGTAAACATGTACAGTGGTTTCCCGGTTTAACGAATGATATATTCGAAAAATCGAAAAATTCGTTAAATCGCGAATATATTTTACTAACAAAATATACATTAAAACACAATTTAGTTATCTTATAACAACAAAAATTAATAAAAAAAGAGAAAACTTAAATTTCTTAAAAAACAAACTTCAAATAACATTTTTTTTTCAAATTACAAAGAATTTAGTATGGTTGTCAAATACTAGAGAATAAGTCTTTGATTGCAACTGTTATGAACTGTTTATAATGTTAAATCGGTTAATAAGTAATTTTCTGTTGAATGGAATGGAAAATACAAACGAAATCATATTTAAAAAGTAAAAAAATAATAGATTTGTAACGAATTTTTACTTTGTTTTTTTTTTTTACTGTTTTTTTATTTAGAAAATAGTTTTCAAGTAAAAACTATTGTCCAAACGAAAATCTCTAATTCTCTTCTTTTTGCATAAAAGGGAGGTACTCTTTCAGTAGGGTGAGAAATGTGTTTTATTTACTTTCTCTTATTTTTATAGATATCAAATCACATTTTTTTTTAAATTCATTATATCGAGTACTAAAATATATAGAATGTTCGTAATATGTTAAAAATTTGGACATACGTTAAATCGCGAATTCGTTAAACTGAGTATTCGTTAAACCGGAAAACGACTGTATTTTTATTTAAGAAATTAAATATTTTTAGCACAATTTTAATGGAAATATGTTTTTAAATGTCCCTGTGGGAAATTTGTGGAAATTAGGGGCTAATTAGCCATCTCCAATGAAAACCCCATGTAAAAGTGACAGGTTCCTCTCATATAAAGTTTCGGAACTGGGACCGGTCACTAGCCCTGAGAACCTGTCACGTGACTAGCTTTGAACCGGTTCTCTTTACTCTAGGGGTAGAACAACCATTAAAATAAAACAATTTTACAAAAAAAAGCATTGTTTTTAAGTACTTTTCAAAATACACATGCACACACACAAACAAACTTTGTATACGTGTATTTTTTGACAGAAAATCTCATAAGATAGTTGGGTAGATAAATCTTATCGCAACAGTCTCATAATATTATAATACTAAAACACGTGAGACAATTCTCTCAGAGATATTATGATATAAAAACTCTCGTGTAGACCCAATGTTACCCAGATCATAACGTAGGGTCTACACGAGAGATTTTTCTATCATAACAAGTAACAAAACGTCGGAAGAGCTACTGTAATTTGTTTGTTTATATCAGCATATATGGGAACACATAGACACAATTTTATCATAATAAATCATTATAGAAATAAAGCACCATAGAAATTAATTAGCTTGTTAACAGCATTGTACGGTTTGATGCCCCAATTTATATACCACAAACTTGTTACAGCAGTGTAGTTTCGTGGCCGGTTTAGGAATCTAGATTGCATAAGGGCGCTGTGAATTACTCTATTGGCCTTTGGATTAACAAAACGGTCCATTGCACAGTGGGGCAGAATTGAAATTTTTTGGAAATAAATCTATAACTTCTGATCGGCTGGCTGGATTTGCATGAAATTTGGAATATGCATAGCAGAGGAGTTTTTTTTTTTTTGGGGGGGGGGGGGGGGGGGGGGGAATTGTGTTATTCCTTTTACAAAAATCATAAGGTTTTTTACACTTTCAAATTTTATATAATAGTGAATTTGACCTTTTTTAATTCAAAATTTTGACTTCAGCCTATATCTTCTAAAATCTCAAAGGCTAGTTCTACAAATCGAATGAAGTTTCGAAAACTCTAATTTGTTACAAAGAGTTTGCCAATGGCTTTTTCCAAACCTGCAAAAAATGTGGACTTTATGGGCAAAATTCAAACAAAAAAAATTTTTTATCGTAGTTTTTTTTTTGGGAATTCTGGGATTTCTTTTATAAAAATCTTAAAGTTTTCTCTCTATACCATTTCAAATAATAAAGTCAAAAATCACTGATAACAAACCAAGATTTAATAAGGAATAAAATTTTTATAGTTTAAGTTCCAAATTCAGAAAAAGTATTAACCAAAACTTTGGCCAAAACTATTGCCAAAAATCGTTTAAATTATCTTCCGTCGGGAAGAACTGTTCCTCGAGGAACTGTCTTCCAGACGATTCGAAGAAGTAATTTCTGGAAGTGTTGTTAAAGAGTCTTCTAGAAGTGTCGAAGAATACTCTTCAGAACAACATCCGGACAATGTTCACAGGGCGCTGCGATCTGTGGCCCCAAAACACTAAACGAAAAATGGGCCCAACTATGGTTCAATTTTTCATAAAGAAACATTTCCTCAAAGTTTTTGGAAATATAACCCCAGAAAAAATGCACTATTACCCTAAAGTTGAAATGAAAAATTGGCACATATATTGGGAAAATTTTTATATTGAAAAGTTATCCTAAACAAAAATAAAATATTACCCAGCGAAAATATTATCGAGCGATTTTTTTAAATTAACATTTTTTTATCAAAAAGTGCAACCTATAACATATTTTTATATTCGAAAAAAAACTTATTTAGCGAAGCCAGTGTTCGTCATACCCAGAGCAGACCGGCCAAAGGCCGACAACTCAAAAATTTTTATTTAGGAAAAAATATATATTTTATTTAAAAATGCCCCCTGAAAAATTGGATTTTTTTTGTGTTGAGAAGCATTATTTCAAAATACTCTTCAAACTTTGTGAAATTATTGACTTCTTAAATAAAAATAAAATATTAGATCATAGTCTTAATTAAAAGACTTTCATTCAGAAATTATAAAATTATCCCAAATTTAAGAAAATAAATTAAGTTCCTACAAAAATTAGACTTATTTCATTATTCCTTTTCTTAACAAATGAAATAATCTTATAAGAAAACTAAGGTAAAAATATTTTCCTTAATTTTTTAAGATTAGAAAATATAATAAAAAAACTTTCCTTAGCTATTATAAGCAGTAAAAAAAGTTTTTTGGCCGTCGTTATTCTTCGAAATACCAAACTTCTCGAAGCACATGTTGTGAAATTAAATGCTTTAAAAAAATCGCTGAATAAAAAATCGCCCTAAAGTAAAAATTAAAATTTTTTATGTTTTTTTTCATTCTATATTTTTAGGGCAATTTTTCATTCCAATTCGATGCAAATTCACCCTAAAAAACACCTCACAAAATGCCCCAAAAACTAAGAAATATTGCCCTAAAATTGCGTGTTGTTGTATCACATGTAACTTTTGGTGCCATTTTTCGTTTAGTGTTTTGGGGCCACAGTTCGCAGAGTCGTTCACAGAAGTGTTATATTAATATCTTAACCCATTAATGCCCACTGTTACGTATATGTATCGCGACAACAAATTCACATCGTCTAAAGTACAAATGTTTGTTAATACTAGGGTGATCGATTATTCGACTTTTTTGAGAAACCGGTTTTCGAATAGTTCAAATAGTTGATATTTTAAAAAAACCGGTTGCACTTTTTGAAATTCAGAAAAAACCGGTTAACCGGTTTTTTGCAGAAGTTAATATTTATATCAAAAGACTACATTTCTTTAAAAAAATCAATTCTTATAATTAAGTTAAAATTTATTAAATACAAGCGTAAAACCTAACAATGTCAGGAAAAATAATATAATAATGAAAATATGCACAAACAAATTCGAAAATGAAAAGAAAAAAATATTAACAACATTTAGATTTAGACCTTCCTCTCCCTAATCGAAGTCAATTATTTGAAGCTGTTCAAATTTATTGGTATTATATTGATTAAAGTTTTAAATTCGTAAACCTTTCAAAATAAAAAAATCGTCGTAAATGCGCTCCCGGGCCGAAATACAGAATCAGTTTTTTATAGGATTTGGAGAGCAAACAATAAGTAAAGCAACTCAAAGGTTCTTAATACCAAAGCAGACTTTTTGGTCCCTGATAGCATCTGGCACTGTTAGAATTTGTTGAACGAATAGTTTTATAAGTATGCCGATTTTTAGTTTCTTACGTCGCCTGGGAGCTTCAGAAAGCTCTGGAAAGGAAACATTGCTTAGGAAAGATATATTTAAATCCATATATAAAGATCCACGTATTTTCGCTCCCTGATAGAGATTTCAAAATCTGGATCCGTTAGGATTTGTAGGACGAATAGGGTTATAATTAAGCTGAATTTTAATTTTCTATGTCTTCTGGGAGCTTTAGAAAGCTCTGGAAAGAGAAAAAAAATCTTAGAAAAAGACACATAAATCCTCTTATATCCGCTCCCTGATAAAAAATTTCAAAATATGGCTCCATTAGGATTTGTTGGACAAAAAGTTTTATAATTAAGCCAAATTTTAATTTTCTACGTCGTTTGGTAGCTTCAGAAAGCTCTGGAAAAAGAAAAAATGCTAAACAAATTATATATCTAGATGACTAGAAGATAATTATGTTTCAAAATTGTAGAAAAAATCATCTAAATTTTAGTTAACATAAACAGAAATCATGGCTTAATATGGAAGCCTGTCTCAATTGAAACGATTCTGCAGGTGAAACTTTTTTAACACAACACCTTTAAAAAATAAAGGAAATATTGGATCAAAAAAATTAAATGGGGTCATACAGGATAATTATTAATTTGTTTAATATTACAGAATAAATTCCAATTTATACTATGTTCACATATAAAGGTTTTTTGAAAAACGAGTCGAATTCTTAAAAAACACAAAGAAATTAACTTGTTTTTTCATATATTTCAAAGCCAGAAAACATCTCGATTCGAGTTGTTTAATTATTTAACACAATCAAAATATACTAAATTTCCATACAGGGAAGAAATTTTTAGTATTTTTAGTACATAGAAAATTGTTGAAAAAAGAATTTGTAAAAATTGTCAAACAGTTTAAAAACAAAAAATTAAAAATTATGAATGAAAATTATATTTGTTCATAAATTTTATTTGATAGAAAATTTTATTTTGTTAAGTAGAAAGTGTCTGTGTGTGTAATTTTAATTTAAATTTAAAATTTGTGAAAATATTTTCACAAAAGAAAAACAGGCCAAAAGGAAAAACACAATAAAATAATATGTGAACAGTGATGTTTAAACTCTTTGTGTTTTTTAAAAAACAAGTCAAAAACTAGTGTATGTGAACATAATATTAGACTTAAACTATATTTTAAAAACATAAGAAATCAGTATTTATAAATATTTAAAAAATTATTCCTAAATTTTCAAATATCACTATCATTATTTAGTACATGTTTTCTGAAATAAAATGCTATTTTTGAAACCGGTTTTTTGTGCTCGCACATCTACAAAAATAACAATTGCTTGTATTTTGTTAGTGTTAAACTACTGCACATATGTCAAAATGCTAAAAGAGAGAATGAAGGAAAGAAAGAGTAAAAAAAAACTCGAAAAAAAATTACACATGAATACAAAAACAATTTGACAGTTCCGTGAGGTATAGGTTAGGTTAAGTGGGCAGCTATCCAAACAATTACAGGACAGCTCACGTGGGTCCAATTTGGTTCCGTTGTGACTGGATCATGTGGTATAGCTCACATGTCCGAAACTACGTTCAAATCGAACCAACCTGACGCGTGTATAAAGGAGTTGTGTTTTAATTGCAAAAATCAGAAAAAGTATAAACTCGATTTTTTTCATCTAAATCACATTACTTAGCAGACATAATTCTTCGTTATACAGAAAAATATTGAAATCAATATCTATTAGATTTTATTTTATAAAATTTGAAAGTGTAAAAAACTTTATGATTTTTGTAAAAGGAATCCAACAATTCCAAAAAACAAAAAAAAAAAAAATAATAATAATAAAAAAAAATCGCCGAAAATCTTAAAAATTGTTTTTTTTTCACATTTTCGGCTATAAAATCCACAGTTTTTCGAAGTCCCGTAGATTTTGGTTGAAAACTTTTAACAACTATTGCAAATTCTTAAACTGCATTCCGTTTGGCGATTCGTGCTTTGGGATTTGAGAAAATATAGACTAAAGTCAAAACTTTCATATAAAATGGGTCGAACTCGGGAGGGTGTGTACCTTGACCATTTGAGTTATTGGACTTGCTTTTTATTTTAAGGTCATCTCTGTGAAGATACCTTTCAGAAAAGTATAAAATTATTATATGTTGTTAAAGAAAATTTTATTTTAGAGAAAGAAGAGTTTAGATACTTTTTCGGTAAAAAACACAAAAAGTCGTCATTTTTGCAATTTTCAAATTCAAAATCGTTTATTTTTGGACTCGGTAAAGATAGCGACTTCAATTTTTTTTTCATTCAATAGACAATTTTGTTCTTTAATTAAAATTGAGGTAGGACATGCAAGCATGTTTTTTGTAGGTCTTATCAGTGCCTACAATAATGTATAAAAATATTTGAAATTGGACGATAAACAAAAATTTGGCAAGCTATTTAAAAATTTGTATGTCAGAGGTACCCAACTTTGAGCCCCTTTAGCTTCGCCCCTGAGGGGTCTGTTTGGTCCCCCTTTCAAATTTAACATTGTATACTCCTCTGCATATTTTTTTTATTTCATGCAAATCCAGCCAGCCGATCAGAAGTTACAGATTTATTTCCAAAAAATTTCGATTCTGCCCCACTGTGCATTGTACTGAAAAAGTAAAATTGCACTGAGTTTATCATACCTTTCCCAAAAAGATTTTTTTAGATTTAAAACGCTCTTGACGCATATGGGTATTATGTAGAAGATCCAATTTTTTCTTTAAATATGCAATATTTATGTAGTTTTAAAAATAACAATAAACGCTTGTAATCTTTTCAACATAATCATTATATAATTTCCGCTAATTTAATTTCCTATTTTCCCGCCATTATTGTTGAATATGCAATGGTAGTAGTATATGCATGTATGTACAACATAAGTAACTTTATATCCCTCAACTAGAATTTAAAAAAACTAACTGTTATTGCGACTAGTTTTTTTTCACAATAGGCACGTACAGGTATGTCATGGACAAGGTTATTAATTTGAAACAATAAATAATACCAAAGAGAAAGAGAGAGATTCATTAAATATATGAATCAATGACTCTCAAAAATTTACGTTTTTTTAAGTACTCAAATAATTTCACTAAATACAGATGCACTTGTCTACAACGAATGGTTGTTGTAATTGCAAGAACTACACAAGTATATAACGCTTTATAGTTAAGGAACCAAAAGTGAGGTGAAGTGTTTAACAACATTAGGCTCTAAGTTTTAAAGATATTCGAGCACCAATCTTGTAATATTTTTTCAATACTCACTATTGTTTATTTTAAATCAAGGGTTTTATTATTACCGAAAATGTTGCGAACAAGATTTTCGAGTATTTGGTATGACAAATACTTGTATATCTTCATTGATTGCTGTCCTTTGCGTCTAAGTGCTTTGAAGAATTTCTTGATAAGGTAAGGTTCTATGTGATGAAATGGTTTGAAATGTTTTGTCAAAATGATATCGGACGATGTATTCATGAAATCAAATAAACTGTTGATATTATCACTGATGTACATACCTATATGTTATAATTCTATTGAGAATTCGAAATAGTGCCTTATTTTTGGTACCGTTTACGTTTGTTATGCTATGTTCACATATAAAGTTTTTTTAAAAAACGAGTCGTTTTCTCAAAAAACAAACAAATTGATTTGTTTTTTCATATATTTCAAAGCCAAAAACATCTCGATTCAAGTTGTTTTTATTATTTAACATACAAAAAACAAACTAACCCCCTGTTTTTATAAAACGAACGAAAAATTCGTTTCGATAATTTATATTGAAAACAACAAATAAATTTTAAATTTATTTGTTGTTTTCAATACATTTTGACGAAACGAATTTTTCGTTCGTTTTATAAAAACATGGGGTAAATTACCATACAGGGAAGAAATTTTTAGTTTAAAAAAGAATTTGTAAAAATTGTCAAACAGTTTAAAAGCAAATAAATAAAAACTTTGAATGAAATTTATATTTTTCATACATTTTATTTGCTTAAAAATTTTATTTTTTGAAATAGAAAGTGTTTGTATGTGAAATTTATATTTAAATAAAAAATTTGTGAAAATATTTTGGCAGACGAAAAACAGGCTAAAAGGAAAAACACAATAAAATGATATGTGTACAGTGGTGTTGAATTTCATTGTGTTTTCCAAAAAAGTGAAAAACTAATGTGTGTGAACATAGTATTACAATGTGCAATATTTTTTACCCCTGCAACCATGATGCAATCAATTCTGCCAACTATATTAGTAAATTTTAACCTCGAATAGTTCAGTTAGTAAATCATATAAACCAAGGTATAAAAATAAAAATTTCTGAGCATTTAACATCAATTAGCTCATTTCCCCGAGTATATAACATTCTAAAAAAAAACATTATTAAGAGTATGTATGATTGAAATCAATTTTATGGTAACGTGAATATCAAAAAGTTATTAGGACAGTGCATTGATATAGAATGCGATGCGATAAAAGTGGAACCAATTTTGATACACTTGAATTCAGCGCCCCCAATAACATTAAACTTATTTGTCATCTGCTCAGGACCAAAATTTGATAAGTATTTGTAAACTAGTGTTATCAGCGATTAGATTTATGACACAATTTCGTTAATATTGCTTTTATGTATTTCCAGTGACACCACCACTATGCATAAGTGCATATCGTCACCGAAAATGCAAATAACGTAACATCACTTTTCATAATTTTATAGGAGGCACAAAAATCTTTCTAAAATCAAAATGGATTATCTATCATACAAACAAGATTTTTGATTTTTAAATATCGCCTGATTAGACATGAACATTTTGTTGTCAACTATTTAAGACTATACTTGGTTTTATTTAATAACTATAACTAAATAAATTGAAGTCAAAGAATATTAAAACTAAGGAATTCGGTATGTAGGTTTGGAAGTGCTTTATTATGTGGGGCGTATTGGGAAAACTGACATTTTTTCCTCACATTTTGACCGACCAAAATTTAAATAAATCTACAAATCAAAATCAATTGCTTTTTGATGTAACAAAATACTAGTTATATTTTTTTTTTAAGACAGAAAATAAAATTTTTTTACCAAAATTATTGTGTCTTCACTTTTGCTAAGTTTCACTGTATTTAAATGACCGCAATTAAATTCATAGTTATGGTCAACCCCACAGTTATTAGGTGCTCAGGAGAACACTATTTCTAACAAAAAAAAAAAAAATTACCATAAATCTCAATACGAAAAAAGGACATGCACATGAATACAATAATAAAAAAAGGATATTAATACGTTGACCATTTGTAGCGGGAAAATTAGTTCGAGTTGAAATTTTGTTAAGAGCACTACTAAAGCCATAAAAACGGCGGTTGTTAAAAAAAAAACTATACAACAAATATATTCAATGAAAAAAGGCTCATTAAAATCCTCCCTCGCGTTATTAAAAATTCTACGTCATAATTACAACGCTATATTCATGTAATTTACGTCAATAAACGTATCGGAACGTGTAAATGTAAAATCTAGTTTAATTAAATAAAATGTGAATGTTTTAAAATTGTTTTAAATAAAAAAATATATTTTATAATTTTAATAATGTAAAATTTTAATATAATACAAATTAAATACCGTTACTACAAGAAAATATTAAAAAGATTTTGAAAACAAAATGGTTACTCGTGCCTCGAGTGTGCCACAACTTACAAGTAGCGGTGGCAGTAGTAGCGGCAGTTATAATGGATCCAGTGGAGGGCGTGGTCGTCCTACTAACCAAAGGGGACGACGATCAACTGGTGGCAAATCGGTTACACCAAATTCTCGTAGTCGCGACCAACAGCAAAATAGAGCCATTGGACCGCGTTCACGTAGTCTTATAAATGGTATGCGACGTGTTAGTCCTCAAAAACAATCGGTTGGTAGTTCGGGTTCTAGAAATACTCCTGTTTTCTTACGTTCACGCGAGAATGAGTAAGTAAAAAAGCTAAATATTTTAAGTCAAAGAAATATTTGTTATTAACACGCAGTCCATTTACATATGGATTTGTAATTAAAAATGTCTTGAGTGTGTTTTTTTATGAGAATTTCTTTGGAGTACTTATTAGTATTTCTAATTTCTATTTATAGTTTATTAAACATATAAATGCATTAGTGTGGTTCAAAATAATATGTATAAAGAAAATATCAATTCAAAATATTTTAAAGCAAATATCTTTTGAAAAATGTTAACAAAATTCAAAAATATATATAAGATCAACCCTAATATACGTAGATGATTGAATCCTTTTGTAAATGTTCTTCAATTATTGGTTTTTGTTGTTTTAAGGGCTCAATAAACTTTACTCAAAAAAAAACCTTACAATTCAACACTTGGAGAATTCGTATAGTATCAAGACGTTTGAATTTACCAAAAATGTGTTGAAATATTATTATTACTTTTATTTCACAGTGTATTAAAAAAACACTGTGAAATTTACATACTTTTAAATTCAATCATTAAATTCATTAATTATTCAGTCAACGATAATTATATATGTTTGATGTTTTGTTTTTCTTTTGTTAAAATTGGTTTCGAATTTACTTTAATATTGAAAAACTATTCGTTTTGAAACAAACCGAAAATTGTTCAATTAAACTAAGTAGACTTTCTAAAAATATTTCAATTTATGTTTTGTTTAAGAAAAAAATATCTGTGCTTAGATAAAATTTGAAGTAATAAAATATTACAGAGACAAGTCTGTAATACTTGGGACATTTAATTATACTTCAAAAAAAGTTAAATACTGTAGTACTTTTTAATTTAAACAAATTTATCAAAAATTTTCGAGCAAAAAGTTAAATTTCGATTCATACCTTAAATAAAAAAAATATTATTGCCCATTTTTTAAAAATCTATCTTAAAACCGATTAAATTTATTATTTTATAATTTAAATATTTCTAATGTATTTTTAATTAATAAATTTTAATATGTATATAAGGGTGGACGCAAAATTAAAGGTATCGATGTTCCCATCGATTGCTATTTGTTAAATTAAGAAGGTTGCTATAATGATGCCATATCTTGAAGACAAGACAACTTGTTTGATCTTTTTAAATGTCTTTAATAAATAAAATTAATTTTATTCATTTATTTTTCAATATTTCTATGTAATTTGTAAAGGAGTACCTTCACTAATTTGTGAATAAAATCAAAATGTAGGCATTGATTTAAATTATGATTAAAGAATAAAAATTTTAATTTTTGACATTTACGTGTTGAAAATTTTTTAGGAAATTTAATTATTTTTGTTTTTCAGAAAATAGTCTTAATATCTCCATAGCTGTCGAGCATATTAAAAAACTATATGGGAATAACTTGAAGGCATTTTCGGTTTGAATTTGTTGATACTTCATTGAACCATATTAGACAAGATGTTTTCGAGATATGCTTCAATATATAGTGCAACCTCATTAAATTTACTAATTCAAATCCGATTCAAGAAAAGCGGTTTAGAGGCTTAGTACTTGTTAATATCGTGTATCAAAATTGACTTAAATATCTCGTACTGCAGAAAAGCTTTTTTCATTTCGTCAACCTTTTTTATGGAAAAGTATCTGTAAAGAATCAATGGTTAAAATTGATAATGAGAATAAAAATTAAGAAACATCATTTATACCGGCTACAGAGGCATTATTTTTCAAATACATTTCGGTTGCAGGCAACTACCGCGAAGTATAAATTACATCAATATTAATGTCAAATAAAAACATTTTATTTGCTTAATACTAAAATTCAGGTGACCTCAATATATTTAAAAAGCAGCCAAACATACATATAACGAATTTTAAAATATAAAAAATTATTTTTTATGCATTTACAAGAAATGTTTACATGGCATTTCGGACATTATATGGGAGCTATGGTCAATAGAAACTAGTTAATTTCAACAATATTGTGGGAGTCTTATGTATTCGTAGACCTCGGTAAATGTTGCCTTTGGACTAGTATTCGGGAACTGCTGTAACTTTTAAAAGTGTTCATGAATAGGTTCAGTTAATGAAATAAATATAACGTAGTACTGAAATACAAACAACTTCGTTCCGATAGGTCCACTTGCTAGAATAAAAATTCTTGCTTAAGAATATGGACTAGACAGTCGAACTTTATTTGTGTAAAATTTTATCATCAATTTATAATTAATTAACATAATTTTTGGGAGTGGAACCAATATATGAGATATGGTCAAATATGGATCAATTTTTGCGATGTAAATAGCTAATAAAATAATTGATTTTATTATTGCTGTTCTTTTTTTAAATAGATATAATGAGCGGAAAATTGTTGGATATTTACTTAAATTTATTTTATTTCTATATTTTCATAGACAAATTTTTCCTTTTTCTTTATATTTTATTAATAGCTGTCAATTTATTTAAAAAAAAATTGTTAACCAATTAGAAAATTAATTATATTAATAAATAGTATAATTAAATTCCAATAAAAAGTTAGTTAATAATTTAATTGAAATATAATTTAAGTTATTAATATTATCATTTTGATGATTGGAGCAAAATCAATTAAAAATTAATTAATATAAGCAATTTCGTAATTGAAGTCCATTTTTTACTTTTTTCTGTGTACATAATAGTACTTTGATACTAACATTTATATGATGTTATGCACTTTTGGGAGATTTCCGAAGTGGACCTTATATGGGTGCTATGGTAAATTATTGTTGTATTTGTTGCTTCGACGCATAGTGGTTCCAAAGCGCTTTTTTTTTTTTTTTTGGAAATAATTCAGTAACTATTGAACCGTTAGAGATATCTCAATAAATTTTCACGAGTTTTCGAGTTGATTTGGAGAAGTACTGATCAGGGGGGAAGTGGGTGGCCTTCCAAAGTTGGCCATCTCGGGTATGTATTTTTTTTGAAAAATCGCCAAAAATTCATTTATGATATGACAGAAAAGAAATTTTATATACAGATAAAACTGTTATATTTCATTGCCTAGTTTAAGGAGTTTATATAAGAAATGTGGGAAATTTTTTGAATTTTCTTTTTTAATAACACATGGAAGTCGGATGAATTTTTTACCTTCGCCACAGTGGGCCCAAAACGGAATTTTTTGGAAATAATTCTGTAACTTTAGAACTGCTGGATGTATTTGAATGAAATTTCTAATGGGCAATTTTGAGGTGTGTGGCAATTGATTTGGAGGAGGACAGGATCGATAGTCCAAAGTTGGTCACCTCGGGTATGAACATTTTTAAAAGACCGCCAAAATTTCATTTATGATTTGATTGAAAAAAAAAAAAATTATCGTCCAGAGGAAAATAATGGATTTTAAAGTGAAAAAATGTTACCACCTTTTTGAAAAAATCACAATTTTTTTCAAATTTTCTAATTCAAAATATTATAACTTTTTATCTAAACTACATAGGTGTATGATTCTTGCACAAAAATTGTTTAGAATTTTGTTCAGAATCCAGAAAATATTTTAGAAAAATTTTAGGACACAAATTGCGCCCGCCAAGTTAAAAAAACTAAAAAAAACATGTCCAAAAATGGGTCAATATTTTACTTTGGTCCAAATATCTCTAAAAGTAAAAGAAATAACCCACACATGTAAGCGTTTTTTTGTAGAGAATTATAAGGACTATCTATAACTATAATGAAATCATAAATGAAATTTTTGAGATTTTTTTAAAAATTTTCATACCCGAGGTGACCAACTTTGGAAGTCCACCCCTCGTCCTCCAGACCCGCAATTGCCATACACCTCAGGATTACCCATATGAAATTTCATTCAAATACATCCAGCAGTTCTAAAGTTACAGAATTATTTCCAAAAAATTCCGTTTTGGGACCACTGTGCTTCGAAGAACAATAGTAAAATTTGACGAAGAAAATATCTGTAGAACATTTTAACCTATTAAACACAAGTTTTAACCGACTTTCATGTCATTTCTTGAAAAAGAACTAGAAATGACCCCTTATAAAGTAAGATAAATAAATTGAAAGTTCTAATAAAATATATCCCGTTAAATGCTCTAAATATTTATGCAAAAATGTTTTTCTATTTATCTGAAACTACTTTGGTGCAAAAATAAAAAAGTTTAAAAGGTCATAAACAGAGAAACCACAATATGCTCTAAAAAAAAGCAATAATTTTTAAACAAAATTATGTTTTTCATTAAAACAAAGGGTTTTATTAATATTTCAACGTTGTAAAATAAGGCAAAACTGAAATTTATCAACCGCGTCGAAATTTGATTCCTCATTTTATACTGTATCTCAAAAAACGATATTGATCTTCTAATTTCTTACCCATCTAGTTCTAGACACTATTATTAGTTCAGAAATTATCAAAATTATCATATCGATCACTGACCGCCAAAATATCGTAACCGAAAATCTTTTCGAAATTCGTGTTTTAATGAAAATCCATAAATTAGAATCATTTAGATTATTTGTCAAAATGTCATCGATGTATCAAGTGTCATAGCAGATTTATAGCGAAAGTAATTTTATCGTTCTCCTGTAAAGTTTTGTTTTGCACTTACATTTTCGCGATTAGGGCTCGATATGCTTTTATAAAAAAAAAAAAAATATTGTTTTTACAAAATAAACTTCCATCATAATATTCAATCTTGTTGCTACAAGACAATCTTCTCAATGATAAAATGGTATCCTTTAACTTTAAAATTATTATTATTTTTTGTTTTGTTTTCTAATTTTTTTATAAAATCAAATTTGAAAAATATTTCATGAGGTATAAAAAATTATCCTTAAAATGTCAAAATATGCTCTAAAAGGGTTAAATAGACATAAAAGTCTCAAGATATGCTATAAATATGCACTAAAAATCGCCAAATGCAAAAATATGCCGTTAAGAGTAAAATATGCAAAAATATGCACTAACAAATCGATGCCAAAATGATTTATTTTTCCTGAAACATATAAATATTTAATAGATGGCTTCATTCAGTGTCCAGGAAAAACATGCAATTGCATATTTGTGGTTTCCCTGGTCATAAAACAAAAATCCTCTAGAGGGCTTGTTACACATATCAAGAGCTTTCAATTGCAGATGGACTGATTCCGCCCCCAAAATACTGTTACATAGTGTAATTAAAGGATAAATATTTTTTAACTTTATAAAAATTTCATGGGATTTTTTTAATATCCTTACTGATAGATTTATGCATGCGGTTAAGAATTGTGTAAATTGTTTAATTTTTCTTGTCCAATAAACAATAAAAACCTTGAATCTAAAATTGATTTTAATAAATTGTCAAGTAAAATAATTTGTTTATTTTAGTAAATCATTATATTCATATGTATCCATTGATATAATTATATACCCCACAAACATTAATATACGTATAGATAGATATTTACTTTTATATCTTTTTAATCATACCTAAATGTTTCTTAATCGATCTATTTCTAGTTGTCCTTAAGAAAAATGTTATTTTTATTGTTATTATTATTATTTTTTATTTTTTTTCTTTATTTATTTTATTGTCACTTTCATTTAATTTTTACTTTAATAAAAGTAAATAAATAAACATCAAACAAACCAAAATTGTGAGTATGTAAGTATATATGTATGTACGTCCTTATGTATGTAAAAATAATTACTATAGAGTAATGATTCCTTTAGTTTCAACTCCCATGCTTTCATTTAAAGATTTAATATGTATTCGATTATTCAACTATGTTTTATTCTAGTTCAAAACAGTTCTGATGATTGACCTTTAAACTTTTGAAATAACATTTTATACACACATTTATTTCTAGGAAACTTACATACTTACATATGAAGGCTAAATTAGTCAGAAAATTAAAATATTTGGGTTTATGTACATATAACTATGTTTATTAGAGTGCCCCGAGAAACGGATTTTTTATTTTTTTTTTTTGCTTTACTGATGTAGGAAAACCCCCACTCAAACGATGAGTACGATGTGCTGAATACCGGAAAATATTTAAAAAAGTTGGTCTTAAGTTCCCTACCAGCGATTGAAAAATCAAGAGACTTTTATTATTTTTCATATATTCAACTCATCAATACGCATCGTTTAGGTGGTTTCCTACAATTTCTTTTTCATTTGTTTCGGGACACTCTAATTATACAAAAATATTTTTTTTGAAACAAAAAATATTTATGTATTAACAAAAAATTATTTACAAAAATTGAGTCTATAACCTATTCAATATAGTTGGTGGTAATTGCATTTCACTTCTCCAGTTCTTCGAAAAGTTCGTCTCCACTTCGGAATGTGTTATTAGGAATATTAAGTTTTGAAATAATCCACGTGATTTCAATTGTGTTAATATTCTCTCTATATGTACACTGTTCCTTTATAAACAGTGTAAATATAGAGGATGTCTCGAACAGATTTCCGCTCTTAAATAAAAAAAAAAAAACGCCATTAAACTCAAACAGATTTTGGAAATTATGATAATTTAAAAACTTTCATATTTAAATTAAAGCATAAATTAAGTTTAATTTTCATAATTGTACGACCATTATATTATATTTCTTTTCATGGGCAGAATATTTTGCAAATATTAATACTTTGAAACCACAAATTTAATTAATGAAATATTGCAAACACTTTTCAGATTGTCCTCGTAAATAGTAATTTAAATAAATGCATGTTAAACATGGACTTTCTTTTTTGAAAGTATTGACAAATTTTCATAATTTGACCGATTAATTATGACATTTCATTAGTTAAACAAACTTATTAATATGCGACTAATTTATTAAAAACATTGTTAAGAATATTCTACGCTGTTTCGTACACACAAAAAAGTAAAAAAAAGAGTATTTTTAATCAATAAAATAAGTCATTCAATATACAATTCTTTAAGTATGTATTATCCATAATTTTAAAAACTGAAAACACCAAACAAATTTTCCAAATCTTCATGTTTTGTTACTATAAGAAATTTGCTCAATTAGCTGAACCTCACAACTTCTGTTCTGTTTTTTTTTTTTTTTTTTCTATATTTTTCAATTAAATTTTAATCTAAGCATAATTAGATATTTTATATAATTAAATTTAAGTTTCAAGTTGTTGTAATACTTTAAGTAAAATCTCATAGGATGTGAATAATAAATATCACATTTTTATATTGATTGTTGATAGTAACCAGTGTTGCCAGTTTGGCCTTTTTAAGGCTAAATCTTGCCTTTTTATTTTGCTTTTAGCTTCAATATTTTCGTTTTAGCTTCTAAAATAGCTTTAAAAAGGCTAAAAATTTACAAATTTTATTTTGAAAAAATCACAAATTTAAGCATTTTTGTGTATTAATTCGCACAAAAAATCTAAATTTTTTACATTTAGCGAAAATTTTCGACTGCGGCGCTTCACTCTAGGAGAATATTAAAATTATTTATTATAAACTTTATTATCCATAGGAACTATTTATGTTAAATTTATAAATTCACTAATATATCATCAAGAAATTTCAAAACTAATAAGAGCTAACAAATAAATGTGTTTTTTAAAAAGACAATATATTAGCTTTTTTTCTGGCTTTATTTTTTGGGACATTTAGCCTTTTCTGACCTTTTTTAAAGTCCAATTTAGCTTCTTTTTTTCTCAAGTCCTGGCAACACTGATAGTAACAAATAAAAATAAAAAAATAATGTTTTTCTGAGGGTCCAAAGAAACAAATCAAGTAAAACAAAGTGTTTTGATTTATGGAAAGTGCGGCAACTTGATATTATAGTATATTTTAATAGCAAAATTAAATGTTGTGTTATCATTGGATAGCTTTGGTTTTCTGTTATGCCTAGAATATTCTATATTTAAATATGTACATACAACAGAATATATGAATACCATCCTATAAAACTTTTCTTAGTTTTCTTGTGTAATCCGCACTATGAGAAATGCTACAATACTAGCTGATCATAAATATAAATTTTTTAAATTTTAATAAATTGTTAATTTACCTTAAACTTTAAAAAGACAAAACTGGCAACACTGTTTGAAATTATGATATGCTAATTTCAACCAGTGTTGACAGTTTAGCCTTCTTAAAGCCAAATCTAACCTTTTTATTTTGTTTTTAGCCTCAAAATTTTCGTTTTAGCTTCTACCTTTTTTTCTATCCTTTTTTTACTCTTAACATAGCCTTAAAAAAGCTAAAAATTTAATAATTTTATCTTTACAGAATCATTAATTTGCTCAAAAAAATCTAAATTATTCATATTTAATGAAAAATTTCGCCTGCGGTGTTTCATTCTACGAAAATATTATAATTACTTTTTAATAAACTAGATTACCCATAGGAACTATTTATGTTATACAGTTACCAAAATAATGATAGGTTCACATACTATTTTCTTTGTTTTTATTATGATTTATTACTTTTGTACTTTTTTTTTAATTAAAGTACAAATGTAGTACTTTAGTTTTTAATTTTCTAAGACGTAGAATATTTTAGTGCACATTTTTTGTCATTTTACGCTTTTATTTTTTCTTAAATTTTTTTTGCTTTTTTAAAATGGATTTGCATTTACAATAAAAGCAATAGATATGTTAATGTTGTAAACAATTGTATAGAACTAAAGTCAAAATGTGGTATAAAAAATCTGCTGGTCCAAAACCGAAGCTATTCAAACGTCAAAAATCCCTGATAATTCTTCCTGTATCAGCCAGACGAATTGAACAGGTACTCCGTAGCCAAACCGTTTGAAATACACAAAAAGGATGGCTCGTCCGACACTTACAAAAGAGCACATACAGGCCTGTCACAGAAAACCATTCCGATCGAAAGTGGAATTAATTCCGTACTTTGCTTCTTCAAAAAACATGGAACGAAGAAATTTTTGGGAATGAAACCACTTTAAATTTTCAAAGTGGAATTGATTTATGGTTTCCACCTCAAAAAATTTTTTCGTTTCATGTTTTTTGAAGAAGCAAAGTACGGAATTAATTCCACTTTCGATCGGAATGGTTTTCTGTGACAGGCCTGATAGTTTTAAAGTTTGAACGAAAAAAACGACTTTTCGATTTTTCGACTTTTTTTAATTTTTAAATAGTAGATTTTTCGACTTTTTTAATTTTGGAATAGTCGACTTTTCGACTATTTTCGACTTTTTCCGACTATTTTCGACTTTTTCCGACGATTTCGACTTTTTCCGACCATTTCGACTTTTCGACTTTTTACAACAAAAAGTCGATTGTTCGATTATTCGAAACTTGAAACATTTTTAATCAAACACGGAAAAGAAGTAATGGGATATTATTTTATTTTTCAACAGGATAATGCTGCGATGCATAACTAAATTAAATTAGGTTTAGAGATTGGTTTATATCAAACAATATAGAAGTTCTGGGCTGGCCGCCTCGAAGTCCCTACATAAACCCCATTGAGTATTTATGGGGCATACTTGCTTGCAAAGTTTATGCATATCGGAAGCAATTCTCCATGGTTAGTGAGTTTAAAGACGCCATTAGGACAGAGTGGTCAAATATTTCATCAGCAGTCTTAACAAATTTAGTTAACTCCATGAAAAATCGCATTTTTGAAGTCATAAGAAACGAGGGAAAAAATATTAATTATTAATTTTTTATTGCACTAATGAAAATTACATTTTTTTGTTATATTTTGCAACTGAACCTATAATAAAACATTTTTGAACAAAAAACTAGCACATTTAAAAGGAAATATTTTCTTATCTTAAACTTTGTCAAATATAATTTATATCTTTTTAGATATAATTTATATATTTTTAGATAAAAACATTTTATTTCGATTCAAGGTGTCAAAATTCCACTGAATAAATAATTTCGTTTCCTGTAATTTATTTAATATTTTGGTATTAATTTATAATTCTCAATTAAGAACATATTAATTATTAATAAAAATATTAAATACATATCAAAAAATAAAGTATAAAAACGGATATAACAGATTGCGTTATTGATAGATTACAACTTAGATAGCCTAAACATGGAAATAAATATTGTCTCTCAGTGTCAATATTTCTTTGATTCTTTCGTTGTGACAACAGAAGTTTTTCGCCAATACAGTTGTTGCAATTTTGGATTAAGACGAAGAAACAAAAAACGATTTCAACAAAATAGTCTCAGTTTAAAAAGTACCTAGATAATTTTGTCTGTGTATTGTTTTTTCCTTCGGTAAATTTAAAGGTTTATTTTCTTCTTTATAAAGTTAACAAAACTTTTATATACACATACTAACTCGTGTAAATTTATTTGAAAATATTAATAATAACTTAATAAAACCTCACCACATTTAATACACAATAAAAAGGACTCATCATTTTTTAACATTTTCTCTCTGCACATGTCTTTTATTAAATGTTAATAATTATTATTAATAATTCATTTCATTAGAACTAATAAATTATAATATATAAAGAAAGTATTTATTTTTTTGTAGTGTCCTTCGATCAATCTTGATTACGTCTATTATTCTGTTTGTAATCAAAAAATGTTTTGACATGGAATTGATTAGTGACTTTTATTAAGACAGTTCACTGATCACAGCTTATATAGGGGCTAATGCGAAAAACTGCTTTGATGTGAATAAATCCTACAGCTATCATATAATAATTTTAAAGAGATACCGTCCATATATTATAACTCTCTTAAGTTCGGTATTTTTCCAGAAAGATGGAAGAAATCCTTTATAATTCCTCTTTATAAATCGGGTAGTAAAAGTACAGTTGCAAATTATAGAGCAATTGCAAAGCTTAGTGCTATTCCTAAACTATTTGAGAAAATTATAACATCGATATTATGACCACAAATTTCATCGATAATATCAAAAACACAGCATGGATTTTACCACGGACGATCAACATCTACCAACCTAATGGAGTTAACATCACATATTAATTCCGGTTTTCGAAGAAGATTGCAAACTGATGTAATATATACAGATTTTAGCAAAGCCTTTGACAAGGTCAAACACGATCTATTAATTGCTAAAGTGAATGCAATTGAATTCTGTGGTAACTTCCTTAAATGGATTTGTTCCTATCTGAAGAATCGTAAACAATGTGTAATGTTCAATAGCACATTGTCTAATTATGTGAACGTTACTTCCGGAGTCCCACAAGGCAGTCATCTTGGTCCACTATTATTTCTTCTTTTTATAAATGATCTTCCTAATTCCATTCATCATTGCAAGATCCTAATGTATGCAGATGATGTAAAGCTATTTCTAACTTTATCAAATAACGAAGATGTACTAAATCTACAATCCGATATATCCAGCTTTAATAATTGGTGCAACATTAACCTAATGGAACTGAATATTAAGAAATGTCATTGCATGTCTTTCTACAGATATTCCCAAATTTGCAATGATTCCTACATTGGCGATACAAAATTGAACTCGGTTGAATCCTTCATTGATTTAGGAGTAAATTTTGATAAAAAACTCAACTTCAATAATCATATAATAATGACTGTGAACAAGGCATATGGTGTCTTAAGTTTTATTAAACGGAGGTCGAAAGAATTCACTGATCCTTACGTGACGAAGAGGCTATTTACTACATTAGTTAGACCTATTCTGGAATATGGTTCAGTAATCTGGGACTCACAATATAATGTTTACATTCGTAAACTTGAATCAGTCCAAAAACAGTTTCTCCTTTTTTGCCTCCGGAACCTAAGATGGAACCGTGATTCAAACCTTCCTCCATATCGTAGCAGCTTGGCCCTTATAAAACTTCCAACTTTAAAAAGTAGAAGGATCGTTGCAAACATTGCGTTTTTCTTGAATATTGTTAATGGAAATATTGATTCCGAATATCTCATTAGTAAAGTATTCATTAATGTTCCAAATAGACAACTTAGATCATATGTTCCACTTTATATCGATTTCCATAGATCCAATTTCGCAGAAGTGGTAGGACCACGCCCATTTTTGGAATGTTTATCGACCCCCGAACTATACGTACGAAATTTCGTAGTCGTAAGTGCTTTTATTGAAGAAATAACAGCAGAAAAGTATTTAACGGACACCCTGTGTTTCTAGTTTTTAGCCCATAACTTTTTTGTTTATTAACCGATTTAAAATGATAAACGGCATTGACTACTTTATATTGAGAACACCCACGTTTATATACATACTCAGTGTAGCGCACTCCATGTATAATAATACGTAAGAAATTACATTATTTGTTAATTTTCTTCTTTACGATTTATAATAAAAACAATTTTTAAATAGTTGTCAATCATAAATGTCAAATATAGCAAGTGTTAATTGTGTACAAACTTAAAATTGGTTCAGAAATAAAAATAGTACTTTAAAATCGAACGTTACTACTTTTTTATATCATATATTAATGCATTTGTTTTTTTTTATTTAAGTACAGTATAGTTTACTTTAGTTTATTATTTATATCGAGGAGTATTCAGCATATTTATAATATTCATAAACAAAAATCAACACGTGAAAAAATATGTGCACATATAAAAAAAGTAAAATAAAACAAGAAAATAGTTTAAAAAATCAATAAAAATATAAAGGATACGTGTAAATATATTTATTACGAAAATAAAAGGCACGCGATTATATATAATTTTTACATAAACAAAAAATTGTGCAAATATTTATGTATAATAAAAAAAAAATAAAAATTAAAGCAGACCGTTAATTGTGTAAAACAAACTATTTCTGCTTCTATTTTTACACAAACATCAAGGCGAATCTAATGAAGTTTCTTATTTGTCATAAGGTGGCCATTATTAGGCTCGTTCATTTACTTTTCCAGTAAAATCCAGTAATCTGAGTATCTAAAGAAAACTTGTAAGCAAAAGAACACGAACGGAAAATTTGTAAAATCCAGTAAAATAACCATTTCGAAAATAAAACGAGTAAAAAAAAACTCAGTTTATTAACTATAATTTTTTTTACATTACTGGATTTTGGGTACGTGAACACAAATTCGGTTTAAGTTTTTACTGGACATTATGTCAGAATTAATGTTATTGAAAGTATTAAACATAGATTATAACATAGATATGAAGCTTAAAAAAAAACTCAATTGAAAAAAAAAGGCACACGTACTACAATTGTTTTTGTTTTCAATTAAATTTTTTACTAATACATTCTTAGACTTAGGTTTTTTGACAACCGACTTAGGTTTTTGAAAACGGAACTTCATATCTATGTTATAATCTATGGTATTAATTATGAAGGAAATTTTTTTAGTTAACAGAAAAATAATGCAGAAAATTCAAAAATTAAGATTTATTTAAGATATATTTTACAAAGACCAAAAATAATTATTATTCATGTAATTTTGTATTAAAAAATCAATATGTAGGAAATTAGTTAGAGACGTTCTGAGTACACCATAGCATTTGTTATTACGCTATGGAAGCTATTGTGTTATAAAATTTTATTTTTGATTTTTATTTTATTTCTCAGTAATAAAAATTATTTTCGAGGTTTATTTTATAAATTTTAAATAACAATTATTGATAATTTTTTAAATAATATTCAAGTAGTAATTTTTATTTTCTCATACAAAAAATAAAAATCAGTCTATGATTTTTAAACAAAAAGTAAAAATCATAAAATGATTTTTTTTTTTTTTTTTTTTTTTTGTAGCATAAAATAAAATTCATTTGCATATATCTACTTTATTATAATTGATAAATAAATGATGTTTATGGAATCTCGATCAGGTGTATGTGCTAATAAATATGTGTGAGTCACTTTTATGTTAACGATGAGTATAAGATCTAAGCTTTGGAATGAAAATTGTTGAACTTGAAATTGCCTGCAATTTTTTCAATATTTGATCTAAAAATAAAATGAAATCGATTAGAGAAAGTTGTTCCGTTTAGAATTAACTTCAAGAATCTTCACGTTTATTATCTTTCGCCAATATGGTGTGTACGATACACCAACAGACAAATGGTTCTCTAGTTTTACCATTGTGACCGCTGAATGAGGTGGTGATAGTAGTCATGCCCTTAAAAAGAAATCAGTACGTGATAGAAAAAAAGTGAAAGCATATTCTTGTTTAGCTAGACAATATATCAATTTTTATGACAAATGGCCTATTTTATCCATCCAGTATTATCAGCTTTACAATAAAGTTTTAAAAGCTGCAAATTTTTGACGGTTTAATTTTTTTAAGAAATTTTCAAGAAAAAAATTCTTACATTTTGAATAAAAAATTTTAAGTATTTCTGAATAACTACGAAACTGTTGGGCAGATACAAAAATAATGTTATATTGACTTAATTATAACTAAAGTCTGCGTCTTTTGGTGTCGCTAAATTGGACAACCTTTACTGGAGTTATTGTACAATATACTTTTGTATTGGTCTTATTAGAGGGATATGTTAGATATCCCCAAGAATTCGTGTAATAATCGAAATTGATTTAATAACTTCGTTTACATATTTATTTCCTCTATATTTGAATACAAATTTAAATACATGATATTTATGTACGATATGTTAAAAATAAAAATCTTATAATATTTTTTCTTGCCATTTGAAAATATCATATGATCGGTCTTAACCGACTAGATCTTTATTTCTCTTTTATAAGTATAAAATAAAATTACAAATTTCGTGAGGATCGATCCTTAATTTATGTTAGATATTAGTATCAATGCATTATTACGTATTCGTGTATTTTTTACTTAGTAGAAGTATCGATCAACAATTGACCATAGTTAAAGTTTCAACTTCAGATTAATATAACTTTTCATCGGATTGATATATTTATATAATTTCTGCAGTTATTTTATTTAGAATTTAGTGAATATTTTAAAAATGATTTTTTGGGTCCAGAGTTTAAAAAACTTTAAAAAACACTATCCTAGTGTTCTAAAGTACACTTTTTAAGTTTTTTTGAATATTTGGAAAAGAGGTCAAATATTTTTGTTGTTATAAATTATTTTGAAATAATTTTTTTGTTGTTGTGTAGCCTAAAATGTCCAGAATATATTGTGGTAGTTTCTGAAAAAGTCGCGGCATTCATTTCTGAAATAAAACGAAAAACTCGTATGAACTTTTCATTTCAAAAGTATTTACACACATTTTTTACACTTCAAAATTATTTACACAACTTCAAAAATCAATTCATTTTCGCACAATATTGCAAAAGATGGCTAAAAATCTTGTCTATAAGTTATTATATAATCTTGAAATTCAAATCCAATCAAGTCGCAAAAATAAAATCCTAGTGGCAAAAATTATGAAAAAAGTTATCAGAGCGATGTTGAGATTTAAACGAAGTTTTAAAATGCTACATCGTCATTATAGTTCGAAAAAAAGAATGGAAATAGTTAAAGGCTGGTATAATCCTTTATAGGAAGATATAATTTTATGAAAATAAAAACATTTTAAAGAGAAATTAAGAAAAATCTGTCAGAAAAATTTAACATAGCTTAAAATATTTCCAAAATTCTCAATGTTCATCCATTTGTTCAGCGAGAAAGTATGATATTTTAAAAGGTTATAGTGTTTACATTATAAAATGTGTAATATATTGATTCAATATTTGTTTTTCCGTAGCAAAATTAGCGATTTTAGAAAAAATTTTAAGTAAAAATATTTGATTTATTTTAATTGCATAGAAAATTCAATACAAAAATGAAATTAATAATAATGTAGTCTGATAATATTTAGAAATCGCGTATTATATTACAGAAAAACGAAATTTGGAAATATTGATTTACACGTTCTATAATGCGGATATCATAAACTTTCTAAAAATAATACATTCTCACCGAAAATACCTTCGATCACAAAAGATGTTGCAAAAATTCCTAGCTATGTTAAATTTTTCGTACAGATTTTATCTAATTTCTCTTTAAAATTTTTTTATTTTCATAAAATGATATCTTTTAATTAAAGTTTATATCAGCCTTTAACTACTCCCATTCCTTTTTTCAAACCATAATGACGATGTATCATTTTAAATCTTCATTTAAATCTTAACTTGGCTTGGATAGGTTACTTCATTATTTTTTCCACTATTATTGTATTTTTGCAACTTATTAAAGTTGCATTTGAATCTAAAGATTATATAATATCTTATAGACAAGATTTTTAGCCATCTTTTGCAATATTGAGCAAAAATTAATTGATTTTTTAAGTTGTGTAAATAATTTTGGAGTGTAAAAAATGTGTGTAAAGCTGCCCACCTCGGGTATGTAATTTTTTTTTTTTTTTTTTAATTGGCAAAAGTTCATTTATGATATGCTAGAACAGAAATTTTATATATAGATAGTCCTTGCAAATCTCGACAAAAATTCTCTTTTTTTTTAACTTGGTGGGCATAATATTGCCACTAAAATTTTTAAAATATTCGCCAGATTCCTTACAAAATTATAAATAATACTGTTGCAAGAATGTTTAAACTTTAATAAAATTTAAAAGAATGGAGATAATTTATTGAAATATCAGTGTAATATGTATAAACTTATTTTAAAATCGTAGAATTAAATAAACTCTCAATCTTTTAAATGAAAATACCCAAAATCCCAATCCGTGTAAAAAATTATTAACAAATTTACTTTTTTCATTGAAATAGTCAACTTATCGTTATAAGGGGCATCCGCCGTACTATATTGGTTCAATAATGTATCACAATAAAATTGGATAATATGTATTCGTTATTTCACTCAGCCCCTATACTAAAATTATTCCGCAAATAAGTCAAATGGTCATAGACATTTTAAATATAACTTCATTTAAATCAAATTCATCACAGATGAGTTTGGTCTAAGCAAAAATTATACTACTTAATTTAATGAAGATCGGTCCATAATTGACCATACCTCCCATAGAGGAACCCCTCCCGGAATTGCTTTTTCATTCATAACCCCATAAACATAAAAGTTGATAAAATCATATATAATATAAATCCCATTTGCATATTATTCTTACAGCAAAATTTCAAAAGCATCAGTCCATAAATGCCTATATCCTCCATATAAGACCATGTCACTTTACCACAAATTCTCAATTACGTTTGCACGTTAAAGTGATTTTATATGGCAAAACCTGCTCTACTTTTACTTTTCTACTTGTTTTAAATGCTTTTCGATAATTCTACATAATTTTCATCTTAAATAATGCAAAACATTTTATATACTTCAATGTTCATTTAAAATTTTTATTACTTTAATTTTTTATTTTGTTTTTGTTAAGAAATATGGCTGTGCAAGTATTGGGTATTAGTATTGAGTACCGAGTATTTGCACCCTTTTTTGGGTACTCAATACTGTAAAGTAGTTACTCAATACTTTCAGAGTTTAATTTTTCAATATCATATTAAAACGAGAGAGAGACTATAGCCGGTCAAGACCGACCATATGATACCCTACAACATTAGACCTGTGTCCAATTGTAAACCAACACTTTTATTAAATGTAAAATAAGTTACATAAATACAGAATAATGCATTTATATATACTATTTTTTGCCATTTAGGGTGATTCCCGGAAGTGGGTTTATATGGGAGCTATGGTAAATTATGGATCTATTCTCATAAATTTTGGCAATGTTGTTTCTACTTATATAAAACTTATTTGTGTCGAATATTTCGGAAGAGGGGTTTATATGGGAGCTATGGTCAATTATGGACCGATCCAGATGAAATTTGGCACATAGATTAACACTTCTTTGTACCGAATTTCATTTAAATACTGCTATATTTACGGCATTTATGATCGTTAAACCCCTATTCCGGGAGGACATTTGTATGGGAGCCAGGTGAAATAATGGACCGATCATAACCAACTTCAATAGGCTTCGTCCTTGTACCAAAATAATTATCTGTGGCAAATTTCATCAAGATATCTTTAAAATTGCGACCTGTACTTTGTTCACAAGGTTTACTTGGACAGACAGCCAGACGGACGGACGGACATCGTTAAATCGACTCAGAAAGTGATTCTAAGTCGAATGGTATACTTAAAGGTGGTGGTCCGATATTTATTTCTGTGCGTTACAAACATCAGCACAAACGCATTATACCTCAACCACCTATGGTGGTGTAGGGTATAAATATAACGGCTAAAATATAATTCTGTATAAAGATACAAGTAAAATTTTAAATATATATAAAATAATTTTACTGACTTTTATTAAAGTTGAATTTAAAATTAACGTTTTTATTTCTTTTGTATTTTGTATAAATAAATTTACAAAATTTCATAATAATTGGTAAAATATATTTCTTTTAATTTTAAATAAAACATTTATTAAAAACTATATTTTTAAAATTAAAAAATCCGTTAAGAATCGAGTATTAAAAAATCGAATCCGGAAACCGGTTAATCGGTTTTTTGCTTCTTCAAAAACCGACTGGTATGGAATAATTTTTATTTTCGAATTATTCGACATGCTGTTTTTTTTGTCGGTACCAGTTTTTTTTTGAAAATGTTATTTTTATTACTTTTTTTTACTAAAAAACCCATATTTTGCATTTTTTATATATGCATGGGGCACTTTATTTATTGCCGATTCATTAAACAAATTAAATTGTTTTTTGAATAGTTTTCATAAAAATTTAATTTTTAAGCAATTCGCTTGTTATTTTGAATAATCACCTAAATTATTTGAAAGTATTTCTAATTTACGTTATTATCAGATAAAGCTTTAAGTTAGATGTTTAAAATTTCCAATTAGAAATTTGAGTAACACCAGACGTACTGAGAGCTTAGATTTATATGGGCAATTCTCTTTTTACATTTGTCTTTATGAAACCAAACCTTCAACCTAAAATATTTTTTTAAATTCTGACTATTTTAAACAACTTTTAATACAATTATGTTAACAACACTTGGTGCTGTAACAGAAAAAAATTCAAGAACTGGAACGGTTCCATGTGGTGCGGGCAAGCACCCAAAGTCAAAAATTCCAAAAAAAAGTGTTTGAAACTAACAAGTTTTTTATTTCTTTTTACTGCTGTAGTCGCAGATTTTATCATAAATGTCCAATTCTTCTAATGTAGACTATAAACACTTGTAGAAAAGGACTAGCATGGATTTAATTAGCGTCCAATCAACCAGTGTGAAATTATGTTGTGCAAAATTCGTGAAACCAAATTTTAAAATTTTGCAGTTTTTTCGCTGGGGATTTTACGACGTTTCGGATATTTCAAAATTCAAAACAGAGCCCAATAGCTCTTAAAATTATGCATCATTTGACATATATCTCGTTAATGTGTCCTCAACAGAAATGCTGTAGGAGGTACCCAAACTTGGACAGAAAAAACGTGAATGGCTCCATTCGCTTTAACATATTTTGTTAAAGCGGATGTTGGCGTTATAAATCAATTTTAAACTGAAATAAGTTCCTGTGTAAAGTTTTACTTTCGCAGAAAATGTAATATCACTAAAAATATTCATCAACGGTTTTCATGGGCTAAGAACGCGATGTTTTTAGTTTAACATTAATCGTAGAGGCACACCCAAGGCGCCAATCAAAATTGGCGATGATATATGTCAATCTGTAGCTGCTTTAATATCATATATCAAAATCAATATGGCGTTCGAAAAAAGTACGATTTTTCATTTAATGCAACTTAAGAGATTTGACTAAGTGCAATTAAAAAATGTATAAATGACATTGTCTTATGACTTAAAAAAAAATTATGAATTTTGCAATAAATGGATGAATATGAACAAGACTACATCGCTAAAATCTAAACTTTGCAAATTTTATAAGAAGGTTTAATAATTATTAAATCGCTAATATATCCACGCATTCTTAACTAAACGCGATATTTTTAATTTGTATTTAAGATACACCATTGTAGAGTACATAAATGCAATATTTTTTTATTTAGGACTATAAATAGAATTTTGGCAATTTTTTTATAAATTAAGATAAAAACCGCCATAACATTGATGCGGTTCGGTAAAAGTCATTCACGCGAACAGATCTGTGTTCCACTAGAGCCAAGGAATATTGATACTAAATATAATTGATGTGCCATTTAAAAATTTTCGACATTTTTTTGAACATCGAAAGTAAACGAGTTTGAAGAATTTCCCTTATGTTTTTTTTATTTTTTTTTTTATTTATTAGTACTAATTTTAGTTAACAAAAAAAAAAAAAAAAACTTAAATTTTAGATTTGACGATTGTTACAAGAAATACTTATCCACTATAAAATAAGGAAAAAAAAACTGCATTTTCAGCATGACAACCTAGCTGCAGGAGAGCGATATGACTTTATTTTTATATTACTTAATATTTTTATATTACTTATTATTATTATTTTATATGTACTTTTTTATTAAAAATTTTAAATTTTAAATATAATTGTATTTTTAATAGAAACCGGTTAAGCGGTTTTTTTTAAATGAAACCGAATTCGAAACCGGTTTTTATAAAAAACAGCTAATTTTCGAATAAATCGAAAACCGGTTTTTTGAATACATTAGTATCGAGTACCCAAATGAAAAAGTATTGAGTAGTATCGAGCATTCAAAAGTAGTAGAATTTACCAGCACTATTAAGAAAACAAGCTATTTACCATGAAATGTTTTTCTAAATCGCAAAAATCCGCATTTCTGGATTTTCAAAGTTCACATATTAAGCAAAAATAAAAAATAAAAAAATAAAAATATTTTCACCCAAGTTCGCCTTAAAACTTTTTGAATTTCTCTATAAAAGTAGAAAAAGCCCGTTTTTAGACCGATTTAAGAAACAAATTTCTACCACATTAACTTTTGCATAAAGTTTTTCATTACATTTTTAAGTAAATTATTTTTAAAGTAATTCCGCTTAATTTGAACCTTTCACAGTAATTATCTTTTTAAAAAATTGTTTTCATTAAGAATTATAAGCAGTTAAAAGTAATTAAGAAAAACTAAAAAAAATGAGAACTAAAATTAATTTGAAAATTATTTTCAGTTTAAAATTATTCTTAAAGCTTTATCTCTCCATTCCATGAGAGATTTATAAAAAATAACAATTTTTTTACGGAGTGTCATCCGATTATTTTCATATTTAGTACGCATATAACCTATGGAGCCATTTAAATAACTCCATTTTTAAACCCAACATCAAAAAGATGAGGGTATATTGATTTTGTTATTCCGTGTGTAACATGTCAAAGGAATCGTTTAATACCCCATAAAGTATATATTTTCTGTGTCCTGGTTCGATTTTGATTCAATCTAGCTATGTCCGTCCGTCTGTCTGTTGAAAGCAGGATAGGTCTCGAACGTAGAGGGACCAAATTTGGCTCAAATACTTATCTTATATAAGGTTTGTTTGGTATCGAAAATGGGCAAAATCGGTTAATAAACAAAAAAGTTATGGGCAAAATACTGGAACACAGGGTGTCCGCTGAAGCTTCATTTCATACTTTTCTGCTGATATCTCTTAAACAAAAGCATGTACGACAGCGAAATTTTGTAAGGTGAAAATCAACGAAATTTTGTACAAATAGTTTAAGGACCAATGTAAACTCGGAAACAAAAAATGGGAGTGGTACGCCCACTTTACCGCCCATCTCCCATGTAACGAAAAATTGGAAAAAGTAGATGGTGGGTATATAACACAAAAAACCGGTTTAAAAAATACCTTTTTATTTCAAAAACCATGCAAAAAAAATATGGATATTTGAATCGAGATTTATGATTATTTTTTTAATATTCATAAAGTATGATTTTTAATGGCTTAAAAATATAGTTTAAGATTAAATAAATAAGTAATAATTATCCTTAATGTAATATTTTTGCACCTAATTTAAATGATTTAGTTTTTTTTATTCAGCGAAGAAATTTTTTTTCAAAGATTTTGTTTTAAAAGAGTTTCACCTGCAGAATCCTTTCAATAAAATTGATTCTTGCTTTTTTCATATTAACCCATGGTTTCTGTTTATGCTAAGTAAATGATAATATAATTTTTGATGATTATTTTCTTACAATTTTTATACCCTACATGTCTATTATGCGTTTGTAGTGATGTTTGTAACACCCAAAAATATTGGTCTAAGACCCACCTTAATTTGTACCAATCGGTTCAAGTTGATTTAACGATGTCCGTCTGTACATTCATGTAAAACTTGTAATCAAAATACAGGTTGCAATTTTGGTTTCTTATAGTCCAAGAACGAAGGGTGTTGAAATTGGTTATGATAGGTCCATTATTTCCTCTAGCCCCCATACAAGTAACCTACCAGAAAAGGGGTTTAACGATCATAAATCCCTTAAATGTAGCAGTAATTTTTGCACATCCATATACGTTCAAACCTGTATGCCGAATTTTATGAAGATCGGTCATAATTGACCATAGTACTGGTCCATAATTCCACAGTCTAGAAAAAAAGACCCCTCCCCGAATTTTGATGCACACAATGGTGTAGGTTATTGTCGGCCTTGACCGACCATATGTTTTTTTCATGTAATGGGTTAATAGTTATTTCCGAAAAAACGAAAAATTCGTTTCGAATAAATGTATAGAAAACAAAAACAAAATTTTAAATTTATTTGTTGTTTTCCATACATTTATTCGAAACGAATTTTTTGTTCGACATAGAGAAACAGGCAGTGATTTTTCTTTAATAAATGTAGTTTTTTGATAGAAATATTAACTTCTACAAAAAAACCGGTTAACCGGTTTTTTCTGAATTTAAAAAAGTCCAACCGGTTTTTTCAAAATACCAACTATTCGAACTATTCGAAAACCGGTTTCTCCAAAAAGTCGAATAATCGATCACTCTAGTATATAGTAGGGTATCCATTCGAATAATGTTCGTTCGAATAATTCGAATAATTTTTACGAATAATTGTTCGAAGAATTTAAAAATGCTACTTTTCGAATAACGAATAATTCGAGTATTTTAAGTCGAATATTCGAATGAAACGAATAATTTTATTTTTTATTATTAAACTTCTTTTAGCTTATTTTTTAACAATTTGTATAAATATATATTTTACAACTACTTTCTTATTTTTTAATTTAAATAATTAAAGTTTAATTGCATAAATAGTAATTATTTAAATTGTTATTTACACAACTAAAAACTGTAACAAGGACTTCTTGTCTCCAGAATTTTGGATTTGAACAATTAAAAACAAAAGGACCCACTTCTAACATTTGTCATTTAGTCTAAAAAGGCTCAATGGTTTTGGAATCAACATAAAAACTGATATTGTAGGTTTTACACATGACGGGGCGGCAGTAATGCGCAAATATGGCGAAGAAATATTGGTTGAGTTTTTACTTTTTGTTTTTGTGTATATTTCTATATTACAATGAATTGTTAACTGTTAAGTTGTTTTTGTTTTTCTTATCAAAATTTTAAATTTTCCTTTAGTATTTTGAATTATTCGAACAATTCGAATAATTTTAAATGCGTGATGGAATAATTCGAATAAACCAAAATGGCTTATTCGAATTATTCGTTTTATTCGAACAATGAAAAAATCGAACAATTTGGATACACAAGTATATAGATTCGGCCAAGCCGAATATTACATTCGCGTTTGTTATTATTATTATTATTTATTTTTTTTTTTTTTTTGAATTTTAAAAAATTCGCGAATTTATTCACGATTTTAATTTTTTCAAAAATAAAAAAATGGGAAAGTGTCTAACTTTACACGTCAATATCTCTAAAAGTTATTAACCGATTTTAATGATTTAAACTGCATGTAGAAGACGAATATGTCCTTTTTTAATGTAGGAATTTAAAAATAATATAATTTAAAACCTTTTCGATTTTAATTTTCTTTTAGTATGTTAAAAAGCAATATCTTTACTATAAAATGCAAAAATAACTGTTCTGGGACAAAAAAATCTATTATTTTTAATAATTTTTTTATAAATTTTTTCATACAAAAATTAAAATTTTTTATAAATTTTCGATTTTTAATTTTTTTGGTTATACTCTTTTAGTAATATGTAACTTTAAATGTTTATAACTCCTTAAATGTACGTCGGATTTTATTGATTTAAAAACCAGTATAAAGTTTATTACAATAAATATTGTAAATTGTATTACTTAATCAAAAAAAAAAAATTTCGGATGCATTTATAAGAAATTTCTACCCTTTTGATTTAAAAAATTTTTGCTAAATATTGAAGACAAATATATTAATTACATATATAAAACATCAGTATTTAATCTGGGACAAACAGGTCTGGGACAAACAGGTATAATACCGCAAATAACAAATTATGTAATATTATGATTAAAATTAATTTTAAAATAAACTCACAAAAAATAAAAAATACAAAAATTAAAAAAAAAAATGTGTATGAACAAATTTTAAGCAATATTAAAAAAAATTAAAATGGTGGACCACTTTGTCCCAGAACAATTTATATTGCAATTTTTAGGAAACATAATAATTTTTTTATATTAGACAGAGAAAAAAATTGAAAGGTTAGAAATTTTTCAAAAATGCATCCTAAAATTGCATTTGCATTATGAATGCATTTTTAAATTATAATATTATTTTTAAATTACTACATTTATAGTAGACATATTATTCTTATGCAGTTTAAATTTTTAAAATCCGTTAACATCTTTTAAAGATATTGATGTTTTCAATTTTTTTGACTTTTCGGAAAATTAAAATCGTGAATAAATTTGCGAATTTTTCAAAATTCAAAAAAATAAAAATGGAGCTATTTAAATGGTTCCATAGGGTATGCGTATGCCAAATATTAGCAAAATCGGAAGATATGAAAAATATTTTTTGGCGTTCTCTCATGGAATGAACGATATTTAAATTCCTCTGCATAAACTGCCAAAAAGTAACAAAATAAAATTAATGATTTTCCATATGAATTTCTCTTGTGCTTTCCGTAATTGATTATTTATTTAACCCAAATATAGCCAACTATTCATAAATAGTTAGTCTATTTATCATTAGTGATTTTTAACACCACCACAAACATCAATAATTTTAATGACAAGTCGACGATTTTAGGCATAAATGAGTTTTTTTTTATTCAGTTTTTTTTTTTATTGTTTTGAAACGAAATAATGAAAATAGTTAAAGTAGTCTTTCGACTAAGTAGTCTGCCTTACTTTAAGTACCTGTATCTATTAAATTTTTTGTTTGTTTTTAATAATATACATAGTTTTATTTGTATATTATTTCTTCATGCATTAACGTTTTTTATAAATTTCTAACTACATAGGTAGCAGTCTAACAGACATAAGTATTTTCCTTTAATTCGAATATTTCTAATTTGAACCCTTGTTTTTTAATATGACAAATGGTATATTTGTTGTTAATGATATATTTTTTCTTTGTTTTTATTCTTTATTATTGATTAACACAATTATTATAAGTTGTACTCGTGGATGACATATTACGGAAAAAAAAATATGTATGTATTTTCCGTATTTGATAAAAATAATATTAAGGGTTTGTGTTAAATTTCTAATAAAAAATTACTTGAGTCAGGGCCACATTCTTTTTTTTTTAAGTTCATTATTTATTTGTTTGTTGTAATTATTATTTTGCATTTTATTTTATTTTTTTTTTTTTTTGAAAAGTAAATTTATAGGAAACATCTTTTTAATACTTTTCAAGACTTGTTTTATTTTTTTATTTTATTTTATTTTATTTTTTTGAACATTGTTTTTGTTTCCCAGCGAAAATAAATGGAAGTCATTTTTGAGGAAGTACTTTTTAATTACTTCCAAAGTATCAAATAGTGTATGTTTTCTTCTTTTTAAGAAGTTATTTAAACAGCATCCGCAATTTAAATTACATTCCTTGCACTGATTTAAAACAACACCATAAAAATAAATTTTTCATGACATCGGAAACATGACTTCCTATTAAGTGAATAGGCGTCAAAAAAGAGAACATCCTCTAATGACAAGCCTATGTTAAATTCATTGGAAATGATCCGAATTTGCTCTACTTCTGGATCACAATTTCAGGATCTTATTGACTTCTTTGGATGTTCTTTTTTTGCTGGGTTGTTAAAAATAAACGAATTTCATTTAATTTGATTCTAACCAAAAACATTAATTCCGTTCATTGATCTCCCTCTTTCGAGATCAAATTGCTGAAGGACTTAGATAACTTTAGGAACATGTGTGTTAAATCAAATTATTAAATGTGTATGCGCCTAAGAATTTCAAATCATTAGGATCGACTTTTTGAAGTCCCCAGATATATGTCATGGGTTTCAATATATAGAGTAAAGTCATCTGAACTTTTACTTTTCCACTAAAAACTAGTAAACCGAGTATTTATTAAGTAAATTTAAGATTTTACTATTAATAAAATGTAAACAAAAAGTACGCGAACGGAAAGTATTAAAAATTTTTTTAATTTTCCTTCGATTGTTTACATTTATTTTTTTACTGGATTCTCCAGCAAAATAAAACTATTAAAATTTATAAATACTATGTCTATAAACTATAATTTTTCTCTCTCAATTTTTTTCTCTAACTGGATTTTGGGTACACGAACGCACCATTTAAATTATTGTGTGTGCACAAAAGTTCAACTTCGAGTCGTGGAGGTGATTGTGTGTGAGAAAAAAGTGCCACCACGTAGTTGTGGAGGTGGCAATTAGCTTCCTCCTAAGGAAATGCCCACGATAAAGTGACTAGTTATGGAGTTGACAAAGTAACTATTGGTGCCCTAATATAGTCAGTCAAATAAATAGTTCGGGAACATTAAGGGGGATTACGTTAAAATGAATATAAAATCCATTACTTATTTTTTGTTTAATTTGTTCCAGTTTCTTTCAGTATTTTTTGATGTAAAAATACTTTAAAAAATTATAAAGAAAATCAAACGATTATGGTTCGTGTATATAAGATGCGTTACTAATTATGATGTTTGTAATGCACAAAAAGTATACCAATCGACTTAGAATAACTTTTTGCATCGATTTATCGATGTCAGTCCGTCTGTTCTCCCGCCCGTCCGTCTGTCTGATTGTCTATGTAAATTTTTTGGGCAAAGAACAGTTCGCAATTTTAAAGATAATATGATAAAATTTGGAATATATGATTTTTTTTATTTATCACAGGATCCCTTCCCGAATTTTTATGCACATAAAATTTTTAAACACATAGTGGATTAGTGTATCATGTGGTCGGGCATGACCTACTCACATTTGGGCTAAATGCAAATTTTTTGATAATAAATCTGTATCTCCTAAAATACTGCTCGAATCCAATTGAAATGTATGGAAAAGTTATAGTGGAGGACCTAAGATTTGTAAAAAATCATCTTGTAGTCACCCTATGATAACACAAGATAAGCTACAGAATTTCAAATTTTACTAACTCGCGAATGTAAAAGTTTCAAAAAATCATAACATGTACAAATTAAGTCCGAGCAGTAGCTTAGGATATACAAATTTATTACCAATAAATTTGTTTTTGGCTGTGCGACTATACACTTCCTACATGTTAAATTGTACCAGTTTGAATTTTATGTTTTTTAAATACAAACATATGTACACATATAATACGGTTTGGTTCTGATAACCGAATTTTTAGTCAATCGAATTTGGATGGTTGCACTAACTATCAGATAAGTTGATTGAGAATGATATATATTTCAGTTCCTAGCACTAACAAAATTAATAGAAATACATGTATTTAGAACACTAATTCAGTTGGGATAATTGAAAATAGAAGTAGGTGTAACTGAATTATGTACAAAAAATTGGTTCCTGTAATGGAATTATTTAATTGGAAAGAAAATAAAATTAATTTTGATTTTTATTTTAAAATTAGTTTCATATATTTTTATAAAACAAAAAAGCACATATAAAACAACATAATAATGAAAAACATTTTTTAAAGGGAAATATATGGTTTTGCGAATTTTGTGGATTGGATGTTAACTCATATAGCATCAGAAAGCATAAATATGTATTCATTCATTCATTAATTCGTTTTAGTGCTAATGTATATCAAAAGTTATGGATGATATGCATCTTTTCAATAATGACTCTTGCTATACATAAATGTTTCCTATGCACCCAGAGAAATATCAATCACATACGTGTTGAAAACGATACCATTCTGTGTCAATAGTGAATCTACACCGTATGTGTTTAAATTAAACACTGCGTGTTCAATTCTTATTGAAAATCGATACCTAATTGGCACCAAGTTGAAACCATTTCGGTATCAAATTTTTAAATTACATATGTTTTGTATTAAATTTGTTAACGAAAGGTATTAAAAAGCTGTTACCGTAAATTACCAATGTGACCACAACCGTTGTTGATTTTGAATCGAATTTTTTCCCTTAGTGTGGCTCTTCCATCAATTGAGTTCTGAAAGAATAAAAATATGTGACCATTTACAATTTGTAGATTGAAAAAATGTTTCTTTGGTCTGAATTACTTACACTTTATCCGTTTCTTTTGCAAAAAATATAGTTGTTGTTTTTTAGTCCTTGAGTCCATTTTATCTTGAATCACTTTTTTGATTAATAAAACGTATTTCTAAGATATTTTATTTCTTTCGTGTTTTGTATCTACAATCTCACAAGAAAATTTTAATACTATTTTTATAAAAATGTCAAAACGAATTTAACCAATTTTACGATCAAGTCAACCGAATTGGTATACTTTTATTAAAACCGAATATTATAAATATTAATAATAAATTATTAGTTACTGTAACTGAACATTCGTTTCCTGTATCACAAAACATCTTTTTAACAATTTATTGATTACCACAATTGAAATATTCGATATAAAACCGATAATGAAAGTACTAAATATGATTGCCTCTACTGAATTGTTAATAAATAGGATATATTGGTTATATTAATAAATTATATTATACTAGGAATGTTCATTCAAATATTGTTCATACCTTTACAAAAAGAGAAATTTTATTCGATATAAAAAATTATAAGTTTAACAGGAAATTAGTTCGTATTGTTAAATCTTCCTTCCAATCTTTTTTCTGTGTGTATATGTATATGTTAAAAATAAACTAGAAACTTTATAGATTTTTGACAACTACGTTACGCCTATAAACCGATCCGGAACTTTTTTTAGTTCTCAATAACTACATAATGTAAAGGTTTTTGATTCGTCATCGTACTTTTACAGGAAAGATAATTTTATTTTTAGCCCTTTAAGACTACGAACTTACTAATAGTAAATTCAAAGTGAAAGTTGATTTTATCTTTATTTTCTTCATACTTTTATTGTAAATGAAAAATTATTACAATTTGTATACTTTCTTTGAGATTGTTGAAACCATTTACAGATAAAAAATAGATAAATGTCCACATCACTTAAAGCTTGAAAGAAAAATAAAAGTTGTTGTCATTGAATAGATTTGGTTTTTCCGGTTTGTATGTATGAAAAAGTATGGTTTGTACGATGGAAAAATAATTAATTTTAAAATACCATTTTTCAAAACTTTTTGTCAAGCGCTTATCATTTAGTGATCTAGACACTTATCCTTTTTTCACTTACAATGCATTAACCGCGAATAACTGGTATTTCTACAAACATGCCACACATTTACTTAAAACGTTGTCCATAAAATATATGTACACCAAATTTTTACAGAATATAAAGCTTGATATAATAATTTCTACATTACCCAAAAATCACGTTTTCTGAGTTATGACTAGGGTATTCACTCGCATATTGTTTGTTCGATTAATCGACAAATGAAAATCAAATAATTGTTCGATTAAATTAAAATCAAGAATTTCGAGTAACAATTTATTCGAGCAAATTATGCCGATTAATTGAATAATTCGAGTAAGAAATATTTTTGATATTTCCTTTCTTAACTACTTTTTAGGATGTTTTAATTTTAGTTTCCTAAAAAGTTTAGCTTAGAAACAATGTTTCAAAATTTGTAGAGTTGTGTAGTTCATGACCGAACTAGTTCAATTGAACGATTCACTCAACTGAGCGAAGTGAATCGTTCAATCAAAACAGAAACGGCTTATTAAGTGAATGGTTTTCAGTAAACAGACATGTTGAACTAGGTTGCTCTTTTTGCTCATTCGCTCAGTTGTCTTTTAATGAAACAGCTCATTATGGGAAATGTTTACTAAAACTTATTCGCATAACAAGCTGTTTCATTTAAAGTCGACTGAGCGAATGAACTAAAAGAGCGAACTAGTTCAATTGATTGAGCTGAACTAAAAAGAGCGGTCACTTCATTGAGCTAATAAACCCAACTCTAAAAATTTGTATAGAATGTTTCGAATCTAAAAGTGATGCCATAAATTGGAATTTATTAAAAAAATTGTATTTAATAAAAAGAAATGAATATATGCTTAAATTACAATACGTAGTTAAAGGTCGTTTTTTAATTACAAAATTAAATAAAAATTTAAACGTCACTTTAAAAAATTATAAAGTAAAATTCAAATAATTTTAATATAAATATAATAAATAATAAGAAATAAATTGAAGGAATTTAAGCTTGATTTGGAAAAACATATTTTTGGTTCTACGAATGAAAGTACATAGTTTATATACCAATAAATGCTCAGTCTGGTGTAGAGGATGTGATGGTTTGAATGAAATTTGTAATATAGAAGGAATTTGGACTTAAAATTAAGTTTAGCATATAAACTCGTTCTTTATGTTAAAAATAGCTGAACCACTTTATCTAAAAAAAGTCCAATATCTTTCAATTGCACGGAGTTTCGGTCAATTTGATGGATTAGCCTCTATCGGTACAAACTCTTACAATTTCTTTGTTACAACTCCATTGTTTTGTTGTTGTAATGAGAAGAAGCGGGAATAGGCCAGAAAGCAGGGGATATACTGAATTTTATTAGGAAACACAGAAAAAAGTCACCAATTAACAAATATATATGAAAATAATTCATTCATTTATAAAATTGTTTAAATTTGCACCTCTCACCAAAATGATTATATCAATTACTAAAAACTATAAAAAATATAAAACAGAAAAAAATTCCCAATTAATAAATTAATTAAATCAATCAAGTAGATGTTTGAATGAATTAAAAATGTGTATAAGAACAAAAATTATACCAAAATTTATTTTTTATTTTATTTTTTCTTGAATATTTTTATTAAAATTTGATACAAAATTAAACAACTGAGTTAATTGTAAAAAATACGGTAATAATTTTTTCTGTGAAGGGAGAAGTCTTTTCCAAAGGCACTCATTCTCGTAAATTTCTTTGTTAATGCAACTATATTTTAAGAATGAAGTGCTTCATTCCACCGTATGCATATGACTTCCCAATTCAAAAACTTTGTTGGAAATTTTGATTTCTTTGATACACGAAATTTTTCTGCAATAATCCCTCATGCTAGACTTCCTTTAAAATTTTCTGATAAAGATTCAAAGCAACTAAGTTTTTGTGACACTTTTCTTTCTGAGATGAGGTGAATTTCTCTCAAAATCCTTTCTATTTTGCCTGAGTCCTACAGCCTGAAGATATTATTTATCTTCCACTACCAGGTTACCATTCAGTGATCATGACTTCTTTGTATAATATTATGACCTAAGAAACTGTATTCTTCAGCACAATAGCCTTCCTTGCAATTATTTTATATGACCAATGTAAGATTTCATGAAAAATTTGAAATATGTGTTTATGTGTTTTTTGTTAAACTTCCATTTTAAGAAAAAACAATTTTGCTATTTCCATGAAACTTAGCACATGGCAAGTGAACATAATGGCAAATATAAAACAGTTAACAGAATTATTAATTTTTCACCACATCAAAAGTTATAAGCCCAAGAGCATGCACGGATTTGACCCAGAGAATATATACTTTATGGGATCTTAAATGATTTTTTCGACAAGTTACACATGGAATGACAAAATCAATATACCTCCCATTTTTAATTAGAGCATATTTTTTCCTGGACATTGAATGAAGCCATCGATTAAATATATATATGTTTCAGGACAAATAAATCATTTTGGCATCGATTTGTTAGTGCATATTTTACTCTTACTCTTTTGCATTTGGCGATTTTTAGTGCATATTTATAGCATATCTTGTTATTTTTAAGTCATATTTTACCCTTTCAGAGCATATTTTGACATTTTAAGGATAATTTTTTATACCTCATCAAATGATTTTCAAATTAGGTTTTATAAAAAATTTGGAAACATAATAATAATAAAATTAATTTTAATGGATACCATTTTATCGTTGAGACGCTTGTCTTGTAGCAACAATATTGAATATTATAATTGAAAAATATGTTGTAAAAACAAAATTTTTTTTATGAAAGCATATCGAGCACTAACCTCGTAAATGTCGCAAGTGCAGAAAACAAAACATTGCAGGAGAAGCATTTTTGTTATTGTTTGCACATTGTTATATGTATGAAAAATGTCACTTACGATAACATTACTTTCACTATAAATCTGAAATGACACTTGATACGTCGATGAAATTTTGACGGATAATGTAAATGATTCTAAATTTTAGATTTTCATCAAATCACGAGTTTCGAAAATGATGTCGGTTACGATATTTTGGCGATCAGTGATCGATATGATAATTTTGATAATGTCTGAACTAATAATAGTGTCTAGAATTAGATGGGTAAGAAAATAGAAGATCAATAACGTTTTTATGAGATACAGAAAAAAAATAAATAAATTTCAGTTTTGCCTTATTTTAAAACGTTGAAATATTAATAACACCCTTAGTTTTAATGAAAAATTATACATATTTTGTTTAAAATTATACAAAAATCTTTGTTTTTTAAGTGCATATTTTCGCGTTTTTTGGAGCATATTTCTCGTTTTTTACTGCATATTTAATGCGCCTAAAACCCATTTTTTTAGAGCATATTATGGTTTCCCTGGTGATAACTTTTTATTACAACTTCTGTTGGTAAAATGTTCCTTTACTTTTTTGAATCGGGCTTGATCAGCTGGCATAGTGTTCAACTCTGATGCAGCAATTTTTTTTAGGAACAAAGTAAAATAAAAATTTAAATACATATGTAAACGAGGGAGAAACTATAGTTGGTTAAGAACGACCATATGATACCCTACACCATTGTGTATGAGCTAAAAATTTTACCTGTGGCTAATTGTAGATCAACACTTTTACTAATTGTAAAATAAATTTTACAAATACAGAGCAATGCATTGATACTAACAACTATATGATTTTATGCCCTTTAGGGCGATTCCCGGAAGTGGGTTTATATGGGAGCTATGATAAATTATGGACCGATCCTCATAAATTTTGGCAATGTTATTTCTACTTATATAAAATTTAGGGTATAACAAATATACACATTTATCATTCAATATGCAAAAATTTACCTTTACAAATCATTGCATTTTTCATTAAGAGTACACGTTTCTAAATGATCCAGAAAAATATGCCTTTGGACGAAAATCTACCCCCCATTAATAATTATTATTTTTTCAAAAAGAGTCAAAAACCCTTAAAATATACAATACATTTTGTTATGAAGAAATGCCCTTACTAAAAAAAGTCACTCAATTTATGCAAATAACCTCCAACTCCAAAATCCATAAAAAATCAAAATAGACATGCAATAAAAGCTTACACATATTATAAAGGAAAGGGTTTCCCTGACACTTTTAAGAAATAGCCAACACCACTGGCGTCTATGCAAATATTTATTATTTGTTTAAAGGGCATGTGTGAGATTGTTAATTTGATTAAAGCGTTTGTCTGGATTTGGTAATGATTAGCTTTGAATAAATTTGCACGAATCATAAAATTCTATAAGCGCATTAAGACAATCTTAGAATACTCCAAGATTGTATGAAAAAAAATTGTAAAACTTCACGCTACACGTAATTCTCTTTAGAATTAAAAGGTCTTTAAAATATATTCTGCAAAATATTAAAATGTGCCACATCGTTCCTAAAAAGTTTAAAGGCTGAATATGTTTTTAATTTAAAAAAAGGTTACTTGTATCTAAATTTTAAGTACAAACATATGTATATGGGCAATTCCATGAAAAGGTAAACCAAGACTGAAAAAATAAACTTCATTGAAACTTTTTTTAAAATGTTTTAAAGAGTAAACGAAATTCTCAAATTTTACTATCAAAAAGTATTTTTAGCTTATTACAATTTTTAAAGTGAAAAAATAATGATTTTAGCTAACAATCTCTTTGATTGAGTTTTAAGAACTTATAATGAACTATTTTCTCTTAACTAACGATTAAATTGTGGTACTTGTATCAATGCAATTATACTTTAAAATTGATGTTACAACAATAATGAATAAGATCCATGAGTTAAGAGAAAATATAGAGTTTTCTAAACGGTATTTTTTTGATTTGATTTGGATGTTATTCTAAAGTCACGTACTTTGTGAAAAATCATTATTTTTCTTCGTAATTTCAATATAAACAGTTCCACGTGTATCAAAATAAAAGTTTAAAGCAAAATATTTGTCACTAAAAAATATTGATAAATTTTTTTAAAAAATTTTGTATAAAAAAAATATTATAAGCCCTTAAAGTCCGTCACATACTATATTGTAAGTATATATAAATGCAACTAAATGAATGAAAATAATTTTTTTTTATTAAGATGGGTAAAAGTAAATATGATGTTACAAAGAAATGGAGAAAGGAGTTGAAAACGAACGCAGAAAAATTGAAGCAGTACAGAAAAAAGGAGGCTGAAAGGCATCGTGTCTATAGAAAAAAGTGAAAAAAGTTGTCGGATGTAATCAAAAACGATGAAAAGCTTCTCCAAGAAAAAAGAAGAAAAGATCGCATTCGACAACAAAAACGGAGAGAAAAACTAAAAAATCGAGTAAACCCTGAATCTTTTTACAAGTGTAAACAAACTTTAGGTAAAGCTGTAAGAAAAGTAGAAAAAGTCTTACCAATAGACCTAAATAAAAAAGTCGAAATTATTAAAACTTTGTACAAGAAATATGTGGAGGCCTCAGAATGTGTAGAAGAAGAATGTCTTGACATTGTTGATAGTATAGAAATAGTCAAAAAATTCTACCTTCGTGATGGAATAAGTGTACAATCTCCAGGCCGAAAAGACACCATAATTTATGACGGCAAAATAGTTGCCAAACGCTTTATGCTTTTGACAGTTGCAGAAGCTGACCAACTATATAAAAGAGAATACACCGTAAATAGTGTTGGAAAATCTTTGTTTTATCAGTATCGACCTAGCTATATACAACTAATAGACAAAATTGTGGACATATTGTGGTGTGTTTGCAAATATCACGCAAATTTTGCATTTTTGTTAGAGTCCAAATGTTATACCGACGTTTCCTAAAACATTTGAAAAGTTCTTACAAACTGTCTGTTGCAATGTATTGGATGAAAAATGCATGGCCGAAAGTTGTGAGAATTGCGTGCGAGATATAGAACATGATATAATCCCAATAAATTTCCGTACAAAAATGGACAAAAATGTAACATGGAAATATTGGAGAAAAGTTAATAACCGCTTAACGTTAAGCTACACTACAGCTCCACTGGCAGAGTTAATTTATGAAATAGAAGTTCAATTGCCGATTTTCAAACTTCACAGTTTTATAAAACAATGTCAGCAAAGATATTTTAACAACAAAAAACTTAATATTGCAGGTGATGAAGTGGTTCTTCAAATAGATTTTGCTGAAAACTATCGACTGATTCATCAAAACGAAATTCAAGATGCTCATTTCAGCTATAAACAGGTCACTATTTTCACATGCGTTGCGTGGCTCTTTGGTCAAAGTGAATCATTTGCTATTATTAGCGATAAATTAACGCACAACAACTTCATTACGAAAATTATACATCAAATCCAAGAAAAATATAAAGACATTTCATCCATTTTCTTATTCTCCGATGGTTGCGGCGCCCAATTTAAAAACAAATTTATTTTGAAAAGTATACCATCTTTTGTAGCCGAATTTAATTCCAAATTTTTAGAATGGAACTTCTTTGCCACATCACATGGTAAAGGCGCCGTTGATGGTATAGGTGCTATAGTCAAAAGAAAGGTGTGGCAAATTATAAAAGCCAATAAATTTATAATGTCGGATGCTTATTCATTTTATAAATGTGCACATAGATATGTGGAAGGAGTTAATTTGATGTATGTCGCTGCGGAAGACGTCGAAAAGTTCTCCCCTTTTCTTAATCAAAGATGGGAAAATATCCATCCGATTCAAAATATAAAATGCATTCATTTTCATATCATAATAATGAGTACATAAATGTTTCTCGAACTGCATATTCAGTAAGAGAAACAATTAAAATTTAATTCGAATATAATAATCTTAGTTGCTGGTGAAAACTCGGTTCTTATTTACGTGTTGTGTTATAAAAAATTAATTTAATTCATTATTGTTTTTATTGAATACAATTTTTTTTATTTCTTTTTAAGTTCTTTTTAAATTTTTGTATACTTAAGTTTCCAAACTATATATTTTATTTCTGAAGAATATATAAGAGAAGAATCTGTCACGTACGATGTGTCACGTACGATATTAAATTGTGTTCATAATAAAAAAAATTAAAAATAGTTTTTTATTTTAAAATTACCGATTATAAAGGATAAATATGTCCCCTAGTGTTAGAAAAAAAATAAGATAGGAAACACCTACACAATTCGCAGATTTTCATATATTTTTACATGTAGCTCAAAATCACTTCCGTTTTACGTCACGTATGATATCCCTTTATTTTGCCCTATATTTTAAACAATAAGGATCTGAATTGTATTAATTTTTGTCCACATAGAGAACCCTCTGAATGGAACCTAATGACATAATTATTTTCCAATTACTTCTGTTTTTCCAAATTTTAAACCACTCTATAGGCGTACAAATGTCACGAACGATGGTATGGAATTGCCCATATGTGTATATATGTATTTTAAATATCCCCAGTCGGAAATAGAAGGGCTAAAGATACATTCTAAAATGCCTTATTTAGGATCTACAAGGCCTGCCACTCGCATTGCAACACTATTTCTTTTTTACACGGCAAGGCCTTCCCTTCACACTTCCAAAAAGAAGCGAAAAGGCCAGGACTCTTAAATAAATAAATATGCTCTCTTATATTTTCAATGCTATTAAAAAAAGAGTATGAAATATATTAAAATACATGTGGACTACCTTCTTTATCGACACTTAAAACAAGACTAAATGAGTTTGAGCTTTGTAAGTCTCGTAGTTACAATTTTTTCTGTTTGTAATGAGAAAGTTAGTAGGTGAGTGACACCTTCTATTTCGCATCTAATGAAATGGAAACAAGAATTAGTACCGGATTTCTTTTTAAAGGAAGTCGAGGCATTCTTTAAGGAATTTTTGCAAAAGGCAAAAAGGAATGTGTTTAAAGTTTGTTCGGAGGCATTCAGAAAGGCCTGTTGGGAGGAAGCACTAACATGTTTTCCTGCTGGGTCCCAGCAGGAAAATATGTTAGTGCTTCCTCTTTGCAGACCTTTGTGAATGCCTCCATACCTCTGCGAACAAAATTTAAACACATTCCACTTTGCCTTATATAAAAATGTTTCAAAGAATGCCTCGGCTTCCTTTAAAAAACATATACTTATTCTTGTTTCCCTTTCATGAGATCCGAAATATAATTTGTATACTTATACACTTGTATTAACTTTACAAACAGAGAAAATTGCAATTACGATACATACAAAGCTCAAAACCATTTGAGGCCCAACCATTCAGTCAACTTTGCTACGCAACGTAGAATGAAGAAAAGTAGCGTGAAACATTTTTTACAAACAGTCAACAAAAGTAAACGAATCATATGTTTTTGAACATTTATTGTGTAAACAACCCTGTTCTAAAGTTATTTTGTAAACAAAATAAACTACAGGGTTGTTAAAAAGTCACTCAGCTACGTAAAAATCTATTTCTGTAGATTTCTACGATACGCTACCAAAAATTGTGTGTCAATACCCAGGCAGAAACTGCCAACCGTACGATTCATCAAGTGCTGGCAAAATATTTTTTACAAATAAAACAAAGCGGTTTGCCAACGTTTGAATTTACATCTAGTAAAATGATTTGCCAATGTTTTTTTTTACTTTTTTATTTTTATTTATATATTTAGTTTAATTTTACATGCATACTTAAAGTATAAATGCAAAAGGGTAATAAAAATTGTTTCATTATGAAATTTAGTAAGAATACACTTAACATCTATAATATTTATTTTAATTTCTTTTTGTTCTAAATCTTTAACGACGTATAATCCCATTTCATTAATTGGCTGTGGTTAATCAAAAAAGCTCTGATGTTTCTTTTTTTTAAATACTGCCTTTAAAATAAACATTATTACATTTGAAATTAATTTATTACTGAAAAATTCTGATATTTCCATTGCTTAGTAAACATACACCGGATTTCAATTACGAAATTGCTTATATTAATTTTTCTCCAATCATCAAAATTATAATATTAATTAACTAGAGTAATAGATTTTATTATTACTGCTTTTTAATAGATATAATGAGCCGAAAATTGTTGGAAATTGACTTAAATTTGTTTTCTATATTTTTCTTTATATTTTTTTAAGAGCAAGTTAATTATATTAATAAATAATATAATTAAATTTCAATATAAAGTTAGTTAATCATTTTATTAAAAAATAATTTGAAATATTTTTTTCTGTGTATATTATCGAAGAGATTATTTGTAATTTTGTAGCCAAAAGAAAACTTTACTTTGGATTCAATAGTTTTTATAAATTTTCCAAGTAAATATTTTGGTTTTTCAATAACAGGATTTTTTTTTAAAACAATGTGAATCAACGTGAAAATAAGTCTTTGGCTAGTATGGCAAAAGATCGTTAATTGGTAAAGCATTTCATTTCTTATTATTCGAATGTTAAGAAAACTTCGTATTTTCAGAGTTTTGGGAAAATGCTGTTAAAAAAAATACATATATTGGCTGTGTGTTAGCTATTTAGTTTTCAGAATTTTTTACCAACGATTCAAAAAACAATTGGCCAATGGTAGAATGATGTTATCATTTGGGTGTTGGCATAACGTTTTAATAGAAGAACGATAAAGAAGGAAGTCCACATATCTTCTTTTATTTTTAATGTATTTCATGCCATTTTGAAATATCGTTGATCAATGATCATTAGAGAGCATATTTATTAGGGATGCCAAACGGGACTGGTTTTTTTGCAATTCCCGGGATTCGGAATTTTATAACTTCAAAACACGGGACCCCATGATTTGACGGGATTTATTTTTCACATGAAAACATATTTTAAATATACGGAAAACATAGATTTTGTATAAATATTTTTATTAAAGAAATTCATTCGTATTTAAAAACATAACGTTCTTATCTATGTAATCGATTTTCAAAATATTTTTGAAAAATTTCTATAAATGTTTATATGTTCTGTTTTGCCTTAAATTCATTTTTTAGATTGTATTTATGTCAATAAATTCCGAAATTGAAATCCCGGAATTTTAGTGATTTCAGAATTGACATCCCTAATACTTATGTATATATTTAAGAGTCCTTACCTTCTCGCTTCTTTTTTGAAAGGGAATGTCTCTTAACCACCTTTTTTTCCGACTGGGATCTTCTAAATAGTAGTACAGGGTGTCTGAGAGCCGGAATAAACCAGCATCTATTTTTACTATTGTGTATATGTATATTGTATGTATTACATACATTTTTCTTTTATTTTGTTTTTTTAACTTTATGCGATTTTCTAATTTAGCAAACAAATATCCCATGAATAATTCACTCCTACATGAACGTTATTAGTTTATTTTATAATGGAAAACTGCTACAGAGACTCCCAAACCAAAAATAAAACAAACAAAACAAATGTTTCATTGTTATGAGTAATCAAAATGCTTTTAGTTCTTAAAATTCTTAATAATATAGGCTTGAAAAAATGAGACTCCAAAAAATTCTAAAACTATAAAATTTTTAATCTCAGTACAATTTCACAATTAGGAACTTCTGGCTAACAGTTTTACTATGCTTAATTGCTTTAGCAAATAGTCAAGGGTGTTATATTTCTTATAAACTTTAAACAATTTTAAGAATATTTTGCCATTGAAAACGCACACGAAATTGTTTCAAATGAAAAATCTCAAGTTCAAGTTAAAGTTAATAATTTCACAAGAAAGCAAACAAATGCTCATGGACTTTTAATACTAATGTTCATTATGTTTTTCTTTTTAACGCTAACAGAATTGGCAGTGCTGATACTTTGGAAATAGTGGCGTCAAAATCAACGGGTAGTGAGCCCTCAACGCCAGAAGACAACATTAATGTGGTGGTCAGAGTGAGACCTTTAAATGAAAAGGAAAAACGTGATAGACATGGTTCTATACTACAATTTCCGGGAAATGGCCAAATTATTGTATGTGAATAGTATTTAAGAAATATGTATTTATGAGCAAGCAACAGTTATAAAATACCCATATATTTAATTTCAGATTGAAAGTCACGATTCGGCCAGGAGTCGTAATCGTGAAAGTGTTCGTGTCTTTACCTACAATGTAGTTTTTGAGCCGGGAGCAACTCAAGAAGATATATTGGACTACTCTGGTATTAAACGTATTATTGAAATGGCAATAGAGGGTTTTAGTTGCACAGCATTTTGTTATGGCCAAACTGGTTCAGGTAAAACACACACACTCACTGGACCACCCGATTTGGTAAGTTTATTTTTTTATTATTTATTTTATACCCTACACCATTGTTAGCGAGAATATGGGGTACTATGCACTAGTGCTGATGTTTTGTAACTTCCAGAAATTGTGGTTCGACAACTCTCGTCCAAATTTTTTGATGATGTCAATTCGTCTAGATGTTAAAAATTTTCAAATTCTACACTCTGAAATTAGTATGCAAAATTGTTTTTTCTTTACATAAATATAGTATTATTCTTTCACCTTTTTCTTAAAGTTTTTCAAAAGACATAAATGGTTAATAAAGAAATTTTAAGTTGTTTTAGGTTTCCGCCCTACATTCAGTATTGCTCGAAAATGGTGAATTTTAGAAAAATATGTTACGCGACATATTTATTTACGATTATTTATTGACGATTTTTAGTCACTTTTTTATAAGAGATATTATCGAAAAGGTATTGACTGAATTTACGACGGACATCCTGTGTTTCTAGTACTTGGCCGATAAACCGATTTTGCCCATTTTCAATACCAAACATACCTTATATAAGACAAATATTTGAACCAAATTTCATCTCCTTGGGTGATCCATCTTGAGCGCTATCCTACTTTCAACAGACAAACTCGAGTACCCAGAATATAAATACTTTATGGGGTCTTATATGAATATTTAGATATGTTATAAATGGAATAACAAACTCAATATACCACCCAACTCTTTGGATAGTAGGTATAATAACTTGCAAATGCTTAAATAACTCACTATTTATACGCAAATTTCATAAAGAAATGTATTTCCTTATTTTTCGTGCATATTGCTCGATTAGATAAAAACTGGAAAAAAATTGTTTGGATGTTTCGCTCAACCCGCTGTTTACCACAAATATTTCCCCTTCTGACTGCTATTTCTTTCTATTCAGAATGCAATAGATAAATATGCTTCACATCTGAACAGTGTATCAAAAGTTGGGTTAATTCGTTTCTTACCTAAAAACACTCATTTACTTAAAGAACGTTATAATCGCATAAGAAACAAAAATTTGGCGAGTGATGAAAAATTTGTCATTCCTGGGGCTCCCCTTCCAAACTTAAAATTGTACACTCCTCTGCTATGCCTGTGCAAAATTTTATGTAAATATTTCCAGCCGAATAGAAGTTATTTATTTCCAACAAATTTCGATTCTGTCCCACTGTGCATTGCTAGAAAGATGGGAAAAGTCGTAGCTTTCGATTAACAATACCTTGAATAATATACGTTGCAGCTTTGTCTTAAAATAAACTTGAATTTTTATGAAAAAAGGATGGCAAATAATGCATATACATTTTATATATATTAATATATTTATATATATTGAAGGTGGTTTTGTTACCCCCTTCAAAATTTACCTTAATATATTCTATGATGTTCCCCAAAATATTTTGGTTCTCCTGCTGACCGTTTGTGAGCTGGAGACCATTTTTCAAAAAGGTCTTTTTTCCAGTTTTTTGAACTTTTTTGTATTTTCTTCCAAAGCAACATATTGAAAATGTGGTATCATTTAAAAGGTATTTGGAAGGTGCGTACATTGGTATATAAAACATATCCAAGATTGACCTCAATATTTTTTTATTCCAATACCTTTGAAAATGATACCACGTTTTCAATATGTTGCTTTGGGGGAAAATACAAAAAAGTTAAAAAAAAAACTGGAAAAAAGACCTTTTTGAAAAATGGTCCAGCTCACGAACGGTCAGCAGTAGAACCGAAATATTTTGGGGAACATCATAAAACAAGACACTCTTTTGAATGAGTCGCCTTAATATATATGTATATACTAATATATTATTTGGCGACCCTTAAAAAATTTTTTACTTATTTTATATTATTAAATAACTCAAATAGTTCTGAAAGTGGGTGGAAAATTCCTGAAAGGGTCCGCGAGTTGAATTATTTGGAATAGCCTGCAATAAACAATGTCTGTTCATTGAAATCGGAGATGTCAAATGCAAAATGTTTCGTAATTTTAAAAATTAAAGATTTAAAAATAAAATATTATTTTTCATAAACAAACATTTGGAGAAGATCTAAATATTTATATAGTTCAAAAATTGGAATTCTAAAAATTATCGAAATACACAATTGTGTAGGGTATTTTATTGTCGATTTTAATTATTTTATTTCGTTTAATACTAATATTTTATATTCTTCAATCACCACACAGTTTATTGGTAAACCAAATCCCAAAGATCGTCGGCATGGTCTTATCTTCCGCTCGTTTTTGTACCTCTTCCAGTTGATCAAGAATCGCAAGGATATAACATATGTTTTGAAGGCGTCATTTATGGAAATCTACAATGAACGGGTAAGATATTTATTATGTATTCAAATTTCTTTCTATGAAAACTAAAGTTTTTGTTTGATTGAATGGCACACTTTGATCTTAAAGCACTTTTTGGAAAATAAATTAAATTCAGACTAAAATCACAAAAACTTAAAAATTAGTTAGTATTTTTTTTTTTTTTTTGAGAAATAATATTAATATTTTTTCATTCTCAACTTTTGGCGATTTTTTTATTACTTATTAAGGGTTCACTAAATCAACTAGATAGCACTTCTGCTCTGGAAATATGTTTTATTTTAAATTGATATTTTAAAGAGTTCATAAGTTACAGAATTATTTCCAAAATTACAATTCCAGACCACTGTGTGGCTTAACAAAAATTTCGGCCTAAACGCAAATAGTTTCGTAATTTTATAATTTTTGCAAAAAAATAAAAATATCCCAGGAAAAATTGTATTTGTTCTACAACTGGTTCCAGAATACATGAAAATAGCCTGTACTTGTTCTACTTTGGCGTTACGACCAATGATTTTTGTTTGAAATTGTCACCTCCAGAACTAGTTCTGGGCAAGTGTTAACGAGGCAGTACCCATTTCTATGGAACGGTTCTAGAACTAGTTCTTTAGTTATTTAATTATTATATACTAGTTCTTTAATTATTATATATATATATATATATATATATATATATATATATATATATATATATATATATATATATATATATATATATATATACAGTTAGGGACAAAACTATTTGTACACCCATGCATTTCGTATATCTTCAATAATTTATAAAGAATAAAAAATTATTATATGTAGTTTTAATTCAGGTCCATTTTTATTGAATTATTTGATAAAAAATAAATTAATATATAACACATTGTTAAAAAAAAGTACAATTTAAGTAAAAATCTTTGGGACAAAAGTATTTGTACATCAGTACTTTGTACAATTATTTGTACGTTGGACTCTTGTATGATGATTTTTTTAAATACCGTTATATTTTCTTCGTTAATCGAGTTTTATTTTACAAAATAAGAAGTTGGTTTTAACGTTTTGAATAATAAGCACATCAAAAATGGGAAAGCGAAAAGAGTTGAGTTTGGATATTAAAAATTTAATTATTGATGAACATAAAAAAGGAAAATCTCTCCGGAATATAAGTAATTTAGTAAATTTGCAACATTCCACAGTACAATACATTGTAAGCAAGTATAAAAACAGCGGATCTGTTGAAAATGTGCGTGAATATATGAGGTGTACAAATAGTTTTGTCCCTAACTGTATATATATTTGGGCTATTTCCCAAGGCCGCTTTTAAAACCAATTTAATTTTGTAAATACTGTTTTTTTTTTTAATTTTTGAAGTTTTTTATACAAGTTTTTTAATAGTTCTAGGAAGTCATTCGAGAACCAGTAATTTGTTCTCAGAAGAGATGTTGAAGTCATAGAGAATTAGTTCTTAAGCACTAGTTCTCTAAAACATTCCTTAAAACGAATTTAGAATCAGAATAAGATTCTACTCCATTAGTGTCAGAATTGGTTGTGATACCACTAGTTCTGAGGATGTTATTAAAGAATCTGAAGTGGTTCTGATTACACCAGTTCTAGAACTAATGATTTTAGAACATGTTCTAAAATTTTACTGGGATATTACAAAATAAGTTGAATTAAAAAAGGGAAAACCCTTTGATATTAAATTATCAAAAAAAAATAAATAAATATAAAAATAAAAAACAATACAGCTTTCTTGTCCATGTATTTTACATTCACAGAACAAAAAAGTACATATATTTAAAGATTTTGTTCATAAATATTACGAATCGAACATTTTTTTCCCAAACTTTTTTCATAAAAAATAAAATTTGGCTCATAGATATTATTAAATTGTTTTTTATGAAAATTTTAGGAATTTTTAAAAAATTTTGCTTAAATTTTGATTTATTTTTATGAGATTTTAATGCAAATGCTAAATAAAAATAGTTAAAATGGAAAATATTTGCAATAAATGGCAATTTTCCAAGAAAAAGTTGTTACAAAATATTGTTTATAAATTTACACAAATTTGATACCATTCTGCAGCACAATGTACATAATTTTATTAAACAGCGCTTCTGTTCTGTTAAATGATCCCAATACATACATATGTAGCTAAAAATAATTAAAAACTAAAAAATAAAATTTCAAACATTTCTTAAATAAAAAAAAAAAATAAATAATTAGATCTTCTTGACTTTTGATTCATATAGAAAAAAGTTTTAATATTTAAGAAGTTATTCTTAAATATTAAACTAAAATCAATGAAACAAAATTTTTTTCTGTGAAAAAATGAAAATCTTACAGTGACAAATATTTTTTTATTTTATCAATTTGCGTGGAATTTTAAATTATCTAACATTTTCTATTTACTTTGTCAATACACGCCCTACTTATTTTCATGTCGATGCAAGAAAAACTGCAAAAAAAAAAAAAAAATAACAAAAATTTACAATTCCACGCTAAAACCTGTAGAAATTAATTTGAAGTTAGTAAACAGATTGATTGTCCTTCTGTCAGCAAGACGAAGGCGAAATGAAATTGAAATATTTTAGGTTAATGGGGTCAAATCAAATTAATGTTTATTGATTCAAATCGATTATCCGTTAAGTGACATTGTGAATTATAAAATATTATTCGTTGGTAGTAAAATTTCTTATAGACGAAAAGAGTGTAATGTAAATTTTTTAAAATTTAGTAAAGTTAAAAGTATTTAATAAAAAAAATATAATAAATAATAAATTTACAAGGACTACCTATATAATTTTCTTTTACAATCAAGTCAAGAATTATTTTTTGACGATTTTTAAAAAAACGTTTGATATTAGTATGAATACTGGGAAATTTTTTCTATACAAATTTCTATAGTTTGAAAACGTTTCGATTTATAAAATAAGGCTTTTAAATACAAAAAAAAAAAAATTCTATTTTGTAAAACCAAAAGTTTTGAAAACTTTTAAAATTTGTGTGAATAATACTGGGCATTTTTGTATACCCTTCATATCAATTGAAGTGTATATATAAGTTAGTCATTTTATAAGAAAGTCTTGTATCTATATCAAATTAAAAAATATTCGTGAATGTAAAATAATTTTTGAGAGTATAAATATGTATGTCTGTCTGTTGAAATGGATTTTTTGAGCCTATAGTCCAATAAATACATTTCTTTTTCAACAAATATGTAGCATATAGTAACAAAAATCTTGGTATTGAAATTCAGCGAAATCCGTTTAACAATGGCGGAGTTATTATTTTTCCATTGGAAAGTGGTGATATTAAATAGTCTAGAGGAAATGTTCTAGACTACATATCGTTAAGACTGAGATCGTAATCCCGGATGAATACTGAGATTTTTTTTCTGCCATTTGAAAATGCTACATTTTACAAAATGAGGCCTTTTTAATTTCAAAAACATTACTAGTATTATACTATTTACGTTTTAAAACTTTTTATTTAAGAAAAGAACAGACAGTGTCTTTCCCAGTTTATATATTTTCATTGCAAAAAAATCTGATTTTATTTTGATTTGTGCATTCTTCAACAAATGCAATTACCAAAAATAATTCTTATATTTAGATTTTATTTATAGATAAATTCCTTTTTTTATTATATATTTATACTAAATATTTATAAATTTAAAACAATTTTAATATCAACATATAAAATCTTTAAAATCCTTATCAAGTTTAAATACTTATGGAATTGTTTACTATATAAACCGGGTATGTAACCCGAGGTGATCCACTTTATTCCTGTAACCCGCTAGGGGCACGTTCTCCTAAAAATCAACTCAGCTCTGACCATGTGAAATTTCATTTTGTTATCTGTAACTCTTCAAAACTTATAGAATTATTTCTAAAAACTATATATATATATAGTTTTGAGACCTCTGCGCATCGCCAGAGAGTAAATTGTAATTTAATTTATTGACACTAAGTTGTTATACAATTAAGTTGTCTGTGATCTTAAGTTTTGATAATATGTAAACGAATTTCCTTTTAGACTAACCTAAAATTTAATTAATTATTTTGAAATTCTGGTAATCTTGCATCGTAAGGATTTAATTTTAAATTTTTGAATTAAAATCTGTTATTTTTAATTTGCATATGTATTTCCTTATATAAATACTGATCAATTATTTTTCTTTTAATTGGAATTTATGTTATACTCAAAGGTTATCGATCTACTTAATCCTGGTTCGGCTCGTAAACCTTTGTCAGTACGATGGTCCAAAAAGTCAGGAGGATTCTTTGTGGAAAATCTTTTTACGGTGGATTGTGAAGAATTAGATGATTTATTGGCTGTATTGGAAGAAGGTAAGTTTAAGAATATTTTAATAAGTCTTGAGGGCAATGACTAGGGGACGGATTTTCATATAAATGCATTTTTTCCGGAACATTTAAAAACTTCCTTATGTAGTTATCTATTTTACTGGAAAATAATATAAATTTGTTATTGCATAATTAATGAGAAATGCATATTTTGTTATAATTTTCTTAATAATTTTTTGCAAAATTGTTATTATTTAATAATCGTTTGATAAAACACATATATGACAGGTAAAAAGGCAATAAAACATCAAAAAAATAGGAAAAAACTCCTCAGCGGTAGGACTAAAAATTAATTTAAACATATGTGATTTTTTTTTTTTAATTTTTAATACTTTTCATAGATAGATTAAAGTATGCTCCACACGAGCTAAGCTACAGGTTGTCAAAGTTGACTACCTCCAGTATGTAAAAGTTTCAAAACTCGTAACTTCTACAATTCAAGTCCGATTTCAAAGATTTTTATATTTCTGTAAAGTGCTTAGCAAGATAAAGCTTACTCACCTAAGCTATCTCTTACAGTTGAAAAGATACCTACGCTTGAGTTTTAAATTTGTTAATTTTTGCCTCGACTTTATTTCTTGCTTTTGGAATAAGTCCTCTGGTATATAATTACTCTATTCGTCTAGACGTTAAAAATTTTCAAAGGCAGCTCTCTGAAATTAGTATGAAAAATGGTTATTATTTTACAAAAATACAATACTATTCTCTGTCTCTTCTCTCAAAGTTTTCTTTTTTAATAAAAATGGTTAATAAAGAAATTTGAAATTAATTTAGGTTTCCTCCCTACTGTATGATACTGTATATATGCAAATGTATACCAAGTTTTGAAAAAAATTAATTTTTTGAAAAATACTGAAATATTCAAAAGTTTACTTTTTAAGCGTTTAGCTTGAAAAACTGGCCCTGATCATAAATATAAGGATATGGAATATAATTGAAATAATCGACAGGTTAAAAGGTAATTTAAATGTGTATGTATTCGGCTGTTACAACATTTATGATTGTTATTACACGTTTGTTGTTACTTTTATAAGTTTACAATTCTTTATAAAATTTCTATTATAAAAAAGATGGGTTTCAATCGTTTTTACTGACCCATAAAAAATTTATTATGTTTTCCAATTCATTCACACATGTTTCATTTATAAAACTTTGACTTTTTATTACTCTTTGCCTGTCAATTACTTTAATAATTTGAAGTAAATTTATACTTAGAGAAATGGTAAGTATAAGTTGTTTCAATAATTTATATTTGAACAAAAAGCTATGTGTCTATTTAGAACAATTTTGTATAAAATACATTTTTTGAAACTGAACTAATTCTTAATGTTTAAATATTTGATAGCCTACTATTTTAATTACATGCGAGTAATATTCATTGCATTTTTTTACAATTAACTATTCAATATTGTTACTCAATATTACACTTTTGATAGAAAGAAATTGCATGTTGTAAATGTAATCATGATATAATTTGAAACGAAAAGGTGTCAAAGGGTTTAAAAAAAGCCAGACAAATTAAAACAATTAAGGTCGTATATAGCAATTAATTTTATATAACTGCAACTACTTACATATTGTAGTAGGTACCTTATGGGAATGCAATTACAAAATATTGCATTTTAAATTGCGCACTATTTTGTAAACTTAAATAAAAACTTTAGCTTCATTTGTTTAACACTCCCATTGTTGGGGAAAAATGTGTCAAAATTGGCAATTAAATGAATTTTGAAAATTTACTTTTCGTAATAAAAATGTGTACCGAATAAATATAGACAAAATTATTTATCAATAGGAATAAAAATTGCAACATAATTCATTTGATTTTACTTTTTTCTAAATGTAAAAATTTAAGGGAACAACATTTAAATTTTATCCAATTGATTTCAAAAAACAACAAAAAATAATACCAATAAAAGTTTCATTATAGTGCACAGTGGGGCAGAATCAAAATTTTTTGGAAATAAATCTGTAACTTCTGATCGGCTGGTTGGAGTTGCATGAAATTTGGTACAGGCATAGCAGAGGAGTGAACAATGTTAAGTTTGGAAGGGTACAAACCCCTCAGGGGCGGAGCTAAAGGGGCTCAAATTTGGGTACCTCTGACATACAAATTTTTTAATCGCTTGCCAAATTTTTGTTTCTCGTCCAATTCCAAATATTTTTATACACTATTGTAGGCACTGATAAGACCTACAAAAAACATGCTTGCATGTCCTATTTATCTCTTATAGTTTTTGAGCTATTAGCATTTGTATTTTTAAGTACCTCAATTTTGGATGTTCTTGGTCCAGTTTTTTTCATATATATCCTAGTGTTTCCGACCGATTTCATTTGTTTTTTCTTTAGCTAATTAAATACCAAAAATTGTTGCTCATTATAATAGATACATTATTATTTTTATAATTTATAATTTATTATAATAATTTATTATATAATTTATTTCTATTTTTCTTATATCAAATCGAATTCTATTGTACTTTTTTGATTATTTTTGCACAATAGAATGAGAAAAGTTTGCTTTAGGTTGAAAATATTATAAAGAAATAGTATTTTGATACAGAAAATGGGAAGAAACAATCAGTGCACCAAATAGAAGAGAAAAATGGTTCAAAATTGCAGAAAATGGAAAATTGTTACTTGAAACTGCAAGTATTGTAATAGACATCATAAAATAACCCCAAAATCAGATCTCTGAAGGTTGTTTCAGCTGAAATTTTTGATGGAATATGTCCGAAAAGAGTTCGACTTCGTTTTGTGCAATATCCCAATATAACCCAGTACCATTTACTGCAGTTTAATTACAATCTATCCAAATATTAAAATTACACACCAAATATTCCTATATTCAAAGACTCTCCCAAAGGCTAAAGAAACTTGCGCAATCCTTTGTTGTTTTAAAATTTTCAAATAAATTTAAATTCTCAACATAAAAATTAAATAAATAATTTTTTTTTTTTTTAAATTTAAAATATTTTACTGAAGAAATTAGAAATTTAATTAAAATTCAACATAAATCTGAAAAACATATTAATTGAAATATTTTATCGAATATTTTTTTATGTGTTGATAATTTAACTCTGTTTTACAATCGAGCCAAAATTCAAGTTAGAGACTCTTATGGTTTAGAAGTTATGAAGGAAATTTATAAGTTTAATTTTGATGAACCATATTCATCTTTAAAATCCCAGCAAAAAATGATGAAGTTCTTCCAAAAAAAGGACAATACACACATATATATATATTAGAGCCCTGCAAACTGTGTCTTATAAGGCTGTACAAGCCACTTGATATTTTTCAAGTGTTGTTATCAGTGTGTGTGCGGAGTAATAAATACTGTTCTGCAGGCACTTAAAACCATACAAATACTGCGTGTGTGCTTCATCTTTATGAACAAATCATGAGTGTGCTATGATAGCGACCAAACAAGCCTCTCAAAGGCTTGTATAAAAAAATACAAGCCTTTTGACCACTTGTTTGCTTCAATAAGGAAAAAAATTGTGTTTTCTTTTTTATTAAAATTATATGTGTGTGTGTGCGTTCATGACTGTATAAAGTAATTTCGTAAGTAAAACAGTCGTTTAAAAGTATTGTTTATAAACTTATTGTTATTTACGATCAAATAAATTATTAATGTTACTAGTTATAACAATTTAAAGAAACATGCATTAAGTTTTATTAGTAAACAGATTTTATTAAATATTTAAAGTTTTTTACAAGGTTTTTTTATATTATTACTTAATACAAATATATACTTAATTACTTATATACTACTTTCTTATACATATGTATATAAATACTTAAACTATATCACAGATAATAATGTTGTCTGTATTCATGTGAAGAAACATAATCTGTGAAAAGATGGTTGAGTTGGAGGAAAGATTCGTTCTTTTTTCCGATAACAATTGTCTAGCAATTGAAAAAACTCTTTCGGAACTTGCACTACTTGCTGGAGTAGCCAATAGTTTGCAGCTTAATTTATACAACAAAGGCAACTGTGTTCGATGTAAATACCACCAACTGATGACATTAAAGTTTTCTTCGAAGGGAACATCCAGGTTTTGGTATGTTTGAATTTCTCTAGCTATTTTATCATCCCATGTTAGATTTGATGTTGGCGATACAAAATTCTTGAAATATGATGATATTACTGATGTTTTAGTTGATGTTGGTGATTCCATGATTTCTTCACCTTCATTTTGCCAGAGAATTTTTAACTCCTCTGCACATTTTGATTTTATATTATCCATTTCGTCTTTTGAAAATTGTAACAGTTTATTCGCGGGTGGAAAAAGGAAATGTGCAATTTTATGCGTCATGGATATATTTAAAATTACAGTTGTCTGTATATTTTCAAATAATGCTTCCTTAAATTTTTTTACGAGTTCAATATCATCATCTTCTGATATGCAAGTGTCCCTCAATCCATTGATGTATGCATAAACTAGATGTAATGTAGCATATTTTTCTCCTTCTAAAGTTTTGGACGCCTGTTCAAATTGTCTCATGACGTTCACAATTCCTTTAATGTGGCTTATGTTTATTTTTTCGACTTTTTGAAGCTCATTTTTTTGCTGCAATATATTATTGACATCCATCCAATTTTTTTCCACAGATTCCAAAAGGTAATACATTGTGTTCCACCGTGTAGGACAATGACTTTTTAATGTTTGGCTTAATTTGCAATTATCGCCAGATTTCTTGAAATATTTAACCAATTTCGAGCATAAATTACACAGTTCATTTAGTTCCTCTACATTTTTAATAGCCTTTTCGATAACATTATTAAGTAAATGGTTAATGCAATATATGTGTGGAAAACAATTGAACGCAGCAACCATGTTGGAACCTCTGTCTGTTACCATAACTCCATCTTCCAGTTTGCAATCATATCTTCCTAGTAAAGTTTGAGCTTTTAATCTAATGGCATCATCTAAAATAAATAATTATTAAAGATATGTGGTTCATTTGGTATTCATTTATGTAATAGTAATATAACTGTTTAAATTTACTTACGCGTACATCTTTCCCCATTCATTGAATTAAGACCTATCAACCTGGAAATCAATTGGTCATTTTTTGTATAATGGATAGTTAGAGAGATATAACTTTTCCGTAAATAGTTGTCCGTCCATATATCTGAAGTTAATCCAAAACCATTTTTGCAGACAGCATTGATTTCATGTTTAACATTTAGGAATGTTGCTTCATATATTTTTTCAATATTCCGCGATATTGTGGTAGGATGTGGCAATAATTTTTCTACATCAACATTTGGTCCATACTTCGCTCCAATTGAAATCAAGAACTCCGAAATCTGCATTAGACCGGTATCTTGAACAAATTGAAAAGGCCGACAATTTTTTATACACCATTCGGAAAATAATCGCGTTGCTTTTTTTTCGTCTCGTTGTTAACCTCTACTTTTTCTGTATTAGTTTCCTTCGTGGTGTAGTAGCACTTATGTCTCACCAAGTTCGATGTGGTTCTCGAATCATATTTTAAAATAGTAAAACACTTTATGCAGGCAACTTTGTTTGCTATTTCGGCTCCTTCCTGGTTTACAATCTTTCCAAATGTGTCCCAAATCTTGCTTCTGCCTCTTTTCGTAGTTATTTTGAATGTTCCTGACAGGATATTTTGTTTGATGCTGGCAGCGTCCATTGATTCAGTAGGAGTTGAATTCTAAATACATAAATATGATATATTTTGTTTAGTAAAGTAACTTTAAAAAATAATTTTATTTCTTACCATTACTTCTGCCATTATAAGTATACGAAGATATGTATATTTTAACACGATTGTGAAAACAAGAACACTTTTGAAATAACTGTTGAAAGATTTTCATTCATAACTTCATTTATAGCATATATGAAATATATTAGGTAATAATATTATAATTTTATTTATAAACTCATTTTTACATTAGGTAATAATATGTATAAGCCTTTTCTAAACATAACTTTAGTCCAATAAAAACAGGTATATTTCTTAGTGTAAAAAATTTATTTAAAACAGCAAAAATCTGTAGAAGCACCTAAATAGATCAATAAGAAACAGGTACATATGTTCTGCACTGTAAAAAATGTAAATTTATTTTTTATAAAACCACGAATTGAGTTCGCTTACAATCAGGTAAAACAGCATCCTTTACTTGATTATATATTGAACATGTACATATGACGGGACACACAATTTAGGTAAACGTCTTAAAATATTTCATTTATAATTTTATTACAGTGCAGATGTTCCATCGTATTCTTAACATTTGGGAAAATTTATTAGTCAAGGAGTAAACGTATATGGAAACGAATTTGAAAAATGAAAAGACATTGTTCTATATTATTTCCTTTTAGTTTTAAAATAGAATGATTACTTAGTAAATATAAATTAAATGCAATAAAATCTATCATAATATAAATAAGTACAATTTTAAAATTTTTTATAAACATACAATTAATTATAAGACTAACTTTATTTAAAATATAAATAAATACTAAAGATAAAAATTTTCTAACTTACATATGTAACTGACAGTTTCAAATGTCAACTTTAATTTTTTTACTTTTTTAACTCTTAATAAAGAGTATTTTTTAATAACTTTATGAATTCACCCTTTTACATTTATTAAGAAAAGAAGAACCAACAATAAAATATAGACATACTGTATATATGTGTGTGTATGCAAGAATATTTATAAACAACCACTTTTTAAACATTATGAAGATTTTTTGCCACACACAGCAACTACGTATTACAAAAAACAAACATATCATTAAGCCCACTTGAAATCTTTAAATCATTTCTCAACGTCTTGTATGATTTGCTTTTTTTTGCCACACCATTTGCACCACTTGTTTACGATAAATGATTTGAACGCACGGATTTGCAGTCGCTCATACACAGTACACACTTGCTTTGCTTCGGGCAGCGAACAGTACGAACAGTATTTATTGTTGTTTTTGAACATGTTGGCTATGAAACACACACTTGAAATTCAAGTGTGTTTGCTTTTCAAATCATCTTGCGCAGGAGACTAATATATATACTACTAATTCCGCTTTATTTAATACATTTTTCATGTAAGTGTAATTTCCGTGTAAGAATGATATTTTGTTAAACGAGTCTAAAATTAATATTTTCTGGCTGCATTTAGGAGATGATAATTAAAAGTATATAGTATAAGCTAAAAAATGAAAATTTGCCATACAAATAGGAGAAAATAATTACGAAATGATCTCCTTTTAAAAGAATTTGATCTTATATCATGTTTATAAGTAACTATTTAAATAGATTAAATGCTATAATTTGTGTAATTTATATGTTTTACATGAATAACAAAGGTTATTCGGTTAATCGAATAATTTGTCAATAATCGGTTATTAACCGATCAACTTTTTACCTCGAATAATTATTTGTCGAATAAATCTATTAATATAAACATCCGAATAATTGGATACCCTAGTATATACCCAGCAAAAACTTCCATTACCCGGTAAACCAACATATTAGATTACCATATGACAGTAACTACTTATTATTCGGGTGAAAAATCATTACCTTTATATAGCGATGTCCACGAACTCATGGGTTCTCATTACTAAATTACCTATTTAAACAATCAAATAAGTAGTTAAGCAAATAATACAAACACAATACAAAATTGATAATTAAAATAAAAACATGATTCAACTGAGATTTGAAATATGGGTTTAGTTTGGGGTTGAATCCACAACCTTCTGAGTGGTACGCAGTCGCTCTAGCGACCTGATCTATTGCAGAACTAAATGAATTTGTTAATTACTGGTAACTAGTTATTCCACTACTCAAAGAAATGAGAAAAATTATGACTATTCATTACCAAGTAAGTAGTAGTTATTACAAAAACCAAAAAAATTTTTCTGAGTATTTTGTTTAATAAACACTGCAGTTTCCATTGCATCTGATATCCCTGGAAATTTATAATCTGGTAAACAATTTTTTTGTGTCAAATTTAAACTGCATACTAAAATTTTATGCGATTTATGAACTATATCAATTTTCGGAAGGCAACAACAAATTTAGCGTGGACCGAACATAATCAGTCGTCTATATTTTTAAGAGCAGGGGTTCTCACAAATTCATGCTTTAAGAACCACTTAAGACATTACTACTTGAGGACGACCCACTGCTATTCTGGTTATATTTAAATTATAAATTAATTCTATATATTTTTTTTTATTAAATTTTTTTTTTTAATTATATTTTTCAATAACCAATTCTCCACATTATTCAGTATATACTACTAAATTTCGCGAAATTCAAGGTTTATCATTAAACGAGTGTAATGAAATCGCACAAATTATTTTTCGCGTGAATTGAGGGTTACCTGTATGTCCTTCACTAAATATAAAACAGATTGATCTAATTTGTTATCCAAATATTTAAATTTCGAGGCTTCTTGAATTATTCCTCACATCCGGAAACTAGAACTTCAGGTTCATCTTTCTAAAATGTTGGAGGCTTTAAAAGCTGCTGGAGTTTGTGAGCTATTATGCTTGATAATGTAACTCCGAAAACATGCATGTTGGTTGTTGAAAATTAGCATTTTTAAGTCGAGGGTCACATTTATTTATTTTATAAAATTTTAAATAAGTAATTGTATTTAACAATAAAAAACACTGTTTTGTAATTTGAATTTGAATGAAAATTATTGCCAAAAGTATTTTACAATTAAAAGATTTAAATATTCGGCCATGTTCTCTATTTCAAAGTGATTAAATAAATATTAATTAAATTTTTTCCACCAAAAACAAATAACTAAACTTTTTTTTTACATTTCCCATTTTCAGGCATGCGTAATCGTGCTGTGGGATCTCATGCAATGAACGATCATTCCTCTAGATCACATACAATTCTAACGGTACACATAATATCAGAACAACAAACCGATGGTGGTGTATTTTTATCTAAACATGGAAAGATCAATTTTGTCGATTTAGCCGGTAGTGAACTGACCAAGAAAACCATGAGTGAGGGCAAAACTTTAGAAGAGGCCAACAATATTAATAAAAGTTTAATGGTTTTGGGTAAGAACTTTTGTAGAAGTAACATAGTATCTTAATTCAAATAATTTCAAATATATATTGTTTAGGATATTGCATTGCTTCTTTAAGTGATAGTAGAAAACGTTTTGGTCACATACCCTATCGAGACAGCCAGTTAACTAAACTATTAGCCGATAGTTTAGCTGGAAATGGTGTAACTCTAATGATAGCTTGTGTTTCACCAGCCCAGTATAATTATGCTGAAACTCTGAATACATTACGTTATGCCTCGCGTGCTAAGCGCATACGTACCAAACCAGTCATTATGATGGATCCACGAGAAGCTTTGATTCTTAGCCTTAAACGTGATGTACAATCATTACAAATGGAAAATGAACATTTAAAGGCGGCCTTGAATTTACATCACAATTCAATCAAAGAAGTTGGCGTAGAAGATACCGAATTGGTTGAAATTCCTACAGATCATGGCGGTGTTATACCTAAAGTTGATCTGGAACGTTTGCCTGAATTGGATGGTAGTGAATTGGCTGAATTGGTGAAATTATATATGCAAGAAAATGAGGCATTGAGACAAGAAAACAATCATCTATTTACGGTACGCGAGACTATACTCAGGGATCAGGAAATTGTATGTCGGGAAAATGAACGTTTACTAAAGAAATTAGAAGATGTTAATAAGTAAGTAGAATTCATTTTACAAATAACTATACAGAGGAGAAGTACTTGATAAAAAGCACATGTTGATTATAAAGTATACATATAAAGGGTCTAAGAAGGGTATAGTTATACCACAAATTTAACTATTATTGTATCAAACAATTTAAAATTGATAACTTATGATCGAAATACAGATAAATCAAACATTGTTAGCATTAAGGATCTAATACTAATCTTTTTCAATCATTCATTTCAAGAATAACCATTAAGTAGTTTTGATAAGAATCAGTCGTAATATGTATTACTTGGTTAAAAATGTTTAAAGAAAAATTTAAATAGTGATCTCTTTATCATGTCACTGAAACCTTAGAGCTATAAAAGCTTATTATTAGCTTCATTGTACTTCCCCTCTGTTGCGAAAAAAGAAATCACTAAAAATGTTAACTGGCTCATTGTTCCATTTTCAATTTCTCGTTTTAGATCGAGACTAGAGAATGAGAATAATGGGCTGGAGCAATAAAATTGGCAAAAATTATAAATTCAATTGAATCAAGGAAATTAATAAACGTTTAAACAACAAAACGCACAAAAATTATTATAAGAAATTTAAATGTGAAATCAGTGTTGTGATTTTTTTTTTAATTTTTGAAAAATATTTTTGATGTTTTTATTATATTAAAATTACAAAAAATATATTTTATTAAGTTGTATATACACCGATGTTTAGAATTAATGTTGTTGTTTTTATTCATATTTAAATTTAAAGAGTTTGTGTTCGTTCTCCTCTAATACCTGCCAGGCCAGCACTTTCATCCGCGTCAGGCAGTGAAACAGCTGGAACAGAAATTTGGACAAATCCTCAGGATTCTCAAACGGATGAAGAAGTATATCATCTACTCATATATTTAACTCATTAATAAGTGTTTCACTTTTACTTTCAAAAAATATATATTTTAGAATCCTCCCAATTTAAAAGGACGTATTTCGGAAAATAATGAAAAACGTTCGGATGAAGAACAACGACAAATCGATCAACAACGTATTGCCCGTAATATTTTAGAAATGGCCAATAATTTTCCCAAACATGCTTTGGATGAAAAGAAGGAAGAAAATAATAACAATTTGACAAATGCTCAAACTACAGTACAAGATGATATGCATACTAATGTCAATGGATTAATGCCAGAGTAAGTTATACTCTTTCAAACTTTATCTTCATTCAATTATTCTAAATAAACTATTATTTCCTTTTCAGCATGTTAATTTAGAAACTCCAATTTAAAAGGATCAAAGAATATTGTTATCACTTAAAATATTTCGTAGTTTTATAAGAGGTTTCAATTTTTATAAAATCACATTTTATGTATAATTAAGAATTGATACAAATATATTTTTATGATGCAATAAATAGTATTTAAAGTGCTTTTAAAGTGTAGTTTAAAGATCTTATTTATAATAAAATTTATTAATAACACTATGCTACAAAAAGGGATGCGAACCTCGAAAATCCCGGGATTTTTCGGGATTATAAAATCCCGAATCCCGATAGAGCGAAAAAATCCCGGGGTTTTAATTTTGGGATTTATTGACATAAGCACAATCAAAAAAATTAACTTAAGGTAAGACTGATCATACAAATATTTACAGAAATTTTTTTAAAATATTTTAAAAATTTATTACGTAGATAAAAATTTTATTTTTTGCTTTTTTAAATACGAATGAATTTTTTAATTGAATATGCATGGAAAATTATTTTTTCCAATGTTCATATGAAAAATAAATCCCGAAAAATCACGGGGTCCCGAAAAATCCCGGGATTTGATATTATAAAATCCTGAATCCCTGGATGTGTAAAAACCAGTCCCGTTTGGCATCCCTAGCTACAAAATTACTCTAGAAAAACGACTTTATGTGGGCTGTAGATCTTCTAAAGTATACATAACAATTTTAAATTATTTCGAAACACCGTCTAAATTTTGATATATTCCGAAAAGACCGTTTTGAAGGAGTTCACGCAATATAGACGGAGATGTACTAAGTCAATTTTGAATTTCAAAAGTAAAAGAACGAGGATTTTTTAAGCATATAAAAATCGTTTATATATGTAAGTATGCTGCAAATAATGACTTATTCAAAAGAGTATTAGAACTTATTTGAATTTAAATGAAATTATAAAAAGATTCGGCTGTGTCGAATCTTTGATACACTTCACCATCTTACCGACAATTAATTTAATTTTCGCCTTAACGTATGTTTTTATACTTTATAAATCTACATTTTTTTCTAACTACGAAAATTTGAATACGAAAAAAATAAAAAAATCATAGCAAGCTTTGCTTTATTTATTATTAACAGATTTTTTAGTTTTAACTCGGTTGTTTATGAACAAATTTGATTGATTCAAAAAAACGAAACTATACAAATATTTATGACCGATCTGTATAAAAATAAAAATATGTAGCTTAAACAAGGGCTAAAAAACATCAAAAATGCGTTTTGCCCGATATCTCAGTTATTATTGAACAGATTTAATTAATTTTTTCAGCATAAAAATTCAGAAAAAAAATGTCCGAGCCTTCTTTGCAAAAGGAAGTATCTAGTATATACAAAGACTTCAGAAACTGGAAAACAGGTTCTAAAAACTGGTTATTTAAACATATTTCCGCCACTTCTAAACAGATCTTGCTGATATATATATTGTATATGGCAGTTGGGTGGGCTTCATAAACGCCATTTCAACCAACACACGGACGGACATGATCCTATCGTCATCATTTCTTACAAGGATCTCGAAATATCAAATTTTTGCTCTCCGATGAAAATTGTGGAAATTACAAACAGAATGACAAACTTATACGAGTATATACCCTTTACACCTGTGGTGAAGGGTATAAAGATCCAAAATAGCATATGTGTCAAATTCTTCTAATGTAAAACGCAAACACATAAATATATGCCAACGTGTTTTCATCCAGTCTGTCGTTGACTAATGTTGAATTACATTGTGGACAAGTTGTGAAACTAAAATTTTAAAAATTTTAATTTTTACAATTTTTCTGATTAGAAAATTTTTGCCGTTTCGTATACTGCAGAACAAAGAATGGAGGTTTATTGCTTTTATAATTATATATCGTTTGAGATATATAGTTAAAAGTTAAAGGACTCTTTCTAAATAATAAAAACTAGTAAAAGGATTTTTTCCTTTTTTTTAAATAAAAACACTTAATCCTTTTTAAAATGAAAATTACTTTATTTAAGATCTTTTTCTTCTTTTATAAAATAAAAACACTTAAACTTTATTTAAATGAACTATTAGCTGTGTTTTGTTGCTAACGTTCATATATTACGTTTATACGCGGATTATTGCAACCATAGTATAATTATAAAGTATACTCGTAAGAACAGCTGTTTTACAATCGCGGAACTGTCAAATTGTTTTGTATTCCTATGCAAAATTTTTTTCGAGTTTTTTTTAATTCTTCCTCTCCTTCATTCTTCTCATTTTCGGTTCAAAGCATTTTGACATTATGTGCAGTAGTTATACACTAACAAAATACAAGCAATTGTTGTTTTTGTAGATATGCGAGCACTTTCTAATTATGCTATGATTGCAACTAAAAATAACTTGCAAATAAATAATTTACTGTTTATATGCAAATTGCACAAAGAAATATATTTCCTTATTTATCGTGTCAGATGGGAAAAATAAAACTATTATTATCGAAACGTAAACGAAATATGAACGTAAAGGAAGTGGCAACGCTGTACGTTTTATTTGTAATTAGCTTCACTAATCACGATTATTTTTCGTGAGTTACTAACTTACAAATATAGTACTAACTCACTGTTTATACATCAAAATTTTCATATCGCAATATTTTTAATTACGAGTAAATGTATACGAACCATTTCCATAATAGTCAATTTCATACAAAATTTAAATTTATATACGTTAGGAGTTAACGTGTAGAATTATACATGTTAGCTTTAACGTCAATAAAAGTGCTGCCAATTTATGAACAAAAATATAATTATGAATATTTGAATGTCAATAAATGGAAAAAATATAAAAATACAAAAAAATACAATGAAAACAAATTTAAATTATTAGTTTTTTTAAATAAAATATAAATAATTATTTGTGCAATTCTGTTTTGGAAATCAAGTTATACCAAGTCGAGGGAATATTGTTTTTTTGCTAACTATCAACGTTAACACTCAACGGTAGCAACAAAACACAGCTATTATTATATTAGTAAAAGCACAAAGTAGAACAGAGTCGTCATATCGAGGCTTCAAATTTGCCAAAATCAGTTTTTTAGAATATGGCGGGAGAAAAAGATAGAAATGTTGCATGAATATAAAATTTACGAATGTAAAAGTGATACGCTATGTTGGTTGGAATTTTGAAACGAAGCAGAAAACCAAAACAAAACAAACAGAAATCACATTCTACATAAAAAATTATTTAACAAGAAAATCTTTAATATTTACATTTATGGGGAATAAAACAATATTTCCACAAATGAAATTTGTTTTCAACACGTAATAGCTCAAATCAAATTAGTTTTTAGCACATAAATAATAACTTTTAATTTATTAAATAGATAATTTTATATTAATTCTGTGGCCAAAAGGTAGAATTAAAATAAACGAAACTCGACAAAATCGAGAATGAATAATCAAAACAAAAACAAGTTAGAGAATTTTGTGTGAGTGATAGGCAATAGTACACACTTTCTGTCTCTGTTTTCTTACACTACTGTATGTATACTGTGAGTAAAAGGATCTTTTCTTCTTTTATAAAATAAAAAACGCTTAAACTTCATTTAAATTAACTTTTATTATACTTATTATACTGCCTCTGAATAAATTTTACATTTTGTTTACATGAAGAATATTATTTCTTTTATTACTTATAATTTAATCTATTTTTAATATTATTGATTTGCCCTTATTCTAATCACCATTAATGTATTGGAAGTTTTGCATTTGGTGGTTGTTTTTTTCTTAAGCTCTTCTTATTGTTATTGATCTCATTTAAGTATCAATTCGCTCTAATATTATTATTATCACTTATTCTTTTGTTTACCCAATACTAGTTGTTCAGTTGAGCTGTGACCATCAAAGCAATAAGAATAATTAAAGTAAAAGTGAAACATAAAAAAAAACAAGTGTGTAAACAACAACTACTTAATACCTAATAAATATTTTTGATTTATTCTTTCCCTATATATTTAGAACTTATTATTATTTAAAGTAAGTAAAATATTTGTGATATTTTTTATTTATTCCCCAAGTAATCATTTGTTGGTCCGTATCGAACCGGATATATATTTACCCCCATTAACCCCTAATAAATAAAAAAAATACAAATATTTTATTTAAAAACATATTAAATGTTATTTAAATGAAAGTTTATAAAGTTCCTGCAAAATAAATTCAACGCTCCTGAAGGCATATCATCCATCATTCCCCTCACCAAGTGCATAGCAGCTAACTACAAGGTATATTTTGAATTTAAATTTTTTACATACATATACTGTTATAGTGCAAAAAACAAAACCTGTTTATAAAAACCGCTACAAATTTAAAAAAAAAAAAAACTAGAATTTCCCTAATTTTAAGCAACGAAATCCACATTTACTTGAAATCATTTTTGTGTCTCGATAAGTGAAAATTTTTAAGTTGCAGAAATTAATCTCAGAGAAATTAACTAACATTAACTCGAAACATTACAGTGGTTGAAACAGTGTTGGGTATCTCACTTAAAGAGAATAAATATTATCCACAACTGTTAAACTTATTTCAACTTTTTTGTCACAAAATTAAGAGTTTTATACAGAACACTGCAAACCACTTGAAGAAAATTTAAACCAATTACAAGCAAATTTTTATTTTTAAAATTTTCTATTTTATTTTATATAATTAATTAATATTTCCGTGAGGTTAATTAAATCCTTATATCGAAAGCTTATAGAATTCGTGGAACTTTTGTGAATAATTAAAACTTAAAATACTGCGATTTTTACAAAATTTTTTTAAAATTCTGTGGCACCTTTTAGAAAAATTTTCCCTTTTAAATAAAAAGAATATATATTTTTCATCGCTTTTTTGCTGAAGAAAATTAATTTATTTGAATAAAAACCATAGCCGGTTACATTTTATTTCGGAATATATTTGTTTTTTGTGCACACCCTAATTATGTCGCTATTGGACGAATTCATTAAATCTTCTGACAAAGTTGTCGAGTTTGAAGCATTTTTCTCTGGCCTACCAGTCGATAAACATACTATACACACTCTAGATATACACAGAGATGAAATCATTCGTCATTGGGCTGATTTCAGAGCAGTGTATGACAAAATTTTGGTAAATTTTACTTCAATTGAGCAGGAAGTTGAAGTCGAAACACTTAAGGACAGATTTTTTAGAACTTTTGACTCTCATGTGAGAGCTTTATCGAAAGCAAACGAGGTTTTAGATTCCTTAAGAACTAAAAACGCCCCTGCGGCCACACCCTCTCCCTGTGAAACCAACCCAAGTATTTCTTTACCCCCTTGTGACACGCAAACTTTTCATGGAGATTATGTCTCTTGGCCATCTTTTCGTGATATGTTCACGGCCCTATACATTAATAATACACGATTATCCCCTGTCGAAAAGCTATTTGACTTGCTTAAGAAGACAGAAGGAGAGCCCCATGACGTTTTAAAAAATTGTCCTTTGACAAATGATGGTTTTGAAATGGCGTGGAAAAATCTCGTTGAACGTTATGAGAATCCCAGAATTTTAGTTCACTCGCAATTAAAAACCCTATTTAACTTACTAAATAACCCCATCCCTAAAGAATCAGGTCGTTGTATCAAACACCTTCAAAGATCGATTAACGACTGCATTAAAAATCTATCATTGCTCAAAATTAATACTAGCAATTGGGATGTTATCTTTGTTTTCATTGGTGCGAAATGTCTCCCAGATATTAGTCTACATTTATGGCAGCAACACTTAGGAAATTGTAAGGAATTACCATCTTGGGAAGATATGGACAGTTTTCTAACGTGTAGGTATCAATCTCTTGAAGGGTTCGCTGATATTCGTGCCACTTCCCCGGAATCTCCAAATTTCCCGAAAAGACCTAATTCTAAAACAAAACAGTTTGTAAACAAAAACACCACTCCCTCTTACATCGCCCAGAAAACCCAACCATATCTCATCAAGGTTACATTACAGCTTCAAACAATTCATCAACGAATAACTCTCATGTTTCTCACCCCCCTCAAGCCGTTCATAATGGCTCTGATACCCCCTCAACTTCAGCTGCCGCTGCAGCAAGGCTCCGCCAAACTTACTCAACACAATTACAGTCCACTTCTCGTAACTCGGTTATTCTTGGTACAGCCTTGGTAGATATTTGCGTAGGAAATGTACGGCGTACTGTAAGAGCCCTCATTGATTCAGCATCAGAAGCAACGTTCATTTCAAAGAAAATCCAATCAACTCTTGCACTCCCCTCGAAAAGTTCTCACACAAACATTACTGGATTAAGTGGGTCTTTATCTACTACAGCAAATAAAATTTGCCTTATTACTATTAGCTCTCCAATGGATAAAGTCTTTAAAATCACGACAGATGCTTTTGTCGTCAATAAATTAACAGGCAATTTACCGTACTATGACTTTTCCACTATTATACACTCAAAGTTTTCCGATATACCCTTAGCTGACAGCTACTCCCAACAAAGATCCAATGTTGAAATCCTAATTGGATGTGATATTTACCCTAAAATCATTCGAGATGGTGTCCGCTGGGACCATCATAGGTCACTTGTTGCTCAACGAACTGTCTTCAGATTGATAATATCTGGGAAATTGCTCACTCAGAACCCTTCTACTCTGAATTCTGTTTCTTCATATCTTAATACCCTTGATCTCAACAAACAGTTGTCCAAATTCTGTGAACTGGAAGAGATACCCGAAATACCCACAAAATCTACCGAAGGCATCTTTTGTGAACAACTATACCAAGATACCACTTATAGAAACGAAAATGGTAGGTTCGTTGTTTGCCTCCCTTTTAAATCTGAATATTCGGATAATATACCCCTAGGTAACTCTCGTACGTCCGCTTTAGCTCAATTTCTTCAAAATGAGAGCAGACTTTCTAAAAAGTAATCGAAGAATATTCAAAGTAATCGAAGAATATTCCCACCTCAATCATATGAATATGGTTAAACCAGATTTATCTGCACCCCCTAACTCTTCATATTATTTACCCCATCATTCGGTGCTCAAACCCGAAAGTACTACCACTAAGCTACGTGTTGTATTCAACGCATCCAGCCCCACATCATCTGGATTAAGTCTGAACGACGTATTATATCCTGGTCCAGTTCTACAACAAGACCTAACTGTACTTATCACTCGTTGGCGTTTGTTCAAGTACGTTTTTAATGCGGACATAGAGAAAATGTACCGTCAGATACTTGTTAACCCTCGTCATACCCCATTCCAAAGGATTTTATTCCGTAATTCACTCGATAAAGAACCCCAAGACTTTGAACTTAAAACCGTCACATTCGGTGTTAATTGTGCCCCATATCTCGCTCTGAGAACTTTGCTTGAACTCGCTGAACAATGTCATGATACTTACCCCGAAGTTTCAGCAGTATTGAAAGAGAATATGTACGTTGATGACGTGCTCGCAGGATCTCATGATCTCTCCCTTGCTATAAACTTACGGAATAATCTCATCAAAATCTTAAATAGTGCTGGTTTGCCCCTCCGTAAATGGATCTCAAATGATAACTCCCTCTTAAAAGGTTTGAAACCCGAAGATTTACTTAAATCGGATGTATTAGAACTCGAAGATACCACGACAACTAAAACTCTTGGACTTCGTTGGAATGCGGGTCTGGACTATTTTTATTTTAACCCCATAAAACAACCTTCCCGAGACAATATTACCAAACGAACTGTCTTATCGGATATCGCTCGACTATTTGATCCAGCTGGATGGCTAGCCCCGAAAATTGTTGTCGCAAAAATTATAATGCAGCAAATTTGGAAAGACCAAATTGATTGGGATGAGAATCTGAAGCCAGAAACCCTGCAAAGCTGGTATTCATTCTTAGATGATTACCCGAATATAAGCATGATAAAAATCCCCCGATTTGTAAATTTTACCCCCTCATGTTCAATAGAACTACATGGTTTTTGCGACGCCTCCGAAAAGGCATATGCTGCAACCCTTTATATTCGCAATACCAACGAAATTGGTCAAATATCTACGCACTTACTTCTAGCTAAAACGAAAGTAGCCCCTGTAAAATTTGTAACTTTACCCCGAAAAGAATTGTGTGGAGCCGAACTCTTGGCTAAATTGGTCTCAACCTTTCGGTCTCAAGTTACTTTCAAACAATGCGAATTGTATCTCTGGACAGATTCCACAATTGTGTTGGCATGGCTACAGAAACACCCCACACATTGGAATACATTCGTCGCCAACAGAATCACTTCCATTATAGACAAAGTCGGAAACAGTAGGTGGCGTCATGTTTGCTCTAAGGACAACCCCGCCGACTTAGGATCAAGAGGCATTACTGCAAGCGAATTGCGATGTAATACATTATGGTGGCATGGGCCAGCTTGGCTCAAACGTCCCAGGGCAGAATGGCCTTCAATATCCCCTATTACAGAGACTAACGAAGAAGTAAGACCCGTAAAGACTCATTTCACTCAGCTATCAGAAGATATTCTATCTCGTTTTTCTGATCTCTCACGAGCAATGCGCGTTATTGCCTATATATTTAGATTTTTCCATTCCACTCATTCCCGCTACAAACATAACTTTACTTACCCCTCTCACATTCTAAGTCAATCAGAAATTAAGAATGTTAAACTTAGATTAATCATGTGCTGTCAAAAACTCAATTTTGCCGAATATTCATTAATTTCTAGTGGACAAGAAATCCCTAAGAAAAGTTCTCTACTAACTCTTAACCCGTTCATAGATGCTGATGGCATAATAAGAGCAAACGGAAGACTTTCTAGATGTCAAATGTTATCGTATGAGGAACGATTCCCTAAGATTATCCCCTACTCAGGCCGTTTTACTCGTTTATATTTAGAATTGCTAAACAAGTACACGATATATGGGGCAAACTCACTTCTAATTCGTCTGGTACGAATGGAATTTTGGGTACCAAAGCTCAAAAACGTAATAAAAACTGTTATCTTTAACTGCAAAACATGCGTTTTATATAAACATAAACAAAGTCAGCAGATCATGGCCTCGCTTCCCCCAGAAAGGACTTTTCTATGTCGCCCCTTTACAAACACTGGTCTTGATTTTGCTGGACCATTTAACATTAAATCTTTTGCAGGCCGTGGTTTTAAAATCACTAAAGGTTATGTCCTCGTATTTGTATGCTTCGCAACGAAAGCGATTCACTTAGAAGCCACAAGTGAGATATCCACCCCAGCTTTTTTAGCAGCATTCGCACGCTTTTGCTCTCGTCTAGGTACTCCATCTGCCTTATATTCGGACAATGGAACAGCGTTTGTTGGTGCTGCCAATATCGTCCACAAAAACCGAGATAATCTTTTACCCCAAATACGAGCTAACCTTCTCTCACAAAATGCATTCCAGAATTTTGAATGGCACTTTAACCCCCCCGGCGCACCTCATATGGGTGGCCTTTGGGAGGCAGGTGTAAAAAGCGTAAAATCCCACCTAAAGAAGATAGGCCATGCCCAGTTCTTTACCTTTGAGGAATTCACCACTATGCTCTCAAGAATTGAAGCCTGCCTTAATTCAAGACCCCTCAGTCCAATGAGTGAAAACCCCAATGACATTTGTGCTCTTACACCCGGTCATTTTCTCATTGGAGCCCCGTTGCTATCTCCCCCTGAACCTGACTTTTTTGACCAACCACTTAGCCATGCAAACAGATGGCAAAAATTGAATGTTCTACATCACCATTTTGCATGCCGATGGAAAGAAGAGTACCTGAAAGAATTACATAAACGCATTAAGTGGAAGTACCCCCAAAGAAACTTCGTTATAAATGATCTTGTCGTAATACGAAAGGATAATTATCCTCCCAACGAATGGCGACTAGGTCGTATACAAAAGGTATCCCCAGGACATGACAATAAAGTCAGAGTTGCAGAAGTTCGCAACTCATCAGGCATCATCACAAGGCCTATTACCAAACTAATTCTTCTCCCCTCTCCCGATCACGAATCCGCCTAATTCTTTCTTTTTTAATCTCTTACAGCAATATGTCGTCAACCAGCCACCAGTCCAGAAGCCACTCTTCCCTTGCCGTTATTCAACAAAGCCAAAGCAGAAGAACGCAACGCAACCAACCAGACTGTCGTTTATGTAAAAGGGATCACCCATTACGAAAATGTAAAAAATTTGTCGGTATGACTGTGACATCCAGACTTAATGTCGTACGAAAATATAAATACTGCCGGAATTGCTTGGCTCACAGTCATTTACAAGTTGACTGCAGCAGCTCCAAAAGGTGTCGCTTTTGTAGGAAGACACACCATTCCCTCCTGCATCAACGTCAGATTGTCAGCCCCACCAGAATAAGTAATGTCCACCAAGAGGTTCATCACCAACGATCAGCAGTTCTGAGACCAACTGTAATTATATGCCTACAATTAGGCGACGATTGGGGGAACATTCGCGGCTTCGGAAAATAGCAAGATAGCTGAGTTTCTGCCAGTTCGTTACCGCCTACCGATCGACAGAAGTGGTTCTCGTCAAACCTGTAAACTGACTTTTAAACCTCACTTCGTTGACGCTCCCATTTTCAACATAGATGCAATCGTTACCAAGGACTTACCACAATCTTTACGCTCTAGAGATCTCAATGAGAAGATCGCAGACTCATATAAAAACCTCCATTTAGCAGATCCGGAATTCTATAGAGCTTGTGATATTAACATCATCCTGGGTGCAGATGTGTATCCCCACATAATTAAATCTGCAATTCATCCGGCAACGCTCACAGCACCAATGGCCCAAGATACCGAATTAGGCTGGACATTGATTGGCGAAATTCGTATCTAAACACTACTTTTATATGCCTACTAAAACAATCACTTTTTACTATTTATTGTACTTAACAAATCCATTGTATACATATACTTATAACTCTTGAAAAATTTAAATTTTGAATATATTGTTTTAAAACTATTGAATTTTCATGAAAACATAAATTTTTCAATATTTTGAATTTTTATATATTTCTTATTTTTTTTTTTTTTAATTTTATACAAATGAATTGTATTTATTATAATTAAATTTATATATCTTGTATCTAATCGCACACTGTATCTTATAGATTGTTATTATAATTTATATCTATAAACTAAACATATGTTTATCTTTTTATTTTTGAATTTTTTAAACGCTCTTTTCAATTTGCCGTAAAACATTTAATATTTGAAAATTAATGTAAATATTGGAAAGTCATCTCGGTTCTCCTTTGTTTTTTGCGTAACCGCAAGGGGGCCGGGATGTTTACGTGAAGAATTTTATTACTTATAATTTAATCTATTTTTAATATTATTGATTTGCCCTTATTCTAATCACCATTAATGTATTGGAAGTTTTGCATTTGGTGGTTGTTTTTTTCTTAAGCTCTTCTTATTGTTATTGATCTCATTTAAGTATCAATTCGCTCTAATATTATTATTATCACTTATTCTTTTGTTTACCCAATACTAGTTGTTCAGTTGAGCTGTGACCATCAAAGCAATAAGAATAATTAAAGTAAAAGTGAAACATAAAAAAAAAAAACAAGTGTGTAAACAACAACTACTTAATACCTAATAAATATTTTTGATTTATTCTTTCCCTATATATTTAGAACTTATTATTATTTAAAGTAAGTAAAATATTTGTGATATTTTTTATTTATTCCCCAAGTAATCACATTTGTTTATATATTAATTTAATATTGCCGGTAAACAATTCTTATGAATTGTTTACCGCTTTTTCGTTTGGGTCAAAATTACTGGTAATTCCGTCTGTGTGAACGGAAATGCAACTTAAGAAATTTTATTGAACTTGTTTGTGGTCACCACAAACAAGTGCAATTGCAAAAAAAAAAAAAAAAGAATCGACTCAGAATCACATTTTAAATCGATCAAAATTTTACGAAGATCGGTCCACAATTGACCATAGCTCCCATATATGTACATAAATCCCATACGAATGTTAGTACCAAGTTAATATTTGGCACAAATAAGTTTTATATAAGTAGAAACAACATTGGAACATATGGACTGACTTGACCGACTATACCTTTTTTCTCGTTATATCTATACTTATAGCGATTGTATTAAAATTTTTGTTTTGATACAATACACAGTGGTTCCAAAACGCCATCCAAAGTTGCCCATCTCGGGTATGTATTTTTTTTTTTTTTTTTTTTAAATCGCCAAAAATTCATTTATGATATAACAGAAAAGAAATTTTACATAGTCCTTGTAAATCTCTACAAAAAATATGCTTACTTGTGTAGGTTATCTCTTTTAGTTTAAGATATATTCGGGTCGAAATAAATTTTTACATCATTTTTTAACTTGGCGCGCTTAATATTGCCCCTAGAATTTTTCTAAAATGCCAGATTCCTTACAAAATGTTAAATAATATTGCTGCGAGAATCATATAAATATATAAACCAGTTAAAAAGTTATATTAATCTAAAGATGTAACTTTAAAAAAATTTTTAATTTTTTGGGCTTTTTTCAAAAAGGTGGCAATATTTACTCAGTGATAAAATTTATTTTTTGTTCTAGGCTTTATCATTTTTTTAATATTTTCAAAAGAAATCTTAATGTAAATGCAAGTTAAGTAAATCCGAAGGAGTTTGGGACAAAGGTCTGCCCACAAGCCCTATCCAAATTTTCTCAATTTTGAAATTTTTTTTTTTATTTTTTTGTTATGTTCTCAAATCGCAAAGCTGAGACCAACTTAAAATTATTTTAATTTTTTAGCCCTATATATAAGGTATACACTTAAAAAGTATTTTCTGACGGAGGCCCTTTATAACGACATTGTGACCATATCAATGAAAAAAGTAAATTTTTGAAGCAAGCTTTCCCCGAACTGGAATTTTGAGTATTTCGGAGTAAGAAAATGGGAATGTATTTATTTTCTTCTTTTAAGGAAAAATTTTTTTACATTGTACTAAAATTTCACAATGATAGCTTAATTAATGTAGATTTTATTTAAGTTCAAATATTATTTTTTTTTTTTTTTTAATAACACTAAATACAACAATTTTTCGTTTTTTTGATCAATTTAATGAAAAAATTTAGTTTGAATACTTAATTATTTATATATTATTATTTTTCAAGTAATAACTTTTCCAATGACACCAAATACTTGCATAAATACTTTACATAATCGTTTAAAAACTAACTGAAACTTGACAGCAAAATGTGCAAATTTTCCTTAGTTTCTATAGTAAATGTGTGCTGCAGCATTCATTATACATAAGTGCACAGCAGTTTCAACGTGTTTTTATACCCACCATCAAAAAAATGGGGGTATATTGGTTTTGTCATTCCGTGTGTAACATTTCGAAGGAATCATTTAAGACCCCACAAAATATATATTTTCTGGATCCTGGTTAGATTATAAGTCGATCTAGCTATGTCCGTCCGTCTGTCTGTTGAAAGCAGGTTAGGGCTTGAACGGGACAACGTAGGGGGACGAAATTTGGCACAAATATTTATCTTATATAAGGTTTGTTTGGTATTGAAAATGGGCAAAATCGGTTAATAAACAAAAAACACAGGGTGACCGTTTCATACTTTTCTGCTGATATCACTTAAACAAAAGCTTCTACGACAACGCAAACCAAAAATGGGCGCGGTCCGCCCACTTCACCGCCCTCCTCCTATATAAGGTAAAACTTCAAGGAAAATGTGTTCAAATAGTTCAAGGACCAATGTAAACTAGGAAACAAAAAATGGGCGTGGTCCGCCCACTTTACCGCCCACCATTCATATAGCGTAAAATCAGAAAAAGTTGATGGTGGGTATACAGATTCGGCCGAGCCGAATATAGCATTCGCGCTTATTTTAAATAATTTTGTGTAACTTTTGAACGGATAAATATATTTCAATGAAATTTCAGATAGTTATTACTGAGGTATTTTCCAACTATTTTGGAGGAGCACAAGTTTCTAGCTGGTCTCAGGGCAGGGGAGAACCTCCGAAATGGCTAACCTCGGGTATTATAAATAATTAAAGGAGTTGACCACTTTCGGAGGCTAAAAATGAGGTAAAAATTTATTTCGACCCGAATATCTCTAAAACTGAAAGAGATAAGTGTATTTTTTGTAGAGATTTACAAGGACTATCTGTATATAAAATTTCTTTTCTGTCATATAATAAATGAATTTTTGGCGATTTTTTAAAAAAGATGACATACCCGAGGTGGGCAACTTTGGAGGGCCACCCACTTCGCCCTGACCCGCTAGGCGCCTGTACTCCTCCAAATCAACTTGAAAATACCTCAGCTCTGACCATTTGAAATTTTATTGCGATACCTCTAACGGTTCTTTAGTTACTGAATTATTTCCAAAAAAATCGTTTTGGAACCACTGTGCAATACTGATTTTATAGTTTCTTCATGTTTTGTTTGTGTAATGTACAAAGAATCAAGTTTTAAATTTGCTATAATATTTGGTTTTTTATTAATTTTATTTGTTATGTTGGATAATATAAATTTATCATTGATTTTAATTTTTACACATATGTTTTATTTAGTGCTGTTACTTCGCAATTTTGAAATTTTAGAAGAACATTTCATATTATACTTATATTATTTTTATTACAGTTTTGTGTAATATTATCAAAGAAGTTCTTAAATACTAGAATACCTGGTGTAATTTCATTTACTGTGGTTTTTTCTAATTTTTTCATATTACGATATGATTCATTAAAGTTTATTATTTTTGTTAAACATGAATCATTTAATTTGATTAAATTCTTTTTCATATTATCTTTTACATTGATGTTAAAAACGTTATTATTCGCATCTACAAGAACTTCATTATTTTCTAAGTATATTGAGTTATTATGGATATTTGGGATTGGTTCAAATATTATTTTTGAAAGAGGTTCTTTCCAATATTGTGGTATAAGAAGAATTATCATAATATTGGAATCATCTACACCTACGGCCACTTTTATATGTATTTGTGTTGATAAGGTCTAGTTCGGTTTTTGTCAGTATGCCTGGAGGAATAACACCAAGTTTGCTGGAACAATTTATTTGTCCGATACTGTCTATATGGTCTCACAAGAGTGAAATATCATTATTTATTGGATATACAGTAGAACACGGTTATAACGAACTCGAAGGGACTGACATATTTAGTTCGTTATAAACGTAGTTCGTTATATCCGTAAAATTAAAAAAAAATATTTGTTAACAAAATACACGTATTTCATTACAATACTAATATTTGGAATTAAAGCATATTTCTTTCTTTTAAAAATGGGCGGTATTTATCATTTTTAAATATTAATAATATATCAGGAATAATATTTTTTTGCATTCATCATTCATTTCACATCATTTTTAATATTAATTCAATGTTTTATTTTATTACCGATTTTTTTTAATTGGTATGTTTTTAGATATTTACTTTTTGAGGAATAGGGATTTTCCAATATTTATTGTTTAATCCTTAAATAATTTCAGTTTTATTGTTAGCTATTTTTGATAAATGTATATTGTGTTAAAAGGTCAACAACTATAAATGTAAAATTTAATGAAAATTATTTCTATTTGTACAACATTTTAAATGGCATTAAATAAAAGTTATTTCTGTTAGATTTTAAATTTTTGGAACTATTTTGAAATGTGTAATTTTATTTATCTAAAACAAGTATTTGTGGGAGTTAGTTATAAACGTAGTTTTTTGTATTAAAAATTCATCTTGGGACCATAAAAATGTGTTCTTTAAAAAAAAAAAGTTCGCTATAACAGTGTTCCTTATAAACGTAGTTATTTGTATAGTAAATGCTGGTAAAATCAATGGGACCGAAGAAAAGTGTTCGCTATAGCCATAGTTCGTTATAACCGGTGTTCGTTATAACCATGTTCGACTGTATTTTGTTGTTGCATGGGTTAGGTTTTTGACAACCGACTTAGGTTTTTGACAATTAGTTTCGTCTCTTGTTACTCTTTGGACTACCATTCCAGATAATAAATACTGTAATTATCGGTCGTAATTTCGAACTTTTTGATGTCATTAGTGGCTGCATATAATAAATTGTGAGATAAAAATACTAATAAAATATGGTTCTATGTTAAACTAGAAATCTTTCTCTTTCTAGTGATACCAAATTTTATTTTTAATTCCAGTATGTTACTTTGTTATGGAGCTTTAAAAATAAAATTGTACACTGCATAATTTAAGCTGAGAGCCACTGTATGTTAATCAATCCCTTTTTATTTTTTTAAATGTACTAACCAAAGTATACAAAGTAGTCTCTTTTAGTTAAATCTCTGCCAACATTTTCTATCCAAAATTGAACTAAAGAGTAACCTCAAGTTGTTAGATATAGCAGAATATGATATCATTTTCTTATCCAAGAAGTGTCACCGTTCGGGAAGAAGTGTGCAGCAGTTCTTATACTTTGTTTAGTATACTATTAAGAGCTTTATTTGGGTGTCGAATTAGAATCATTTTTAGTGATGAATTTGGATACTATTTTTGCCAAAATTCTAACAAAATATTGTATCCAAATTATTACCAAAAAGTATAAAAAATATGTTTAATTTTCCTATCCAAGAAGTGTCACTGTTCGGGAAGAAGTGTGCAGCAGTTCTTATACTTCTTTTATGATACTATTAAGTGCTTTATTTGGGTGTCGAATTAGAGTAAATTTTAGTGGTAAATTTGGACATTTTTTTGTCTATCCAAATTTTCACTAAATAGTAAAAAAATATGTGTAATTTTCCTATCTAAGAAGTGTCACCATTCGGGAAGAAGCAGCAGTTCTTACACTTTCTTTATTATACTATTAAGTGCTTTATTTGGGTGTCGAATTAGATTAATTTTTAGTGATGAATTTTGATACTTTTTTTGTTGAAATTCTAACAAAATATTCTATCCAAATTATCACTTAAAAGTAGAAAAAATATGTATAATTTTCCTATCCTAGAAGTGTCACCGTTCGGGAACAAGTGTGCAGCAGTTTTCATACTTATTAGATGACAATATTTAGTTGCTTTTTATGTCAAATTGGAGTAATTTTGAGAAACAGAAAATGTGTCTATTTCTTTCGAAATTCTAACTTCACATTATCAATATTACTATCCAATGTTGGAGTATTCTATTTTTTAATTAATAAAATAAATAAGTTATTTTCTATCGAAGAAAAAGAAGAAATGTATTGCTATTTTAATACAGTAGATTTCCGGTTTAACGAATGAAATATATATTTATTGTTAGGCAAATTCGAATTAAGATTGTTATCAAATACTAGTGAGTATGTCTTTGATTAAAACTATTGTTAACTGTTTATAACGTTAAATCGGCTTAATAAAAATCTTACATGCATTTAGAAATTTCTGAAATAAATTAGAAACATCTGAACTACAAATAGAAATTTCTGACATATATAGTATAAACTAAAAATAGAAAAGTACATTTTCTATTTAAATTTTAGCAAAGTTTAGAAAATATGATTAGAATTATAATGTAAGAAGAGTTGATTAGAATTGAATGACTACAAGGAAGCTTGTATCTTTTTGGTTATATGAAACTTTTAGGATAAACTGTTTTTTGACGAAAAATTTGGACTTGATATTTTAACTGTTTCATATATTTAATTATATTATATTTTAATAGTTTTTATTTAACAAATGGTGAAAAAAAAAACTCGATAATCCGGATAGGGGTATGCAATCAATTATCCGGATTATCGAGTTTATACTGTAGTTAAAAACTTCTGAAGCATAATTAAAAATTTCTGAAATATAAATAGAAATTTCTAAATTACAACTTGAAATAGTGTAATGTAATTGTTCAAATAAAATTGGTTTAATAGCATGTTCCCATTATCTTAGGAAGTTGAAGTTTAACCAACTAATAATACCTCCTTCTATAGTTCAAACTTATATTTGAATGAACTTAAGAACCTGTAGAAAGAAAAACACAACAAAAAATTGCTTCACAAAATTACTAATGTAATGTTTTCGTTGTTTTTTTCCCAAAACGCGCCAAAAATTTCATTATTTTTCATAAAACATGTCATATGTGTTACTAAGCTTATTCATAAATAAAGAAAATTTATATAAATTTAGCGAAGTAATGAAGAAACTGCAACTAAACTAAATAGCTTTTGAGCTTTTCTGAAAAGTTATTAAAAATTACATAGGTAATTTAGTGAGCGCAGGAACGATATGTTTTTTTTTTCCATATTTCCTATATTAAAATTCATGACTGACTTTGACATACTTATTGGAAATATGTTGTTTTTTTTTTTAGATATAAATATTATTTTCATAATATTTTGGAATTAAAATAGAAACATAACTCAACATATTCATAATATATTTTAAAATCCGTTTTGGAAAAAATTTATAACTTGAGCTTAAAAATGGTCTCCTCAAAAGAAATAAAAATGATATATGTAGTTTTTCTTTCCCCACAGAAATACTTTTGAAATGCTAATGGTTTTTTAAATTTTTTTAGATTGTTCAAAAACTTTTGATTTTCATACGTATCAATGTTATAAAAAAAACAGTTGTTTTTAAAACTTCATCCATTATGTTTTTTAATTTTTACCATTTCATTTGAATTTTAGTAAAAAAAAAAAAAAAACTAAAACATTTTGCCAATATATGTATTACCGTCTGAATTAATTCAGGATTTTTTGATATACCGATGAACTACGAATATTTTTACTTTCGAAAAATCTTAATGCTAAATATTATATTATTTCTTAATTGAAATGCTCACTCCCCAATGTTATGACTGAAAAAAAACTAAATACCAAAATCTGAACTATAAATCAAAATCATTTTTTATATTTTCTTAAAAGATTTTACTTTTATTTTTATTTGATTTTTCGCATAAATATATTTTTATTTAAATTTAAAATGGAAATATATTTACAAGTTTTGTTTAATTTTTATATGTTAAACTTAAAATAAATTCTTTTGTATTTATAAATTAAAAAATTTTTATTTTATATTTTAGATATATACACACAGAAAAAAGATTAGTTGGAAAATGGTTACAACTATGAAAATATATCTCCTTAGTACATTATTTAATTAAAATTATTAAAATTTAATTAACTAGACATAATATTTGTAATTAAAACAGTAAAAACGTAATTAGAATGAAATATCTCTTTGTATCATTGATGTATTAGTTCCTATAATCAATGTTGACCTACATTAATTTTAATTAGTGCGAGTAAGTAGAGACAAAAGAATTTAATTCAGTGATATAGAATTCAGTATCATATATTGATTATAGCAATCAACAAAATCATTTATATTGAAAAGAACATCAAATTCGTTGTTCACAAATGATAAAAATGGTAACCAATTTTGACATACATAAATAAATAAAATAAGAAATTGGGAAGAATTTGTATTATTAAAACAATTATTAAAATACAAATGTTTAAATAATTACCTACAAACTAACGACTAAAGGTACGGTCACATTAGGGAAATGTTTGTTTCAAATTAGTTTGCCCGAACGTAAACAAAATTTTTTCAAAGCAATATGAAATTTATTTTATGGTCACATTACTCACATTTATTTTCCCATTTTTGTTTGTTCAAATAGACAATAAATATAGTCAAATAGGCAAATAGGAAAACATGTTTTCTCATCGGTCACAATTGAAAAATTATTTGTCATAGAATAGAACTAGAAGTTTATGTGAGAGCCACCCTATACTAAATTTTCAAAAAATTTACTCATTTTTTTGAAAATACAAAAACAAAATATATGTGACTACTAGGGTGATCGACGCGGTTTTCCAACCGGTTTTAAAACCGGTTTTTTCTGTCTATGTGCTGTCGGTTTTTTCAAAATGTTCATTTTTCGAATGTCGAATAGACCGGTTTTTTTAAATACAAAAAACCGGTTTTAAAAATAGCATTTTATTTCAGAAAACATGTACTAAATAGTGATATTTGAATCGAAATTTAGGAATAATTTTTTAAATATTCATAAAGACTGATTTCTCATATTTTAAAAATATAGTTTAAGTCTAAATTAGAATTTATTCTGTAATATTAAACAAATAAATAAGTAACAATTATCTTGCATGATTTTTTTAATCTATTGTTATATCTGTAATATTTTTACACCCAATTTAATATTTTATTATCCAATATTTCCTTTATTTTTTAAAGGTGTTGTGTTAAAAAAGTTTCACCTGCAGAATAATTTCAGTTGAGACAGGCTTCAGTTGAGACAGGCTAGTCATCTAGATATATAATTTGCTTAGCATTTTTTCTCTTTCCAAAGCTTTCTAATTAAAATTTGGCTTAATTATAAAACTTTTCGTCCAACAAATCCTAACGGAGCCATATTTTGAAATTTTTATCAGGAAGCGGATATAAGAGGATTTATGTGTCTTTTTCTAAAAATGTTTTCTCTTTCTAGGGCTTTCTAAAGCTTTCTAAAGCTAAAGAAAATTAAAATTCGGCTTACTTATAACCCTATTCGTCCTACAAATCCTAACGGAGCCAGATTTTGAAATCTCTATCAGGGAGCGAAAACACGTGGATCTATATATATGGATTTATATATATCATTCCTAAGCATTGTTTCCTCTCCAGAGCTTTCTGAAGCTCCCAGACGACGTAAGAAACTAAAAATCGACTTACTTATAAAACTATTCTTTCTACAAATTCTAAGTGAGCCAGATGTTTCTATCAGGGACCGAAAAGTCTGTTTTTGGTATTAAGAACTTTTGAGTTGCTATACTTATTATTTGCTCTCCAAATCCTTTCAAAAACTGATTCTGCATTTCGGTCAGGGAGCGCATTACGACGATTTTTTTATTTTGAAATATTATCCCAATAAATTCTAACGGCTTCAAATAATTGACTTCGATTAGTGAGAGGAAGGTGTCCATATGTTGTTCATATTTTTTTCTTTTAATTTTCAGATTTGTTTGTGCATATAATATTATTTTTTCCTGGGATTGTCAGGCTTATACGCTTGTATTTAATAAATTTTAACTTGAATATTATAAGAATTACTGATTTATTTTAAAGAAATGTAGCTTTTTGATATAAATATTAACTTCTGAAAAAACCGGTTAACCGGTTTTTTTTAATTTCAAAAAGTGCAACCGGTTTTTTTAAAATATCAACTATTCGAACTATTCGAAAACCGGTTTCTCAAAAAAGTCGAATAATCGATCACCCTAGTGACTACATGTATTTTGTTTTTGTATGAATTAGGTTTCTGACAATTGAATTAGGTTTTTTTCTCCCACATAAATATCTAGTTGTTAATCTATGTTATTTGTCTTCAAAATTATTTCATCAAACTGTCTAAAACAATAAAATTATTTTTATTGAAAATATAATAAAGAAAATGAAATTTTTTTGATTTGTAATGTAGAGCTCTTTAGAAAAGGAAGAAGAAAAGGTAAGATAATGGCATAGCCATCGGCATAGGCTGTTCACGTGCATGTGTGTTGCCCCCAATACCATACACCTGCTGCAGCTCATTTTAAGCACTGAGCCTCATCAAGAAGTCCTCATTTCCGTATTTTTCGTATTTTTCCGTATCCGTCACCATCAACCGACGTGGTGACCTGCTTCCTAGGGAGCTTCGTTATACGCGTCTTTTCGGCAGCTTTGCCAGAGGAAGCAACAGCACCCTTCGTCTCACCTTAGCAGCGACCTCACCACCACTCTCCATCTACTAAAACGATCCCGGCTTGAACCGTTTGTCCAAAGTCCACCTCATCCACCTCCAAACTGGACGAATTTAGCTCATACTGTCGCAAACTGACATTTAATCACGTTTTTGCTACACGGGTAATTCGCGGTTAAAGGTGTCAAAAATCAATTCTTTTAATATATCTCGCTTATTATGCTTCATACGTGTTTCTACTACATCATCTATACAATATAAAATTTGCAACAATTTTGTTAAACTAAATTTATATGTAGCACCTTGTAGGGATAGTCCTTTGATTTGCTCAAGTATGTGCCCGATATATTTTCATTTTATTATTGCAATTTTACTCTTCTTTGAAAATTTTACATTTTCGGACACTCTAACTTGAACCACAAAAAGTTTTTTCGACAATATATGCAATAGACGATAAATAAATATCCTTACAAGATGGTTGGTAAGTTATCATTACAATTTTACTTTATCGCCCTGCGGTTAAAGGTGCCAAAAATCAATTTTTTGCATACATATATCTCACTCATTTTTATGCACTAACTTGTAGGGACAGTCCTTTGACATGCTTAAGTATGTTCCCGAAGTCTTTTAATTTTTTCATTGCAATTTTACCCATTTTGCATCACTGAAAATTTTACACTTGGATCAGAATAGATTTCTTGACAATACATGCAAAGGAAGAGTAAATATCTTTAGAAGATGGTTGGTATAATATTGCTATATCGTCCTGAAATATAGCTGATACTAAAAAACATTAGATATATCATAAAATGCATATAATGATTTTTGGCACCCTTAAATTCAATAGTAAATATGGCTCGATACAACTATTATTTGTTGTTGTTTTCTCTTACAAAAATTTTGTAAGTTCAAATAATTATTTGCTCAAAAAATGGGAAAATATTTTCCATTATGTGGTCACATTGTGTTCACATTAAGGCGCCCATAGACACATACTGCAGAGAGATACTGCCGATGAACCCTCCTGTACGTGTGTGATTGAGGAATTTGCTACACATTCATCAATCAAATTTGTATTTTTGTTAAAAAAAATTATTAAAACAAAAAGAATTTAAAATATTTTTCTTTTTAAATTAAAATGACAACAGAAAATTGAATAAATAATAAAAAAAATAATCAAATTCATTCGAAAAAACTGTCTGCAGTATGAGTTCATTTCAAAATCAAAACGATTTTGATTTTTTAATACTGCATTGTCGGTGTGACACACACATTCAAAAGCTCTCTCAATTTTACTAATACATACTTATTGCTGGAACTTATGCAGTATGTGTCTATGGGGCTCTTTATGAGTATTTTTGTTTGCTATCAAATAATTTTGTTTGCCCAAAATCAGCTGATTTGTTGTTTGCCACACAAAAATATTTTATGGTCACATTACGGCAAAGAAATATTTGTGAGTTTCAGTCAAATGTTTCCCTAATGTGACCGTACCTTAACAAAATAAAAGGTATGTATCGTTAATTCTTCATTTGGTAATTGAACCTTCAATAGTTTTTTTTTTCTTTTTTTTTTTTGTATATCTGCATTTGTGTTGTATGAAATAAAGGGATTCAAAAAAGTTCCGTGATTCTTGCTAACAATACTTATTTGGTGCAAACAGAGCTGAGTCTCTCTAGGCTCTTGAAGATGACAACATAGGTATGCACTTGAACGTTTTTCGGAAAAACTTGTAATCCAATAGTGTTACGAACATAACTACTCCTATGACCTTTGGGAGAATCAGGTTGCTGACTATCAAAGTACTTCAAAAAAAGGTGGCATAAATTCTTCCGACAATTTATCTAATGGTAAAAGTTTGCGGCCCAGCATTAAACAAACTTCAATGTTTTATATTTTATAGGTTTTTTATTTTTATTTAATTTTTATTTTGTATATTGTAAATTTTGATTAAAAAAAAAAAAAAAAATTGTCAAATGTTTTTTTTTTTAAATTAATTAATTCACAATAGTCATTTAACAATATGGCTATGCATACCATATTCATTCGGTTATTTCAATCGAATTGAGAGATAGTTCTCAGAACTATCCAAATTCGATTGGCTAAAAATTCGGTTGTGATAAACAATCTGTTTTCTCTGTGTAGATTCAAACATAAAAATAAACATTTTCGTTTAGAAATTTTTAAAAGAATAAAACAAATTTAATTTCATTTTTTTTTTTTTTTTTTAATTTTAAAAAAGATATAATAATTATTTTCTTAAACTGTATGTTTTTGCTTTTTTATTACACGATCCTTGGCGTGTAAAAAATGTAATTGTGTCATTTTATTGATTTCAAATACCGAGGCATTTTTAAATTTTAAATGACAGATATCTATAAATAAAAAAGAAGAATAACAACAGAATTAGTTATTTATTTTATTTGTTGTTATAAAATTTATTCAACCTTTAATTATTTTGAAAACCGTGAAGGCTTGAATACTAGGCTTAGTGGCTGTTCCGCGCCAGGTTATGTCTATTGCCAAATCATCGCTAATGGCGGTTTTAATAGCAGTCTTTAAAAAACTTTTTATGTCACTCCCTCCAATTCTTTGAATTAAATATTTCTTGAAATTAAGAATACACTAAAATCATTGAAACATAAGGAATTTACTTAAATTTTAACTTACAAATTGATTTTTCATGGAATCATCAGTAACCAGTTTTTCATCGAACTCTTTTAATTCCGAAAGGGAAAAAAAGGTAAACTTGGTAAAAGGTTAATTTCACCTTCATCATGGCCTACAGATTTTAATTGCCTCTTCTGTTAGTATTTTGATCAACTTCTGAGAATTTGCATCTCTTTGTTTAATATCCTCTCTTAGGGAACGTATTTCGTTGAAGTTGTTTGTCAAATTGTTGACTTCAATACCTAAAGTAAAATACTTCTTATTATTCTTCTTTTTAATTTAAAGCATTTCTTAATTAATAAAATAAATTTTTGGTAAGAAAACATTCAAAAGTTTTTTTATATTATTACTCTAATTCTGAATAATATTGGTATATGGGCAATTATCAAAAATTTTGAACCTGGCTGAAACTGATTTAAATCCTTACGCTACATCAAGACTAGCCTTTTCCTTGTGCGCACAAGAACAAAACGTTGGCAGAGCAACACACACAATTTTGTTCATTTTGTTTTCAGTGGGCAGAACATTTGTAGAACAAATCATAATTTTTTGTTTGCCGTCTGTGTACTTTTACATGCAGCGCCTCTTCTTTCGCGTACAAAATGACGTTTAATGACAGACATGGTTGCTCGAACAATTGTGCGAACAACGGTGTGCGAACAAGAACAAAACATGAACAACTTGGGTCCACACTATCCAAATGCATGTGCGCACAACATTTTGTTCAATTTGCGAGCATGAAAAAGGCTCGTGTGGACCGCAAATTAATAAGTTTTGTGATAACTATATCTTGAACAAATTGGTTACAGATCTGAATTCACAAGACTTGAAATTAATAGAGCGCAAAATTTTAGCACAATAGCTTTCTTTTTCTAACCATGATTATTGTTCAAAGTTTAAGAATATAGAAAAACTGACGAAAATTAAAAGACACTTGGTAAATTTTTGAATGAAAATATTCACAATAAACAGCTATGATATATACAGTTCTGTCGGAATATAAGCCAGAAAATTAGGGTTATCCTAAATGTTGAATTATTTTTTAAAGTATTAAATCTACAACAAAACTAGTTTCATAACATTGTTAGCACATATGGGTACTAACAAATATTTTATATTCTCTATATGAAAGCGTGCATATCAAAAGCAGCAAAATTTTCAATTCTAAAAATTGTCACAAAATTTTAAAATTTATTGCGAAATTTTAAAGTAATTGACTGTTGTATAGCAATTATGTTTAAATAGAACATTATAAATCTCTTTGTTGTTATTTTCTTTTACTTATAGTTGTTTTAGTAAAAATGATAATATATTCCGATACAAAACATGTTCTCTATTTTATAATACATATTATATAATACTGCCTAATTGTGGTATACAAATTTATTTTGGAAGCATAATTTAAAAAATTATGGTTTTTCAGTGTGCTTCCGCCAAAAACTTAGTTCGGATTTTATTAAAAATAAAACGGTGTTTTATTCCAGTTTTTGTAAATATCCAAAGTTAAAGTTCTTTTAAAGTTTGTGTTTTTGTTAATCCTTTAATATGTGTATTATTCTATAAAACTATTTTTGTTGTAAACCAAATATTTTAAAAAATATGACTATTCCTTGTTTTTGCCTTGTGTCATATTTGTTAAATTTATGTACTGCAGTCTCCGTGTTCTTGCTGTTGGCTAATAAAGTAAGGAATAACTTCTATGAAAAATAGAAAATTCTTAAATTACATTAACTTAAATTAAAACCTTTAAAACCTTACCGTTGCTTTTGGAACTCATATTATTAATGGAAAGAATACTGTACAGGAGTTATTTTTCAAAATAGCCGTTTAAGTTTTAATATCTGTAGCAGAAAATGTTATTTCATTATCAAAAAGAAGTTCTTCAGTTTCATACATTTTTAGAATTTTAGAGTTGATTGGTTCCAAAAAGAAAGATTTTAAATTTTTAACCGCACTCCCCTTAAATAACGGCAAGCCATTTACTTTTGTAATTTTTGCAATTTTAAAAATTTGTTCTCCCACAAAACAAAAGTTATTTGGCTCGTTGTTGGAGTAATGGAAATTATTAGTTTTCACATAAAAATAACATTCACATTCACTGCAGTGTGTCTTTTTACTAAAATCAGCGTTAGATTCGTTATTGTTCTGTCTTAATGCTAAACTCCTTTCAACACTCCTTTTGTATAATTGAGCTGAAACATTATTGCATTTTTTCACTTGTTTTTTCAACATTTGAAGATGATTTTCAAACTTAAAAGCGCTAATTCTTTCCAAATTACCGTACAATTGGGCGTCAGCATGTATATGTAGCAAATAATGAAAATTGCACGTTAAAAATGATGGGCCGAATAATGTTGGTGTATCTCTAACAAAATCTTTTAATAAATTTTGAGCAAGTTCATAACCATATTGAGAATTTTGATCTTTTAGCAAGATTCTTGTTGCAGCTGAATGCTTTAAAAAATGAATATATCTTTCTTTACTTAATGTTGATCTTAGAATTAGCGGTCCATAATACAATAGAAATTGACGCAGTTCTGTCACTTTCCAACGCTCAAGATCAACTATCGATTTGGGTTTTCTTGAAAACTCTATTGGAGTTTATTTTTTTAGGTTTTCCAATTGGGTGGAAATATGGGAAATTTGCCAGGAACTTAATGAATATAATTCACCTTTTATTCTTGTCCATGATTTTAAAATGGTTCTGGTTACTCCAAGACAAATTATATGCATGTAGTCTAACGAAATTTGTTTTACCATATCTATTGGAAGATGTTCAACGATTGTTTTATTATATATGTTATGGTGCTCACGTTGGGTCCGATTTCTGAAGGACTCGTTATCTGTTTCAGGTGAATATTCATTGGTGGGAAACACCACCCGATTTTTAAACTTTTCACGTTTTTGGATGCACCTAGTGCATGAAAAATAACCACTGTGGCCTTTCACATCTAACACGAAAGCTCTGGCTGGAGCATCCATTATAAAACATCTAACTTTTATTGTAAATAATTTATTTTCAAAAGAAAACCCATTTTCTATTAAATAATTTACTTCATTTACAAATTCAACTAGAAATTCGTTAGAGTCTTTAGGTTTTGAATAGCCTTCATACACCCCAATTAAAAAAACATCATCACGATCAGCAACATTGCCTAAAATTGGCCATACTTGTTTTGTTGAACTTTTTGTCAACGGCAGACCATCAATATTAAAATCGAGTTCTATTGTATTCGGCTGATAGTTGTTTGTAATCATAAAGTCTGTGAGCGCATTTTCCAATCCGTAATGGCTATAAAAACCATCTCCCATACTGCGACTCACAACTTCTGTAGGAGTTCTCTTTAAAGTTCTGGCGTCTTTTGGTACACACAAGTTGTTTTCTCTTAAAATAATCAACAACTCATTTAATGCGGTGTTGCATATATTGTTTTTTATAGACCATTGTCTTATTTTATTAACAAACATTTCATTTGCGTCAATATTATTTATTTTATTGTCAGTGTCGCTAGAAGAACTACTTTCACAGTCAGAATATATTAATTTTCCCAAATCATCAGATATATCTTGGAGTTCATCGAAACTATCCGACGCAAAATGACATTTTTTAATTGGAAGCAAAGGAGAAGAGGTTTCTCCAGATGTGGAAATTCCAAATATATTTTTCATCATTCGGGCTGCCTCCCTTTTGCTCCTCATTTTTATTTTTATTATTCATATTATTGAAGGCAGGAAAATCTCCTGGCTACTTTCCAAGTACTTGGAAGTTGTCAGAGATAGTAATGATACCCAAACATGGAAAAGACGTCACTCAAGTAACATCTTACCGTCCAATAAGCTTATTATCAATTTTTTCGAAATTGTTTGAGAAATTGCTCCTTGCGAGTTTGGTTTTAGGAGAAAACATGGTACTATTGAACAAGTGCATCGAATTACAACTCTCATCAGAAGAGGTTTCGAGAGCAAGCAGTATTGCTCTGCGTTATTTATTGACATATCTCAAGCTTTCGATAAAGTCTGGCACGACGGACTAATACATAAAATGACCACGTTACTTCCACAGAACGTTCATAAGTTACTAAAAAACTATATAATAAATAGATCTTTTCAAATAAGATCGAAAGATGTGATTTCTTCACGCAGAAAAATTTCCGCAGGAGTACCTCAAGGAAGTATTTTAGGGCCTCTTCTTTATATACTATATACGGCAGATATGCCCACGAGCCCTATGACTCATACATCAACTTTTGCAGATGATACTGCTTTTGTAAGTATGCATACAAATCCTGTAATTGCATCCGAAAAACTCCAATCCCATATCACTGAGCTGGAAAAATGGCTATATAAATGGAAGATCAATGTGAATCAATGTGATAAAGTAAGATATCTTGGTATTCACCTAGACCGGCGTTTAACATGGACTCGTCATATAGAATCCAAAGTTACTCAAATAAAACTAAAATCTGCCCAAATTCATTGGTTAATTGGTCCAAAGTCAGCCCTAGACTTGGACTATAAAGTACTGTTATATAAAGCAGTAATAAAACCTATATGGTTATATGGCATACAGCTCTGGGGAACAGCCTCTTCATCAAACATTGAAAAATTACAGAGAAGACAGTCCAAACTCCTAAGAATAATAACAGGTGCACCATGGTACGTCAGAAATAGCAACATCCACAAGGATCTCAATATTCCTACAATTCGTGAGGAGATAAAGAACAGTAGCATCAAATATATGAAAAAATTATCTGAACACCCAAACCCTCTCGCTAGGGATATGCTAACTTTTGAGGGTCACAGACGCCTAAGAAGAATGGAAACACTGGAACTTGGAAGATAACACTACTAATGAAAACTCTACGTTGGATTTTGCAGTGGCAATATCAACAATAATTTAAGTTTAGGTTAAGATTTTAATACTTATTGTAAATTTCTGAAAAAGAAAGATTCAATAAAAACTAATATATATGTAAAAAAAAAAAAAAAAAATTATTGCCCTTGAAGAAGATGAACTCATTTTCGCTTTATGAGAAATTAGAAAATCAAGTAGTAAAACGAATATTATTTTAAAATATTTAAATAATTGTATATATTTTAAATATTTCAAAAAGGACTAAACAATTTCTGTAACCTACTAAAAATGTTCGAAAAGTCTTCTTTCTTTGTGGAACCATCAATAAAGGATTAATAGCCCGGCCATGCTTTTTAGCCAACGTTTTGTCCGCGCATCTGCGATAAACATTTAAACGAAAAATAGCAACATTTTAAAGTTTTAGGTACTGCTTTTTTGCTTTTCTTACATAATTAGGGTTTAAAGTTTCCAGTAACATTCCTCTTCCCGGGAAACGGGAATGATAAAATCAATTGTATAGCTTGTGGATGATCAATCTTCACTAATTTGTGAATTATTTGAATAACATTGATCTTGACATATTTGTAACAAATTTATCTCTATGTTCGAGAATTAAAATCTGACTTTTTGCCATTTTAAAATTTTTATGATAATTAGAACATTTCAGATATGAAGTAAAATCCAAAAAAGGGGAATTGAAATTAGCAACTTTATAAACAAATTATTAAAAATTTGAATCAATACCTCATTGATTCAATTATTTAACTTAATTATTAAAAATATTAATTATTTAATTTTTATATTAACACCGTACAACAAAAAACAAAAAAAAAAAAAAAATGATACTTGATAAATAGGCTTAATAAAGTACAACTGCGGTTTTTTTTTATAACTTTTTCATTTCGCGTTTGCTTTTTAAAGGACATTAAAATTTTGAAAGATGCTCGTCGTTAGTAATATCGATATCAAATGAAAAGGGAGAATTTGGGCATTATAGCTTATAATTTTTTGTTAAAATAATCTAATAATAATTTTAAGTAATTCTTACCTTATGTTTAACTTACAAATATTTCATAATCCAGCTAGGAACTATATCTTTCCATTAGTAAGTTTTGTGTACAATTCATTATACAGTTTATTTGTGATGACTTTATTGACATTCAATTAAGCATGTTAATAAAATGTCAGGACTAAATACAAATTGAACCCACCTTAAATTATAAATAGGGTTATCATTTATAACATTTTATCAGAAATATTTTCAAAATATAAGCAATGTTTTATTAGGATAACAATATTGAAGCTACAAACATCGTTTAAACTCACGTTTGGAAATATACTTTAAGAATTATAAAATTCTTTTTAAACGAAATTTGATATGTCTATTTTCTGTCGCAAATACAACATTGCACAGTGGAGCAAAATCGAAATTTTTTGGAAATAAATCTGTAACTTCTGATCGGCTGGATGGATTTGTGTGAAGTTTGGTATATGTATAGCAGAGGAGTGTATAATGTTAAGTTTGAAAGCGGGACGGAACAGACCCTCAGGGGCGGAGCTAAAGGGGCTCAAAGTTGGGTATCTCTGACATAGAAATTTTTTAAAAGCTTGCCAAATTTTTGTTTTTTGTAGAGCTACAAAAAACGTCCTACAATATCCTATTTATCTCTTATAGTTTTTGAGTTATTTCCATTTGAGTTTTTAAATACCTCAATTTTCCATGTTCTTGGTCCAGTTTTATTCATATATATCCTAGAGTGTCCCACTGATTTCATCTATCGAATAAAAAAAATTTGAAGTCGATATCTTTACCGAGTCCAAAAATAAACGATTTTGAATTTGAAAATTGCAAAAATGACGACTTTTTGTGTTTTTTGGCCGAAAAAATATTTTTTCTCTACAATAAAATTTTCTTCAACATTTTCTTCCTCACGCAAATCCATCCAGCCGATAAGAAGTTACAGATTTATTTCCAAAAAATTTCGATTCTGCCCCACTGTGCATTGTTTTATCGTTCATATCTTTAAAATAAAAATAGAAATATTGGTTAATATTGTTTCGATACAAACAAAACTCTGACGATCGTGTGTAGATTAACCAATTGGTCGAATTAAATTTTCTCGCAACATTCACAATCTTTTAATAATGACTAATGTCCTATTTATTTAATGAAAGCTATAATGTTGCGATGTTTTGACTTTTTCAATATTGATTTTATTTTTGTAGATATGAACATTAATAGTTTGGGTAAGTACACTATGGAGCAAATGTGAAAACTTTTTTGTAACTGTTTATGTTTTTAGGTGATATCTTCTTATCATATAACGTCGAGTCTATATTAGAGAAATTTGTATCAAGACAAACGTCAAATTTTTGTTTGAGTTGCAGATAATTTTTTATCTCTGTCAATTATAGGGGAAAACGTATGTCATAATAAGCCATGCAAAAAGTACCAACAACAATCAAGATGGCGTCTTTTACTAAGCATTATCAAGACAAAGTTGTCAGAACTCGAGTGCTGACAATTTTCTTTTGACGCTGCAATAACACTGACAAATTCAGTCTACATTAGACAAATCTTTATCTTGATATAATTTTGACGTTTGTCTTGATAAAAATTTGTCTAATGTAGACTCAAAGTAAAGTAATATAAAAATTAATTAAAGTATTAGTTCATAATGAATTTATTTAATGTAATGAATAAAAAGTTTTAAAACTAATTTAGTTTTTGCAAAAAATTAAAATGTTTTGAAATAAAAAGAGGTCAGTTTTAATTAAGAAAAATTAAAACAAATAAATTTTTAGCAAAATTATATTAGTACATTTAATAAAAAAAAAAAAACATATATGTAATTTTAAGAGGTAAGTTAATAAATGTATGTATAGGGTAATTCCATTTATTTTATCCAAATGGGTTATCAATGCTCAGAATTTTTTTAATTTAAAATGAAATTACTCATTACCAGGGCAAGTTTTTCAAGCTTTTCGCTTGGAAAGTAAGCATTTGCATATTTCAAAAGAATTTCACAAAAAATGCTTATATTTTAAATCTTTGCATAAATTTGCATATAATGGATACAAAAGTTAGTTTTCTTAACAAAAACACAATTTTTTGGTGATTTTTTGGAGTTCAATCAAATGATTTCAAAAATTTTTTTGTGAGTATTTTGAGTACATTGTAAATATTGTAAAGAAAAAAAATTCGGAAGCGTCAAATATGATACTTAAAATTAAAATACTTATATTTTTATAAACATCGAAATTTATTTGAGATTGAAAGTTAAAAAATGCATATTTGGGCATATTTTCTACACATTAATATATAAGAATGCATAAATTCGTTGGTTTTTATATACATATTCATGCTATTTTTGCATATCTCTGTGCATATTATACTATATTTTCGTGCTTTTTCAAGCGCATATTTCAATTATTTTTGTGCATATAAAAACTTGCCCTGCTCATTACATTCAATGGTATATAATATGTCGCTTTTTTAATTTGCTATTTCGATTCCCCTTCCTATAAAGATACAAATGTAATTTTTGGTGTAACCATCGAAAAATGTAAAAGTTACAAAAGGAATGAAAAACTTATAATCTTCATGGCCTCTTCAAAGCGAAGGGTATAAAAAACAATTTTAATATTGTTATACGATGAAAATCTAAAAACGAAAAAAAGCTTTTTTTATGTACCATAGATAGTGAACGTTCAACTAAAAAACATTTAAAATTTTGACTTTTGCACAATTGATTTTTTGTGACAAATTTTTAACTTTTAATTGGCTGGATTAATATAAAATTTCACACAGGTGTATTAGAGGAGTTGTAGAGTTGTGTCGTTCATGAAAGAAATATTTCAATTGAACGATTCAGTTAAATGAAAGATATGAAATACTTCACAATCTTTCATGTTTATGTTTCACTTTTTACATTTCTTTCATATTTCATTCTTTTCTTCTCATATTTTTTTCAGCTGATTTAAATATGTGAATTCATCCGGCAAAAAAATATGTAAATAATACACAAATGTGGTATGTTCAAAATAACTAAATAAAAAAAATGGTTAACCATTCATTAGACATAGTTGTTTCACAAAAAAAGAAAGAAAAAAAAAACATATTTCATTCCTTTCCATTTCATTCCTACTTCAGTAAATGAAAGACAAGTAAGAACCCTTCTTTGGTTTCTATTTCATACATACTTCAGAAAAAGAAAGATGAAAGAAAAAAAAAACATCTTTCATTCGTTTATATTTCATTCATATTTCAGTAAATGAAAGATGAAATAAAAGAAAGAATCTTTTTTTTTGTTTCTGTTCAATACGTACTTCAGTAAATGAAAGATGAAAGAAAAGAAAGAAATATTTCAGTCAGTCGTACTGACCGATAACGAACGATTCACCAAAATGAAATATTATTCCCAAGTCTAAGGAGTTGACAAATTTGAGTTTTGAATTGAGGCTTTTTATACTACCCTGGAAAGGAACATAGGGTATATATTAGGGTGATCGATTATTCGACTTTTTTGAGAAACCGGTTTTCGAATAGTTGGTATTTTAAAAAAACCGGTTGCACTTTTTGAAATTCAGAAAAAACCGGTTAACCGGTTTTTTGCAGAAGTTAATATTTATATCAAAAGACTACATTTCTTTAAAAAAAATCAATTCTTATAATTAAGTTAAAATTTATTAAATACAAACATAAAAGCCTAACAATGTTAGGAAAAATAATATAATAATGAAATTATGCACAAACAAATCCGAAAATTAAAAGAAAAAAAATGAACAACATTTAGACACCTTCCTTTCCCTAATCAAAGTCAATTATTTAAAGCCGTTCAAATTTATTGGAATTATATTGATTAAAGTTTTAAATTCGTAAACCTTTCAAAATAAAAAAATCGTCGTAAATGCGCTCCCTGGCCGAAATACAGAAACAGTTTTTTATAGGATTTGGAGAGCAAAGAATAAGTATAGCAACTCAAAAGTTCTAATACCAAAACAGACTTTTTGGCAAAGAGAAACAAGAGACGAAACTAATTGTCAAAAACCTAAGTCGGTTGTCAAAAACCTAACTCAAGCAATAACAAAATACATGTAATCAAATACATTTTGTTGTAAAATAAAAACAAATTTTTGTTTACAAAAAAAAACAATTTTATTTAATTGTCAATCGAGAATTTCGTCTCTATGTGTTACTCTATGCTTTTTGGTTCCTGATAGAAACATCTGGCACTGTTAGAATTTATTGAACGAATAGTTTTATAAGTATGCCGATTTTTAGTTTCTTACGTCGTCTGGGAGCTTCAGAAAGCTCTGGAAAGGAAACATTGCTTAGGAAAGATATATTTAAATCCATATATATAGATCCACGTATTTTCGCTCCCTGATAAAGATTTCAAAATCTGGCTCCGTTAGGATTTGTAGGACGAATAGGATTATAATTAAGCAGAATTTTAATTCTCTATGTCTTCTGGGAGCTTTAGAAAGCTCTAGAAAGAGAACAAATTCTTAGAAAAAGACACATAAATCCTCTTATATCCGCTCCCTGATACAAATTTCAAAATATGGCTTCATTAGGATTTGTTGGACAAAAAGTTTTATAATTAAGCCAAATTTTAATTTTCTATGTCGTTTGGTAGCTTCAGAAAGCTCTGGAAAGAGAAAAAATGCTAAACAAATTATATATCTAGATGACTAGAAGATAATTATGTTTCAAAATTGTAGAAAAAATCATCTAAATTTTAGTTAACATAAACAGAAACCATGGCTTAATATGGAAGCCTGTCTCAATTGAAACGATTCTGCAGGTGAAACTTTTTTAACACAACACCTTTAAAAAATAAAGGAAATATTGGATCAAAAAAATTAAATTGGGTCATAATAGAAATTTAAAAATTGGGGTTCCGTCAGAATTTGTAGGACGAATAGTTTTATATTAAATTTATAAGTAATTCAAATTTTAATTTTATATACCCAATAAACCTTAGAACGATATGATAACGGAAACGATATTGTAGAAAACGATATTATTATGATATTGATATTTCGAAATATTTCGTTTTAATAAAATAAAAAAAAATATCATTTGGAAAAAACTTCAAATAAAAATTAAAATTTTTCAACATACAAAAACAAACTGGAAATCAAATACAAAAAATTCAATAGTTTACAGATTTTTAGTGGTAAAACCAAGTTTTTCAGGTATATAATTGCAGAAATATGTATGTCCCTAAGCAATAATCATGTTTGCAAATGTTGTTGATAATATTTGATAAAATATGTCATGTATGATGATTTTTATATCCTTATTTTTTATATTTAGAATTTTTTCTCATTTTAGCTGATTATGGTTCTTTATAGTTATACTTAGTATATTTAAAGGCAAATAAACATAATTTTAAGTATTGAATAGCGTTCAGAACAAAATTTGGTTCATGCCGATTTTACTATCGTTATTTTTGGAAATAACGATACCGAAAACGATATCATAATTTTATGGAATAACGATATCATAAGGAAAGGTACACTTTAGTCCGTAAAAACTATCGTTATAGATTCGAAAACGATTATCACTAGTGATAGTTTTTATCACCTAGATGATATCGTTTCGATATCGTTATAATATCTTTTGGTTTATTGGGTATACAGGTTTATAAATTTTACAAATTTATGTCAGAGGTACCCCATTTTGAGCCTCCATAGCTCCACTCCTGAATAGTATGAGAAGTCCTAATTCAATACTTTTAATTTGTACACTGAAATTTTATTTAAATCCATCTGATTAGAAGTTAAAAATTTATTTGAAAAAACGATTCTGCCCTCTGTGCAATGCTAAGACAAAACGTGGTGGAGGAGCATTTTTAAGAGAGAATTTTTTATAATATGTAATAATTTATTAGAATCAAGAAAATTACAACTGCTTACCTTAGAATATAATATATTTTTTGAAGAATTGGAAGGAAATTTAAAAATTTAGTTGAAACGATTGATGCACATGCATATATGGATTCACTTTCACTAAAAATATACATATTTTTATGAGAGAAACGTAAATTTATTTCGAAATTCTATATTAATTAAAAACAAGAAATAAAACCAATTTATTGTTGTTTTCAAACCAAATTTTCAATATAAATTTTCGTTTCATTTTAAGAAATTAGACACTACCAACATTTATTTTTAATTAATTTAAAATTTCTTTCTAATAATATTATTTTAGATAATATCTCAACTATTATGATTATATTTAATTTTGTTTTCATTTTAAACAATATTCACTTTTTATAAATATTTTATTATGTTTTTTATTTTTACCTCACTTTACTATTCTTTTTATTTATTTTGATTTTACGACACTTTTATTCAAAAATTTATTGATTTCTTCTGAAAGTAACACGCCAACTAAATACCATAGTCTTCTTCACATTTTTTTTGTTTTCAATTTAAAAACAATGTAACGGGTTTCTTTTGCTTTAAGAAGGTAAAAGAGCGAAATTAATATAATTTGTTTTTGTAATTTTGTTTACTATCCAGAAAATAACATATTGAGAGTACTAAAGGGAGACAGTTTTTGGTAACATTATAAATATCCAGAAACTAACTTTTAAGTGACTTTTTCGACATTAAGTTAGTACGAAAAATGTGTAATAATTAGATCAAAAATAGAAATTAATGTAATTTGTTTTTGTAATTTTGTTTACTATCCAGAAAATAACATATTGAGAGTACTAAAGGGAGACAGTTTTTGGTAACATTATAAATATCCAGAAACTAACTTTTAAGTGGCTTTTTCGAAAAATGTGTAATAAATAGATTAAAAATCGAAATTAATGTAATTTGTTTTTGTAAATTTGCTTACTATCCAAAAAGTAACATCTTGAGAGTACTAAAAGGAGTCATTTTTCTGATAGTGGATAAAACTATAACCCAATTGCTGGCAGATTTACAAATATTAAGCACTTTTACATCAATTGCACCATCACACACAATTTTATAATTTTTTGTAATCATATCAGCTCATTTTTATTTAAAAAATTGGTCCATTTTGCACAAAGCACAAAATTTTTTTTTATTATATTTTGATAATTTGTTTTGTTTGTTTCAGAAATTAAATTGTACAACAGAGTTTCAATTTTCAGTATTGAAAATTCAAACAAATTCAAATTTAAAACCTTTTTATGAAACTCTGCGTGTATGTAGAAAATAAAAAAGCACCAACACAAGGCGTATTTACAAGGTGAAGTTGTTAACCCAGCTGTTTTTTGTTTTGGTTTTTCAGAAGTCAATTTTTTTAAGTGTGTGTGTGTGTATGAAAATAAAAAAAATAAAATTTTGTAAAAAAAAAATTTTTTATATTATTGTGTTCGTGAGATATAATCCTTTATTAAAACATAATTCGTGATTTTAAATCAAGTTTATGTTATGAATCATGGAGCAAAATTCAGAAAATTTGGTAAAACAATACAAACAAAAATATAAATGCAAACACATACAATTAAAATTTTTCTTCATTTTCTTTTCTGTACAATATTTATTTTGACAGTCACAAATACTCAAAGTTGGGTTGTTGTATTTGTTGCCCTAATGCCTTAACCTTGTATATGAGTCTTGCACCAACATATTTAAATTTTTATTAAAAACACATACTTAGAGTTAGGTACTTTTTTACTAACGCACTCTTAGAGTTAAGTACTCCTGCCAAAGAGTCGGACTACTTGTATATACCCTGCCAACATTTTCTATCCAAAATTGAACTAAAGAGTAACCTCAAGTTGGATAAGAATATGATATCATTTTCTTATCCAAGAAGTGTTACCGTTCGGGAAGAAGTGTACAGCAGTTCTTATACTTTTTTTTATTATACTATTAAGAGCTTTATTTAGGTGTCGAATTAGAGTAATTTTTAGTGATGAATTTGGACACTTTTTTTTGTCGAAATTCTAACAAAATATTCTATCCAAATTATCACTAAAAAGTAGAAAAAATATGTATAATTTTCCTATCCTAGAAGTGTCACCGTTCGGGAAGAAGTGTGCAGCAGTTCTTATACTTTTTTTATGATACTATTAAGTGCTTTATTTGGGTGTCGAATTAGAGTCAATTTTAGTGGTAAATTTGGACATTTTTTTGTCTATCCAAATTTTCACTAAATAGCAAAAAAAATATGTGTAATTTTCCTATCAAAGAGTGTCATCGTTCGGGAAGAAATGTACCGCAGTTCTAATACTTTTTGGATGACACTATTTAGTGTATATTTTTGGCATCGAAATGGTATCATTTAGTAGGGAAAATGTAACTAAATGTAAATAAATTTATTTCCATTTTTATACCCTTCACCACAGGTGTAAAGGGTATATATAAGTTTGTCATTCCGTTTGTAATTCCCACAATTTTCGTCGGAGAGCAAAAAAGTTTACATTTTCGGTATCCTTGTAAGAAATGATGACGATAGGACCATGTCCGTCCGTCCGTGTGTCGGTTGAAATGGTGTTTATGAAGCCCACCGATAACTGACATATATAATATATATATCAAACGATCGGAAATGCTTTCGAGAATTTTGCTATTGGAATTCAGCAAGATCGGTTCATAAAATGCGGAGATATGTTAAAAAACCGGTTTTTAGAACCGGTTTTCCAGTTTCTGAAGCCTCTAAATATACTAGGGACTTTGTTTTTACAAAGAAGTCTCGGACATTTTTTTCTGAATTTTTGTTCTGAAAAAATGAAATAAATCGGTTCAATAATAACTGAGATATCGGACAAAACGCATTTTTTATTTTTTGAAGCCCTGGTTTAAGCTATAGATTTTTATTTTTATACAGATCGGTCACAAATATTTTTATAAAATTTCGGTTTTTTGAATCAGCAGTATCGGTTTATAAATGGCGGAGATATGCTTTAAAAACCGGTTTTTGAAACCGGTTTTTCAGTTTCTGAAGCCTCTGCATATACCAGGGACTTCGAATTTTCAAAGGGGGCTCGGAAATTATTTTCTGAATTTTTGTTCTGAAAAAATGAAATAAATCGGTTCAGTAATAACTGAGATATCGGGGAAAACGAATTTTTTATTTTTGAAGTTCTTGTTCAAGCTACAGATTTTTATTTTTATATAGATCAGTTATAAATGTTTTTATAAAATTTCTTGATAAAATTTTGACGTTTGTCTTGATAAAAATTTGTCTAATGTAGACTCAAAGTTAGCAACAGAAGTAATATAATGAATAACAGTGTTGTTGTTGTTCTTTGTATATGCAGCCAGTTTGTATATAAACTGTTGCGGTCTTTATGTTGACTGTTTTAGGTTTTCTTTTTGTTTGTTTTTGTTGTTGGAGTTTTTTTTGTTTTGTTTTTTGAAATAAATAAAAACTTTAAAGGAATGTACTTACTCTAATACTTCTCCTTATGTTATTTTTAAGTCCTTAAATCTGAAAAGAAAAGGAAAATAAATATTAATAAAATTATACTTACATGTGAATTCTCCCTTACTTTGAGTCTACATTAGACAAATTTTTATCAAGACAAACGTCAATATTTTATCAAGATAAAGATTTGTCTAATGTAGACTGAATTTGTCAGTATTATTGCAGCGTTAAAAGAAAATTGTCAACGCTCGAGCTCTGACAACGTTGTCTTGATAATGCTTAGTAAAAGACGCCATCTTGATTGTTGTTGGTACTTTTTGCATGGTTTATTATGACATATGTTTTCCCCTATAATTGATAGAGATAAAAAATTATCTGCAACTCAAACAAAAATTTGACGTTTGTCTTGATACAAATTTCTCTAATGTAGACTCAAAGTTAATGGCCGGCAAATAAATAAAGAACACAACTACTCATATGTGTTAGTGTATCATGATATATGTAGAGTTGTGTTAGTACTAAAGATAGTAAAAAACTGAGTGGCCACACGGTACTTATAGTAAAGTGGTACAGGGTTGTATTTTTCATTCAGTTAAGGAAAAATAAATATTGAAATTTTAAATTTATAAAATTTATGAATGAAAATAATTTACTTGAAGAATTTCATGAGAGCCTGATATATCATGATAGCATAAAAAAAAAAATCTCGGTAAAAGTGCATGATGAGAATTATAAATAAATAATAAAAATAAACTTTAGTCTCGATATTATTATATTTTCAAGAACAAAAAAACCCGCCAAATGAAAATGGTATAGTTAATATATTTGGAGGACAAAGGAATTGATCGGCAGGGTAATTTCATATATAATGTCAAATGACGCGATCTGCGAAAAAATTACCTATCGTGACAAAGAATGTCGTGATCAAATTTACTTTCTGCCAATCACGAGAGAAAAGTGTCGTGATCATCGACCAATCAGAAAAGATAATGAGGTGATCGATGACAAAATTTATGTATTGATATTTTTTTTGAACAGTTCTTGTTGCTGTAAACCAAAAAGGCGCCAAGAGAAGATTTTTTTACACATATTTTTTTTTAATCGATTTTTGTTGGTGTTTAGAATTTTTGAACTAAGAGAATATACAAATATTTGGTAAATAAGATTAGGGTATTTAAGCATGCGCGAAAAAAACACTTTAGATTATTAGTAAACAAAGCGTTAAGTGAGACGTGTAAAAATAAAAAAAAGTAAAGTGATTGTTCAAAATAAATTAAAACAAGATTTGTGACAAGAAAAGTAAAAACTGTGTGGTGAAAAACTCCAAAAATAAGGAAAATTAAATTAAAATTTTAAAATATAAGAAAACATATATAAACGTAAGTTTTTCAAAATAGTGTAGTTGATATATTCAGAAAAATCTATAAATTTAAATATTTGAAATATAAAAAAAAAGAGAATAGTCTTAGGCAATTCAGTAATGAAAAAATATATTATTTTTGATTTTTATTAGCTGGCTATTCTTTCTGGGAGTATAATTTAAAAAGGATTCTCTAAGATTTATCCCAAACCACACAGTGATAGCCAGGTAATTGTTTTATTCTTAACACCATTGAACGAATAAGAAAAAAAGATCTGAATTCTATGCTGGGAATATTTCCAAACTTAAAGAAACAGTAAATAAAAGTGGCAAGTTATTTATACAAACCATATTTAAAACCATATATTTAAAGACAGCAAAAACAAGAGAAATTATTCTTTTAAAAAAAAAATAAAAGCTTATATATATTAATTATCTGGAAACAATGCTAATTAATATTCCCACTTAAAAGGAAATTTTTTATTAAGTATTATAAGAGTGTGGAATCATAAAAATTAATAATCTATTTAAAAACAAAAGGAAAAAAGTATATATATATATATATATATATATATATATATATATATATATATATATATATATATATATATATATAAAAGTATAAAAAAAAATATTGTATTAATCCGCTATAATAATTTTATTATATTTTGAAAAGAGAAAAAAAAAAAAATAAAAAAATAGTAAATTATTAGTTTTTAAGAAAAAATATATTTAGTTTATGCTAGTAGAATAAGATTGTTAATTTTAGAGTAGTTTTTTTTTATAGCCGGAAATTAATTTTTATATAATTATATCACGAAAAGAAATTTAGTAATAGATTAAAAAGAAAAAAAAAATTCTTGGTTAGAGCTTAAGGGAAAATCGTAGTCGTGTTGTTAAAAAGAAGGATCCTGTATATTGGCAGGAATAATATCATAGAACCTCAGGGAGCTCCTTTAGGATGATGAAGTAAATTCTTTTTTTTTTTGCGGGAAATGAATGAATATTTTTTTTGAAAGAGTAAAAGTAGCTTGAGCCCTAGGAAAGAGAAAAAAAATTAATAAAAACATAAAAAAATCAAATAATCTTTATAATTAAATATAAAAAAAGGAAATAATAGTTTTTTTTTAATAATTGCGAGATATACTTATACATATATAAATATAAAAAAAATTCAAAAAGAAAATAAAAACAATATTTTTTGTAACGGCTACATGAAAAGAGAGAAAAAAGAAAAAAAAAATATTTAAATATAAGAGAAAAAAAAAGATTAGTAATTATTTAAAATTTATTAATATCAAGAGTTTAATTTATTATATTTTGTATTTATTATATTTTATATTGGTAACACCCCTATTATTATTTTCATTATTATTATATCGTTTGTTAACATTTTTTTTTGTTTATAATAAATAATGTTTTAATTTTGTAGAAATAGTAAATACCATGTTGGCTTAATTTATATAGAGGTACTGGAAATGGTGGAAAGGTAAGTGGAGATAGGGTCTGACGGATTTTGGGGTCGCTAGAGAACGCGTTTGGATTGTTAGCGACTAGGTTGGGAGGGTGAGAGACGTCCATCTGTCTCTGAGAAATGTTCTGTGGCATGACTGTATTGTAGAGTCAGTTGTTTTTTTTTTTTTTTTGTTAATATTCAGTTTTTTTTTTCTTGTGTGGATATGTGATCAGTGGGAAGGGTTGGAACCTCCTGAGAAACATGCGAATTAGCCGGAAACCTCGCTGGTCAAATCATACCATAACAACACACATAAAAAAATATATAAATATGGAATTGTTGTTGTTGTTTATTTTTTAAAAGCAAAGCCTGCTATGATTGTTTTTTTTATATATTCAAATTTTCGTAGTTTGAAAAAAATTTAGATTTATATATGTGAAAATATGAAAGCATACGTTAAGGCGAAAATTTTATTATTTGTCGGTAATATGGTAATATGATGTCGATAAGATAGTAAGATGGTAATATGGTAATATGGTGAAGGGTATCAAAGATTCGGCACAGCCGAATCTTTTATCAATTTAATTAATTTAAACTTTGATTATATGGCTTTCAAAGTAAGACATCAACTAAATACCACTGTTTTTCCACATTTTTCGAAAAATTGAAATTACTGTTATTTGTTTTTGTAAAATTGTTTACAATCAGAAAAATAACGTTTAAAGAACACAAACGGGAAACAGTTTTTGCTAACTTTATATATATCCAAAAACTATCTTTTAAGTGACTTTTTCCACATTTTAGTTAGTAACAGAATGCATTATAAATAGATCAAAAATAAAAATTAATGTTATTTGTTTTTGTAAATTTGTTTACTATCAGGAAAATAACATCTTGAGAGTACTAATGGGGACAGTTTTTGATAAAATTATTTTTACCCAAAAACTAACTTTTAAGTGACATTTTCGATTTTTAGTTAGTACGAAAAAGGTATAATAAATAGATCAAAAATCGAAATCAATGTAATTTGTTTTTGTAAATTTAATTACTATCCAGAAAATAACATCTTGAAAGCACTAAAAGGAGTCATTTTTCTGATAGTGGATAAAACTATCACCCAATTGCTGGCAGGGTACTTTGGTACTTACCAAAGTATACAAAGTAGTCCGACTCAGGGTTGTCAGATTTTTTTGAGCCTCTGTCGCCAAATTGTTAATCAGAAATCGCCAAAATTAAATTTCATATATATTTTTTTAAGATAAACTAAAAACAACTAAAATATTTAGTGCTTTGAATTTTATATAATTTTAAAATGTAAATTCAGCATCAACAAAGTCAATGATAATTTCAGATAATTTTCACTAAGAAAATATTAATTTCAATATACTTTTCTGACATACACTAGGAAGCATAAATCTGCGTACGAACTATTAAACAATAATTTTTGTCGTAATTTCTCTATTATATCTTCAAAGATTTTGAATTTTTACAGCTCTATATAATAGATTAAATTCTTGACAATATAGTAAAATATTAAGTTTAAAAATATGAATAGATTCGCGGTTTTCCAAGTATATTTAAATAGGGTGATCGACGCGGTTTTCCAACCGGTTTTAAAACCGGTTTGTCAATGTGCTGTCGGTTTTTTCAAAATGTTCATTTTTCGAATGTCGAATAGACCGGTTTTTTAAATACAAAAAACAGGTTTTAAAAATAGCATTTTATTTCAGAAAACATGTACTAAATTGTGATATTTGAGTCGAAATTAGGAAAAATTTTTAAATATTCATAAAGACTTATTTCTTATGTTTTAAAAATATAGTTTAAGTCTAAATTGGAATTTATTCTGTAATATTAAACAAAAAAATAATTAATAATTATCCTGTATGAATTTTTTAATCTATTGTAATATCTGTAATACTTTTACACCCAATTTAATTTTTTTATCCAATATTTCCTTTATTTTTTAAAGGTGTTGTGTTAAAAAAGTTTCACCTGCAGAATCGTTTCAATTGAGACAGGCTTCCATATTAAGCCACGGATTCTGTTTACGCTAACTAAAATTTAGATGATTTTTTTCAACAATTTTGAAACATAATTATCTTCTAGTCATCTAGATATATAATTTGCTTAGCATTTTTTCTTTTTCCAGAGCTTTCTGAAGCTCCCAAACGGCGTAGAAAATTAAAATTTGGCTTTATTATAAAACTTTTCGTCCAACAAATCCTAATGGAGCCATATTTTGAAATTTTTATCAGGGAGCGGATATAAGTAGATTTATGTGTCTTTTTCTAAGAATTTTCTCTCTCTTCCAAGAGCTTTCTAAAGCTCCCAGAAGACGTAAAAAATTAAAATTCGGCTTACTTATAACCCTATTCGTCCTACAAATCCTAACGGAGCCAGATTTTGGAATCTCTATCAGGGAGCGAAAATACGTGGATCTATATATATATGGATTTATATATATCTTTCCTAAGCATTGTTTCCTCTCCAGAGCTTTCTGAAGCTCCCAGACGACGTAAGAAACTAAAAATCGACTTACTTATAAAACTATTCTTTCTACAAATTCTAACAGAGCCAGATGTTTCTATCAGAGACCGAAAAGTCTGTTTTGGTATTAAGAACTTTTGAGTTGCTATACTTATTGTTTGCTCTCCAAATCATATCAAAAACTGATTCTGTATTTCTGCCAGGGAGCGCATTTACGACGATTTCTTTTATTTTGAAAGGTTTACGAATTTAAAACTTTAATCAATATTATCCCAATAAATTCTAACGGCTTCAAATAATTGACTTCGATTAGGGAGAGGAAGGTGTCTAAATGTTGTTCATATTTTTTTCTTTTAATTTTCGGATTTGTTTGTGCATATTTTCATTATTATATTATTTTTCCTGACATTGTCAGGCTTTTACGCTTGTATTTAATAAATTTTAACTTGATTATAAGAATTATTGATTTTTTTAAAGAAATGTAGTCTTTTGATATAAATATTAACTTCTGCAAAAAACCGGTTAACCGTTTTTTTCTGAATTTCAAAAAGTGCAACCGGTTTTTTTAAAATACCAACTATTCGAACTATTCGAAAACCGGTTTCTCAAAAAAGTCGAATAATCGATCACGCTAATATTTAAATTAAGGTTCTATAAATTAATAGCAGAAGTCTGCGTACGCTATTAAAAAATGTATGTTTTTGCGTATTTTTTAATTTTACATGATTGAATTAGTTGGATTTTAAACTTCTATTAATTACTTAATTATTATTAAAAATTTTGCAAAATAATTGAAGATGTTTTTCGTAATAATTCAAAGAAGAAATTAATTTATCCTTACTCTAATTTTTGTAAGGATGCTGAATGAAACTTCCGGAAAAAATTATGTAATTCATCTGTTTAAAGAAAAATGATTACTTATCAAAATAATAGAGTCCCTTTTACTTAAATCACGTTTTGAAAGCATTTAGGACAAAGATTAATGAAAAAATAAAAATTCAGGTCATGTTATACGTCAAAAATTGGAATAAACAGCAATGAAATTTACTAAATTATGAAGATCTATTTAAATTGAAGTGTATTTTTGTTGAGATTGTAAAAAAGATATCATTAAATATTAGGCTTTATGCTATAATTCCACTAATATAGACTTATACTTTATAAAAAATAAAACAAAAAATATGCTCACTGCATAAAAGCAACAAAATCAATAGAACTTCTAAAAAAGGTGTATTCTAAGATGATGCTAAACATGGTTCTCCCTAAATAAGGCCATAACACACACAACATAGTAAGAAAATCGGATTATGTTATTAATGAAATAGTCCCATTATAAGAAACCTGGTTATTTTCTATTCATTTATAATATATAAAAATGTTTTCTTGGTACAACTATACCGCGAGAAACAAGAATGCAAACAATATTTTTTATTAATTTTATCTGAAATACTCGTACTTTATACGATTTTTATATTTTTGTAAATTTTGTTGCGATTTTTATACGTATAATATGACCGCATTTAAATTTTTTCATTAATCCATGTCGTTTATTTCTCCAAAACGTTATTTAAGAGAAAAGGACCCTATTATTTGGGTTAATACTAATTTTTTCTTATACAGACAAATGGTTTTCTATTAATATTTCTGAATGTTTTATTCATCATTCTTACAAAAATTAAATTCATACTTTCTTCCTTGATTTATTATGAAAACATCTTTAATTATATTGGAAAATTTGTAACAACAAATAAGTAAACAACAGCAATTTAAAACGCAACAAATTTAATAATCTAAAACTAAAAAACCCGCGAAAAATTTAGATTTTTCAATAATGTACGCTTTTGCTGTATAATTGTATCACTTTATTTTAATATTTTTGGATAACCGCGAATCTATTCACTTTTCTAAAGTTGATGTTTTACTTAAATATTGTTAAAGATTTAAGCTATCATATAGAGCTGTAAAAATTGCAAAAATCTTAAAGGATATATAGAAAACTTGCGTTAATAATGTCTTTCATATGTTTGTACGCAGACTTCTGCTTCCTAGTGTACATAGCTCAATTTTAGAAAAAAAAAAAATTATTAAAATTGATTATATTTTTAACAGAATAATTCTAAAATGATATAATGAACATTTGTCCTATTAATCTTATAAATTGTTTCGAAGAATTAATTTATTCATGGATGTTTTATTTTCATTATGGTTCATAAAATCTTAATATTCATATTTGAAATATGATGGAAAACCAATTTTCTTATGCCAAGATATCATTAAATGTTTTTTACAATTTGCAAAAATTACCAGAATGATAATAAAAATCATGCACAAACAATAGTTTTACAATTTTTACTCTATATTTTTTGCAACTTTATTTTATAAGTATGGATAAATTAATATACATATGTGTGTTATCTGTTTAAAGAAATACTTTTCATACTTTTCATGTTCAAGCAAAAGGTCTTAACGACCACCTAACAATCTTTATATGGACCTCTTGTTGAGAATAGCAGACCCCCATTTGAGAACCGCCATTTTGGATAGAAAAATACTAAAATTAGACGTTGGCTAGTAAGAAAACGAAATAATTTTACTATGCAAATACCTATTTAATACAATTTTAAAAATTAGCCAAATAAATCGCCACCTTGTTAAAAATCGCCAAAAAATTCGCCATGTCGCAAAACGGAAAATTCAATCGCCAAGAGTAATTAAAAATCGCCACGTTTGGCAAAAAAAATCGCCATATCTGACAGCCCTGGTCCGACTCTCTATTTATGAAATTTCTCTCTCACATATATGGGTGCCGTGTGAACTGAGAGAACACACAAATTTTAACTGCAGATAACCAAATGTTTATGCATTTTTACAAGTTACTGCATTCACTCACACTATTTTAATATTTTTTTGGATCACTAAAAGATGGTTTTTATTTGAAATACAGGTCCATTTTGCACAAATTTAAAAATAATTTTAATATTAATTTTTGACATTTTATTTTGTTTAATTTATAGGTTGAATTGTAGAACAGAGTTTAATTTTTTAGTATTAAAAATTCAAATAAATGGAATTTTAGAACATTTTTATAGAACTCTGTGCGCATGGGAAAAATAAAAATGCTACAACACATTCACATTTTTGTTACCAACACATATTTAGAGTTAGGTACTTTTTCACTAACACACTCTTAGAGTTAAGTACTCCTGCCAAAGAGTCGGACTACTCAAGGCGTATTTACAAGGTGAAGTTGTTAACCCAGCTGTTTTTTGTTTTGGTTTTTCAGAAGTCAATTTTTTTAAGTGTGTGTGTATGAAAATAAAAAAAAATTAAAAAATAAAATTTTGTAAAAAAAAAAAAAATTTGTTATATTATTGTGTTCGTGAGATATAATCCTTTATTGAAACATAATTCGTGATTTTAAATCAAGTTTATGTTATGAATCATGGAGAAAAATGCAGAAAATTTGGTAAAACAATACAAACAAAAATATAAATGCAAACACATACAATTAAATTTTTTCTTCATTTTCTTTTCTCTACAATATTTATTTTGACAGTCACAAATACTCAAAGTTGGGTTGTTGTATTTGTTGCCCTAATGCCTTAACCTTGTATATGAGCCTTGGGACTACTTGTATATACTTTGGTACTTACATTCATACATCCCCAAATACTTACATATCTGCTCAAAATAATAGATACACTTTGTAGGATGTAGAGTTGTGTAGTTCATGACCGAATTAGTTCAATTGAACGGTTCACTCAACAAAGCGAAGTGAATCGTTAATTTTTCTGAGCGCTTTTAGCTCAATACTGAGCTGTTATTTCAAAACGTATGAGCATTTTTCTTTTGCGCTCATGTTTTCATTTTGACATTTTGCCCCTACTTTTGAAACGTTGTATATAAAAAAAATCCAATCAACAAATTAATAATGTCGCTATTAGTGTACTTTCAGGCTATTAATTTTTTTATGTTTGTAGAAAACGGAAACGGCTTATTAAGTGGATGGTTTTTAGCAAGGCAAATTTATTTATATAAATAAATTTATATAAATAAATTTGCCTTGTTTTTTTAGCAAACGAACATGTTGAACTAGATCGCTCATTTTGCTCATTCTTTTAATGATTGAACTGAACTAAATAGAGCGGTCAATTCATTGAGCTAATAAACCCAACTCTGGTAGGATGATATTAAAGTGGCGATAACTTGAAAATGCTTCATACAACAGGTGTGTTTGCATACTTTCCAGATAGACAAGGCTTATTTACTATTAGGTTAGAGCAATTCTACAACAAATACAACAATAAAAAAAAGTTCTCTCATTTGTTTTCGTAAAATGTCAAATTTTGTACATTGAAACAATAACAAAAATGATATAAAAAATGTAAACAAAACACACATAGAAACAAACACCATATAAAAAAAAGATTTGACAGTCATAACACATAAAGAAAAAAAAGTCAGCTGTGTTTTCAACTCTACCTAATAGTGAATATACCTTGCAGATAGATTTATCCAGCAACTGTTTTTGAGAGAGTAAAAATCAATTTACTCTCAAATTGAAAAATACTAAAAAAAAGTACGCGAACAACATTTTGCAAATATTTGCAGGTTTTTGTTTACTTTGAGTCTACATTAGACAAATTTTTATCAAGACAAACGTCAAAATTTTATCAAGATAAAGATTTGTCTAATGTAGACTGAATTTGTCAGTATTATTGCAGTGTTAAAAGAAAATTGTCAGCGCTCGAGCTCTGACAACGTTGTCTTGATAATGCTTGGTAAAAGACGCCATCTTGATTGTTGTTGGTACTTTTTGCATGGTTTATTATGGCATACGTTTTCCCCTATAATTGATAGAGATAAAAAATTATCTACAACTCAAACAAAAATTTGACGTTTGTCTTGATACAAATTTCTCTAATGTAGACTCAAAGTTATAAACAACAAAATGTAATGTCGTCTCATTAAATTAAAAAAACGCTAATCTATGTATAAAAATAAAAACATAGTAATTTTATCCTTTTTTGTTAACAAAATAAAAGTAAAATGTTTTTTAACCAAAACAATAAAAAAAGCTGAAAATTCGTAACTAAAAACGCTAACATGGCATATCTTAAAATGATTTTCAACAGAAAATAAAAACTTTTATAAATAAATTTTTATCTAATTTTTTAACATAAATCTAAACAAATAAATTGTAAGTATTTGTGTAATATTTTATTACATTTATTTTTCTAACTTTTCGTAGAATTTGAGTTTTTATATTTTGATTTTCTTTGTTTACATTTGTAAACAAACGATCATGTTTTTTTTAAACAGCTGATGGAAGAAAAACGGCCAGAAACTTTCATCAAATTCTCTAGCAATGAACTGTCAAATTTTGTCTCTCTCATGCTCTCAGTTGCAAGATTTTCAAAGTAAACGAACGCGATTTAGCAACTTCCAGCAACATTTTGTGATAATTATCACAAAATATCAGGTACGCGAACACAGGTAACATTAATACATTCCTACGAAAACACATCATCCCTTTTTTCAATCAATCACTTTTTTGCTTAAACATCATTATACAGCAATCATGCTGTTCGAACGATTCATGCTCAAAAAATACTAGTCTTCTTCACAAAAACCAAAAGAATAAAATGTTTTTTGGATTACTTTTCTAACACGAAAAAAATAAGTTTTTTAGATTACCATTTCAATACGAAAGTAAAAAAGTAAAGAAAACAATTTTAACTCAAAAAGAGAATTTTATTTATAATTTTCCAAAAAATATTTTTATTAATGAAGAAGAACGCAAATTTCTTTTCAATTCCGAATTTTTCCGTACTCTGATACAAAGTAAGACCAATACATAAAACTGCCCAAAATTCAGTCCATTTGAAACATATTGGGTTGTAGTAAAAAATATTTAAAGTTAAGAAAAAATAAAATAGAGTTTGAAAAGAAGTGAACCCATTCCGACAAAAGAGTATTTCCGAAGATGTTAAATATATATTAAAAATAATTTTTCTTTCTTAATTTAAAACTTGATCATTCTTTAACATGACAAAGTTTCAGAAAGATTAAACAATTAATTTCATTATTATAAGCCGAATTACATCTTTTTAAAATTATAATAAAAAATATATTGTTAAAGTGTTAAATTATTTTTGTTATGTAGTGTAGAATTTATACATTACGAACAAAAAAATAGGATCAATATATATTTGAAATATATATTTATGTATGTATATTTATTTGAAATTTTTGAGTTTTCGACTAAATTTTATGCAAAACAATAAAACTTTTAGTGCCAAATCATTGCGATATATTAAATTATTACCCTATACAAAAATAATATTCTTTAAGATTATCCCAAAAACGGTACATCGTCCATTTTCAAATTTATTGTAAATTTTTTTTTTTTTTTTTTGAAACTTAAGTTTTTTTAAATCTTGATGACGATATTAACAATACAAAACTCAAAAAAGATAAGAATCATCGATGATCTCCAATTCCGAGAACTATTCTTATTAAAAAGGATCTATAGATTTTACACTTTAAAAATATGGGTAAAATCGAAGGTCCCAACAAATTATAAGTACACAATCGATCATTATAGTTAAATAATTATATTTTAAATTAAAAGTCAGCAGTTAAAGGCAATTTAAAAATATTTAATGCAAAATAAGTTCTTTGGGAACAGAAAAACGCCAAAAAATTTTACCAAGTCTGGGAGTTAATTCTATTAAGTCAGTTAAAAATCTAAATTTCTTTTGGGAAAACATTTGGAGGAAATATTATTTCTTTGGAAAAGAAATAGAAATATTATTTAAATATAATTATCGATTTCGGTACTTATATTTTGTTGGGACCTTCGATTTTACCCATATTTTTAAAGTGCGAAATGTTTAGATTTTTTTGGATTTTTATTGTTAATATCGTTATCGAGATTTAAAAAAAGTAGTTTCAAAAAAAATTTGACAAAATTACTGCTGACCCTATTTTTTTGTCTGCACAGAAAAAGGGCGATGTACCATTTTTGGGATAATGTTAAAGGATATTATTTTTGTATAGGTTTATAATTTAATATTTCTCTATGTCGAACGAATGCTTTCTAAGCGAACGAAAACTGATTTGGGTTTCTCTAACTCTTCTATGCGAACAATTATTCGAACGAGAAGAAATCTCATTTAAACTAGATTTCGAGCATATGAAAATGTGCAATAAGTATATTTTCAGTTTTAAAAATTTTTTGTTCAAATGAAAAAAGTTTGAAATGAAAATTTTATATTGTAAAACAAAATTTTCATTGTTTATTTTCTATGAAAAATATTAAAAGTATTTCTTAAACCTACAAAACATGTCGATATTAATGTGGCCCTCACAATTGTGTGTAAATTTTAAAACAGTTTAACAGTGTAATATATATATAACATTTTTTAAAGCGTAAAATAAAGTACTATATTTGAATTTAAAAGCCAATTGAACTGACGGATCTTATCGCAATTAAAAAATCCATCAATTTATTTAAAGAAAATAAACCCACGTTTTTGAAAGGAAAAAACGTAACAATATGAATGACTAATTTTATATGTATCTTATTAACCTAAAAACTCCTTAAGAAGCTTATTTTCGTTGGTCGTTAATGGGTTGACAGTGTGCAATGATGGAGAGAAACCGAAATATTCCTGGTGATTGGAATTACTATACCAACAACATCTGCATCATAATTTTTATGATACTATTTTTATACCCACCATCATAAAGATGGGGGGTATATTGATTTTGTCATTCCGTGTGTAACATGTCGAAATAATCATAAGACCCCATAAAGTATATATTTTCTGGGTCCTGGTTAGATTCTGAGTCGATCTAGCTATGTCCGTCTGTCTGTCGAAAGCAGTATAGGGCTCGGACAACCTAGGGAGACAAAATTTGGCTCAAATATTTATTTTATATAAGGTTTGTTTTGTATTGAAAAATGAGCAAAATCGGTTAATAAACAAAAAAGTTATGGGCAAAATACTAGAAACACATGGTGTCCGTTGCAGCTTAATTTCATACTTTTCTGCTGATATCTCTTAAACAAAAGCATGTACGATAACGAAATTTTGTACACATAGTTCGAGAGTCGATATAAACTTGGAAACAAATGGGCGTAGACCGCCCACCTCCCATAAAATGTAAAATTTTAAAAACTTGATGGTGGGTATATAGATTGGCCGAGCCGAATATAACATTCATGTTTGTTAATGTTGACTTGTGTTATTTTTAGTTTTTACCTAAACGGCCATTCCCCACTTATAATTCCTCAATTTTCATAATAAGAAAGAAAGACATTTAAATTTATGTTGTTTTATAGTATGTATAGACTTAAAGAATCATGCAAAATGTTTGCACTATCTTTAATATTTCTTTTTATATTTATTTAGCAGATTTATTTGTATTTTGTATATATTTTAAATGAATTATACTTCTTGTAGAATTTATTTAATAAGTTTAAATTTAAAGTATTTATGTTTTAAATATTATATTATGCAATATTATATAATAATATACACGGCTAACTTACGTATATAGTAAAGAAATATTTTAATTTTAAAATAAAAAAAGAAATAAAAAATTACAAAATTTTTACATAAAATGGTTTAAGCAAAAACATATTTTCTTTAACTAAATATAAAAAAAAAAAACTTATACCTTTCATTTTTTGGTGAAGGGTATAAAATAGTTTAATAAAATGGTTTTTGAATGTCTCAAATTGTATTGTTTCTATATATCAAATGTATATATGTATATCAGATTTATGAAATAATTACATTAAATGTAAGTATTTAATTAATAAAATTGTATTTTTGTTTGTTAGATTTTGTTTGCAACTAGCAAGATATATTTTAAGTATTTACATAGAACTTATTTTTCCTTTTTTTCTAAATTAATATAGATCTATTTTATGTAGCTTAATCAACGTATTTTAATGTTTAATCTATTTTATTTTTTTAGTTTAGTTTTTATTCCTTTTCAATATATAAATAATATTAAATTAAGAGTAAGAAAGATATATTTAAAGATTAAATAAACATGAACATAATTAATTACATTCCCAGAGTTCAAGTATTAATTTTCATTATAAACATTTTTATTTATTGATATCTTAATAAATGTTGTTAAATATTATATTTCAATTTCGTTATAATTCATATTATGTTCATAAATTTATTAAAAAGTGTTTATTTCTGTTTCCTTTTAAGAAATAAAAAAAAAAGAATTTAAGCTATAAACCAAAGTATATTTAGTAAATTGTTTTATCATATAATAAGCGTATTTTGGCGATTATTTTATTATTGTTAGAAATTAAAAAGATTGAGCCATGTATTTCTTACTGACATTAAGAGAGAGAAAAAAAAGAGAAAGAGAGTAATTTTGAAATAGAGAGGTAGAAGATATATACAGTTCTTAAACAAGATGAGCAAAAATATTGTGCAGGATATTTACACTAGACATTATTGAGTTGTCCCGCTGCTGACGAGGGATATAATTCCTCTGAGTATTTAGGCCGACATTCCGCACAAAACCATTTACCCTGAGGAGCCACCATTATGCCAACACATTCAAAATGAAACCATTCAATGAGACAATTTTCACCGTCACAGGCTATCATCTCAGAGACCTCATCGTATGGACAACGACAATAGCAGTACACCGATTCTCCTTCTCGTGGTTGTCTGGCACCGGCTGGTGGCCGTATGGGATAACGAATATTGTTGGCTTTGAAGTACTGTAGTGTAGCAAAGTCTGGATTGGGCAAGAGTGCTGGTGGTATTCTGTGATTAAACGCTGTAGTCTGTGGCGTAGGTGGTGCTGGCGGTTGTGATGGTAGTATTATAGGAGGTGCTATAGCAGCTACTGGTTGGTTAGCAATGGAAGCATTGAAACTAGTTGTAGCAGAATAATTACCCTTTGTAGTGTCATCATCACTGCTGGTGTCGTCGGTAGTATTGTAATTGCCGGACTTGGAATTTGAGTGATTGATTGTAGTATTTAGACCGATTTGAGATGGTCTTATTTTTAATGTTGGTATGGGAGGGAATTTATTTTCTGCTTTAGCATCTTTTTTCTTGGCAGGTCTTTTGCGTGCCGACTTTTCACCTCCGCCCAAAGAAAGTCTAGATTTCTTTTTGCTTGACGAAGTGTTAAAAGTACTAATTATTGGATTTCCGGGTGTAACCGGTGTTTTTGGAGTTCTAGGGGTCTTGTTCTTGTTGTTCAGTATACTTTTAGAAGGTGTGGGAAGATCCTCCTTACGCCACGTTAGTTGTGGCGGGGGTTGGGGTTTAAAGGCCCTTGTACCAATCATTAATGGAGGACCGTTAATCAGATTTTCATCATCGCTTGTATAACCATAGAATTTGTTGGGTCTTCTTTGACGTTTTGAACGTTTGAGAGAACCATCTGCATCAGAACAACTGCTGCCTTCGCTCATTCTATGTGAATTGCCATAAGGAGGCATCGTTAAGGGTCGGGGCGTTAATGTATGTTGATCTGTAACAACCACAGGTGGTGGTGGAGCATAAATATTTTGACTTATATTTTGAGGCATTGTGTATAAATTAGTGGGATGGCTAAGCTGTGAATCTATCACTGGATTTATAAGTGATGCCGTACTGGAAGGCTCCTGTTGTGGAACTATCTGAATCATGGTATTTGTTGGCTGATTAAAATCAAGCACAGTTTGCGCCGGCGCAATTGCTTGTTCATGTGTTGTTGTATGATTTGAGTGTAAACCTTGAGCTTTGCAAGATGATTTACGATCACGTTTCTTCTTTTTAACTTTAATTTTGGGTTTTTCATTGGTAGCCACTTCTTCGGGCAGCGAGGGAGTGGATGGACGACTATTCTCTACAATGTCATAATTATGTGAAGGTGAGAGTCTAGTTTGTGCCATAAGTTGTGCCCGCTTTTGTGCCAACAATTCGTTGGCCAACTTTTGCGGGTGTTCGTCATAGAATTCCTCGTCAGTCTCCGATTCATTTGTTTCCAAATCACTTTCATAGAATAATGGTTCTTTGGGTGGGGAAGGAGGTCTTTCTATGACCTTTTCATCCGTTTCCTTGACGGTGTCTTCATCATCTACATTTATAACCTCACTAATGGAAACTGAAAGTTTGTGTTGCTTTAAAGGTGAAATACTTTCACTACGTTTACGCATGCGATCTCGTTCCGACTTTTTGCGATGTCTTTTACGCACGGAATTATTTGACGCCATAGATGAATCACTGTCTTCCGAAGATGATGACGAGGAAGACGTATCAGAGTCGGATGAAGAACAAGAGCAGTTTGAACCACAAGAACAACTTGAATCTGAACTAGAGCTAGAATCGCTGGACGAAGATGAAGCATCTGATCTTCTAGAAGACAGACGACGTCTAGGAGATTTGCTTTGTTTTCTCTTAGTGGGCGATGTTTCCGGGGTGGATGGTACATCTGTTGTTGGCTTTTTGAAATCATCCTTATGCTTTACAACATCTGGTTCCGGTAACGGCGGCGGCGGCGCTGGAGGTTCTGGTTCCTCCATTTTGCAATAATCGTGATCGGAGCAGGCAACATGAACTGGCTTAGGTTTGGGCTGTTTACTCTCTTCATTAGAAGCTTTTAAACGTTCTAATTCTTCAACTGTACTAGAACCCTGTTGTGTTTTTAGGAAATTTTTCCAAATTTCTAATACTTGCCCCGGTTCTACAGGTTCAGTTGGTTTATCTTTATCATCATTTTCTGCTTCCGAAGGTGGCGACAACATTACACGCGGCAAAGCATCTATTTCACTTTTGGTTTTTGAATCCGAATCAGAACCCGAATCATCGCTCGAGTCAGACTCTGAGAGATTGGGAGCCGTTAGATTTAAATCCTCTAGTAACTCTTTGGAACGTTTGCTTTTCTTACGTTTCTTGCGTGGTTCATTTGAGTCTAAATGTTTCTTTTCTTTTATTTCTCCATTTTTCGAATCTTTCACCTCAATATTCTTAACATTTTCCTCTTCTGTTTCTTTTTTCCCTGTTATCTCACTATTCTCTTGTTTTAATAAGTTCTGACACTCCATTTCAGACTCATCTAAAGGTTCCTTTTTGATCTCTATTACCTCCTTCTTTATGTTATGTAGATCAGAAGACGTTTTACTATCCTCTCCTTCTGTCTCTTTAGTACTTTCAAACTCGTTTTCTTTATTCTCCAAAGAGGTTTCAGCATCTTTTTCTTTATCCGCTAAAGCATCAGGTGACAATATTTGATGTACCAGTGCATGTTTGAGCAAAAGTTTTCTAGATATGAATTTCTCTTCACAATTATCTTCTATACAGGGATATCTCAAGTCGCCGCTATGTAAACGTTTGTGAACTCTCAAGTACATCGCTTTAGAGAAGCAAAGATTACACACCTCACAAACAAATGTTGTGGGTGGTATGCAAAAATGATAGACGTGGCGCCATCTCTTTTGCAAGCATCTCTTACACAGAGTACTCTCGGTGCCATGCTTCCAAAACAAATGCTTTGTTATGTCCAACTTATTGCGATAGGCAATGCCACAGCGATAACACAAGTGATGTAATTTGTGCTTCCACACATGCGATGAAAGTTTACTCTGATCGCGACAGTCCTCTAGGCAAACATCACATGCATAATGTTTCTTGCGCAAATGAACCATCAGACGAAAAGGTGACGGAATATTATCCAACTCACATAGACAACAACGAAATTTTACATCGAATACTGAAACCTTATTGGGTACTCCGGGACATATGTGACACAAGATTTCACTGAAACTAAAGAAATTTGCCCGACACATAAAACACAATATGGCAGTGCGCAAATGCATTTTTCGATTGTGCAAATACAGTTCTTTATGCGTAGAGGTAACAAAGCGGCATTGAAAACATTCAAATATGCGTTCATTGAAATGATTTGTAAATGCTCCATCTCCGTATGTGCAATAACTATTGGAATTGAAATAGTGTTCTTCTAGATCGGGCAGAAAACTTTTCAATTTCGTCACTATAGTGGCAGGCAATAGTTCTTCGGCCGTTATACTATCTACGGTGGCCGTAAAACGATGATGTCCTATAATATGCAGCACTAAACTTTTGCCATTAACTGCTATGCGACGTGCATGGTTACAGTACAAACATAGTGGATATGATGCCTTCAAACATATGCGTACAAAATCAATAGTTTCGTATTTATCCAAAGGACGATCCAATTGCAGATCAACAGTTACAGTATCTTCATTTGCCACTTCGATGCCATCGGCAGGTGGTAATTTCTCTACTTCCACAGATTTTTCATTATCATTTGATTCTATGTTTTCTTCTTGCTCTTTGTTATCACATACATCAATTTCAGTATCATCTTCTCCTTCCTCTTCTTGTCGATCACTCACAGCATTTTCGGTGTTTTCATTGTCTGTAGACTGTGTTAGGGAAATATTCATATTTTGAGGTGTCTCGGGTGAATTAGGGTTTGCTTGTAAATCGCCAATATCAAATTGGTTATTATGTTGTACATGTTCTTGTTGTTCAGACTCCAGAGGCGCAGTTGGACATTTTTCGATATTTTCGTTATCCAACACAGTGTTATTGACGTCTGATACAGATGTTTCGTTGTCGGTTATTTGACTGGTATCCATTGGTTCATTATTAGATTTAGTATCGATACTTTCACTTGAAATATTCAAATTTTCGTTGTCTAAGGGACGTAATTGATTACTGAAAAAAAATGCAAATTTATTAAGTGGGTAGGCCTTTATTCATTTAGCTTTTACTTACCTATAAATTGTTTGAGTTGGCTGTGATGTAATCGTTTCATCAATATCCATCATATCACTGCCAATGGTGTCACGACGTTCTTGGGTTGAGCCCAACTGTTTCGCAGGACTAGGCGGCGGTAATAAAAACTGTTGATGCTGTGGAGTTTTCTGCAACTGCTCCTCTCCACTTTGCGATATTGTCGAACGTCTTGGCGTATACCAACGTGAGTTTGGTGAGGCTGGTGGTGTTGGTGACCAATTGTGATCAGCGGTTCTATTGCTCGATTGTGAAATGGTAGGTTGCCGTGGCAAAGCAAAAGGTTTATTGTGTCGGTATGAAGTCTTCTTAGTGCGTTGTATGTCTAGTTTGGTACGTTCGATTTCCTGCATAATGCGTACAAGATTAGAATTGGGTTCGTCCAGAGAATCATCATCGTCTAAAAGTAAAGCGGCATTTTGAGACTTGTTGCCGCCACCACTTTCGTAGGCAACATCATCTTGTGAATTGCCAGCTTCTGTGGCGGATTCTGTTGCTGAATTGCGTTCGATTTCCATATCTTGAGAATTGGCTGGTGTGGATTCGGCAAGCAAGGAATTTTGAGTTGCTTCTATCGCAGCTTCTTTCGTATCACTGTTTTCAGATGTTGCAATAGGTGTTGGAAGAGAAACTTTCTCAGTTTCAAAATTATCCTTATTTTCTTGCTCTTGATCTGGCTCATCCTCTTCTTCCGCTTCTTCATCATCGTCGACTTCTTCCTCACTGTCTGAGGTGGATAGAGCATCGTCCACTGACTTTTGAAACTCTTTGGGAACACGCAATTTAAATTTGGGTACAACTAGTTTAAGAGGTGGCAAAGTTGTTGCAGTTGGTTCTTCTACCTGTTGTCTGTCTGGCGGCAAATCTGGCTCCAACTGTACACTTGATATTTGTGACTGTGTCCCATGAGTCGTATTGGTTACAGGTGGTTGTATTTGTGCTGCAGGTGGCAAATGTGTTGTATTACATGATTCATCAATAACCATATTACTACTACTGTTACTATCTTCACTATGCATAGAGTTAATTGTAGTTGGTGGTCGTTGGTTTTTCTCACTACGACCACTATCACAGTTCAAATTGGAATTGGAAATAATGGTGGGATTGATATTATGATTACTTATGGTTATGGGAGGAACAGTGAAATCCGCTTTGTTTCTGTTGAACAAAAACAATAATAAAGTACAACTTGTTTGTAAATTAAAAAACGATACCATACATACCTTTCATTAGAAACAGGTTGCAATTGTGCTACTGATTCTAAGGGCTGTTGTATATGTTTTTCCTTTTTCTTTTTCAACTTGGAGAAACGTTTACTATCCGGATGAGCTTTGCACTGATTCGTATGACGTCCCTTTTGACCACACAGCGTACAGGGTTTTATATATTCGGAGCAATCGTGTTGGGAAAATTGCTCATTTTCTGAAAAAATATGTTGACAGGTACAACACATAAGGAACCGGGATTCCAACGCATAACCCTCCAACACCGGTATGCTTTTACGTAAAGCCTCTTCAGAATTGTAATGATTTTGTTCTAAATCATGTTTAATTTCTAAATGCAATGCCAACTTTTCAGCGGTAGGAAAAAATCGCACACAATACAAACACATGTGACGATTGTGTTTTTCGCGTATGTGCAAAAATAGATTCCAATTTTCATGGAAAGTATTGCAAGTAGAACATTTGTAATAACGTTTCTTTGTACTTGAAACTGTTGGCTGTTGCGATGGCGGCGCAATAATTTCCTTCAATTCAGTGAAATCAGCTGCTTTTGTTGTTATTAAAGTATTTAAATTCTTATGAATATTTATAGGTGAAGAAGGCGTAGATGTTAATGGTTGTATAGGCGTGAGTATTGTTGTTTGATTAAAGGGAAAAAGACTGTGAGAAACTAAGCAAGTGGCCTGGTGTTCAGTTAGAGCAGCAAAAGTATCAAAACTCCCTGTTTTACATTTAAAACATAAATATTTTGTAACACCAGTAGCATGATGAGGAATAGGAGGAGGAAGAGTTGGTGACGGTGTATGCATAGCAATTGAACATTGCGTTTGTAGGGGCTGTGTTAGTAGTGGCGCTGGTGAAATGTTGAGTGTTGAAACATTTTGATTTATTGGTATATTTGGCAATGCCAAAGGTTTTTCCAACTGCTGCAATAGTAAAGATTTAAATGCTGATGCATCTGTTGTTGTTGCTTTTGCTTGAGAAAATGGTGGATGCTGCAAAAATACATGAAATAAAAATTAATACTCGTAATCATTCGTAGTAAGAAAAAAAGTACTTACATTTTCTTCATGGTTTTCCATAACGAAATCTTGCTCACGCGGTACAAGTTCCTCCATATTGTGATCTTGATCTTCATGTGCTGATCTCTCTGTTATTTCCATACTCTGTTCCATCTGAAAATCTTTTGTAATCTCACTTTGCTCTTCTTTCTGTTCTTCATTAACTTTTTGTGGATTATTACTTTCTTCACTCATTTGATTTTCATTACCCAAGTGAATTTGCTTTTGTCGAGGGCCCATAGATTCATTATCATTATCACTCAAAGTTGACAGTTTTCGTTTTAAGCTGATTTTTAATGGTTTGACTTTTTCTTCTTTAACATCATCCATGGGATGATCAATTACTAAATGTTGTGAGGATGATGTGGTAGTGGAATATGATGCAGATGAAGCGAGGGACGAACGACTGACATCTTCATCGTCATTTTGGTTTAATGGAGGTGGTGGTAAGGAAAAACCTGTTTTGTTAGCAACATCATCATCGCCATCACTACCTTCATTTTGATATTCTTGAATATTTTCGTTAATTTTTAGATTACTTTCATTATCAGATTCAATATCGCTTTTGTTGTCATTATGATCATTATCAGTTTCAATATCGCTTTTGCGGTCATTATGATCATTATTAGCTTCTGCTTCTTGCTCTCCATTTGATTTCAAGTCATTTATTTCTTCATTAAAACTGGTATGGGACTCTTCATTATGTAGTAAATTTAACGATAAATGTTCTTGAAGTGATGAAGCCGTTACATTGGAGTCTATTGAAGATTTTCGTGATTTTGATGAACTTGTTTCGTCATTGTTCTTATTATTACTAACATTTGAATCCGAATCATGATCGCCATTTAGTTTGGGCGATTGTAATGAATTTTCTTCTGTTTTATTGAGATCTTTATGGTCTCTATCACTTAAAAGTATTTTATTAGAGTCTGATGAATTTTCATCTATAAAAGTTTTTTCATTGTATCCTTGTTCATCATTAGTAATATTATCATCAGTTATTGAGTTTAATGCATCTGTCATTTTGCTGGATTTTACTTCTATTTCATTCTCATCAACAACTTTCTGATCAATAAAACTATCTTCGTCACTACTTGATCTATCACTTTTGGGAGATGCTTCATTTGATGACTGAAACGATGAAATTTCATTTGGCTTTCTAACTTCATCGTCGTTGTCACTTAATGATTCAACACTTTTGGGAAAAATAACTTGAGGAGATTTTTGCGATGGAGTAACACATTCACTCTTACTATTTATTGCATCGGTTTTAGATAATTCTAGTTGAGGAGATTGAATTGTTGACATTTCAATTTGTTTATCATCTTCTTTATTATCCTGATCGTTTTCTTGAAAATTGCTAAAATCGTTAATATCTGCAGTTGCTTGTGTTTCACAAATTTGATGTTGATTCACTGGAGAGTCAACCGATTTATTATTCTTTTCATTTTCTTTCGTTTGTAATGGTGAAGGTGACTTATAGTATTGAAAACTTTCTTGACTACTGCTATCATCATCTAAGTCAAACTGATATAAAATTCGATGATTCGCATCATTTTTCTTATTTTTTGTTTTTTGCACAACTGTAGCATTATTTTCAGAAAGCTGGCTTTCATCATTATAAAGTTTTATCGTCGTGTTGTCCAATTTATGCTGTGGTTCTTCTAGTTCTTGAGTTAAGGATTTTTCGTCTTTATCCACTGTTTTAGACTTTTGCAGACAAATATTGTCTGTTATTGAATTCTCTTCTACTGTTTCATTCTGATTTTCTAACTTAATTTCAGCTTCATTTGTATCTTCTTCCTTTTTTTGCAAATCCTGTATGGTTTGTGGAACTTGCTCTTCTGCTTCATTTTCATTTGTGTTTTGATCTTTATGTTGCTTATTCTGTTCATTCTCCTTTTTCTCATTTATTTTATTAGCTTTTTCATTCTCTTCTTCATCTTCACTTTTAAGCAACTCTTCTTCTTGCTCCATAGAGATACTATCCAATACTGTTGTTACATTTTCATTTTTCTCTTCACTATTATTATCCTCATTGTCCGATTTTAATAATTCATCTTCTTCAGTTTCCTTGTATTCATTATATTTACATTTTTTATTTTCATATGGAATTTTTTCGTCCTCATCATCTACTTTAGTATATTCTTTATCATCTACATTCTGTGGTTGCTTTTGCGGTTGAGCAGACGCTTCCACCTGTTTCGTTTCACTGTCATTATAATGTTCATGTTCTTCATTAATATTATTATCATCATCATCAGTACAACTTATGTCCATAGGTTCTTCATCATTATGATCTTTATTATCATCTTCTTTGTTCACAAGGGGTGATAGAATATTTGTGATTTTACCTTTATTTTCTTCTGTATTTTCGTGTAAATGATCATCTTCATTTACATTTTGTTTTAACCTATTGGAATCTTTTGTTTCTACATCTTCAGTAGTTTGTGGTAAATCTTGAGGGGTATTAGAATCCAAAATAGTTGTATCATTTAAAGTGTTTGTTTGTGGTGGTTGATTAATGGTTTCCATAATTTGTTTGGGGTTTCAACTGAAATAAAAAGGAAAAATGTTTTGTTTATTTTGTTTGATTTATATAGACGTTTATTTGGCGGAAAATGTATAAGATTTTGTATTTTGGAACCCGATATCCCGACTTTGTATTCAATATCGAGAAAGATAACTAAATTGTTCTATATCATTTTCACCAAATTTAAAAATTTTGTTCTGCATTATAGGTCTTCAAAAATATCTAGCTAATAAAATTGAATTTAAAAGTTAAAAAACTTAAAATAGCTACACCGGCATTCATCTCTAAACACATTTGTCTTACTGACAAATGCCGCAAAGTATAAATTATGTTAATATTTATGTGAAATGAAAGCTATTTATGATTTATACTTAATCCAGTGGGGTTATAATTATATGTACCGAAAAATAATTTCATATGTTTCTCTGTAAATTGGAATTTTTTTAACCTAAGATCCTATACTTTCTAAATATGCCAAAAAATCTTTTTACAATTTTTTGTGCAGTGAATGATTTTTTAAAATAATAATAAAATTATGCCACTGAGATCCAATGTTGTTTTTGCACCAAAAATGGGTTATAAATTTGTGTCTTAAATTGTGTCATGATAAGTATTTTCATTCAGAGGGAAACTTACACTGGCAAGATTTTTATTAAAATGAATTCTAAAACTTATGTGTATATGCTAAAAACATAGAAATTTTGACGCTGTAAAATTTTAATTGGTTTTAAGCAGTACAATGCAACCATTCATAATTCTCGACAAACTAAGGAATAAGTTTTGTCTAAATGTAGTAACATTTTTAGTTGGCAAGTAGTCTTCTGTTCTATCCAATAGAAGGCTTATAGGAAATCCTTGTTCACAAAATGTATGCTATTGATGTACAACATGAAATCGTAACAGTAGGAAATACGTTGTTGGCATGGTTTGTTCTAAAATTATTTTAAAAGCTTTAGAAACTTAGTAAATTGAAATTATTTCATGTTTTTGATATAATAAGAAGATAACATCAATTACAAACTCGCACAAAAAAGTAATAATGATTGAGGTTTTTTTTGGAGCACCTACACTTTATTTGAACAAACTTAAACGTACGGTCAACATGATAGTTCGTTTTGTTTATAATATAGGTTTGCGTCATCATGTTTCGGACTATGTTCAACAGTTTCTCGGTTGTTTTTTCGAACAATTTTTGACGTTGAGGAGTATGATGCGTTTTTATAGCGTCATTAAATTATATTTTAAAAAGTGAATTAAATAATTATTTCGATCCTTTGTATGAACATAATTATTTTTAGTTTATATATAACAGAAGAAAAATTATAACAATTTATTATTATTATTACTTTTTTTAATTTTATGCAAACTTTGGAAAATTAAAAGACAACAACAATGGCTCCTTTTGGCCATTAAATGGAATATTCAATACAATTTCTTATTATTTAATGTTCCTAGAAAATTATTAAAACATAAATCAACAAAGTTCATGAAAAATTCGCGAAATTCGCCCTAACCGCGAAAATGTAAGTGCAGAATACAAAACTTTACAGGAGAAGCACTTTTGTGTTTGTTTACACATAGTTATATAGTGTTTGTTTACACATAGTATGTATGAAAAATGTCACGAAAAACTGCTGAAATGGTACTTAACACGTCATTGAAATTTTGACATACATATGATGTAAATGATTCTAAATTATAAATTTTTATCAAAACAAGAAATTCGAAAATGTTGTCGGGCAGGGCTCGATTTATTATTAAGAAAATAATAAACATAAATTAAAAAATGTAAATTATGTTGTATGGATGTATTTAACGAATTTTTAAACCCGCTTAAAAAATGCAAATGTTTACAAAACTATTCACAACACTATCAAGTATTTGGTGTTTGACCAAAACAAAATGTAAACAAAAATTCACTATTTCAATTTTTTTACACATACCGCATGTTTCTTTTTCTTTTATTTTACGTACTCTGCACACTTTTCTACAAATATGTATGTATGTGTATAAATTTATCCACATACATATACATAATAACAAGATGATTAGAAACCCAACAAACATTAATATTTAAAAATGGAATTCATATCAAATAATTTTTATTTCGGCTCAGTTGATTGGTCTATTTTAAGCTTAACTTGTAGTTTAGCAAAATAGTAAAGGTATTCACCTCAAAAATTTGCAAGACCCTTGCAAAGTAAAAAATTTGCATAGGTTTCTGTAAACACAACAACAACCACATAGAATAAATTTTGCACAACTTACTTTGCAAGGGTCTAGCAAAGTTGGAATTTCTGAGGTGAATATCTTTATTTATTTATTTCTTCATTCCATTATAAAAAAGCCCATAGGGCCAAACAAATTTATTACATAGTAATGATTATAATATATAAATCTACAATATAAAGAACATCAAAAGCAAATCAATATAAATCTGATTATTCCTATTCCTATGGGCTCCTCAGCCGCAAAAATATAAAAGTAAATTAAATAATAATAATAGTAGTCCTCAAAAGCAACAAAGATAAGTACCTTATTGACCCGATAAATGCTCTAATAATTTGCGATGAAAAATATTCAACGAAAAAAATTGTTCGAAAGAACAACCGAGAAACTGTTGAACATAGTCCGAAACATGTTGACGCAAACCTATATTATAAACAAAACGAACTATCATGTTGACCATACGTTTAAGCTTGTTTAAATAAAGTGTAGGTGCTCCAGAAAAAACCTCAAGACCATACATGATAAGAGACATTAATAATGCGTGTGCTAACTTTTTACTAATGTGAAAAGGAAAAAATATATTTGTAGAATATAATCTGCGTAAGACGCCACAAATTTTAGCATGTAAACCATCCAAATATGAACAATCAATTTGGATGGTTTACATGCTAAAATGTATGTCATCAATTAAAATACCTAATATAGTCGATCAACAAATTCAATTGGAATTGCGTTAAGCATGATTTCAAAATTTAATATGAAGCAATGTGACGTACCAAAACTTAGACCTTTCGATTTAGAGACATTCAATTGAAATGAATTTGACAGAGTCCATTCCACAACACGATCCAAGCAGAAATGTATATTACTCTCTAACACATCAGGAAAATCCCGTCCACATTTAAACAATAGGAAAACCTCATCAGCATAAATATAACTTCTGCATAACGAAGTGTTGACAAAATCACCAAGGCTGTTTAAATACATAATAAACAACAGTGGACCCAGCACAGTACCTTGAGGAACTCCAGAGTTAAGAAACCTCACACTTGAATTGATGTTATTATAAACAACGAACTGAGGCCTACCACTCAAGTATGAGAACATAAGTTTACAGGCTGACCGCGAAAAGTTAAAGTCATTCCTAATAATTTTCTCATGGTTAATGGAATTAAAAGCTTTAGAAATATCAAGAGAAATTAGTACACATAATTTATTTCTGTTCAAACCATCTCTCATACTCTCAGTCATAGAGAGAATCAAAGTATTTTTTAATTTTTAAAACTTACTACTGAATTTGAACCAAATATAGTAAGATGGGCTTTTATTTATATATACATGCTGGAGCAAACAAAATATATACATACAAAATGACCTTTATACTTCAATAGATGTAATAGGAGCGTTTTGAACAACTATAAATCTAAAATTTTTTAATATAAAGGAAAATTTTTAAATGACAATATTATTTTTAAATTAGTACATTTATATAGTACATATTCATATTCTATATGCAATTTAAATTATTAAAATTCGTTGACAACTTATAGAGATATTCATATTTAGTTACAAACTTTTCCGATTTTTTTTTTTTTTTACTTTTCGGAAAGTGAAAAACGCGAATTTTTCAAAATAAAAAAAAAATAAAAAAAAACGGAGATATTTGAAAGGCTCCATAGGGTACGTGTATGCCAAATATTTAAAAAAATCGAAAGACATTAAAACTATTTTTGTGCGATTTTTTGTTGGCGTCCTTCGTCCGGGCTTTCTCCTCTGCGTATGTCGCTGAATAATCTTTTTTGAATAATAAATTTTTTACCCAAGGAGTCAATTTAAATATTCATATTATACATTATTAAAAGGGTATTTAAGTGCTTTTAAGCGGTATCAATAAATTTTAGGACGAACATCTATTAATATATTTTGATAAATATATTTATTTTGAGAAGGCCTATAACTCATAAAATAAGAAGGAGCAAACCAAATTATTTCAAAAGCAGCTTCGATAACATTAAAAATTTTTCCATTTTACCCAACCTTTTTTATAACAATAAAATTGTTTAATACGAGTTTCTCAAGGACGTACTATTTGAATACCCCATAACTTCCAAACTATTGAATTGCATTCAAAATTTTTCACAACATTATTCTCAGCGTTAAAAGTACTATCAATAATGACAATAATCAAAAAAACTCGGAGCTGAATCAGGGTATTAAATATATACCATAATGATTTAATCCTTTATTTAAATATGGCACTAATCAAGATCTTCGGCACACTTGAAATTATTATATTTTTTTTACGCCTTAATAAAAGTTTTTTTGTGAAGCCGGCCTGCGGCCGAGCTTAAGGACTTTCTCCTCTGGGTATGTCGAACACCGGCTTCGCTAAATAAGCTTTTTTTTAATATCAAACATTTTTTTAAATTCCGCCATTTTTATACAAAATGTCAATTTTGTTCCCAAGTAATTTATTTATATGGTAATGATATATATCATTAAAAAGGTATTTATAAGTGCTTTCAAATGACATAAGATCCGACAATTATTAAAAAAGATATTCAGGAAAATATATTGAAACTTTGAAGGCCTATAACTCGTAAACCGAGCAAGAGCGGACAAAATTTTTTATTGCACTATAATCACATATAAAAGTACTATAGAATCACTATCAAAATTGTTTAAAAATCAACTGTGCCGAAGATCTTGATTTACGCCTTAAATATTTTATTTATAAATTAAATAAACTTATGTTAAATTTTATATACAAAATTGTTTACTGGGTAATGCACAAAATTATAAAAATACAAAACCACACACACAAACTGCGTACACATACAATATAAACATTTACATTCTATCTCTTAAAATAATAAAGAAATAGATAAAGACAAAGAGAAGGAAAAAAGAAACAAAAACATAAAGTCATATTATGAACGTACAAAAAATTTTATACAAAATAAAAACACGCGCCTTTTTTTAGAAAATATAATTGTCAATTGCAAATATAATACAAATTGTACAATCAATATTTTAGTTGATAAAAAATACTATTAAAATACAATTAACATTATTAAACACTGTAAAACGTATATTACCTTTAATTAGTTTTTTTATTTCACATTCAGGATTTTTTTTCCTTTATTTTACAAAAAATATGTTTAGATGCAATTTTTTAATCCGAGCGCCATTTAATATTATTTCTTTAATAGCCTTAAAAGGTAACATTAACACGTTTTTATTGTTTTGTTAATATATTTCTGGTTTCTGAGTCCGTCCGCGTGTCTAAAAGACAACTGCTGGCAGAGGTCTTTAGCAGCAGAACAAACAGCAGGCACGGTAAACAAGACAAGAACAGCCTTTAAATCCGCACACACTGACGTTTGCAGACCAACTAAATTGAACCACCAACATGAAACGAGTGCGCGTCGACGAGCCCGAAAGTCTATGTGTCTCGCCCAGCGGAGTCTCAACGAAGCAAAAACAAAAAAACAAGACCACGGACAACCGAGCGCGCTCTACGTTAGAGGAGACACCCTCTTATTCAATCGTAGCCAGAATTTTTCACAATTTTCTTGCACTAAAAATGAATTTCACAACTTTTCTGAAATATTTTTCATCAATTTGCTTGACGAAAAATTTATATTTTATTAAAATTCTTATTTTTTGATGGCAATTTATTTTTTTGCGTATTATACTTTTTATTTCTTAGCGTGATTTTTATATTCTTTTAAAGAATTTGGCAAAGCACACTTTTTTTCTTCCGTATTTATTACACACACGCGAACTTGGGGTAAATTAACTAGCTTCAATTTTCAATCACTTTTTTCTAATATTTCTTTATTTTCCCCGAACAAATCTTTATATTATTCAATGGAGAATTGTTTAAAGAATATTTTTATCATAAATTTATAATAATTGAAGCCTTTAATAAGGGTTTAATTTTATTTGAAAAATTTTTTATTCCACAAACAAAAAAACTTGCTGAATTTTTTGGCGTTAGCCATTTTTCGTTTAATCAACCATGCACAGTCTTGTATTTTTGTGTAGTATGAAAAATTACGTGTTGTATTTTGGAAGGTACAGTTTACATCGTTGCAAAAAGTGTAAAGTATAGGTTAAATATTATTTAAAAAGCGTTAAAATTTATTAAAAGCAATTAAATAGATATAAATTACATTTATTAGTTTAAATATTACAAAATATTTTATAATACATGGATTTAAAATATTTCTTTGAAAATATACTATCTTGTATATTGAGTTTTTAGTATAAAAAATTCAACCATGCAGTTAAACATATGTGATGTGTTGGCAGCACTGAGACACGCGTCTTTTTGGTTTTTAACAACATCCGGTGAGGTTTTACAAATATAACACTAGTGCCAAATAAATAAGTACACTTTAATTTAATCCTTGTATTTATTTTGAAAAGATTGGACATATGCAATTAATACATATTTCATTTCATTTTACAAAATAAATTAACAAATAAATATGCTAAATTAATTACCGGAAAGTTTTTAAAAATGCATTAAAATGCAAAAAAACGTATACTTTTTTTATTTAAATATTTTTATGTTTATAAAAAAAAATGTGTAATAGATATATACTTCAGTTAAGAAATATTATGTCTAAAAAGTTCTTTGAATGTGGAAGGTTACCTCTTTTCCTGGCTTGATGAAAGTTGATTAAGAATCAGAGACTCTAAATAACAGTTACTTTTGAATTAAAAAAACAGTAATTACCAATTACCGGGCAACTGAATTAAATATACCATTGTGATCGTTATTAATACGACTAACAAACATGTTATGCTTTTAAAATTTTTATTCTTTCGAGCAGAAATAAAATATTCAAAAAATCATTAATTCATAATTTTTTTAAATTCATACTTATATATACAATTATAAAATAATTTTTTTTTTTAGCTTTTCTACACTTTTTTACACTTTACAAAAATATTATTAAATTGTGATTAATGAAAATTTTAAGAATTTTGCAAAAAAATTGCTTAAATTTTGATTTATTTTTATAAGATTCGAATTCAAATGCTAAATAAAAATAGTTAAAATAGAAAATATTAGCAATAAATGGCAATTTTCCAAGTAAAAGTTGTTAAAAAATAATGTTTAGAAATTTGCACAAGTTTGTTGCCATTCTGAAGAACATATGTATGTACACATAATTTTATTAAACCGCACTTCTGTTATGTTGAATGATCCTAATATGTAGCTAAAAATAATTAAAAACTAAAACTTTTCCAAAGAAAATTTCAAACATTTCTTTACAAATGAAAATGCTTATATATACTTATTATAAAAATGAAGAGTAAGTTTGTTTGTTTGTGCGTCAATTACGTCTAAACGGCTAAACTGATTTTCACGAAATTTGACACACAGATATTACCAGTGCCGGAGGTGGTTATCTCGATTGGGTGTTACGCCCACATTTTACGCCAACTTTTTTACGCCCACTTTTAAAGGGCGGACAGGTCCAGGGGGAGTAGTAAATATTTGCTATCGTTTAATAAGGGGTAGCGAAGCACACCGGATAATGCTCGTATTAAATACAATTTAAACAATATGTTTAAGTCTTCTTGACTTTTGAGTCATATAGAAAAAAGTTTTAGTATTGAAGAAATTATTTTTAAATATTATGAACTAAAATCATTGAAAATAAATTTTTAAATTATGTACAAATTTTTTTTCAGTGTACTTGATTCTTATTTAATACCATTGTTTCTTTTGTTTAATGTTAGTTTTAATTTTATTTGAAATTTTTATGATTATGAATTTATTTAATTTATGCAAGCTCGAGTAATATGAATTAATGTAATAACACTGGTCGACAAAAAAATCCTCCCCCAAGGACGAATAGTTGGACTTGATGCATTTTGATTTGCTAAACACTAATCTGTTTTCAGTTTTTTTTCCATCGGGTATGGATTTTTAATATTTCGCCCATAGTTACTATGGCCGAAATATACTCTAGTATATTTCCTCATAACTCAAGAACGGTGTGTACGATTGACATAAGTGCTACATCAAAAGATGAAGACTAAAAATATCTTCGAGTCACCCAAATTTCATTTTTTTATGTGCTCAATAGTTTCGGAGTTATTTTGAAATATGTGTCCGAAAAAAAACTTTTTTATGCAAAATTTTAGATTTTTTTTTGTTAAAAAAGAAATTTTTTGATAAATGAAAACATCAAACATGTTTCAGTTTATCATCTTTATCTTAAAGCTAGTAATGCTGCGAATAAAATAAAGCATGTGTCTTCAAACTTGATGCATAAATCTTGATTTTATTCACAGTTAAGTAAAAATTCCCATGTATACATACAATTGAGTAGAAATACAGTGGTGGGCAAAAAAAAATTTTTTTAACAAAAATAGGTGGACTAGATGTATTTTGACGAGTTAAACAAGAATCTGCTTTCACTTTTTTTCTATCACGTACTGATTTTTTTTATGGGCATGACTAATATCATCACCTTATTCAGCGGTCACACTATAAAACTCGAGAATGGTTTGTCCAATTTAATTTAACTTAATTGGACAAACCGTTCTCGAGTTGTACAAGTGTGACTGCAACAGCAGTAATATAATGACAGTGTTGTTGTTGTTCTTTGTATATGCATTCAGTTTGTAAATACACACATACAAAAACGAGAGAAGAAAATATAGTCGGGCTTGACCGATACACCATACCCTACACCATTTCGATCCACATAATTTTGTTTTTACTTATATACAACTTACTTGTGTTAAATATTAACATAATACTAACATTTGTATGGGATTTATGCACGTTAGTTATGGACCGATCTTCATGAAATTTGGCAGACGGATTTTTGCTGATATAAAACCTATTTGTACTAAATTTCATTAAAATATTCATATTTTTAAGGCATCTATAAGTGTTAAAACTCTATTCCGGGAGGACATTTGTATGGGGTCTAGGTGAAATAATGGGCCGATCATAACCAAAATCAATAGGCTTCGTCCTTGTATTGACAAAAGCATATGTACCAAATTTCATCAAATTATCTTCAATCTTCATGGACAGTCAGCCAGCCGACCAGACGGACGGACGGACATCGTTAAATCGACTCAGAAAGTGATTATGAGTCGAACGGTATATACTTTAAGGTAGGGGTCCGATGACTTAAAGTATACCGTTCCATATTTATTTAGGGTATAATAAATAAATATGGAATTGTTGTTGTTGTTTATTTTTTAAAAGCAAAGCTTGTTATGATTGTTTTTTTTATATTAAAATTTTTGCAGTTTGAAAAAAATGTAGATTTATAAATGTGAAATAATGAAAGCATACGTTAAGGCAAAAATTTTATTATTTGTCGGTAAGATGGTGAAGGGTATCAAAGATTCGGCTTTATTTTTATTTAAAACGAAACATTTTTTTATTTTTTTTGCCCACTAGGGTATCTTCACTTATCTGTAGATATGCATGGGTATTTTAACTCAACTGTGAATGCAATCAAGATTTGTGCATCAATTTTGATGAAACGAGGCTTTATTTACTCGTAGTTGAGATAAAGATGATAAACTAAAACATTTTTGATGTTTTCACTTCTAAAAGAAATTTTAGTAAAAAAATAATTTTTTTTCGGACACTTATTTCGAAATATCTCCTAAACTATTGAGCTAATAAAAATTTGATAGTAGAACGACTTAATGCCAATTTTTTTCGCATAAATGGTGTATCATTTATATAAATCGTGCATACCCTTCTCGAGTTATAGTGAAATATACTCGAGTAGTCGGCTTATTTAGGGCGCAATATTAGACACGCACATAAAAAAAATTTCGACCTGATGGGAAAAAACTGAAAGCAGATTCGAGTTTAGAGTGCGGAAATCCATCTAGTCCACATACTTTTTTTGAAGGAGCACGAAAACATGTTTTTTTTTTGTCGACCAGTGTAATTAATGAAGAATACAGTGAAAAAGATTTATTAGACATTAGTAGAATGGAATGCATTTTCTGGCCCGATATGAACCATCATCAGCATTCTTCATGTCATTAATGTCAATTATAAATATAATCCTTTTAACTTAGAAGATAGTTTTAAGATAGTTGAGAATATTATATCTACAAAACTGGTCGGCAAAAAAAACTTCCCCCAAGATTCGGTAAAATGTTAGCTATGATTAATGATAAGTAAAAAAATATTTTCCCATTAAAATGGAGAAGTTATAAAATGTTTTTTATAGTAGTCACGTCATTTTGGTTAAATATTTGACTAGTATGAACATACCTTACTTTGAGTCTACATTAGACAAATTTTTATCAAGACAAACGTCAAAATTTTATCAAGATAAAGATTTGTCTAACTTTGAGTCTACATTAGACAAATATTTATCAAGACAAACGTCAAAATTTTATCAAGATAAATATTTGTCTAATGTAGACTGGATTTGTCAGTATTATTGCAGCGTTAACTTTGAGTTTTCATTAGATAAATTTTTATCAAGACAAACGTCAAAATCAGTGCGAATCCCTACAAGGTAGCCTCAGTTAAAGAGCTGATTATTATTTTTGGTTGTTACAGCTGTCAAACTGCATATAAAAAACATTAATGAATTCGCCATATTGTTGTTTTTGCACAACTGTTGCCACCTTCCATAAATTCGAGTTCATTTTGACGTTTGTCTTGATAAAAATTTGTCTAATGTAGACTCAAAGTAAAAGAAAATTGTCAGCGCTCGAGCTCTGACAACGTTGTCTTGATAATGCTTGGTAAAAGACGCCATCTTGATTGTTGTTGGTACTTTTTGCATGGTTTATTATGACATACGTTTTCCCCTATAATTGATGGAGATAAAAAATTATCTGCAACTCAAACAAAAATTTGACGTTTGTCTTGATACAAATTTCTCTAATGTAGACTCAAAGTTAAGAAATAAGAAATCAATATGGCTGGATGAAAATTAGACAATATTGCCAGATAATCTTCTTGAAAATGTTATAATAATATACTAAAATTATTGCTTTAGAAATCTATAAATAATGTAATAAACAATGGTTCAAAATCTTGTAAATCATGAATACATATAACATCATAAAGCATGTAAAATTTGCAAGCTCACATAAAATATATTTTTATTTTTTTTTTCTAAGAGACACACAATTTTTTCCAATATTTTTAAATTTCTAAATAATTTTTCTGTTAACTTCTTCCAGATGATTTCAATAAGATATCATCAATTTATTGCGGAGGGGATAATTACCTTACTGAAAAAGTGCGATATTTTTACGATAATATCTATATGTTGGTTTATATATTTATAATTTCATAAGCCTTTATTCTCTTTCCAGAGCTTTCTGAAGCTCCCCGGCGTGCTGAAAAACCAAAAATCGGCTTACTTATAAATATGTTCATCCTACAAATCCTAACAGAGCCAAATTTTTTTATCAGGGAGCGGATATTTGCGATTTTTTTTTAAAGAAATTTTGATTAGATATACTAAGCTCTCCAAATCATATTGAAAACTGATTTCACATTTCAGGCAGGGAGGGCATTAACGTGAATTTTTTTGAAGTTTACTAATTTATACTTTAGTCACTATTATCCCATCAGATATTAACAGCTTCAAATTTTTAACTTCGATTAGGGAAAGGAAAAGCGTCAAAATGTTTTTCATATATTTTTTTAAAGATCTTCGGATTGGTTTGTGCATATTTTTATTACTATAATATTATATTTCCTGGCAAAGACAAGCTTATACGCTCGTTTACTTTATAAATGACAAAAAATAATATGATTAAGGGCCGTTATTATAACCTACCTATAAGGTATCAGATAGTTAGAGGTGAGATAAACTAAAGTGAACGATAAAGTGAGCTTTATCTATTTTTGGTTATTACAAATTGGTTTTAAAGTAAATTTTATAATTTTAATAATAGGGCAAGATTAATGCAAAAACCGATTTCTTTTGGCCACTTAACGTAGTGGCAACATGCACTATTTGAACGTAACTGCCAGTAATGGAAATATAAACAAATAGAAAACAAAGAAATTTTTAAAATAAATGAGTTTAAGCTAACTAAAAGACAACGCCAGAGCATATAGAGTCATTCCATTTAAAACCAACCAGCTGATTTTCTCACCTCTTCCGAATTTGATAATATTTGGTACAATTATTGTTGAAATAAATAAAAGACGGGAGGCGCTAAAGTTTATTCAATTCACTTTATTTTAAAAGGCAAATTTTAAAAATCCTATAAAAAATACAAATTTTAAATATGTGTTTAATTTCAATAATAAATTCAAAATTTACTTCAGTATAGCTTCCCAATCAGGTAATTAATTATTTCATCAAAATGCACGTGATTTTTAGTAACCAACTTGTGTTACAATCCGCGTTACAACTTACAAAATGTCTTTCTTCTTCATCCACTTAAGTAACTCGTAACTTATGAAATGATTACTCGCAAAAAATTATAGTCGGTAGCGTTGGGGTTGCCGTGTGTTTTCAACACTCCCCCCCAGTATGGCCTCTTGAGGACTTACTTCGTTATTCACTAAAAGTACGGCAATCTTAGCGACAGGTCTTTCATATATGCCAGTTACAGTTTTTACGAAGGCACTACGGACTTGCCCATCAGACCCAGTTTTTACACCGATAATTTTTCCTCTTGGCCAACAATTTCGAGGGTTATTTGGGTCAACGATGTATATATACTACATCTCCAATCTTGATAGGTTCAACATTCTGAAACCATTTGGATCTACGTGTAATGATAGGTAAATATTCTCGGACCCAGCGTGTCCAAAATGAGTCTGCCATTTGTTGGCTGGATCTCCATCCACGTCGCAACATTGTTGTAATATCATCAGGTGATATTAGAGGTTTCATTCCGTTGGAGCTACCGTGTAGGAAGTGGTTGGGTGTCAAGGACTCAGCTTCATCATGTTCCATTGGAAAGTAAGTTAGTGGGCGTGAATTAATTATGTTCTCAACTTCAGCGAATACTCCTCTTAAAATCTCATTAGTGAGTTTATATCTTGGTAGAACTGAGGATAGTGATGATTTCACTGACCTGACCAACCTCTCCCAGGCTCCTCCCATATGTGGGGATGATGGTGGGATGAAGTTCCAGGACATAGAAGAATTAGTAAATGCTTTGACAATTTCATTTTTGTCCATTAGCTGAAAGGCCTCGCTCGATTCGCGTTCAGCTCCATGAAAGTTTGTGCCGTTATCGCTCCAAAACTCTCTTGGAATACCCCGACGAGCAATAAAGCTTCTTATAGCGATTATGCAAGATGATGTGGATAATGAATAGGCTGCTTCGAGATGAGCTGCTCTGGTTGTTAATCAAGTAAATAGAACCCCATAACGTTTTTCAGAGCTACGACGTATTACGACCAGCATTGGACCAAAATAGTCTATACCCACGTAAGTAAACGACCGACAATGCGAAGCCAATCTAGATGGCGGATGTATGGACATCTTTGGAGGCTTTGGTTTTTCGTTTTGGATTCTGCACATTTGACATGACTTTCGAACTTTTTTCAAAACACTTCTTAATCTTGGGATCCAAAACAACTGACGTATTTCATTTACCACTGTTTCATGGTCACTGTGTAGATATTTAACATGCTAGTGATCTACTAAGAGTGTAGTTACATAATGTTCCTTGGGTAGTATTATTGGGTCATCGCGACCACAGATTTGCACTCTACCTCCCAGTCTGATTATTCCAGATTTATCCAAGTGAGCTGATAGTTTAAAAAGAGAGCTGGACGGAGGTATCTGACAATTTGCATGTAACAACGTTAACTCGTCTCCAAATACTTCTGTTTGAGTACATTTCCAAATCATGATTTCAGCGGAGTTTATGTCTTCCTGAGTTTTTAAATATACTATTTTTTCGGCATTTGCATTTCCAGCATCAATATTAATATTCCTGCCGATTGGCGATTTTTCTATTTTATTACAAACAAAACAACTCAAATTGAGATAAATATTTCGTATATATTATGACATTTGTTGTAATAACTTCTAAAATATGACGAGTGCCAGAATGCCACTTTCCACATTTTCATCATTAACATATATCTTTTTAAAATTTTTAAAAAGACCAGTTTTCGAGATATTTACCCGCGAACGAAAATTCGCGAGATATGGACCATTTTGATGCTGAGAAAAAAAAGTCATGTTATACATCATATTAAAGGTAATTCGATACCTTTAATAAATCTTATATAATAAATACTTCGAAAGATATTTGCAATTTTGTGTATGCAACTTTGTACATATTTTGAGCTATTTTGCACTTTAAAATAGCGATATTTCGCGAACCACTTAGTTTTGACAAGAATAATGATTGTACCAAATATCATTAAATTCGGAGAGGAGAAGTCAAAAATTGGATTTTTTGTGTTGGTTTTAAATGGAATGACTCTATATGGGAAATTCTTCAAACTCGTTTACTTTTGATGTTCAAAAAAATTTCGAAAATTTTTAAATGGCACATCAACGATATTTAGTATCAATATTCCTTGGCTCTAGTGGAACACAGATCTGGCATCAATGTTATGGCGGTTTAAGATAAAAATTTATAAGAAAAAATTGCCAAAATTCTATTTATAGTCCTAAATACAAACTAAAAATATAGCGATAAATTAAGTATGCGTGGATACATAAGCGATTTAATAATTAATAAACCTTATAAAATTTGCAAAATTCAGTTTTTAGTGATGTAGTGTTGTTCATATTCATCCATTTATTGCAAAATTCATAATTTTTATACCCACCATCAAAAAGATGGGGGGTATATTGATTTTGTCATTCCGTGTGTAACATGTCGAAGGAATCATCTAAGACCCCACAAAGTATATATCTTCTGGGTCCTGGTTAGATTCTGAGTCGATCTATGTCCGTCCGGCTCGAACGGAGCAATGTAGGAGGACGAAATTTGGATTGGAAATGGGCAAAATCGGTTAATAAACAAAAAAAGTTGTGGGCTAAAAACTAGAAACACAGGGTGTCCGTTTCATACTTTTCTGCTGATATTTCTTTGACAAAAGCATGTACGACAACGAAATTTTGTATGTATAGTTCGGGGATCGATATAAACTCGGAAACCAAAAATGGGCGTGGTCCGCCCTCTTTACCGCCCACCTCCCATATAAGGTGAAAATCAACGAAATTGTGTTCAAATAGTTCAAGGACCAATGTAAACTCGGAAACAAAAAATGGGAGTGGTCCGCCCACTTTACTGCCCACTTTAACGCCCCCTCCCATATAACGTAAAATTTGAAAAAGTTGATGGTGGGTATATAGATAAAGCCGGGCCGAATATAACATTCGCGCTTGTTTTTTTTTAAATAAGTCATAACAATGTACATTTTTTAATTGCACTTAGCCAAATCTCTAAAGTTGCATTAAATAAAAAATCGTACTTTTTTTCGAACGCCATATTGATTTTGATATATGGTATTAAAGTAGCTACAGATTGACATATATTATCGCCAATTTTGATTAGCGCCTTGGGTGTGCCTCGACGATTAATGTTAAACTAAAAACATCGCGTTTTTAGCCCATGAAAACCGTTGATGAATATTTTTAGTGAAATTATATTTTCTGCGTAAGTAAAACTTTACACAGGAACTTATTTCAGTTTATAATTGATTTATAACGCCAACATCCGCTATAACAAAATATGCAAAATTGCTGAATTCTTTAAAATAGCTATACACGTTTAGCAAATTAATATTTTAAAACGCCACAATGGTTTTTAAATGTCATTTGGAAACCTTCTTTGATAACGCTATTACTCTAGCTTCACTGAAATAACGTTGCGAGTGTGCCTCGCTAAAAAGGCACCTTTTGGAGCCATTCACGTTTTTTTCTCTCCAAGTTTGGGTACCTCCTACAGCATTTCTATTGAGGGCACATTAACGAGATATATGTCAAATGATGCATATTTTCAAGAGCTATTAGGCTCTAAAATATGTAAAATCCCCAGTGAAAAAACTGCAAAATTTTAAAATTTTTTAAAATTTGGTTTCACGACTTTTGCACAACACAATTTGACACTGGTTAATGGCACGCTAATTAAATCCATGCTGGTCATTTTCTACAAGTGTTTATAGTCTACATTAGAAGAATTGGACATTTATGCTAAAATCCGCGACTACAGCAATAAAGAGAAATAAAAAAACTTGTAAGTTTCAAACACTTTCTTTTGGAATTTTTGACTTTGGGTGCTTGCCGGCACCACATGGAACCGTTTCAGGACTTGAATTTTTTTTCTGTTACAGCATCAAGTGTTGTTAACATAATTGCATCAAAAGTTGTTTAAAAAAGTCAGAATTTAAAAGAATATTTGAGGTTGAAGGTCGGTTTCATAAAGGCAAACGTAAAAAGAGAATTTCCCATATAAATATAGACAGAAAAACCTTGCGATAAAAGTTAATGGTCAGATGTTCTTACCTTTAGCTTATCAGTCACTTTTGACTTAAATTATAATAACCAAAAACAGTTAAAGTGACCGATAACATCCTAACTTTAGTTATTGGAAAGTTATAATAACGGGCCTAAATCTAATACATTTAAAACAATATTAAAAACTTATTTCGATACATACTTTTTTATATTAACTACATTTATTTTTCAAAAATTAAAAAAGAGAAAAATATTTTACATTAGATTATAAACTTTATTTGGTTTTTAATAATTACAAGAGCAACAATAAAATGTGACTTAAATATTTGCAATAAATATGCAATTTATAATCATAGACAACACGAACTTAATTAAACCATTAGCAAAATAAAAACTTTTCAAACTTTAAAAATGCTTTTCAGCTAAATTTAATTAATTATTTAATTGATTAAAAATGTAAATATATTCATTACGTTTTTAATATTTCTTTAAATATTTTAAATTTAATCAAAATAAAAACGGATTTAGTTCAATAAAAACTTGTAGAGACAGTCCTCTTACATGCTAAAATTATGTGCCCGAAATTTTTTCAGTCTGCAGTTGTAATTATAGCCTATAACCACATTGAAGAACTTACAACTGCGGGGACCGTAACATAGACCGGGAAGCGATTTCTCGACATAAAGTACATATAGATATTTATATAATAACTAGGTGGTATATCTATATAGCGGATACTAAAAACATTAAATCGAGCATAAAATGTACTATAACCCCGAAACAAAATGATTGTACATAAAAATGTACTTCAGCAAAATTTGAGGAAATTTTATAAATTGCTATCGAATTAAACAGTCACTCGAAATTTAAGTGTTGCCGATTAACCAAAAATTATAAAAGTTGACATGTTAATATTTTTACATATAAACCACTTTTTTATTTTTTCTGTCTTAAAAATCGGCGAAATATATTAAACACATAAAACCTTTTTATCAACAGCTCGCAAATAGGTAAATAATTATGGGTAATATTAATAACAATTTTCATTATTATTCGTAAAAATTTTAAATTAAAACAGCAAGTGATGATAAGGAATTTCTAAATGTAGAATGGAAGTAATTAGTTTATAAAACCTTCTGTTTAAGTAAATATTTAAATACCACGTATATACTTCTTGATAAATACATTGGAGCTGAGTTAAAAATTACAATTAAAGTGTTCAAGACAATGCATTCGGAAATAAAATTGTTTACTTTTAATTAACCTTTACTATGTCATGTACCCTCAATAGAGGTAAATTATAAAATAAATTGCATAATTGTTCCTTTTTGAAAGAAAACTAAACAACAACAGACAAAAAATATTTCTGGTGGAATCGAAACCAAACTAAATTCCGTCAGTTTATGAATTTAATAACTCATATAATTTAATTTACTAGTTCTTTTCAAAATATATTTTTATTTATTTCCAAGTTATTGTGAGAAATGTTATCTATTTTTAATATATATCACCGATTTTTTAGGGAAAAGAGATAAAAAAGAAATTTTAAGATGTCAACTTTTATAATTTTTGGTTATCGGCAACACCTAAATTTTGAGTAACTGTTTAATTCGATAACTATTTAAAAATACTCTCTGAAATGATGTAGGTACATTTAATACCAATATTTGTATAATAAGTAAAAAATTGAAACCCCAATTCAGATTTTGGTCCATCTACCCTAATATATTAAGCAAATGTGAAAAAACGTATCGATTTATAAAAACTGCAAATCCTGCTCTACAAAATAATGAAAACCGTTTCTAGCAGGCTAAGCCCATATTAAAACCAGGGCTTTTTTAAAAAAAGTTCATGTAAAAATTTTTACTTTGATTGCTTATAACATCACAACAAGTGATAGTAGGCTAAAAAATTATATGTCAAAAATTTCTACGTTTATTTTAAAAAAAAGCTTATATATTATTTTATCGGAATATGTTAAATTAAAGAGTTATAGCGTAATAAGGATATTAGTTACTTTTAAGCCTTGTTTTAGGACAAAGGTCAAAGTCGACTGCCCGGTTTACGACCGATCGACCCAATTTTTGCACACATATTATTTTTTTAGCCCCATCTACCAGAAACTGCCGGCGGAGCAAGCAAAATCAGAACGTTTGTAAAATCCATACATTTTATGGGTAATCTAATGTACATATATGTCAAAATTCACTTCCATCTATAAAATTCGGAGGTTAAATAATTTTAAAATCCATTTTCCAGGACTAAAATTAAAAAAAATTCTAGAGATTTTGATAAAATATTTTTTAAAAATAAATAATATAAATATTTTTAAAAAATATTTTAAGAAGGATACAATTTTGTACAAAACAATTCTTAATTCTATATTTTACTTTTTGCAAAATATATAAAAAAAGTTGTAGTTGCTAAACACTTCATGAAGATTTAAATTTTTGGGAAAAATATTTTTTTATATTTTTCAAAATTACAAATTATTTGATTTCGAGACTTTTATTTACATTAGGGAACTGAAGTTCTATTTATTTTGTTCTATACTCTACATTTATTTATTTTTTTTAATGTAACACTTATATATATATGTAAATATGAATCTTTTCATTAAAAAACTTGAATAAATTTCGTAACTTTGGATTAAAAAAATATACATCAAAATAGTCAAATTCCAAATTATTTCAAGTTCATGTGTTGTCTATGATGAATAAACAACAAGTAAAATAACATACAAGACAAGAATTCAAATATACACAATCGTAAAAATAATTAAACAGACTTACACATACGTATGTAATTCTAATTAAGAAAATAATTCAATGAAAAGAAATTAAATAAACCATAAAGATAATTTTATTATAATGAATACGCTCAATAATTTCGTCCCATAACACGATCCAAGTCATTCCAACTGCATGAATAATCGATTTGCAACAAACCCTTTTTGCTCATACCGAATTTACTGCTATAAATTCCACTGTAGAGCGATGAAGAGGGACGTCGCCCCATTGTTTGACTGCCTGTCATGCCCGCACAGCCATAGCAACTGGAGGGTCCGGCAGCGGAGGTGGTGCCATAAATCGAATGAGTACCATAGATTTGTTGTTGTGCCTGCGACAAACATTCATAGCAATCGGATACGCTACAGCATGGAGGCAATGTAGCATAAGGATTGCAATAGTCGTAGGTTGGTGGCATAGGTGGTGGGGAAGGGAATTCCAGTTTGGGTGCTGGTTTTGAGATACGTCTTTGTGGTAGAGCACCATAATTGGAAACTTTGCGATGTAAGCTCATTGTGTGATAGTCATCGCCAATAGAACTGTGCGGTTCCGTAGAGGAAGAAGATGAAAGGCCTAATTTTGATTTAAATAAAAAAAAAGAAAATTTTACATTACAAATACATATTTTAAGTTTAAACATCACAACTTACCACCAAATCCTGTATAAATATTCCGTTCAACATCTTCCAAATTAAGAGCATTTTGAAATTTTTGTGCCATATGTAAAGTCATGTAGTCATCATATTTATCGGCTCCTCCAACATCATAAAGACCACTAGGACGTCTTCTATGTTGTTGGGGATTACAACAGTCCATTTGACACTGCAAGTGTGAAGAACGTCTTCGATTACGCGGCATTGTAGATGCCATTCGTGGTGGTACCTCAACGTGTTCCCTGTTGTAATAATAGTTAGAATGTATAGGTTCCTCTATTGGACTAGGAGATAACGATGTATCGTAATAATCTTGGGGTTGTGGAGATATTGGTTGTTCTATCTTTCTGTAAGTATTAAATGAAAAATAGTTTGTTTAATAATGTTTTAAACAATTGATTTAACAAAATGATTATATTTAAATATTTATATATATATGATATCTTATCGGTGGTTGTTTAAAGTTAAAAATTTTAAACGTGCTTATTCCCAAATATTCTTTCATCTATGTTCTGTTGTTAGTATAAATAATTGCCCAAACAATTTCCTAACAGAAATCTTTTTACCAAATTCCATAAAGCACGGTTTATAATTTATCGCAATTTCTTTATAATACGATTGGAACATTAAATCCTTTTTACATATTTTTTTTGTATATTTTTACAAACACAAGAACCCTTTTAACGATGTCTGTCAATTAATAATTAGATAAAATTCTAAAATAGTCATAATACTTACTTTCTAACATAATCATAATTTTCTAAGTCCCACGGATCCACATAACATCTCTGAGATGGCAAAAGTGTTGTACTATAAATATCTTCCGTATTATCGATTGTATAATAAGGTGACTCTTGTGAATCGAATGATTCATTGTAAAGAGCATCCTGTGGTAATGGTTGTTTCGGTCCGCGTCTTCTGGGAGTTGTATGACTACGTTCACGCATTTTCACTTATACAATATCTGAAAATATACAATTTGCATATTTTTATTTAAAATTCAATTAATTGAATACTTTTGCAATTGCAATAGAGTATTTGAATAAAATGTTTTGTTGGTAATACAAAATGAAAATGTTAATTGAAATAGTAAGTATATATTAACAGATATTTATTATTTACATCAGTATGTACGTTCTACAATATAAACATTTTATAAAATTGAATAATTTTATTTACAAAGAATTGTTAAAGTTTCTCAGTACATATTTTATAGAATATCATTGTTTGGAAAGCGAATTTTGGCATACATCTTCGTCTTGGATTCTTTTATAAGCTGTTAAATTTAATCGATAATCACATGTACGAAACACGAGTTGTTCGCGGTTAAAGGTCATACAAATCAGTTTTTTACTCGTAAATTTGTATGTATGTTATAGCGCATCTTGTGTTCGATTTAATGGTTTATATTTATTTTTATATTTCATTGTGATTATTGGTGACTTTTAACTGCATCAATATGAAAATATATGTTAAAATTAGCTTATGTCCATAAAATTTTAAGGTTGAGTAATTTAAATATTTAAATATTAAATACTTTACTGTGTTATCATTCGATTTATAGAAACTTAAGTCTCGGTTTTATCTTTAAACAATTTAGTGGCAAGTCCTTTGTTCATTAATTATATTTATAAATGTGTTTTCGTTTTCATTAAAAAAAAAAAAAAAAATCTAATTTTATACCCTACACCACCATAGGTTAGGAGGGTGTTATGCGTTTGAGCTGATTTTTGTAACATCCAAAAATATTGGTCTAAGACTCACCTAAATTTATAGCAATCAGCTTAGAATCACTTTCTAAGTCGATTTAACGATGTCCGTCCATCCCACCGTCTGTCCGTCCATTAAAACCTTGTAATCAAACTACAGGTCGCAATTTTGAACAAAAATTAAGGAAATTTGGCACATATGTTTCTTACAGTCCAGGGGCGAAGCCTATTGAAATTGGTTATGGTTCATAATTTCACCTTGCCCCCATACAAATATCCTCCCGGAAAAGGAGTGATCTTAAATAGAGCAATATTTTAATCAAATTTACGTTCCTTATAAGTCTAAATCTGTGTGCCGAATTTCAGGAAGATCGGTCCATATTTGACCATAGCTCCCATGTAAACCCCTTTTCAGAAAATCAATTTAACTGACATAAATCCCATTAAAATGTTAATATCAAGTTTATATTCGGCACAAATAAATTTTATATAAATATAAATGATAGTGCCAAATTTTACAAAGATTGGTCTATAATTTACCATAGTTCCCATATATGGCCATCTTATGGGAATCACCCAAAAGTGAATAAATTCATATAAATGTTAGTATCGACGTAATATTCTGTATTCGTATGCTTTATTTTACACTTAATATGAGTATCGGACCCAAATCTAATTAAATACTACTTTCCGAGTTTCGATGTAGGGTATCATATGGTCGGGCTTGGCCGACTATATCTTTTTTTCTCGTTTCTAATGACATTTGCCTTTATATCAAGTTTAAAATTTGCATTACTTTTCTACTAAAACATATAATCAATTCCCATGCAGCTGCAAATAGATTGAATCTTTTCTTAATAATTTATTTCTTAATTGTCTTTAATAAAATGCCAGCAACATAACCAAGGCTTAAATACAATAGTGGCCAAGAGTAATCATAATATCTTTAAGGTAATATTACGCTGACATCTTACAATGTTAAACTCATTAAGGTGGCTTTAAAATCTAAAGAAATAACAAAATCTTAAATTATAGAAAATTGTTTGTATGAGGTGATAAAATTATTACAGTGATTTAAACTCTTTAGAATGAATATGACAATGGTGTTAACAAATACTTCAACACATATAATTTAGTGGCGCCCTAATGAATTATCTTTAAAATGCCAAACATGGAAGCAATAAAATTATACGTATGTATATAGATTAAGACAAGTGGTTGGACAACTAAAAACACTTTGTTAAAAACCACACTCAAAAAAATAATAAAGTTTAAAGGGAGTAATTAAAAATGCATGTATAAAACTTTTACATATTTTTTAAGTTACTATTTATTTGATATACACATTTTTAAAGTAAATTGGATTACATTCATAAAATATTTTTTGGGTAACAAAGATTACACTACATTACTGAAATAAAAGAAACAAAAATACGTTTTTTTTTTTTAAATCTTAATTTTCCGTAAATAGTTTTTAAAATAACATAACATAGTAATAACATAGTTTTTAAAATGATACAGTGAAAAATCAATTGAAAAATAAAATTATGTATGTTATAGGCTTCCTTAAGGACATCATAATTTCTAGTTATTCACAAAAAACTGTTTTGGCTAGGTTTTTGTATAAATTTATTTCATATTATTTTGTTCATTTTTTCTTTTTAAACTTCTTTGGAAAGTAGACAAATATTTTAGAACTTATTTGATTTTATCTGTAACAACTTACTAAAACTTTCCATACATATTTAATTTTTTCCTCAAAAAGTTAAAAACATGTAAACTTTGTTTGTTGAAGAATTTTTTAATAAAGTTTAGAAAATTCATAATATCTTTTTCAGTTTTTAAGGTATTTTATGTCATCTCACTTTATTTCAAACAAAATAGAATTTCTAAGTTTTTTAACAAATATATATAGTATTTAAAAAAAAAGTACATCAAGGTCAAATTTTCGAAAAACAATAAATTAAAAAATTTAGAATAAATAATTATTTAGTTTAAGTGTATAGAAAATATTGTAAAAAGCTATATTATTTGGTTTTCTAAACAAATTTAAAAATCTTAATTTGACTAAAAATCTATGAAGTTATAAAGTCTATAGTGCAGTAACTGCCCTGCAAATGCTTTTCACAATACTCGTATCACGAAATAAAGGATGTTTCAAAATTATTTAAAATTGAAACATGCGATCTTTTTCCGAGTGAAAATAAAAAGTGTAATTTTGTAGCAGCGTGTAAATATTTTCAAATTTGTAATTTGGACAACAATAATTCACTAATACACAAACAATATAATTATTTAATATCCTTCTCAGGCTCATGGAAATAGTTAATCCGTGTATCCATCTGCTCCCAGATGAAATAATTTTTCTAAATTCCACAGATTGCATTTTGGATACAAACACATATAGGTATCGCATATACCTATATGTGTTTGTATCCAAAATGTTCATATATAAAATCTCAACAATCCACATAGGGGAAAAGGTATATCAAACATGGGATTAAATAAACCGCGGTATTTCAATATAAGTGATTGATATAGTTGAAAAAATAATTTTATCTAGATTTTAAATATATTTTAATATTATAACCCACCAAACAATATTAATTAACAAATAATGAAAATATACATGAAGAATTTTTTTATTTTCTTAATTTTGTTCTTTGGTGAATTTTAAATTAATTAATGCTATTTTATTATTCAATAAAATACATGTCGATAATCGTATTGTTTTGAAGTTTATTTAACAAATTAGGAAATTATAAATTTGGGAATAATTATTATTATTATTTTTTTTCATAAATGACACAGTGTTGCCTCCGTTTCTGATACCCCTAAAATTTTATAATCTTATAAATAAAAGCCAAATTTAAATCAGACGTTAAAATTATGATTTATGCACTTTGCTTAAATTTCGGAAAGTACTATTTATGGATACAGTGGTGTAGTGTGGACCAATAATTTTGAAAATATATAGTTTTGATAAATTTTATCAAAATCTGACTATATATGGACAATTCTCTTTTTACGTTTGCTTTTATGAAACCGACCTTCAACCTCAAATAATTTTTTAAATTCTGACCTTTTTAAACAACTTTTGATGCAATTATGTTAACAACACTTGATGCTGTAACAGAAAAAAAACTCAAGACCTGAAACGGTTCCATGTGGTGCCGGCAAGCACTCAAAGTCAAAAATTCCCAAAAAAGTGTTTGAAACTAACAAGTTTTTTTTATTTCTTTTTCTTGCTGTAGTCGCAAATTTTAACATAAATGTCCAATTCTTCTAACGTAGACTATAAACACTTTTAGAAAAGGACCAGCATGGATTTAATTAGCGTGCAATTAACCAGTGTCAAATTGTGTTGTGCAAAAGTCGTGAAAAAACTTTTAATTTTGCAGTTTTTTCACTGGGGATTTTACGCCGTTTCGGATATTTCTTGAAATTATGCGTCATTTGTCATATATCTCGTTAATGTGCTCTCAACAGAAATGCTGTAGGAGGTACTCAAAGTTGGAGAAAAAAAACGTGAATGGCTCCAAGAGGTGCCTTTTTCGCGAGGCACACTTGCAACGTTATTTCAGTGAAGCTAGAGTAATATCGTTATCAAAGAAGGTTTCCAAATGACATTTAAAAATCATTGTGGTGTTTTAAAATATTAATTTGCTAAACGTGTATAGCTATTTTAAAGAATTCAGCAATTTTGCATATTTTGTTATAGCGGATGTCGGCGTTATAAATCAATTTTGAACTGAAATAAGTTCCTGTGTAAAATTTTACTTACGTAGAAAATATAATTTCACTAAAAATATTCATCAACGGTTTTCATGGGCTAAGAACGCGATGTTTTTAGTTTAATATTAATCGTTGAGGCACACCCAAGGCGCTAATCAAAATTGGCGATAATATATGTCAATCTGTAGCTGCTTTAATACCCCCTATATCAAAATCAATATGGCGTTGAAAAAAAGTACGATTTTTCATTTAATGCAACTTTAGAGATTTGGGTAAGTGCAATTAAAAAATGTATATAAATGACATTGTCTTATGACTAATTTAAAAAAAGTGATGAATTTTGCAATAAATGGATGAATATTAATTCGCTAATATATCCACGCATACTTATCGCGATATTTTTAATTTGTATTTTAGATACAGCATTGTAGAGTACATAAATGCAATAATTTTTAATTTAGGACTATAAATATAATTTTGGCAATTTTTTTTATAAATTTTTATCTTAAACCGCCATAACATTGATGCCTTTCGGTAAAAGTCATTCACGCGAACAGATTTGTGTTCCACTAGAGCCAAGGAATATTGGTACTAAATATCGTTGATGTGCCATTTAAAAATTTTCTACATTTTTTTGAACATCAAAAGTAAACGAGTTTGAAGAATTTCCCATATATGTAATATATAACCGTTAAACTTTTATTCCGGGAATATCTTTGTATGGGAGCTAGGTGAAAATATGAACCGATCATAACAAATTTTAGTAATAATTTTTCTTATATCAAACAAATCATTCATACCAAATTTCATTCAATTGTTATCAAAATTGTGAGCCACAGTTCTAAAAAATTTAATTTTGTTATAGTAACTAAGCAGGATATTGACTTTGTTTTTTTCATTGATTATTAAGTTTAAAACCAGACTGCTTACTTTTATTAGAATAAAGAACAAATATGATATCTCTGATATACACTATTTAAAAACTCTTTTAAATTTTTTGATTTTTATTCGATTTTATCCCACATTATTCAATATATTAAGAAAATCCTCCAAATCTTAGATAAAGAAGCAAATTTTGCAGAAATGTAATAAGGAACGCATTAGGTTTCAAAAAAATATAAAACATGCTGATAAACATAGTTTTGAACATTCAGGACAAATTTTCATACAAAAGGAAAGAAATATTCTCCACTTTTGAGTTTTTATATGTTCCTTAAAATACTTTCCATTTCGAAGATAAAAAGTGAGGACAATTCTTATTGAAAAATAAAAAACAAGTAAGAAAGATATAGTCAAGACCGACCTATCATATGGTCACCATTGTAGTGCTGTGCAAGTATTGAGTATTATTATCGAGTATTTGCCCGCTTTTTTGGATACTCAATACTGTAAAGTAGTTACTCAATACTTTCAGAGTTTAATTTTTTAATTAAAAATATAACGAAAAAAATACAACTCTGTATAAAGAACAAGTAAATGTTTAAATATATGCAAATAATTTTATTGATTTTTATTAAAGTTGAATTTAAAGTTAACGTTTTTATTTATGTTGTGTTTTATATAAATTAATTTACAAAATTTCATGGTAATTAGTTAAATATATTTGTTTCAATTTTAAATAAAAGAACATTTATTAAAAATTATATTTCAAATTAAAAATTCTGTTAAGTATCGAGTACCCAAATGAAAAAGTATTGAGTAGTATCGAGTATTCAAATGTAGTAGAATTTGCCAGCACTACACCATTGTTTACCATTGTTATGAGCATACAAATTCGGAAAGGAAAGCCCGACCATATGATACTCTACACCATTGTGTATAAGTAAAAAATTCAAGAAGGGGACTTATATAAAACCTGTGATCAATTGTGGACAAATACTTTTACTAAGAGTAAAAAAAAAAAAATATACGAATACAGAATAATGCGTTGATACTAACAACTATATGATTTTATGTACTTTAATGCGATTCCCGGAAGTGGGTTTATATGGGAGCTATGGTCAATTATGGACCAATATTAACGAAATTTGGTACACGGACTTATAATAATATAAAACTGTGCCAAATTTTATTAAATAATTTGCTATATTAAAGGTACTTGTTAGCGTTGTCGAGAGGACCTTTGTATGGGGGCTAGGTGAAATAATGAACCGATCATAACCAATGCCAAAATAACTATTCGTGCCAATTTCATCAAGATATCTTTAAAATTGAATTGACAGACAGCAGGCCAGACGGACGGACAAACATCGTTAAATTGACTCAAGAAGTGATTCTGAGTTGAACGGTATACTTTAAGGTGTGGGTCCGATGATTTTTTCTGAGCGTTACAAACATCAGAACAAACGAATAATACCCTAACCACCCACGGTAACGTAGGGTATAAATAAAATAATATTTTTTTCTTAAAACTAAACTCGAATACGCAAAAGAAGAAGGAAGTACTTTTAAAGTAATAACGTTTTCTACTACTTCAATCTAATATTATATTAAAGTGAAAATTAATCTTTTTTTATTAAACAAATTTTAAGTTAGTATTTCTAAAAAAAAACTAAAGTGTGATGTACATTTTATAATTTCTAATAAAGTAAAATTTATATTTTTATAGAAAATAAAGGTTATTTATTTATATTTAAATAATTTAAAATATTAATTTAAAGTTTTAAAATATTAATTTTAAAAGTAATTAATAGGAATCATAATTAAGAATATCTTTTCATTTTGTTTTTAGTGCTAACATCATACGCACTACATACGCATAGTTTAAAAGGCGACAAAAAGTAGTATATTAGTAAATTTAGTAGTATTTAGTAAAAATTGTTTTTTTGGTGTCTTTAGTAAGCCAACTAAAAAAAGTAAAATTTTAAAATTATTTTATAATTTATCGCAGGTTGCTATCACCGAAATTTAACAAAATAAAATATTCGCTAAAGCAATATTCTACTTAAATCACATTTTACATAACGAGATCATCAATTAAAAATAAAGATTTTATGAGTGTATAAAATCAATAAAGTTAACTACGTATTTATTTAAACAACAATTGAATAACAAAAAACTTTAGTTGATGGCCAACATTAACAACGACCATCATCATTACAACAATGATGATGTTGATGATTTTGCCAATAATAATAATGTTGTTTCAATTTATTGATCTTGCTCATAAACTTTAATACTTAAAGCAGCAAACAAGATATTGAGTTTAATTTGTAGCTGTGAAAAAAAATATAAGAGTTTTGCTACAGAAAATTGGCACAGTTATTACCGCAGTGCGGCTCCTGTTATTTCTTCCTGTTTACGTTTTATATTTATAAAGTGGACTCTGCTAGAGTTACTTGTTTTCGCTTCGGAAACGTATTTTATGTTGAATGTTTTTATTGTTATTATTAGGCGGAAGATTTTATTTTATTACGTTCAATTTAAGCATGAATGTAATACATTTACAGCAAAATAATCTTTCGCTGGAAAAGAGAGTTACAATTATGCAAAAAGTTGTCATGACCAAAGATAAATTAATAATCGTTTTAGTTTTTTTGTTTATTTTTCTGAAAATTATAGAGATTGGATTCGCTATTGATAGTAGTGTTGTTATACCTGTTATTGATCTTGAATTTAGCTACTCTTAAAGATGATGATTTTTTGTTTTTTATTTTATTTTATTTTTTTTTGTGTTAAAAAATATTTATTATATTTTGATTACTTTACAATATTTATAGTAAGTTTTTCAATGAACTGGATTTTCTTACAATTTTATTATTTATGTAAACAATGTGGTTCCATTAAACTTGAACTTAACATATGAACTGGATTTTAACACAAATGGAAATTATTTAAAAGAAATTACATGTAAGTTATGTAATTTGTATACAATTTCACAAAAAATACATGAATTATGGGAAAAATCCTTAAATGTAATTTTTTTCTTTAAACTTTAATAAAAGATTTGGGTATTTTAAAACTGCTGCAGTTAAGTAAATTTTTTAATAAATTTTAGAGTTTTTCAAAAATTAGCGTGAGAAAAATTTTTCTTGCAATATTGATTCCAAAAAAGTTTTAAAAAAATTAAAACGGGAAAAATTTTTTGCTTTTGCTATACTAAGAAGAAAATATGCTTCTGCTATACTAAAAATAAAATATATATTTATGTTTATAGGCAACATATTACGTATACGTAGTGTAATCACATAATTTGTATATACTATGTACATTAGACTGCAGCAAAATTTACCAACTTTCGAATTTTAACCGTAACTCCCCCTAGAATCGTTCTTTGGGTTGCAAAAAGAAATTTTTAATTTTTTGATAAATGTTTAAACAGAAAGCAATTTTCAATTAAATTTGAACCATAATTCCTGAAAAATATAGTTTTGCTTCCGCAGGATAATGCAAACACCTTTCTATGCTCGGTTAAAAAATATTTACATTTTTTTAAGACTGACTCTGTTTTCAAACTTTAAAAAAGATTGTTAAACAAATTTCAAAAAACTTCGAAAAAAACCGAAATCCGCAGAATTCAAATCAAAGGTACGGCTAATTCGTACAAGGTTTTGACCTAATTCTTTTTTAATTTTATTTTCTATAGTGTTGTCTATGTCCGTCTGTTTGTCTGTTGAAAGCAAGATAACCTAGGGAGACAAAATTTGGCTCAAATATTGATCTTATATAAGGTTTGTTTGGTATTAAAAATGGGCAAAATCGGTTAATAAACAAAAAAGTTATGGGCTAAATACTAGAAACACAAGGTGACCGTTGTAGCTTCATTTCATACTTTTCTGCTGATATCTCTTAAACAAAAGCATGTACAACAACGAAATTTTATACACATAGTTCGAGGGAAACCAAAAATGGGCGTGTTCCGTCCACTTCCCATATAAGGTCAACGAAATTTTTTACAATAAGAACCACTGTGAACTCGGAAACAAAAAATGGACTTGGTCCGCTAACTTTACCGCCCACCTCCCATATAACGTAAAATTTTAAAAAGTTGATGGTGGGGATGTGGATTCGGCCAAGCCGAATATAACATTCCCGCTTGTTATATCTTATTTGATGTGTGGATTACGATTTTTTAACAGTAAGTTGCAAAACAAAGTATTTAATAGATATATTTTTCTAAAAACGTTAAAAAGGCAAACTTTTTCCATATAAACGCACCCTACAAACTTTAGGTCCGATGCGGCACGGGTAAACGATATCCGGTTTCACTAATATTTTACACAGTACGTTTTTACAACCCAAAGAACGATACTAGGGGTCAAAATTCGAAAGTTGGTCAATTTTGTTGTAGTCTAATGTATATATGTAAGTTGTGTTTATACGCTCCTCTTATTAGCAATTAAAAATATTGCGATATGAAAATTTTGCCGCATAAACGGGGAGTTAATATTTTATTTGCACATAGTAATTCACGAAAATAAATCCTGTTTAGTGAAACTAATTAAAAATAAAGCACACGGCGAACGTTGCAATAACATAAAAATAAATTTTATGTTATTGGAAAAAAATAAATATTATGCCCAAAATATTTTTGTAGGGATTTATGTGCATATACATATCTATGTGTAAAATTTTTACAATAAAATCACAAATAAAATTTTGGTGACTTAAAAATAAAAAATTAAATAGATACCCGAGGTGACCAACTTTGAAGAACCAAATTCTACTACCCTTATCCGCTATGGACCTATGCTCTTCGATCCATCAACTCCGAAATACTTCAGCAATAGCCGCGTAATGTTTCTTTCTGATATCCCTAACTGTTCATAAGTTATTTAACAAAAAAAATCGTCTTGGAACCACTGTGCATCACAAATGGAATGGAATTTTTATTATGTACATTGGAATTAAACGAAAATGTAAGTACATATATTACAAATGTTCTATGACAGAAAAGTTTCACCAAGAAAAACTACAGAAACTAAAACTATAAATTAACTAAATATTGTTTAAGCAATATAAAAACTTTTCTCACAACAAAATCCTTGATATATTATTTCCATTTACATAAGTTTTAATTATATTGTTTTAATCGTTCTTTAATAAAAATATCATTTAATAATTAATTGATTTTTAGCACTTAAAGAAATAATTAATTTAAAATAACGGAAACGGATATAAAGCAAACAAACCAACAAACAATAATGTATTCACAAGATGTACTAATAAAAAATACGAGTTCAAAATACCAAAAACCGATATGTGTGTGTATTGTAGATTTCATTTAAAATATTTCAAGTTCAATATCTGTTGTATTTCTTTATTTTTTAATTTAGATTTAAATTTCTATACAAAATACTCGATTATATCTGTAATTTATTATGTGTTTTCAAATCAAAGTGTGAAGTATAGAAGAAGCGTTAAAAACGTTTAATTGTTGTATGTGTATGTATATAAATATTTAAATTTATGGTTATTAAGGAAATAATTAATAACAATTTTAAAGTGTTTAGGATTGAGATAAAGAAGTATCAATATTAAATTAAATACGTATTAACTTCATATAAAAAAGTTTACTCTTAGGTACTCTTAAATAATTAAATTAATTTTCTTCTTGAGCAGTGATGCTTGACTAAGTGTACACATGTTGAGATTATTCATACAAGAACATGTACTTGGGTGGTAGCAATTTTTTTAATAATAATATCAGGCTTTTGAATTAAAAAAAAAAAAAAATTGTATTGTTTCATATAACTACTAGGGTGATCGACGCGGTTTTCCAACCGGTTTTAAAACCGGTTTTTTCAGTCAATGTGCTGTCGGTTTTTTCAAAATGTTAATTTTTCGAATGTCGAATAGACCGGTTTTTTTAAACACAAAAAACCGGTTTTAAAAATATCATTTTATTTCAGAAAAATGTACTGAATAGTGATATTTGAATCGAAATTTAGGAATAATTTTTTAAATATTCATAAAGACTGATTTCTTATGTTTCAAAAATATAGTTTAAGTCTAAATTGGAATTTATTCAGTAAAATTAAACAAATAAATAATTAATAATTATCCTGTATGAATTTTTTTTAATCTATTGTAATATCTGTAATATTTTTACACCAAATTTAATTTTTTTAATCCAATATTTCCTTTATTTTTTAAAGGTGTTGTGTTAAAAAAGTTTCACCTCCATGGTATCTGTTTATGCTGACTAAAATTCTACAATTTTGAAACATAATTATCTTCTAGTCATCTAGATATATAATTTGCTTAGCATTTTTTCTCTTTCCAGAGCTTTCTGAAGCTCACAAACGACGCACAGTGTGCGATTCAAAAAATTAAATGGAAATAATTATGGAACTTTGGAACGGCTGTTCCGATTTCCATGAAATTTCACATGGTGATAGTGGAGGCAAGTTTAAGTTTTGAACTTGGACCCTATAGACCTACAGGGGGCGAGTCCACAGGGTCCCAAAAGTTGGACACCTCGGGTGTAAAATTTGTTAAAAACGACGTATAAAATTAAAATTTGGCTTAATTATAAAACTTTTCGTCCAACAAATCCTAATGGAGCCATATTTTGAAATTTTTATCAGGGAGCGGATATAAGAGGATTTATGTATCTTTTTCTAAGAATTTTTTCTCTTTCCAGAGCTTTCTAAAGCTCCCAGAAGACGTAGAAAATTAAAATTCGACTTACTTATAGCCCTATTCGTCCTACAACTCCTAACGCAGCCAGATTTTGAAATCTCTATCAGGGAAAATACGTGGATCTATATATATGGATTTATATATATCTTTCTTAAGCATTGTTTCCTCTCCAAAGCTTTCTGAAGCTCCCAGAAGACTTAAGAAACTAAAAATCGGCTTACTTATAAAACTATTCGTTCTACAAATTCTAACATAGCCAGATGTTTCAATCAGGGACCGAAAAGTTTTGGTATTAAGAACTTTTGAGTTGCTATACTTATTGTTTGCTTTCCAAATCCTATCAAAAACAGATTCTGTATTTCAGCCAGGGAGCGCATTTACGACAATTTTTTTATTTTGAAAGGTTTACGAATTTAAAACTTTAATCAATATTATCCCAATAAATTCTAACAGCATCAAATAATTGACTTCGATTAGGGAGAGGAAGGTGTCTAAATGTTGTTCATATTTTTTCTTTTAATTTTCGGATTTGTTTGTGCATATTTTCATTATTATATTATTTTTCCTGACATTGTCAGGCTTTTACGCTAGTATTTAATAAATTTTAAATTGATTATAAGAATTATTGATTTTTTTAAAGAAATGTAGTCTTTTGATATAAATATTAACTTCTGCAAAAAACCGGTTAACCGGTTTTTTCTAAATTTCAAAAAGTGCAACCGGTTTTTTTAAAATACCAACTATTCGAACTATTCGAAAACCGGTTTCTCAAAAAAGCCGAATAATCAATCACCCTAATAACTACCCAAATTATGTATGCTAATAGCCAATTGGAATTTTGAAGTTCCTGCTAAATTTCATACATACTCATGGATATTTATTATAAACTTTATTAAAATCGGCCTTAATAGATTAAAATATTTTTTAAAATTTATATTTGCATTTTTCGTACATACTAAAAATTTGCTTAATTATGTGTAAACATGAATTTATTATAAAAATCATATTAAATTCCTGTTTATTGTATGCAAATTTAACTAATTGCAATATAAAATTAAGACTATATGTTCAATGTACATCATGTAGGTCTAAACAACAGTTTTAGGCAAATGAAGACAATGAACTTTTTTTTAGCTTATTTCTATATACATATTTACATACATACTTTATTTCTATCGCACTTGTAAATAAAATATGTTTAATGAACAATAACAAAAGCAAGAAATATTTAATCTAATATGAATATAGCAAAGATTTATACTAGTCCATATCATAATTTTTGTTGTTGTTTTAAGTTCATTAATCTGCAATAAATTCACATACATACATATGTATATGTATGTACAAAGAAATACGTTGATGGTGGTACAACTATGAATAAATGCATCATTAAATTCTCATGTTGTATATGAATGTACACAAAAAAATTGGAAAAAAATATAAACAAACATCTTTCTCAAACCAAATCAAATTTCATAAAGTTATTGTTGTTTTGCGGAAAATGAAAAATAAAAATATTTAATACTTAAAAACTATGAAATAAAATTTATAGCTTTTGATGTGCAAAAATGAACAAAATACTCATCATATAAAATGTACCATAAATATCCGGGTACAAAATTTTTACTTCAATATGAATTATTTTATTAATTATTATTAATAATTTATTTAACATTACTATTTACTTAGAAAATTAACCAGAAGTAGGTCCAAATCTGATATTTTCAATTTCAATAAATTTGTTTTAATGGAATGCTTTTTGATAATAATGGCATTAAGCCAGGTGTGGATCTAGTTTAAACTCTAAGGAGAGAAATATATTCCCAATTTTATAAATTTATACACAATTTTGCATCAAAATTTAATAAAAATATACAAGTAAAAATAAAATAAAAATAAATTTTAGTAAGATTTTATTTCCTATACACATTTTTAATTCATTCAATCATCTACTTGATTGATTTAATTAATTTATTAATTTTAAATATTTTTCTGGTTTTCATTTTTTTAAGTTTTTAGTAATTGATATAATCATTTTAGTGAGAGGTGCAAATTTATACAAGTTTATAATTGAGTGAATTATTTTCATATATATTTGTTAATTGGTGACTTTTTTCTGTGTACAATTAAAATTTAACTGAAAACCAAATTTAAGCTAAAAAATATTTTTGCTTTTAAAAAACTTAAAATATTTTAAATAATGGTTGACGCACAGTTCCTCATTTTGTTAAAAATCGTTTTTGATGGGTCTGATAGAGGACTTGTCATAGATTAAGAATCTAAAACAAATACTTGAATCGCACGTTGGGGTCAAAAGTGGCGCTTAATTGAATTTTAGAATTTAAAGTTTTGTAATAAAGTTGGGTACCGAATAAAAATAGACAAAATTATGTATCAATATCAATAAAAATCTTTAAGCTAGGTTGTTTTGTTTTCTTATAAGGAACTGTCAAAGTTAAGAATTTTTTACATTTCTGAAAAATAGTAAAAAATTCAATTTTCATAAAAAGACTTTTAAGGTAAAAATTTAAAATGAAACCATCAAATTCAGATGTTTAAGTGTACTTTTCTTCAAATATTTGTAAATTATATTTTGTCCTAATATTTTTGTTATTTTTTTGAAAATTATCCTAAAATACACTAATTTTCAAATTTCATGGAATGCAACTTAAAATGTTACAGGACGTTTGTTCTGAAAATTTTCTGAGTATTAAAGTAAACTATATACTTTAATACTATGAAAAAAAATCGTGCGCATATATAGCCCGATTTGAGAAAATAATTAAAAAAAAAAAACCAGTAGATTTCATACAAAAAACAGCTTAATTGCCAGACATTTTCTTTGCTTTATCAAACATTAAACAGTAGGGCAGAATCGAAATAAATCTGTAACTTCTAATCGGCTGGTTGGATTTGCATTTCATATAGGCGTAGCAGATGACAGTAGCATTTTGAGTTTAGAAGCGGAACTATAGGGGTTAAAAGTAGACAACTACACAGAAAAAATTATGACTATTAATTTTTTAAACAATTCATTATTTGGTTTCAAATAAAATTGTATAAAATAAATTATTTGATCTTAATATTTAGTTTTATTGATTTTATTATTTAAAAAACATTCTAAGAAAACCAAAACTATTTATTTTGTTTTGACATGTGAAAAACAAATAAAAGAAAATTGAAAAATTTCTGAAGCTTGAAAATATAAAATCCATTCTTTAAAGACATAGGTAAGTTGTCTTAAATATCGTTTAGATTTTCAAAATAAATTCATATTTATCCTCTTCTACACAGAGAAAACAGATTAGTAGAGGCAACCGAATTTTTCGCCAATCGAATTCGGTCGGTTGCACGTACTATCTTAAAAATTGATTGCGGGGACCGAATATTTCGTTTACGTATGACAAATTGTTAGAACCTACAAAGGAAATATTGGTCAATATAATCGAAAGTTTCGAACAATATAGTAGGTACAACAGTTTTAAAAAACTTATTCGGTGGGAAGAACTGAACATTTAATTCCAAGAATTTTTTTTAGTGCAAACATATATTTTTTATTGTTTATTATTTTTTACATATAAAATGCATAAAGAGATGTAATGTATTATAAATTACCATATCTTCAAACTCATGACTAGCTTCATCGGTGGGTAAAATTATTAACTGGATTAGAACTTCATTTTTCAAACCAACGAATATTCAAGATGATAGTTTTTGTATCGCATTTTATTTCTCCTAAAATTTTGACGATACTTGTAATTGTATTAATATAAAGAAGACGGGGATAGGAATTACACATGTTTGTCAAGTTTGTTATGTTAAACCTCGGGAAAAAGTGGAAAGAAAATATATATGTAATAAAAAATCTCTAATTGAACCAAAATTGAAACTTTTTCACCAACCTCATAGTAGATTTTGGGCTTGTTTAGACGATGAAATGTTTCTTCGGCAAACTCACTTGTTTAGACCCACTTATTTTAAAGTGGTTTACCATCACTTATCCTAATCTGAAAGGAATTCTTATTTCTCCTTTATCTTATGTAACAAGCAAAAATTTCTAAGGATTTGCTGCAATTGGGAATTCATCTAGAACATTGAAAATTATGCCCCGTCTATTCTTTATTCTGTTGAAAAGAACATGTCAAATTTCAACTTCACAATTTTATGAACAATGACACACTTACCACTATTCAATAATGCCATAGATAAAGTTAGACTGTATTTTTTAATTTAATTAGAAAAAATAAACATTAGTTTTAAGAAATTTTTTAAAATAATTTAAAATAATTTTTATTTTATTTTTCAAAATGTCAAAAAGTAGTTTACTTTTTTTATTGGTTGGGAACGCCGAATTTTGTTTATTTCATTATAAATCATTTTAAATGTTACCAATTGTTAATTATTGTTATAGAATATATTTTTAAAATTACCCCACAAAAAATTTTACGAGTACTCGGAATTGTAATCGATTTTGTATAGCATTCTTTGTGTTGCTTACAATTCTGCTTACATGTAAATAAAAATTTTGTATGGATTTTAATTTTTTTTTTAATTTGTATTTTAACTTACATTCTAGTATACGTAGAAATATGAGAACAGAGTAATAAAATTCAAATTTTCTGTATGTAATATACTTATGTCAAAAATAAATAATTATTTTAAAAAATATAATACGTGTGTTGAAGCTGAGCTGCTGAACAAAAATGAATTTGGTAAGAAGACTTTTAAAATTACAATATGAGGGGATGTAGTAATAGGCAATTACGACGATTAAAGGCGTTTGAAATTAAACGTATGAAGATGACTCCACTCAAGCAAGCTAATCTTTCCAAAAGGCGAGCTTCTACAAAAACTGCGCACGAGCATGGATACTTTCCATCAAATATGGAAAGTAGCTCAAGTGATGTAATGTTAAATTTCGAAGGTAATTGCGTTAGCTTTGCGGAGAAAATAAAGATGTGGTATTTACAATATAGACCTAAGCAAGATGCTTTCAACAGCTTGATGAAAGTTCTGAAGTCTGAAAACATGGATGTTCCTCTTTCTTTGTATACACTTTTTGGTAGAAAAGCAATAAATAATGAAATAAAATATATGGAACCTGGAAAGTATATGCATTTAGGTCTGATTAAACATTTGAGAAGTTTTGAGGGTTTTATAGATGACCAACAAGAATTAATTTGTGATATCGGTATTGATGGTCTGCCTCTTTTTAAGAGTTCGACGACTTCATTGTGGCCCATTTTAGGCCACATAATTAATGTACCCAACTCAAGTGTTTTTCTGATTGGTGTATATCTTGGAAAGCAAAAGCCAAAGAACGTAGATGAATATATGTGTGATTTTGTGGAGGAAGTGAAAGTTTTGGAAAGAGATGGTATATTAATAAATAAAAAAAACTATATTTTAAGCTGAGAGCATTCATTTGCGATACTCCAGCTCGGGCTTTTGTTTGCGGCACTACCGGTCATACTTCATATCATGGATGCTCCAAATGTGATCAAGTGGGAAAACGAGTCGGAAATACCCTTACGTACAATATTTTCCCAGGTTTAGACATAACAGATGATGATTTTAGAAATAAATTATTATATCTTTTAATTAATAATAAATTGCAATTTGATTTAAAAAGAAAAGATAGACAAGAAATATCTAATCGCTTATTAAAACTTCGTGAATATATTCCATCAGAATTCGCTCGTAAACCAAGGAGCTTGGATGAAATAAAATTATGGAAGGCGGTCGAATTTCGTTTTTTTCTATTGTACGCTGGGATTATTGTGCTAAAAGATATACTCACAGAAAACTATTACGTTCATTTTTTGTTCCTTCATTGTGGATATAGAATATTGTTATCAAAAACAAATTACGCTAATAATATACATATAGCTCATGAACTTCTAACTGCCTTTGTTGAAACATTTCCGGATATATAGGGCGAAAAAAATGTTACGTATAATATACATAACCTTTTACATGTAACGAAATGTATAAAAGATATGGGATTTTTGCAGGATTTTTCAGCGATAAATTTGAGAACTTTATGCAAAACATTAAACGCGTAATTCGTAAACCAAACAAAATATTGGAGCAAATCAGTAATAATTTTACACATCAACCTGTTTTAAAGAAAACAACAAACATGCTACTTAAGAAAAATGTTAAAGGAGAAATTCTAGCTGTATACAAAAATAATTTTTGCATTAGAATAACAAATAGAGATCAATATTGTTTTATAAAACAGGGTTTTGCAATTGTATCTAAAAAAATTGAACAAGATATAGACGGAAATATATTTATAGTTGGAAATCGGCTTAGAACGCTGGAAAATTTTTATAATACACCGATTGAGTCTAAACTATTGGGAATATATATGACTAATATGGATGATTTGTTGGAGGAGGAAAGCTTTGAACTGGAAGATGTCATCTATAAATTTGCCCCATTCCCGTATAACAATAAAATTATACTTATACCAATACTTCATAATGTATAGATTAAATTTTCTTCACATTTATAGGGAAACTTTTTGCTAACCATTCTAATAAAACCAATTTTATCAAAAATGTCTAATTCATATACCATGAATACAGAATTTTGTATTGAAGCAATGGAGACCAATAAAATACCAAATCCATTGTGTACCATAAACTCCAGCAGTAAAACTCCAGTTTTTTCAAAACCATTGTCCATCAACGAACGCTTAGTTAAAGTAGAAGGTACTAAAATTTTAAAAAAAATCGTTTTAACTTTTTATTTAAACCAATTTGTTAAATGCATTTTTTGTTATTTTAAAATTATTCCAGAAAATCAGAAAGAAATAAAACATAATATAGATATAGTTTTAGAAAATCAAGCTAAAATGCTAGCTCTAATTTCCCAATACTCAAAGAAAAACTTAGGCGTAGCTCCAATTTTTCCAATAAAAAGTAATGAAGAAATATCAAAAGCCGATGAATTAATAAAGATTGCTCCTGATAACTATGTAAGTATAAATAAATACTTTTCATTATTTATAATTTAATAAAATTATATTTATATAGGTTTCAATAATACGCGATATAATATTCCCAGGAGGTTTGAAATTAAATCTACACCGTATATTTGATCTTGAATTCATTGTAGAGTATAATTTAAATGGAGTTAGCTCAAAAAAGTCTCTTATGGAGTACAAGAACTTACTTAATGCTATTTTTGGTTAATTAAATACAGATATTTATTTGTATTTAATGTCATATAATAAATTTGTATGTAAATAAATGTTCTATTTTAAAATTCGCTTTATTCTAATTTCAGAAGCCAACAAAAAAGATGGGTATACTTTTAAAGAATTTTGTAAAGATATTAGAGATGCCATAAAATTAACAAAAAATCGTTATTATAAAAGACAGTACGATTTGAAAAGAAAGACTACTGATGATGCTGCGATGAAATTTGATAAAGAAAGCCAATAAATTTGTTTACTATTTAATTAAATTTTAATATTTTAAAATATAAATTAATAAATTTGCACTTTATTTAATAATTTTGAAGCTTTTAAAAGAACTGGAATCTTATTTAACTGATTTTTATAGATACTTCTTAATATACTCGTATATATGCTTGAAAGTGGTTATAGATACTTTTCAGTACACTTGTCTATCGGTTAGAAAGTTTCAATAGATACAATTAAACTTACTGTATGTCAATAAGAAAGTAGGAATAGATACTTTATAACGCACAAGTGTGCTAAAAAAGATCTGAAATCTACATACATTATAGCAAACCAAGTATATCGACTTGTGTGTCATTTTAAGGCGGCCATACCCTGTGTAAAGTAAGCTAGGCTGTGTGTATATTTCGAAGTAATTTCGAATACTTGTAAGCTATACATAATCAATACTGTATGTTGGAAATTTTTTGTAGGGTATATTATTTTTCTCATCAAACTAATTTTTATTGCATTCATCAGTATTTATTACTAAAATGTGAATCAATTTGGTTGTGACCGCCGAAACTATTAAATTTCTTTTTACAGTACCCCTACAAAAAATTTCCAACATACAGTATTGATTATGTATAGCTTACAAGTATTCGAAATTACTTCGAAATATACACACAGCCTAGCTTACTTTACACAGGGTATGGCCGCCTTAAAATGACACACAAGTCGATATACTTGGTTTGCTATAATGTATGTAGATTTCAGATCTTTTTTAGCACACTTGTGCGTTATAAAGTATCTATTCCTACTTTCTTATTGACATACAGTAAGTTTAATTGTATCTATTGAAACTTTCTAACCGATAGACAAGTGTACTGAAAAGTATCTATAACCACTTTCAAGCATATATACGAGTATATTAAGAAGTATCTATAAAAATCAGTTAAATAAGATTCCAGTTCTTTTAAAAGCTTCAAAATTATTAAATAAAGTGCAAATTTATTAATTTATATTTTAAAATATTAAAATTTAATTAAATAGTAAACAAATTTATTGGCTTTCTTTATCAAATTTCATCGCAGCATCATCAGTAGTCTTTCTTTTCAAATCGTACTGTCTTTTATAATAACGATTTTTTGTTAATTTTATGGCATCTCTAATATCTTTACAAAATTCTTTAAAAGTATACCCATCTTTTTTGTTGGCTTCTGAAATTAGAATAAAGCGAATTTTAAAATAGAACATTTATTTACATACAAATTTATTATATGACATTAAATACAAATAAATATCTGTATTTAATTAACCAAAAATAGCATTAAGTAAGTTCTTGTACTCCATAAGAGACTTTTTTGAGCTAACTCCATTTAAATTATACTCTACAATGAATTCAAGATCAAATATACGGTGTAGATTTAATTTCAAACCTCCTGGGAATATTATATCGCGTATTATTGAAACCTATATAAATATAATTTTATTAAATTATAAATAATGAAAAGTATTTATTTATACTTACATAGTTATCAGGAGCAATCTTTATTAATTCATCGGCTTTTGATATTTCTTCATTACTTTTTATTGGAAAAATTGGAGCTACGCCTAAGTTTTTCTTTGAGTATTGGGAAATTAGAGCTAGCATTTTAGCTTGATTTTCTAAAACTATATCTATATTATGTTTTATTTCTTTCTGATTTTCTGGAATAATTTTAAAATAACAAAAAATGCATTTAACAAATTGGTTTAAATAAAAAGTTAAAACGATTTTTTTTAAAATTTTAGTACCTTCTACTTTAACTAAGCGTTCGTTGATGGACAATGGTTTTGAAAAAACTGGAGTTTTACTGCTGGAGTTTATGGTACACAATGGATTTGGTATTTTATTGGTCTCCATTGCTTCAATACAAAATTCTGTATTCATGGTATATGAATTAGACATTTTTGATAAAATTGGTTTTATTAGAATGGTTAGCAAAAAGTTTCCCTATAAATGTGAAGAAAATTTAATCTATACATTATGAAGTATTGGTATAAGTATAATTTTATTGTTATACGGGAATGGGGCAAATTTATAGATGACATCTTCCAGTTCAAAGCTTTCCTCCTCCAACAAATCATCCATATTAGTCATATATATTCCCAATAGTTTAGACTCAATCGGTGTATTATAAAAATTTTCCAGCGTTCTAAGCCGATTTCCAACTATAAATATATTTCCGTCTATATCTTGTTCAATTTTTTTAGATACAATTGCAAAACCCTGTTTTATAAAACAATATTGATCTCTATTTGTTATTCTAATGCAAAAATTATTTTTGTATACAGCTAGAATTTCTCCTTTAACATTTTTCTTAAGTAGCATGTTTGTTGTTTTCTTTAAAACAGGTTGATGTGTAAAATTATTACTGATTTGCTCCAATATTTTGTTTGGTTTACGAATTACGCGTTTAATGTTTTGCATAAAGTTCTCAAATTTATCGCTGAAAAATCCTGCAAAAATCCCATATCTTTTATACATTTCGTTACATGTAAAAGGTTATGTATATTATACGTAACATTTTTTTCGCCCTATATATCCGGAAATGTTTCAACAAAGGCAGTTAGAAGTTCATGAGCTATATGTATATTATTAGCGTAATTTGTTTTTGATAACAATATTCTATATCCACAATGAAGGAACAAAAAATGAACGTAATAGTTTTCTGTGAGTATATCTTTTAGCACAATAATCCCAGCGTACAATAGAAAAAAACGAAATTCGACCGCCTTCCATAATTTTATTTCATCCAAGCTCCTTGGTTTACGAGCGAATTCTGATGGAATATATTCACGAAGTTTTAATAAGCGATTAGATATTTCTTGTCTATCTTTTCTTTTTAAATCAAATTGCAATTTATTATTAATTAAAAGATATAATAATTTATTTCTAAAATCATCATCTGTTATGTCTAAACCTGGGAAAATATTGTACGTAAGGGTATTTCCGACTCGTTTTCCCACTTGATCACATTTGGAGCATCCATGATATGAAGTATGACCGGTAGTGCCGCAAACAAAAGCCCGAGCTGGAGTATCGCAAATGAATGCTCTCAGCTTAAAATATAGTTTTTTTTATTTATTAATATACCATCTCTTTCCAAAACTTTCACTTCCTCCACAAAATCACACATATATTCATCTACGTTCTTTGGCTTTTGCTTTCCAAGATATACACCAATCAGAAAAACACTTGAGTTGGGTACATTAATTATGTGGCCTAAAATGGGCCACAATGAAGTCGTCGAACTCTTAAAAAGAGGCAGACCATCAATACCGATATCACAAATTAATTCTTGTTGGTCATCTATAAAACCCTCAAAACTTCTCAAATGTTTAATCAGACCTAAATGCATATACTTTCCAGGTTCCATATATTTTATTTCATTATTTATTGCTTTTCTACCAAAAAGTGTATACAAAGAAAGAGGAACATCCATGTTTTCAGACTTCAGAACTTTCATCAAGCTGTTGAAAGCATCTTGCTTAGGTCTATATTGTAAATACCACATCTTTATTTTCTCCGCAAAGCTAACGCAATTACCTTCGAAATTTAACATTACATCACTTGAGCTACTTTCCATATTTGATGGAAAGTATCCATGCTCGTGCGCAGTTTTTGTAGAAGCTCGCCTTTTGGAAAGATTAGCTTGCTTGAGTGGAGTCATCTTCATACGTTTAATTTCAAACGCCTTTAATCGTCGTAATTGCCTATTACTACATCCCCTCATATTGTAATTTTAAAAGTCTTCTTACCAAATTCATTTTTGTTCAGCAGCTCAGCTTCAACACACGTATTATATTTTTTAAAATAATTATTTATTTTTGACATAAGTATATTACATACAGAAAATTTGAATTTTATTACTCTGTTCTCATATTTCTACGTATACTAGAATGTAAGTTAAAATACAAATTAAAAAAAAAATTAAAATCCATACAAAATTTTTATTTACATGTAAGCAGAATTGTAAGCAACACAAAGAATGCTATACAAAATCGATTACAATTCCGAGTACTCGTAAAATTTTTTGTGGGGACATGCATTAATTGTGCTAATTGATAAATTAATAGTTGGAATTCTAATTTAATTACAATTTTAATTTCACTACAATAAATATCAATTTACTATTGTTTTTATAAATTTTAAATAGTTACAATAAAATTTTGATGTACTGTATTAAATTTTTATAATTGGGACCATTTTCTAACCAATCTTTTTTCTGTGTGTAGATTATTTAAAAACTTATGAAATGGCATTATGTTCATCCGTAAATATGTGGCAAGATTTAAAAAAAAGGTAAGTAATAATATGGTTTTATTTCCTACAAAACAATCATGATATTATGGATATATTTAACAATGTCCCTACGGTTAACACTTTGTAAGGCTGGAGCTATATAAGAAATCCTCCTTGGAAGGAAAATGGGATACTTTAAGTTTTTCGTCACATAAAAATTTTTTTATAGACATGACTTATATTACCCCTTCAATATAGCGATCACACTAGCATAATTTGTAAACAGTTTTTCCTATTTACATAAGTATAGATAAAACACTATAAGATACTCACTAAAATTACTTTAAAGTTTTAATTCCTCCAATTGTTTTACTATAAATGGACTTTGGAGCTCATAAATATCTCAAATTGATAATGTTATGGTATATAGATAGATTTGTCCATTGTTATGCAAATGAGTATTCCAGTTTAGGCTTAGAATGTGTGTGCTACGATCCCACCTCATAAGTGTAATTATGTGCAATCATTATTGGTCTCTACCGGCCATCATATACTAATTACATGTTTTCATTATTACTTGTTCAGTTGCAGTTTAATCTGGTCTCTTATCATGATATGTGCTAGATAGTTCTAAGGTCTATTCATAGAGGAAACGCAGGAACGGAATTAATTACGTTAAAAAAATGGTAAGTAATATTAAATTATTTCTTCAATAACGATTTAATAACGATTCTTCTTTATTTAGGGTCAATTTTGGTCATTCAGTTCATATGGAAACGGGCAAAAATCATTTATTTATTACAATACATAAGTATTTAACATATGTCTATTTTTACATTAATTGTACAATTATAGTTAAATATAAAAAATATATTAATTGAGAATAATATAAATATTTTTTTTTATTTTTTTATATAAAATAATTCTTATTAAATAATTTATTAAATCAAGAATTAAAATTGTTTGAAAATCCAACTGAATATTAATTTTATTATTTCATTTAAAAAAATTATTAAAAAAAGTTATTCAAAAAATTTTCAAACATTCAAATTTATAAATATTAAAAATATTTTAATAAGAAAAAAATGTTTTTTTTTCTATAATAATGTTTGATTTTACAAATTCAGTGATAGGTCCGATTTTATTTAAAAAAATATTTGATTTTATACATTTAATAATAGAATACGAAATCTAATTTTTCTGTGTAGTGTCATGGAAAAGGTTTAACAACTTGCAAATTTGTGTTCCTTACACGATTTCCAAGATTTTTATATCACCTTAAAGTCCTTGATAAATCCTTTAGAAAACATGCTTGCATGTACTACTTATCTTATATATTTTTCGTGTTATATACATTTGAATTTTCAAAAATCTAAATTTTACAAGATCTTGGTTAAGATTTTTCCATATATAGCCAAATATTTTCAACCGATTTTATTTTATTTTATGTAGTTATCTTTATTGAGTCAAAAGTTGCAAAAATTAACAAACAGACGGACAGATGGACGTACATTAGAATTCTTTCAAAAATATCTTAAAATTCGAAAGATATTTTTTTCCACTTCTCGATTAATATGAAAACCAAACGAAAGTATAAAAATTTTGATATCACCTTCCCCCGAATTAAGTGTCATTTTCGACACATTTAACCCAAATGTATAGACGGACGGACATAGCCATGCTGCCAAAAAATATTTTAAAATTCTAAAAATGCATTTGTTTACTAACTAATAAATAAAAAAAGTAGAAAGTGATCATACAAATTTGGATATCACCTTTTCCTGAATTAAGCGTCATTTTCGTCCTATTTATCCCAAATATATAGACGAAAGGACGGACATTACCATTCAGACAAAAAACATCTTATAATTCTAAAAATACATTTTTTACTTACTAATAAATAAAAAAGTTAAACGCGATCATTAAAGTGTTGATACCACCCTTCTCTGAATTATGCATAATTTTTAACCTATTTAGCTCTAATGTATAGACGGACGGACAGACATTTCCGTTCTGCTAAAAAAAATCTTAAATTCTAAAATTCTAAAGCTGAATTTTTTAAACTAATAATCAATAAAAAAATAAAAAGTGATTATTAAAATATTGATATCACCTTTCCCTGAATTAAGCACCATTTTCGACACCTTTTACCCAAATGTGAATCGGTTTAATATTTTTGAAATTATAATTTTTGGACACGGATTGTATCCATATAATTATCAATCATTATTTGTTTGATGTCATTTAAAAAATTGCTTGTTTAAGAGAACTTTACATTTGGTGTTTTATTTTTTAAGCGGCCGCAGGTTTTAAAAGACAATATATATAGTTCATTTTTCCAAATTCAATGCAACCTTGAAGTACTTTTTGGGATATTTATTAAAAAGTGCTTCATGATATTTTTCATTAAAATTTTAAAAATTTGTGGAAGACAAATATTTAACCTTTAAAATGAACCCTAATACGAGGGGTGACTTTTAAATTTTGCGAAAAACGTACAAAACGATAACATTTCTTTTTGAAAAGGACATTATTGTTTCCTAGAGTAGTATTCATGACAGTCAATACCTTTTCTGATACGTTTGAACCAAAAACATGTATTTTTGTTGCAATAACGATTTTCCAAGAGTCGAAATAAGTTACCCATGCAATTTATTTTGATACTGGGTAATGTAATGAAATAATTGGATAATAAAGCAGAGTTGCATCGCGGAAAATTCTACAATTCGATGTTTGTAGTGATAATATTGGTGTTTTTTTTTCAAACACTGTGTACAATCTAGTATTATCGTAGTGGAGAATGATCTTGGTTTGGCAGATAATTTTCCTTACTTCTTGAAAGACTTTTGACAATCAATTGATCGCATAATATTCGCAACTAATAGTACTTTTATATTCCAAACGTACACTACCAAAGTTTCCTGACTTGATTTTTAATGCTTCTTCTGAGTTGAACTTTTATAGGGTTGGTCAAAATTTGAAGGAGTAATACTGTTGACTGATATTTTCATTCGGAATCTTTCACTAAGATACAAATTTGGTCATTTATGACAATCTCATAATAGAACATAGAACCAATTTTGTCTTCCTTTTCTTGCAAAAAGCAACACACATCTTTTTTAAACAATTTTAAACTTATATGGGGTAAAAAGAGAAAAACTGTTCTGGACGCCCAAATATTTATGAAATATTAAATAATTTTTAGTAGAATTAATGCCTAGGAATTTTTTCGATCACACTACATCTCATATGTTGGTGTTGCATAATCTATGCATCCACAGTATCAGTGTTTTTTAACAAAACAACAGTTTTTAGAAGACCTTAACAAATTTTAGTCTTGAACCAAGAGTATCCATGAATGAACTCCGCATACCAGCGATATAAGATAGCCTTTTTTGAAGCTTATTTTCTAAAAGTTAAATGTAGTTTAAAAATATATCGGTTTTTAATTAATCCACATTGAAAGTTATACAAAATTATTGCAGAAACATATGTAGTTTATTGTAAAATTAAAGTTTTTGTCGAAGGCAATTTTTTAAGTAACATTAGGATAGACTTGAAACTAAAACTAAAATAAATTTTATCCGTTCAATTTCGTAATTGATTCATTAGCAGATCTGTACATAAAAAATCGTTTAAATATTAACTTTAATATTTATTTAGTAAGCAGGTGTGTATATGTATGTTGCAAATAATTATTGAAATCATCTTGTATGTACGTACAATCTTTCTTTGTTTTTGTTGCATTGTTCAAAAATTGTGCATCATCTAAAAATAGTTGTTGTGGTTTCTGTTGTTATTTTTAGATTCACGTGTGAAAATGTAATAAAAATACATAAATTGTTCCCTGATTTTTTTCATTCATATTCTCTTATGTACAATATATCTTATTTGATTTTTAAAACATATTTTCCAACATAAAGTTTCACTTTTTTCTCAAGCTATCATCAAGACCTTCATGTTGGTGCTAGTGAATGAATGCAATTTTTAATGTTGCTGCTGCTTCTGTTGCTAATTTCGATGTTGTATAAAATAGTTTTCATTTTTTTTAGCATGTTCTTGAAATTCATTCAGTTTTATAAACTCAAGTCCATAAATGAATGATGAAACAAAAAAATTTCTTTTTATTAAAAGAAAATATGATGCAGAAAAAAAAAAAATTTCAATAAAACTATGTATATCTATTTCATTTTATTTTTAACAATTGTTATTATTTTTAGTTTTTTTTTTCTTTTTTCACGCTTTGTTAAACTTTAGTTAAATGGTTTTAATTTTATGAATTAAAAATCTACTTAGAGTGCAATTACTAGTTTTTGTTTTTTATGATTTATTTAACAAATTTAAAATCATGTCGTTTTACTTCAACTGTCCATTAAAGGTAAACGTTGGCTTCATTTTTTTTTAATTTTAAATTGTCGTGTGAATTTTAATTTAGTTTCGTGTTTTTTAACCATAAAGAAACAACAAGTTCGTTACACTTTGTTGTTAACTATTATTAATAAAGATCAATTGTAAAATTCAGCCCTTTTCTAGGCAAAAAAATTATTTTTTGTAGATAATTTAAAAAAAATAAATATTTTTTAATCATTTTGGACCTGAGGAATGCCTTAAAAAAAATTTTTAACTGTGCAAAATTATTTTCTAAGCGGTTATCTGAAATTGATATTATGCAATAGCAATCAACAAATTGGAATACTGCAAACGCTTCCTATCAATTTAATCCTAATTGAATAAATTATTACATAATTCCAAATTTCATCAAGTTACACTTAAAATTCTGACCTGTAGAATAACTACTGCTACTACGGTAGATTGATTATTTTTCAACGTTACAAATATAATAACGCATAGATTCGAATCTATCTATGTTGGTGTAGTGTATAAATATATTTCTTACGTCATAAATAGTTATGAACAAAAAAATTTAAATAAACAATCAATACAAAATATTAAAAAGGTAAACATAGAAATTCTTATGATTTCCCAAAATACAAACAAAAATTTATTAAAAAAACACATGCATAAAAATATGGGTTTTTTTTTAAATTAATAAAAAATGTCTTTCCCTTGTTTTATCAATCAAAATTAATGCCTAAAATTAATAATTTTATTTCAATCATTAAACAATGATTATGAGGTGCGTCAAAATTATTATGAAAATGTGAAAAAAAAAAATACCATAAGAAAATGTAATATGTAATTTCGTAAATTTGCCAAAATGGAATAAATTTACAAAACTTAGTTTTAGTTTTTAACAACATACTTTTGTTTTTATTATTTATTTACAAATGATTTAGATATGCCAGCCCTCAAACACACACTTGCCGCTCACTCACTTTAATGAAAACTATTAACAAGTTTTTTATAAATCATAAATTCAAATAGTATTATGAGCAAAAAAAAAAAAAAAAATATAATAATAAAAAAATTACGAAAATAAATAAAAAAAATCAAAGAAATAACCATAAAAAATCCAAAACATAGTTTGGGACTGGACTGGACGTCTGCGATCAAATACACAATGAATGATAGAAATAGAAAAACAAAATAAATAAAAAGCACGTATCTACTGGCTGGTGCTCAACCCCCACTTTTCATTAATTGTGATGGAGGAATACAAAATTTTAAATAAACAAATAACTATAATATTTGTTAAATAAATTAGTAAAATATTTACTACTACTTATCCAAACATTAAAATGCTTTAGCGTTTGAAGCTTAAGAAACTATTAAAGTGAAATAAAATAAATCTAAAGAACCAAAAACAAGTGTTACAATTTCAGAAAGAAACCCTATTAAACACAGAATGAGTATGGTCTATTAAACAATTTATCGAGGATAAAAACTATGTCAACTACTTATTTAATTGTCTTAATTATTCAAGTGATCAAAATTTAAATTTTCTAATATTTTTTACTAAGAATAAAACAAATTATAGGCTTTAAATTATTTTTCTTATTATATAAATTTATAAATTAATCAAATATTAATAAATATGAGTGATAATTTATAATTGAATATAAATTTATTTTAATTTCAATTAATAAAATAATTGAATATACAGTTTTTTTAATTTCAATTAATAAAATAACTGAATAAAATACATATTAATTAATAGCAATTGAAATTGGATTTTTAATTTATTAGAATATTTCGAGTTTAATTAATAATTTATTTAATTATAAAAATATTTCAAATCATTTTAACAAATAATTTAATTGAAGTTTTAATTAATTTAATTAAAATTGTACAAATCTAAATAAAAAATAACATAGGGAAACACTGATTCTATGGCACGATATTTTTGTTTTGTTCTGGCAATGCAATGTATATTTTCTCTCAATTTTCTATTAGTGATAAATAAAATATTGAAAATTTATTCGTAACTTAAAAAAACATTTTAGTTTTTCTTTTATTTCATGGCTTTTTTTTTAAAAATATATAAATTTTTATTAGAAAACGTGTCCAATTGCTTTAACAATTTAATAGCTTATGGAGGCAAAAGGATAAATGGCCTTTTTGGTATATTCATTTGCAAAATATTTTAAATATTCGAATAATTAGTTTGTTTTGGTTTTATGTACCAATTTCCTATTTTGTTTTTAATTAATTTTTTCCATATTTTTCGAATTATTTAAAAAAAACCTTCCAAGTCTATCTACTGACCACCGGATGTAATTATAATGAAAGGAAATGGAATTCTGGAATTCTGAAATTTAATATATAAAGCGTTATGTCTTTAAAAAAACGGGAATTTTACACATGTTTAAATAAAATGCGCCAATTTAAATCAACGACCTACATATTTTGAAGTACAGTATTTTTAAAAAAGGAACATATATAAATTATTCAAAATGATTATGAATAAGGCTGTAACTTTATATTGGAATTAAATTATATTATTTATTAATATAATTAATTTTTTAATTGGTTTACAATCTTTTTTAAATACGAGTAAATTGACAGCTTTTAATAAAATATAAAGAAAAATTCAAATTTTATCTATAAAAATATAGAAATAAAATAAATTTAAGTCAATATCCAACAATTTTCAGCTCATTATATCTATTTAAGAAAAAACAGTAATAATAAAATCAATTATTCTAGTATTAATATTATCATTTTGATGAATAGAGCAAAATCAAACAAATATTAATTAATATAAGCAATTTCGTAATTGAAGTCCATTTTTACTTTTTTCTGTGTACGTAATTGCTTCATACAAATTTATTATACTTAGCCTCAGGCTATATCTAATATTATGTGACATAATTTTGATTGAATATATTTTATAATTAATCTTAACCTATAATTACTAAAAACACCACAATAGCATCAATAAATGTACCTAAAATAATATAAAAAAAAGGCAATTAATTTACTTGTTTTTTATAATTTAATTAACTATTCGCCTAAATCTGTACAAAAAATCTATTAAATATTAGTTAGTAATTTTTTACCTTTTAACGTTTTTGTTTGATGTTTTTTATCTTTATTATTTTTTGTTAACTTCATTAATATGTATTTTGTTGACCTAGCCAATAAAGACTATTGACCAATTTACTAAAACTGTTTTTAATTCACCCCAAAGATATTAAAACAAAAACTCTAAAATATAAACAAAAGATTTTTTTAAACTCAATTTTTTTCGTTGATGATGCTGTTAAAATGTTTGATTAGACATTAGCTATGTATATTCAACAGACAGATAGACGCATCATAATATGTAAATACATTGCGATCTATCTGTCTGGTTGCCGACATGTAATCATATTTTTTGTAAGATGAATATAAGGAAAAATAAAATTAAAAACTTACAAATAAAAACAAAAATAAAAAGAAAAAAAAAAAAAAAACAAAAAAGGTAGCTATATTCGACTAGACCGAATCATATGTACCCTTCTCCATTTTGATAATCTATAATGTTTAGATTATTCTCACTGGACATGCCTTATGTTAGTTAACACTGGACATGCCTTATGTTACTTTCGAACCTATAAATATTTTGTTTTCATACCAGAACATAATCTGAGTGACTCTGAAACCAATTAATTAATCACTTTGTAAATTTATAAATAACACTGATCAACAAAAGAAAAAGAAAAAATAAAAATAACAATTCGACCTTAAAAAAAAGTCGCGGACGGAATATAACCTGCTTATACGAATCATCTTTTGTTCCCATCAGCTCGGAAATTCTTTTATGAGCATGTTTAATATCTCCCCTTAATAAGGTGAATACATGAGTATAATTTACCATAACTCGAGAACAGATTGTTCGATTTAGACAATTGAAATACCAAAATTATCGTCAAGTGATCTTAACATTATTTTTTATCCGATCAATAATAAGCCATTTATTAGCACAAAACCCTATGTAAAGATGTTGTGAACCTCCCAAAAATCCTGGGGGTCACCTTTGACAGCCTCTTTACCTCCTCAGCTCATGCTACTGCAATCTCGCACAAATTGCGAAGTAGAAACAAGGTCCTCAAAGCGCTAGCCGGCAGCACTTCGGGTATGGACAAAGAAACCTTGTTAGCTACATACAAAACGATTGGTTGGTCAGTAGTCAATTATGCTGCTCCAGTGTGGTCTCCTTCGTTGAGTGATACCCAGTTTAGAAATTTGCAAAACTGTCAAAATGCAGCCTTAAGGACTGTCACAGGCTGCCTACAGATCACCTCCCCACACAACCTACATAAGGAGACGAAGGTACTACCGGTCAAGAAACATAACGTAATGTTAACCAAACAGTTCCTCCTGGGATGTCATCGGAGGGGACACTCAAACTTCAACATCACACAGTTGGATTCCCCCCCGAGGCATGTCAGGCATGACCTTCGTAAGTACGAGGAGAGCATACTAAGATATGTTCGGGATCCCTTGGACCGCAATTCGTACTTGCCAGCTTTGAACGACATTCAGAGAGACGCCATCGATTCCGCGGTTGCAGGTTACCGCGGAATCTGTCGCGGAAAACAAGAGTAGTTCTGGCTCAACTGAGGTCGGGATGGAGCCACAGGCTCAATGCTTACTGGTCCCGCATAGACCGTGCCGTCCCCAACTTATGCCCAGCATGTGGTGAGGGCCCACATGATACCCACCACATTTTCAACTGTCCTGCGAACCCTACTTCTCTTTGTCCAACGGGTTTATGGACACAACCAGTGGAAGTAGCACAATTCCTAGGACTTGACCTCGATGCAGACCCCCTGACTGAAAATTGTTAAGATGTTCTAGCTGTTACAACAACAACAAAACCCCTATTCCGGTAGGACCCTTGTAAGGAATCTAGGTGAAATAACGGACCGATAATAACGAATTTCATAGGCCTTAATTGCGGCCAGTATTTCGTTCACAAGATTTACATGGAAGCCAGCCAGTTAGACGGATGGATGTTAAATCGAGTCAGAAGTTGATTCAGAATTGAATGATATACTTTAATTTGTATCTTTCTATTACAAACAATACCACAACCACGTATGGTGGTGTAGCTAATTTTTTGTCTGTAAAAATTGAAATATTTATACAAATTTATTTTAAAACCGGAAAAAGGTAATGAGTTTTAAAATGAATGATTTAAGAAACATTAAATTCATTAAAATCAGTGATGTCAAATCCGATTGCTGTCCGTTTCGACATGGAATCGGCCATATGCTTTTTTAAAGAATACTGGAGTTCCGATTTCATCATCTTTTTATTTCAGATAATTAGAAACTAGATGCAAATCAGACAACTAGGTCCAAAAATATGTATATAGTGGGTGATCCTTCAAAGTTGGCCATCTCGGGTATGTATTATTTTTTTTATTTTTTTATTTTTTTTTTTAAATAAAAATTTATTTATGATATGACAGAAAAGAAAATTATGTATAGATAGTCCTTGTAAATCTCTACAAAAAAATATGCTTACATGTGTAGTATATATTTCTTAGTTTAAGAGATATCAGGTCGAAATAAATATTTACCCCATTTTTAACCTTGTTTTTTATAGTTTTCCTTTTTTAACTTGGCGGGCTTAATATTGCCCCTAAAATCTTTTAAAATATTCGCCAGATTTCTTACAAAATTCTAAATAATATTGCTGCAAAATAATATAAATATATAAATCCGTTAAAAAATTATATAAATCTGTTGTTGGAATTTAAAAAAAAATTTCACATTTTTTTATTTTTTTTCCAAAAAGGCGGAAATATTTATTCACTGATAAAATTAGTTTTTTTTTCTGGGCTTTATCATGTTTTCAACGTTTTCAAAAGAAATCTTTATGCAAATGCGTGTAAAGTAAATCCGGAGGAGCTTTGGGCAAAAGTCTGCCTACAAGGCCTATCCACACTTTGCCAATTTTGATAATTTTGTTTAATTATTTTTGTAAGATCTCAAATCGACTTAAAATTATTGCAATTATATATCTCCATATGTAAGGTAAAAACCCAAAAAGTATTTTCCGATGGACGCCCCTTATAACGACAGGGTGATCATTTCAATAAAAAAAGTAAATTTGTTAAACATATTTAAAACGGATAAGCGTTTGGGGTGTTTTTATCTAAAAAGTGGAATTTTTTAAAATTCTCTGATTATAACAAAAGTTTTTACATATTATGCTGAAATTTCAATAAAATATCTCTATTCGTTTAAATTTTATTAAAGTTTAAATATTAACTTATTAAAAAAAAATAATTTTAAGTCCTTCGAGAAATTCTGCGATCAAATTACATTCCACTAACTTTTTTTTCATAAATTATCAATTTCCATATTCTAACATTTTCTGAGATACCAAATACTTGTATAAACATTTTGTAATTTTGCTTAAAACTTAATAGAAACTTGGCCTTTGTACGGCAAATCATAAATGATTTTTTGTCGATTTTTCCAAAAATTTACATACCTGAGATGGCCAACTTTGGAAGAACCCATACTCCTCCAAATCAAACACCTCAACTCTGACCATGTGAAATTTTATTGAGATATTTTCAACGGTTCAATAGAATTATTAAAAAAAAAAAAACCTTTTGGAAGCACTGTGTTTTTGAGTATTAGCTATGATTCAAATAAAATTAATTTAAATATTCGCAAAAATTTTAAAGGTTATACCCTTAATGTAAATTAGAGTGTCCCGTAGACAAAAATATCAAACGATGCGTAAAAATTAGCTTAATATGGGAAAAATAGTAAAAAAAATTCAAAATTGATCTTCAGTTCCCTATTAGCGATTGAAAGTCATGGTTCAAGAACATTTCATTCAAAAAATAGTATTGAGTTTTGCCTTTAAAAGAGTATCAAAAAATTCGTAATTTTAAGCCAATTATAATTTTTTTTTTTTAATTTTCGCAAAAATGTTGGTCCATAAACCGTCATTTTAGTACATCATGCAAAAACAAATTTTCAATATTTTTCTTATAAAATGGATAAAAATTTTATAATTTTGTTCCCTTTAAGGCTAAAATATTAAACATTTGCATTGTAGTAAATTTTCCATAGTTGAAGATGATATTTCTTTTTTGTCATTCATGCGAATTGACTTAAAATTTATAGAAAAAAAAAACTTAAATTAACATTTTGATTTCATTGGAATATTTTAAAGCTGATGTTAAGAGGTTCGTCGGCATGTCTGTCCATCAGTCTGTGTGTTGAAATTTATATTAGAAATTGCAAAAAATAGTTTTACGCACAAAATTCCAATATATTTTATGCATAAATTATATATATTTTAAGCTTTAATCGATTAAAACTGAATTAATTTAAAATTTCAATATACTTATTTGCGAAGGCTTTTTAGTAATTAGTTAGATTGTTGAAATTCTGCTTATTTAAATTAAAAGGTGTTGAATTAAAAAAAATGTGCAAATTTTTTTTTTTTTAGGTCATTTCGTAGTATATAGTGTTAAAAAGTATTCTTTTTTTATTTAATGGACGGGTAAAAGAAACCAAAGGGGGTGTTGCTTTTTTAAATATAAAAGAAATCTCTATTGAAATAACAAATAATATTTTTCTTTTTTGTTTGATTCAAATGCCGGATGCCACTTAAGCGTTTTTTGGAAATTTTTAAAACTTTTCAAAATCATCTTACAAGACATTGACATAGTAGTTTTTGCAATTTAAACTCACTTATAGTAAGTTTATGGATACGAATGAGTTTCTATCAATTAAATTAATTTTCGGCCCTATTGTTATTTTAATTTTTGTTTTAAGTAGATACTTTGTTGTTTTATGTACTATTGTCTGTTTTATGTTTTTGTTTTTTTTATTAATTTATTTAAATTAATTGTTGTAATTAACTTGTTAAATGTGCAACAGAAATAAAATGTTATTGCAAAAGTAGTAAAAAAAAATATATATTTAAATTTAAACATTTCTTTAATGTATTGTCCGGAAATCACCTGAAAAATTGGCTTAATTTTTCCCTTATATGAAAAAGTACTTCATGTCTAGTACATTGTCCCGAGAAAATATTATTTTTAGATTCAGATGTAGGAATACCACTCAAATACAGCTATTGCTAAGGAGAATTAGGAAAAATAAAATTATGTTCTCCAATTCCTTAACAAAGATTAACAAATCATGAGTCTCATAAATTGGAACCAAAAAGATATTCAATTATTTTTCTCGAAATGGGTGCCAAAAAATTCGAAATTTTGATTTTTAAATTTTTTAAACTCATAAAAGGAATAAAAGTATGAAGTGACCTTGCAGTTTAAGCAGATCTACAGGATGTTAATATTTATTTTTCTTTTTCTATATATTGAACAATTTTGTTAAACTATGACCCAAAGTACTTTAATTATGCTAATTATATATACAAACAATTAGTATGAAATCAGTACCTTATGAAATCTTAAAAAAAGTGTTAATTGTTTAAATATGTTTCATGTTTTTTAGCAAAAGCTAAAATTTATTAGCTAATTATAATCGTTAGGAATTTATTGTTTTAAGTCAAACAGCATGTTGTGGGTGTAGGTTTCAGTTTCATTCAAAAGAACATTGAAAACAAAATTCCCAAAATTAAAAAAAATCACTATCATTTTGCTAAATTTTTATGTTAATGTGGATTTTTATATTGGTGTATGTCCATGTACATACATTGGTATAAGTGAATAAAAAATATTAAAAGTTTTATTCTAATGAGGTTGACAGTAGATATGTTATTGTATTCAAGGTGTCACGTATAATATTTTTTTTTTCGATTTTGAAAACAATGTCTAAAAATGTCAGCAGTCTAAATGAAACTGTATTTCGACAACTTGTGGCCTATTAAACGTGTTAAAATTTATGCTAGAATTCTTTTTGTTTCTTTTTATATCTAAAATTAACAAAAATACATTTAAACAATGGAAAATCAAAATATATATGTATATTTTTATAAAATTGGCATAAATATTTTAATTATCTCAATGTTTATTAAGATAAATATGGCAAAACAACTGTTATAATCAAAATTTAAATTTTTGAATGACTTGTATGTATTTACAACTTGATTTCGATTAAAATGTGTAAATATATATGTATGTATGTACGTTAATTGTTTGTACACTTTTGAAAAAGTTGTAGGAAAAATATAAACAAAAGTAACCTTGTTTAAATTTATTTAAGTAGTTTAAAGACAAGAGCCACTTAATAATAAAAGCTTTATAATTTATTTTCAACTAATTGCTGTCAAAAGAAATATTATAAAAAAAAAAAACTAAATTTTTATAAACGTTTCTTTTTTCCCAATCAAAATTATTCTGAAGTTTTGGGTTAAATGGTCTTATATAAACATTTTTGTAATGTTTATTTGGGTAATTACAAGTATTTATTTACCATTAGCCCTCTTATAATATTTAAATCTCTGTCTACTGTTACATATTTTCAAAAGTTGGTCAATTTAGTAAAGGCTATTTATTCAACAGTTTTCAAAATTTCTTAAGTTTCATACATATACATATGTATATAAGTGAAAATCGCTGAAATATGTTAATATGTCAAAAATTGAAAATTGTTAAAATTATTATAATTATTATTTTTTTTTTCTGTTCTTTTGGGGCGAAAGTAAAATGATCCCAATAACCCAATAGGGTCAAGTACAGACATTCCTGAAATTTTTGTATTGAATTCATGATTTAGTCTATATGTTTTAAAATTCTAAAACATGAATCTGTAAACGAAATGCAGTTTCGGAAACTTTTTTTCAGCGCACATAGGGAATAGTGTTTTCAACTGGAACAAAAAGTCGATTTTTTGACTTTTTTCAAAAAAAGTTTTGATTTTTTAATCGAAATGGGTAGCAAAAAATTCGTATTTTTTTTGCTAGTTATGGAAAAAATATTTAAAAAATTTTTCCCATGGGATTTTGTTTCGCTAGAAGATTTTTTAAGGCATTTTGATGAAAAATTTGGAAAATTATACATTATCAAGAGTACTTACTACAATACAAATAATTAAATAATATTTTAGCCATAAGGGGAACAAAATTATAAAATTCTTATCTATTTTTTAAGAAAAATATTGATTTTTTTTTTTTTTGCTTGATGTACTAAAATGACGGTTTATGGACCAAAATATTTGCGAACATTTTTTAAAATATTTTTTTTATAATTGGCTAAAAGTTACGAATTTTTTGACACCCATTTCAAGACAAAACTCGATACTATTTTTTGGATGAAATCTTTTAGATCCGAGACTTTCAATCGCTGGTAGGGAACTGAAAATCAATTTTTAGTACATCATGCAAAAAAAAAAAAAAAGAAAAATTTACGCATCGTTTGAGGGTCTTCCTACAAAATTTTTGTCTACGGAACAAGAATGTATATACAATACAATTACTCAAAATCGAAGTATTTTAACAAATTAAATTTAAATTTTACATAGAAAACCCTAAAATCCAATTTAAATTACGAATAATTCGCACTCAATTATTTTATGAATTATAATTCAAACTATGAAAAAATGTATATTAAATTATTGAAACTTATTTTTATTCATGTTTGATAAATTGATAAAATAAGAAAAATAATTGAATGACGATAAACTGGAATAGATTATTGTTTGATTTAGTATACTCTAAATGCAATATTGAATGAAATTGGTGTAGTTGAATAACCACAAAATAAATTTAAAATTCTATTTTTGTTAAAGTCAACTTTATTTTAAAATAGTAGTTTTGATTTTTCGTACCATAAGAAATATAAAAGCTTTTTAAAACTCAAACATTGAAACATTTTAAAATATGTTTCAATGAATTAAAATAACAACAAAAATAAATTTAAAAAAGTTATAAAAACAAAATATACATGAACTTTCAATACAATTAAAACCAAAAAGCTTATATTAAAATTTAAAATTAAATTTAGTTTGAAAAAAGCTTTATGGACCAACTTTTTTCAACAAAAAGTTGGTCCATTATTTCACCTAGATTCCATACTGAGGGTCTCGATTTTGTTAAATAAAATACTAAATAATTTATATGTATCTAAACGGCCTTCTAATTTTATTAATATTATAATTTAATAATGTTCAATAGTTAAAAAGATTTTCATAAAGTTATTTCATGAAATTTGTATTTAGAGAATTCATGTATCTAGATAAAGATTATGAGTATTTGAATTGACTGAGAAATACCGTGAAACAGACATACAATTTTATTTTTCCTCTTGTGTAATTGTACAATTTAATAATATTTATAAACTTTCATATATATTCACCAAAGAATATTTAAGAAAATAAAAGAAATCTATATGTACATTTTCATTGTTTTTTCGTTAATATTGAACATATTTGAAATTTAGAGAATTTTTTTAACAGATAATGATGCATTATTTTATCTATTTTTACCTAGAATCAGTAACTTTTTCAAAATAATAATTTTTAACTAATCGCCATATTTCTGTGCGATGAAATCTTTTAAAATATTCAGCGTCCAAAAAACCGCCAACAAACGGATAATTGAAAATTTTGTTTGGAGAGCAAATTGGGAATGTATGATAAGTTTCTACTGTTGGACTCTAATAGCTGAAACAGATCACAAGTAATACGAATGATTCAATTTTACAAATCTTTATTTTCGATTTATTTATCATTTTTTATTGAATTGGTTGTCAGATCTCAAATATATTAAAAATTTTTTTGTTAATATGTATTCCGAAAATTAAAACAAATTTAAAGAAAAACGAGTGAAGATTTGAATTCAGCGTTATAATAAAATTTTAGAAAACATTTTTGTACTAGAAAAATTACTAAAAGATTTTATTTAAAACCTATTAACTGTACAGAATATGTTAAATAATATACTTGAAAAATGTTTTTAATTAAATTTATGATTTTTAAATATTTAGGTTAAACGGAAATTTTAATTTATTAGACATTATTAATGTATGCGAAGAATTCAAATGTTACATAAAGTATTTTCATATAAAAACTATTGAGCTAAAAGTTCGCATTAATTTAAGGTTTTTTTGAGTCAAAAATATATGTATCAACAAAAATGCAGAGTAAAACTATAACTGTAAAAATGTATTTTAAAACTATAACTTTATGTGATTTTTATTTATAAAAAACAGACAAATCATCTTTTTATACACCAAAATCATAAATTTCCCACAACAAGTTTGTTACTTAAGTCTTTCTCGCACAATACAACACATGACAACAACATCAACTACATACACAATACAGCAAGTTTGAGTCTTAAGTCTTTTGATTTACTTGGAGATTTACTTTTATTTGAAGGTATGTACGTACATATTTCTTGTTAAAAATTATCATAAAATAACATTAAATCATTTGTTATCTAGTAGAATAATAACCCACATAAAATTGTTTGAAAATAATCTTCTTTATATAAAAAAGAAATTAATTATAGACACCCTATTCAAACACTTGCCAGCACATGAATATACTTGTTCGTACATAAATGAACACCCAAATGCACACATAACACTTTCTAAGAACTATTGTATAACCAAATAAAGACAAAAATTTTTTAAATAACTTTTCAAAATTGATATTGAAATTTATAATATACAAATGGGTAGAATTGAAAAAAAAAATGAAGAAAAACCCACATAAATTTAATTAAAGTTTCATTAATTTTATTTAATGTCTAATTTTGACAAACCCATTTCATTTAATAATATATACATATGTACTTTGAATTTCCATTAAGAAAAATAAAAAGAAGATGAATCGTCAATGTTGGCATGAGGCGTTGGATGTTTAAAAGGCGTCATTTGTCATCAAGACATAAAACCCATGTTTTATGGTATACAATGTATTACAAGTATATTGAAATTTCATTGGAATATGACAAATAAATTGTACATGATAAGATCTTTTTACTTTTTAAATAAAACAATGAATGCAACAATAAGTAATCTTTAAAATAAAGAACAATCCTACGCTTATGGAATTTAAAATAAAACTTTCTTTAACATTTTGTTGTCTTCTTAGCAAGTGCTTAAAACTATGTCAAGTATTCTTGACAATAATTTGTATAATAAAATATTATTAATCACCTGATTTTAAATAAATGTATTCCAAATCTCACCTCAAATTCAACTTTTTTTAATTTTTAAATTCTTTTCTATTTTCTTAAAAAATTTTACAGACAAATTTCTTCTTATATTTTTTTTTTATTTTTCCTTTTCTTCGAATTACAAATTGCACATTTGATATTTATATCCGCAGCACGTTTTCATAAATTTTATTAACAAAATAATATTTTTTTGTTTTTCATTAATGTTGTTCTTTTAATAACGTATTTGGTGGTTAATATCGATTTCCGTTGTTAATGTTAAGGTGTTTAGTTTTCCGTTTTTGGCAAACGACACAATTATTATGTTGGCTTTTTATTTACATATAAACTTTACTCATCGTTTCAACTGTGTTTTCCTTTCTTTAATTTTTAATAAATATTTTTAATTTTTTTTTATTTAATATCAATTTCCAATAAATTGATTTATTCGTAATTTAATTTTAATGCACTATAATTAAAAAACTTGAAACGCGTTGTCGCGTAACCGCCGTCGCACAACCGTTAGTAATAAAGTTTGTTTTGAAACTGCTTCAAAAACATTTCTCAGCTGTTGGCTTTAGCAACTGTTTAGTTGTTTCAAACATAAACAAAATCTTAGGTTTGAAACAAACATGTTGTGTACCTACTGGTTGCGATTATTTCAATTCGAATATTTTTGTCTGCTGCAATGAGATGTGAAGCCACAATTTAAGTCGAAATAATTTCAGTGTCGCGTGCCCATTACAATGTCTTTATGTGTTTTATTTTTTCTTTAAAATAAAATTATGATTCTCTGTTTGTATAAATGTTTTATCTTACTGGCATATTTAATTAATATTAATCTATTTGATTTTTCCATTAACTATTTATTGCAGATGTTGTGATGTCAAAATGTTAAATTATTAAAATAGTGTCATCTATTTACTTGGTGAGATCATAAATCTTTTAAAAAACAAGTTCGTATATGAAGTATGGTTTAAAGTAATTTTTAACAGTTGGTACACTATGATTTGCTTCTGTGAGGAATTGTTTAAAATGCGAAAATGAAATAAAATGTTCTATTTGGAATTGCAGAAAAAGAGCTTACAAAGAAATTAATTTAGCTCACTGTGGTCAAAGAAAAGATGTTCTTTGTTATGTTATTTTCATTGCTTTTGAAATTTTAATCTTAGAGAATAGGGAAATGACACAAAACTGGTCCCGTGACAGGTACTTATAAGTACAGATTGGTTCTGTTTAGTTCTAACATTTTATATAACGGTGATTTTTTACATGGAGTTGTCATTGGAGGTGATCAATTGACACTATTTTGTTACTTTTTTACAGTATATAACTTACTATCAGTGTTGCCAGTTTAGCCTTTTTAAGGTTAAACCTAGCCTTTTTATTTTGCTTTTAGCCCCAAATTTTTGTTTTAGCTCCTAGCCTTTTTTTAGCCTTTTTTGATTCTTAAAATTCTTCTAAACTTCGGATACTTTGGAGCACTTTTTTTTATTATGTGTGTAAATTCAATATATTTATTTTCTTCTTATACCCACCATCAAAAAGATGGTGTGTATATTGATTTTGTCATTCCATGTGTAACATGTCGAAGGAACCATTTAAGACCCCATAAAGTATATATTTTCTTGGTCCTGGTTCGATTCTGAGTTGATCTAGCTATGTCCGTCCGTCTGTCTGTCTGTCTGTTGAAAGCAGGATAGGGTTCGAACGGGACAACGTAGGGAGACGAAATTTGGCTAAAATATATAATGAGCAAAATTGGTTAATAAACAAAAAAGTTATGAGCTAAAAACTAGGAACACAGGGTGTCCGTTGTAGCTTCATTTCATACTTTTCTTCTGATATCTCTACAACAAAAGCATTTATGACAACGGAATTTTGTACAGATAATTTGGGGGTCGAAATAAAATTTAAAACAAAAAATGGGCGTGGTCCGCCCATCTCCCATATAAAGAAAAATTTGAAAAATTTGATGGTGGGTATATATATTCGGCCGAGCCGAATATATCATTCGCGCTTGTTGTTCTTATTGTTTTATAGAGCACAAGACTTCTCTTAGATATTATGTAGGGATTTTGTTAAACGCTCCTCCCTTTTTATGCACACTTTTCATATCAATATTGTTAGCAATAAGAGTACTTGCATTATTTAGCCGATTTAACTGATATTTGGCTCGTATATATATATATATATATATATATATATATATATATATATATATATATATATATATATATATATATATATATATATATATATATATATATATATATATATATATATATATATATATATATATATATATATATATATATATATTTATATATATATATATATCAAGCATTCTCTGTAAGGAAATATTGTATATAATATTTATCATTACCATTCTTTGTAAATAGTTATTATTTCGAAAGTTCAAATTAAATTTCGAACATATATCATTTATTTTGTGGAGAAAACTATGGGCTAAAATACAAGTTGGCTGCCATCCCGAGTTTTTTTTGCCCACTTTCGGGAAAAGTCAATCTTGCTACTTTCTTGATGAGACTAAGACAATTCACATACAATTTGACATACACAAGGAATGGAAAATATTGTATATTATAAAATTTAGTCGGTATGGGTGCCACGCCTCTTTTTCAAAATTGGTCAGTACTTTCTTCAATGATATACTTATGTGCTATGTTTAATTTTATCGATTAAGTAGTTTAGACATAAGGTGAAGTCAAATAAAGTTAACAATGTTATAACAAAAATTAAAAGGGATTTGCATCCAGTTATAATCTAGTATAATAATGCTAGTAGTCTATAAAATAACAACATATAATAACATTTGAATTTAATAATTTAAATGATTTTTATATCTAATTAAATAAATAATAGAGTTTTCTCTCGTGTATAGACGTGTTTTTACATTGCTCTACTAAAAATAATAATTTCTTAGTGAAGTGCTGTGAAAATAATAGTGTATATAGTTGAAACAAAAGATAAGTAAAAAAAAGCGAATGGACGCTTAACAAATCTAAAGCATTTGTACATAAATTAATTATAAAATATTTATATTTTGTTACATTGTTAACTTAATATCTGCATATTAAAATTTAAGAAAGAATACAAAACAAAGTATAACACAAAAAAATATATACAAATATACATTTGTGCTTGTGTGTTAATGAGTTGCTCTAACTCTCTATTAAGTGAGAGGAGACTCAGTACAAATGGTAAAAACGCATACATTGTATTGAGCCCCTTAAACAATAATAATAATTTATATGATACACAAAAGAACAGGAATTATTTAACCGCAAAAACAACAAATGAGAGATCTCCTCTCTCTAGTGCAATTACTAGTGCGCCAAATTGTGTAGAATATAGCACAAAAGAAAATCAGAAATATATACAAACAACTAGTTTAATGGTTGATGAAAAAAGTAGTACACAATTGAATGACAATTCAAACAATAATTATTATAATATTAACACTGTTAATACCATTAGCGGTAACAAAGGTGATCTGGCAAAAGATAATAGTGAAATAATTTCTCCATCACGGCAATCAATGAAAAATACTGGTGCCATACCAAAGAATAATAATAATTTAGTGAACTCAGGACATAACAAAATTCCAACAGGGATGGACCGTTATATTACCATCACTAAACGTAAGTCCAGCCCTAGGACATTAAAACTTGAACCAAATCCAAAACAACAGAAAAAAAATGAGGTAAGTCAAAATCGGTTCTCGATACTGGATAACCAAGAAAGTGAAGTTAAATCTGCAAAGAGTACCAAAAATTATAAGCCTCCTCCACTCTACTTGCGCGAGCCTACTACTAACGCTCTAGTAAAAAAGTTGTCCCAACTTGTAGGCAAAGAAAATTTCTACGTAGTTTCTCTACGAAAAGGGAATGTTTCTGAAACTAAAATTCAGACATTAACAGAAAAAAACTATAGAATTATAGTTGACTGTATTGATAGTGAAAAAAGAAACTACTATACATATCAACTAAAGAGCGCAAAAGGCTTATTGGTTGTCATTAAAGGTATTGACAGTTCTGTACCGGCTGATGAGATTAAAGAAGCTCTTGAATCTGAAGGCTATGAAGTGAAGTCCGTTCACAATATAATTAATAAAAATAAGGTACCTCAACCAATTTTTAGAGTTGAAATATCTTATAATTCTTCCCGATTGAAGAAAAAGAGTGATACACATCCCATATACGGTTTAAGATACCTTCTAAATCGCAAGATAGTTGTGGAAGAACCAATTAAACGCAAAGGTCCCCCACAGTGCTTAAATTGTCAGGAATATGGACACACTAAGTCCTTCTGCAAATTGCCATCAGTTTGTGTTAGATGTGGAGATATCCATAAAAGTCTGGAATGTCCCCATTCAAAAACAGACATCAGTGCAAGAAAGTGTAGCAATTGTGGTCAGAATCACACTGCAAACTACCGTGGTTGCCCTGTGTATATTCAAATTAAAGGGACTTCAAAGGCAAGAAGACCTGTATATGCTCAATATCAGGATTCTAATTTTCCAAGCCTCCCTAATGGACCTACTTCTAGTGCACAACATAGAAGTAACCTGAACACGAATCGGCAATTGTCGTATGCTCATACGGTAAAAGAAGGTTCTACTACACAAATGAAATTAAACGTAGAAGGAAATGCTCAATTTCCAAATACTTTCAATAAGGGTTCAGTAATTCCCAACCAAACTCATAAAAATAATGAAAATAATGCTCCATTATTTTCATATGCTCACGCTTTAAAAGAGGGTTCAGTAATTCCCAACATAAATTCTCAAAGCTCTATTGAGAAACTAATTGAAACCATGAACAGTTTTATGTCAAATATGCAAAATATGTTACAGCAATTAATGCAAAATCAAAGCATGCTCATGCAGATTTTGCTAAGTAAAAAATGAATTCCTTAAGAATATGTTACTGGAATGCTAACGGCCTTAGCCAACATAAACACGAAGTCCAACAATTTTTAACGTTGCAAGATATTGATCTGCTACTGGTATCTGAAACTCACTTTACTCAAAAGAACTGTTTCAGAATAAATGGCTACTATACCTATGACACAAAGCAGCCTAACGGTAGGGCATGCGGAGGGACAGCAATATTAGTTCGTAAAGATATAAAGCATTTTCCAATGCCAGAATACAGAACGGATCATATTCAGGCCACTTCAATAAATATTCCCGATAACAATATAACAATATCCTCTATATATTGTCCTCCAAGATATTCTATTAATCGTAATCAATTTCTTGATTATTTTGCAACTTTAGGCCCAAGATTTATAGCAGCAGGAGACTATAACGAAAAACATACCTTTTGATGCTCTCGTCTAACAACTCCCAGAGGTAGACAGTTATTTGAAGCAATATCATCCAGCAAACTAGATTCCATATCTTGTGGCCAACCTACTTACTGGCCTACAGACCTCAATAAGGTTCCCGATCTTATCGACTTTGCTGTAATTAGAAATGTAAAACGTGAATGTATATCAGTGATTCCTTCACTTGATCTTTCGTCAGACCATACACCAACGATCCTGACACTGATTAATAATCCAAGTCACTTTGAAACTCAAAGCTCTTGTTTCCCAAACAAGAAAACAAACTGGTTAAAATACAAAATGTACATAAGCTCCCACTTACCACAAAATATTCCACTGAAAAGCGAAAACGAAATACAATCTGCAGTTAATATCTTCACGGATATCCTGACTAATGCAGCTATATTATCCACACCTTCGCGTTTCTCACGAAGGCCAAAATATATTAAATGTTGCTCAAATGTTGAATCTCTTATTAGGGAAAAAAGGCAACTAAGACGTCAATGGCAAGATTCTCGATCACCAGCCGTCAAAACTAGACTTAATCAATGTATCAAAAGATTACGCTTCGCTCTGAAGAATCAAAAAGAATCCAAATTGAAAACATATCTGCAAAACTTAGACTCTACTAAGGAAACTGATTATAGTCTATGGAAGGCGGTGAAAAATATGCAATGCCCTATTGCATATGAGTCTCCCATACGCCTCCAAAATGGCCAATGGGCAAAAAGTTCTAATGAAAAAGTTGAAGCATTCGCTAGTCATTTAGAACACGTTTTCACTCCAAATAATACAGGTTCAACTCTAAGATCTGTTGTAGTTAGCGACCATATTCACTCTCCATTAAAATTCCGGCTCTCTGCCGTGAAATAAGCAGTAAAAGGTCTGAAGGCAGGAAAATCTCCTGGAACGGACAAAATTACCAGCACAATGATTTGTTTCTTGCCAAACTCGGCTCTAAAATTTATTTTATTCATTTTCAATGCCATTTTACGTACTGGCTACTTTCCAAGTACTTGGAAGTTGTCAGAGATAGTAATGATACCCAAACCTGGAAAAGACGTCACTCAAGTAACATCTTACCGTCCAATAAGCTTATTATCAATTTTTTCGAAATTGTTTGAGAAATTGCTCCTTGAGAGCCTATTATTACATCTTAATAATAATAACAGTATACCTAACCATCAATTTGGTTTTAGGAGAAAACATGGTACTATTGAACAAGTGCATCGAATTACAACTCTCATCAGAAGAGGTTTAGAGAGCAAGCAGTATTGCTCTGCGTTATTTATTGACATATCTCAAGCTTTCGATAAAGTCTGGCACGACGGACTAATACATAAAATGACCACGTTACTTCCACAGAACGTTCATAAGTTACTAAAAAACTATATAATAAATAGATCTTTTCAAATAAGATCGAAAGATGTGATTTCTTCACGCAGAAAAATTTCCGCAGGAGTACCTCAAGGAAGTATTTTAGGGCCTCTTCTTTATATACTATATACGGCAGATATGCCCACGAGCCCTATGACTCATACATCAACTTTTTCAGATGATACTGCTTTTGTAAGTATGCATACAAATCCGGTGATTGCATCCGAAAAACTCCAATCCCATATCACTGAGCTGGAAAAATGGCTATATAAATGGAAGATCAATGTGAATGCTTCGAAATGTGTCCATATAACATTTACCTTACGCAGGGAAAGTTGTCCCCCCATTCGAATAAACAATGTCCAAATACCTCAACAGGATAAAGTAAGATATCTTGGTATTCACCTAGACCGGCGTTTAACATGGACTTGTCATATAGAATCCAAAGTTACTCAAATAAAACTAAAATCTGCCCAAATTCATTGGTTAATTGGTCCAAAGTCAGCCCTAGACTTGGACTATAAAGTACTGTTACATAAAGCAGTAATAAAACCTATGTGGTTATATGGCATACAGCTCTGGGGAACAGCCTCTTCATCAAACATTGAAAAATTACAGAGAAGACAGTCCAAACTCCTAAGAATAATACCAGGTGCACCATGGTACGTCAGAAATAGCAACATCCACAAGGATCTCAATATTCCTACAATTCGTGAGGAGATAAAGAACAGTAGCATCAAATATATGAAAAAATTATCTGAACACCCAAAAGCTCTCGCTAGGGATCTGCTAACTTTTGAGGGTCACAGACGCCTAAGAAGAATGGAAACACTGGATCTTGGAAGATAATACTACTAATGAAAACTCTACGTTGGATTTTGCAGTGGCAATATCAACAATAATTTAAGTTTAGGTTAAGATTTTAATACTTATTGTAAATTTCTGAAAAAGAAAGATTCAATAAAAACTAATATATATGTAAAAAAAAAAAAAAAATATCTAATTATATTGGAAAAAGGGCTTCGAAAAACTTAAACTTCAAGAGGCCATAAAACCGAAATTAGAACTAACTTTGAAAACCCCTTTTGTGCGTTTTTCTATACAACTAGTACGCTTTCACAATGTTGTCAGATTAGGGGATTTATAACCAAATTGGGGATGAAAAATTTGGTTTGGGGATTAGGGGATTTTTTGAGGATATATTAAGGCTTAGAGATTTTTTGAAGATTTTTGGGGATTTTTATTTTATTTAAAAAAATTTCTTTTTAACTTAAAAACAATAGAAAAAACGAATTTTCCGCTGGATATGAAGTTTTTGGTAAGATAAAACTATATTTATTTCAACAACAGTGCACTGAAGACAATAAAAAATAACTGTAATACTGAAATTGTACTTTAAAGTCCAAAAAATTATTAAAATCTCCGAAACAAAATGATTATTGTACGGATTGGCTAAAGGTAATTTTTGAGTAATTGATGTTCCATTGTTGCTATTGTAAATAATAATTTGATCTTCGGTATAATTGTTTAAAAATTAAATAAATTGTATCAAAAATAATTGAAGCAATAGAATCTGACTAATCATACATATTTTCATACATTTAAAAACGTAATTTTCGGTCATAAAAAACTATAAAAAAGTTAAAAAATTTCCATAAAATCTTATTTTTTGAAAATCTCCATGAAATCTTCTTTTTTAATATTGACTATTTGGAAAAAAATATTGAAGCACAAATAAAAGGAAATGTAGTTTATACTAATCTCTAAAATTAAGATATTATTTTAGTGGGGATTTTTGGGGATGAAAATTCACTATTTAGGGATATGACTCGAAAAAATCTGGGGAACCTGCGCTTTCATTTTGAGTTGCAATTATTGAGGCAATTAATAATATTGAGGCAAATAATAAGTTTTAAAATAAAAACATTTTAGCTTTTTTCTGGCTTTATTTTTTGGAGCATTTAGCCTTTTCTGACTTTTTTTAAGCCCAAACACTGCTTACTATGTAATTTTTTTTTAATTTCGCTGTTTTTTCGTTACTTCGCTAAATTTTTACAACATTTTCCGTGTATGTATAGGCTTAGTAACACACTTAATGTATATTATGAAAAATAATGAAATTTTTGGCGCATCTTGGAGAAAATAAACAAAAACATTACAGAAGTAATTTTATGGAGCAATTTTTATTAAGATATTTTTTTGCTTTTCTTTTTGTAAGTTCTTAAGTTTATTTAAATTTAAGTTTGAACTATGGAAGGAAATATTATTAGTAATATTTTGGTCGCTTCAACTTCTTTAGATGATTGGAACATGCTACTAAACGATAATTTGTTAATGCTCAGAAAAATTAAAAATTCTTCCTACTATTATTATTATGTTATATATAGTATTAAACATATTATTTTGTAAATGCCAGTTGAGATATTGGCAAATGTTTTGGTGTTTTCATGTATGATTAGTATACTGAACCAAAAAGGTACATAAGTACAATGAAAAAGTTCATTGGTTCAATGAATTTGTGCACTAATTTTGACCCTATGTACAGGTTCATTGAAACAATGTGTTGCCATACATTAATATTAAAATTTAATGTACAAGTTTTTTTGATTAAATTTATTCTCACATTGAATCAATGAACAATTTCATTAAATAAAATAAATTCCAGTGAACAGTACATTGATTTAAATGAACTCATATTTTGTTCCAATGAAGCTATACATTGAAAATGCATTATAATAATAGGCTTGTTCTGTATTTTTAGTTTTTATTTTATTTTAAATAAAATTATTAAATTGTCTTATATTGAGTTAATATAAGCAAACATTAAATATAATTTTGTTAATAAAGATGCCATAAATATGAAAAGTAAACAAAATGCATGTTACAGATGTTTAAAATTATACATTATTAAACTTACGTGTTAGGAAGGTAAGTCTCCAAATTCCCGCTTTTAGATTATTCATTTAATTTTGTGTATTCAATTATGCTGCTTGACTTCTTTTGTGTTAATAAATTTATATTTATGAATTTTAATAATTGATTTATAACTTATTCACTATTTAATTATTTTCTTTATTAACACAACACACAGTAGGGTCAAACGCAAATTTTTTTGGTAATATCTTTAAAATCTTTATTTCCTAAACTACTGGTCGGATTAAATTGAACTGTATGGAAGAGTTGTAGTGGTGGACCTAAGCTTTCAGTAAAATTATCTTGTAGTCACCTTGTGATATTACAAGATAAGCTACAGGGCTTATCTTGTAATATCACAAGTTCACTACCTCGTCTTACAAAAGATTATATTTTTTTGTTTTTATATCTTTTTATATTTGAAAAATTGGCAAAAATTTATATGTAAATCTTTTTAAATGATTTTTGCAGAAGTGAAAGATCGATATATATTCTATACACAGATACAGATTTATTACCAACAAATTTGCGTTTGACCCCACTGTGCAACACTGAATATTTTTATTTTTGTATTTTGTTTAAAACGCGTCATTTTTTGTTAAGAGATAAAAGCAAACTGAGTTGTTTTTGTTTTCGTTTTACTTTATTTCCCGTTAGAAAACAACTATTTTTATATAATTTAATGAATTATTTCATTGATTCAATGTTTTTGTTCATTGTGGAATGTTTCTTTTTAATTAAATTAATGTATTAGTACATTGAATAAACGAATTCAATGTACTGAAACATTAAACCAAATAATTGATTTACTTATTTTGTTGAGAAATAAATTTTAAGACTGGTTTCAATGTAATGTTCATAACTGCGTTCATTTTGTCATTGAATTTTAATGAATATTTTCATTGAAGCAATAAATTCGTAAATTAAGTTAATAAATTCTTGGAAAATATTAATGAATTTCATTTAATGTACTTCATTCATTGAAATTCCTTTTTTCAGTGTAGGGGATCTAAATGCAGCAATAAAAAATTCCAAAATTTTACATAGGTAATTCAGTCATAGGTAATTTTCACGTTATGTTTTTGTCACTTTGGAAAAAATATCCCGCAGCATATTATCATTTCGTAAATACATTTTATGAAATGATTGATCTCATTCTATATCATGAGTTCTATGAAAAATACCTTAAGTCTCAGAAATTTGTAGTTCATATTTGGCACTTGCTTGTTTCGAAAAACCACACTGACGTAACTATGTATATTAATTTTTGAAAATATTTTCCTTTTTGTGTAATTTATACTTATCTTTTTTAATTTAATTTGATTTAAATGTCCTCTTATAATACTATAATTAAACAGGTGAGAATGTTATATTCGGTATTGCCGAATCTATATACCCAACATCTGCATCTCTTTAAAATTTCACCTTATATGTGAGTTTGACGCAAATTTTTGGTTTTCGTGCACTGAACCAAAAAGGTACATAAATACAATGAAAAAGTTCATTGTTACAATGAATTTGTGCACTAATTTTGACCCTATATACAGGTTCATTGAAACAATGTATTGCCATACATTAATATTATAATTCAATGTACAAGTTCATTAATTAAATTTCTTCTTACATTGAATCAATGAACACGTTCATTAAATAAAATAAATAATTCCAGTGAACAGTACATTGATTTCAATGAACTCATATTTTGTCCCAATGAAACTATACATTAAAAATGTATTATAAAAATAGGCTTGTTCTGTATTTTTGGTTTTAATTTTATTTTAAATTAAATGATTAAATTATATGATATTGAGTTAATATAAGCAAAAATTAAATATAAATATTAAAATATTACATTTCACTAAAAACAATTTAGTAAACAAAATGCATTTTACAGATGTGATCGTGCTTGTTTTGTCATTTATAATAATATAGTAATTCCTGTTGTCCTCTATATTTTTCAATGATGGTATGGAATATTCATTTAGTTAATATAACAACAGCATTATCCTGAACAAAAAAAGTTTATAAATAAAATTATTAAAATTCGTTCAATTGCTACAAATATTTGAACTAGTTACATTTAAATCTTTTTTGTCTATAGAAATTCCATTATTTTGACGATCACCAGATGTAGCATTCAAATCTTGATTAGTCTGTAATAAATTTTTATTAAGAATTCAATTTAAATATTTCATATATTTATGTTTACTTACGAATAGAATCCTCTGGTTTTGAAATCACAATATTTTTTGAAACCCTGGTATTTGAGGCTAATAACACATTCTTCTGCGTCTTACTGGTTTTATCTATATATATATAAATGAAATGTAATATTTAAAAACTGTTTAAAATCATAAACATTATTGAACTTACGTGTTAGGAAGGCAAGTCTCCAAATTCCTTCTTTTGGGTATTTAATTTGGTGTATTCAATTATGCTGCTCGACTTCTACTTTGCGAATAAATTATATTTATGTATTTTAATAATTCGATTTATAACTTGTTTACTTTTTAATTGTTTTCGTTTTTAACACAACACTGATTTTATTTTTTGTCTTTTGTTAAAAACGCGTCATTTCTTGTTAAAAGATAAAAGAAAACTGAAATGTATTTGTTTTCATTTTACTTTATTTATTGCATTTATTTTAATATAATTTAATGAAATATTTCATTGGTTCAATGCTTTTGTTCATTGTGTAATGCTTCTTCTTAATTAAATCAATGTATTAGTACATTGAATAAATTAATTCAATGACCTAATACATTAAATCAAATAACTGATTTACTTATATTATTAAGAAATAAATTTAATGAATGGTTTCAATGTAATGTTCATAATAGCGTTTATTTTTTCATTGAATTTTAATGAATATTTTCATTGAAGCAATGAATTCGTACTTTAAGTTAATAAATTCTTGGAAAAAATTAATGAATTTCATTTAATGTACTTCTTTCATTGAAATTACTGTTTTCAGTGTGGTTATATCAATCCTCTAACTATCTGCATAAAATTTCGTTATCGTACATGCTTTTGTTTAATAGATATTTGCAGAAAAGTATGAACTGAGGTCACAACGACACCTTGTACCTCTAGTTTTTAGCCCATAACTTTTTTGTTTATTAACCGATTTTTCCCATTTTTTATACCAAACAAACCTTATATAAGATAAATATTTGAGCCAAATATCGTCGCTGACCCCACTAACGTTAGGAAAAATCTTAAGTGTTTGGCTCGTTCGTAAGATATTTTATTTTCAATGAACTGGTAAGAACGCAATGAATTAAAATATAAATACTATATCAGTAGACAAAGTTTAATTTTTGGACGTTGATAATTAGCATTTTTATTCGATAAAATTATAAACAATATAAAATTGAAAAAGTGAAAATGTCAATATTTTTGAAGAATATAGTTTGAATATAATTTCTAATGTTAATTTATAAGCAATTTTTATTATTTCATCAGCCGTAGGTATTTTTTTAAATATTCACTGGCAACGCTGGTCATGACTGTTGTTCAAAGTTCAAAAACTTAGAAAAACGGCTAAAAATTACTTAAGTTTTTCCCATTCTTCCATACTTTTTGTTTGCTCGTTTATACTTCTTGATATCATTCTATATAAACTAACCGGACTTTGAGGGTAAATTCTGCACCATCTCTTTTATTGTTCAGACTTTCAGCAGTTAAATACAGGAAAACCGAGTTTTGATGGCAAATTTTTTAAAAATTTTGATTTTTTGAGCTGGATCTGTGCGCCCCTCATCAGAATACAAAATTTTGGGAAAATGATTTATTTTTGTTGTAACTATGCGTATTTTGCGCTATATCTCGTTGATGTGCCCGAAATAGTTAGCGTAGTAGATAGTCCCAAAGTTTAGAAAACAAGAGCTGAAATTTTTCAAAAAGTCAGTTTTTCGCGGGATTACTACGTGAACTTAGTTTTTTGTAATTTTACACAATATAATCAGTAGAGCATTAAAAATAAATTTAATACACAAATTTTATGGGCTTTTTGGAAATTACGTCAAAATTACACTTTTGTTTTTGTATTTTTATATTGTATTTTTATATAGCAATTTCTACCAATCATGGACATATAGATATAAATATGGCGACGAATATAATTGATTGGGACCAAAAATTTAAGTCGAATCTCTTTGATAGTTGAAATTGGGGCAATTTTGTGAAAATACCTTTTGCAAATTTTAAGATTTATATAAGTAGAAATTGAAATGCAAAATTTTATCAGAATCTGTCCATAATTGAGCATAGCTCCCATATAAAGCCCACTTCCAGGAATCACCCTAAAGTGTGTAAATCCTTATAAATGTTAATATCAACATAATATAATATATATCATATAGTTTTTATGCTAGAATACAATATTCTTTTTAAAGATAAATTAATAAATATATTTATGAAAAACTTAATTAGAGATTGTTAAGAATTGTTTAAGATTCCATGGATTTGAGCATTGCAAACAAAGAACCGGATGTTTTAAAAGCCTAACAATAAAGAAAATTTAATTAAATTAAAATAATATAGTTTGATTCTATGTTTAATACTTACCCATACAAATAAAGGCAAATCAGCCACAAAGAAAACTCCAGTTAAAAGGCAGGGCTTTTGGGCTCTCATCATGGGTATAAGCAATAATTTTTTCGACTTTATGCTCATATGATGCCACTGAAAATACTCATAAATTACCACTGCTATTGAAGTACTCTATTTTAAAAAAGAATTTATTTAAAATTTATAAAATATTGTAATCGGCAAATAATACTCACTCACCTCTTCTATAATCCTTTGACCACCACGACAATACATCATCAGTTGCAATGAAACCGACATTAAAAATAATATATGAAACACCAATGCTGATAATTCACCGCCCCGAGCAATTTGAAATATCAAACAGGCAATTTGTAAAAAACTAACACAATATTTAAAAAATACTGTCACCTTGAATACATCATTGAAATTATTTGCCAATTCAATTACTCGATGATGATACTTAATGTGAAGTACAATGGATTTTATGAAATTACTCTCGTCATTAGGTGTTCGGGAAGTTAATGCTGTATTTTTGAAACGTAAATTTAAGATGCGAAATTGAGCGGATACATTATGAGCAAACCAGGAGAATAATGTATCGTTGGCTACTGCACCATGAATAATATAGAAAATTGCAATAATGTTCCAAATATATGCCAAAATGTAACCGCAGTATGATTTAGGATCTACTACAATGTGATATCTACACATATAAAAAATAGATATGTCACAGTTAATTAAAAATACTTAATAAATAATAGAAAATGTTATGTAAATATAACAAAATATTGAATTAGATTTTAAATTCTTAAATATTTGTTAACTTAAATTTCATCATATCATACAGCACTATAGGAGTTAAGGGTATTATATATTTGTGCTGATGTTTATAAAACCCAAAAATATCGGCCTAAGACTCAGCTTAATTTAAATAAATCATCTTAAAATCACTTTCTTAGTCGATTTAACGATGTCCGTTCGTCTATGTAAACCTTGTAATTAAAGTACAGGTCGCAATTTTTAAAACAAATTAATGGAATTTAGTATTAGGTTTCTTATGGTTCAAGGAAGAAACATATTGAAATTACTGCATTATTTCACATAGACCATAGACAAGGGGTTTAATAATCATAAATTAGGGACATACAAGTTTTATATAAACATAAATATGTGCGCTAAATTTCGTGAAGATCGATCCATAATTAGCCATAGCTTCCATATTAACGCGCTAAATTTCGTGAAGATCGATCCATAATTAGCCATAGCTTCCATATTAACGCCCCTAAAAATCACTCTAGCGGTCAAAAATTTCAAACAAATGATAGTATTTAATTTCATCAAATTTGGCACTACAGTAGTGCCAAATTTGATGAAGATGGGCCCATAATTGACCATAGCTCCCAGATAAGGCTCACTTCAGAAATTCTCTTAAAGTAAATAAATGAGGAACCGTGGAACAAAACCTACTTTTTTGCATTGTTTTAAAAATTTCTTTCTTATTATACCCTTCACCACAGGTGTAAAGGGTATATATAAGTTTGTCATTCCGTTTGTAATTTCCACAATTTTCGTCGGAGAGCAAAAAAGTTTATGTTTTCGGAATCCTTGTAAGAAGCGATGACGATTGGAGCATGTCCGTCCGTCCGTGTGTCGGTTGAAATGGCGTTTATGAAGCCCACCGATTCTGCTTTCGAGAATTTTGCTATTGGAATTCAGCAAGATCGGTTCATACAATGCGGAGATATGTTAAAAAAACCGGTTTTTAGAACCGGTTTTCCAGTTTCTGAAGCCTCTGTATATTTTAGAGACTTTGTTTTTACAAAGAATTCTCGGACATTTTTTTCTGAATTTTTGTTCTGAAAAAATGAAATAAATCGGTTCAATAATAACTGAGATATCGGACAAAACGCATTTTTTATTTTTTGAAGCCCTGGTTTAAGCTATAGATTTTTATTTTTATACAGATCGGTCACAAATATTTTTATAAAATTTCGGTTTTTTGAATCAGCAGGATCGGTTTATAAATGGCGGAGATATGCTTTAAAAACCGGTTTTTGGAACCGGTTTTTCAGTTTCTGAAGCCTCTACATATTCCAGGTACTTCGAATTTTTAAAGGGGGCTCGGAAATTATTTTCTGAATTTTTGTTCTGAAAAAATGAAATAAATCGGTTCAGTAGTAACTGAGATATCGGGGAAAACTATTTTTTTTATTTTTGAAGCCGTTGTTCAAGCTACAGATTTTTATTTTTATATAGATCAGTCATAAATGTTTTTATAAAATTTCGTTTTTTTTAATAAACCAAATTCGTTTATAATCAACAGAGTTATGGCCCAAAAACAAATCTGTTAAGAATATAAATACACACACAAACATGTATATTAAGCATTGTAATGATTATTAGTGACGTTTTTTGTTTTTTGTATAGACAAGTAGTTTAGTTAGAAACAGCAGTCATATAATGAATAACAGTGTTGTTGTTGTTCTTTGTATATGCAGTCTGTACAAAAATAAATAGATATGGAATTGTTGTTGTTTATTTTTTAAAACTAAAACATATCTGTTAAGAATACATAAATACATACACAAACATGTATATTAAGCATTGTAATGACTATTAGTGACGTTTTTGCCTATAAGACAAGTAGTTTAGTTAGCAACAGAAGTAATATAATGAATAACAGTGTTGTTGTTGTTCTTTGTATATGCAGTCAGTTTGTATATACACACATAAAAAAATAAATAAATATGGAATTGTTGTTGTTTATTTTTTAAAAGCAAAGCCTGCTATGATTGTTTTTTTTTTTCATATTCAAATTTTCGTAGTTTGAAAAAAATTTAGATTTAAATATGTGAAAATATGAAAGCATACGTTAAGGCGAAAATTTTATTATTTGTCGGTAATATGGTAATATGATGTCGATAAGATAGTGAGATGGTAATATGATGAAGGGTATCAAAGATTCGGCACAGCCGAATCTTTTTTCAATTTCATTAAAATTAGTAATGTCTAAAAACAGTCGAAAGTTTTTATCCTTAAATGAAAAATGCGAAATTTTGGAATATTTAAAAAAAGGATCGAGTGTTACAGTGTTAAGTAAAAAGTATAAAGTTGCAAAATCAACGATATGTTCAATAAAAAATAAAAAAGACAATATTTTAAAATGTGTGAACAATACGTTTTATGGACCCGGAAAACGCAAAACATTACGATCTTCAGAGCTTCCAAAAATGGAAAAATCACTCTATAAGTGATTTATTTGCATGCGGAATAAAAACCTCCCTGTAAGTGGGTTGATGTTGAAAGAGAAAGCCAAACAAATTCACAAAAACATGAGTGAAAACGGAAATGACTTCAATGCTAGCGATGGGTGGCTACAAAAATTTAAAAAGAGATACGGAATTCGGCTCCTTCAGATAAGCGGTGAAAAACTTTCTGCGCAATCTCAGTTCGTAAATCCTTTTAAAATTAAATTGAAAGCAAAGCTAGAAGATTTGGGTTTATCCAATGATCAGTTGTATAATGCCGATGAGTCTGGTCTATATTGGAAACTTCTCCCACAAAAGACATATGTAACGTCATTGGAGAAAAGCGCTCCAGGTGCAAAAATGGAAAAGCAAAGGATAACATTTTTATGCTAAAATAAAACTTTTAGTAATAGGAAAATCGAAAAATCCTCGCAGTTTTAAAAATTTTATCTGTCCCGTAAACTACAGAAATTCAAAGTCTGCTTGGATGACTTCTTCCATTTTTAAATAATGGTTTCACAACTGTTTTGTGCCAGAGGTAAGTAAACATGTAAAAATAGTTCAATTGGGATTCTTACTGTTTTATTTTTTATTAAGGTGACAGATTTTTTAACGAAGAAAGGATTACCAGTAAAAGCTTTACTCCTAATAGATAATGCCCCATCCCATCCACCAGAATCCGACCTTAAATCCGAGGATGGTTCCATAGAAGCTATGTTCATGCCTCCAAATGTAACGGCTCTGATCCAGCCAATGGATCAAAATGCAATTAGAATCACCAAACATCATTATAGGAACAATCTTCTGGCAACAATTATTGCATTGAATCGATGAAAAAATCACACTTAAAGAAGGAGTTTCTATTCTAGAGGCATCCTGGAACCGAGTTGGTAAAGAAACTTTATCTAACTGTTGGAGAAATATTTTGAATATGGTAAATGATGAAGACGATCCTGAATTTAATGTTCCTTTGAGCGTTTTAAAAGAAAAGTGACAATCAGAGGTTAGATCTTTAGAAAATACTGCTGCAGATCTTCTACAGACATTGTGCCCTCAGGAAGTATTTACTGCTGTAAACATTAGAGATTGGATCAATAATCCTTGTGAGGACGTCACGCCATTTGATGAAAATGATTTAATTGAAGAGTCCGACGATGATGACGACTGTTTTATTGAAGCGCCTGAAAACAACATTAAAGCCAAAGAAGCTGTCGAAATTTTTAACAAAGCTGTCCAATGGGCTGAATTTCAAATGGTCGATCTAACTGACATTAATGTATTGAAAAAAAAATAAGGGAATTGGCGGTAAATAAGCTGGTCGAACAAAAGAAAAAATAGAAAATAATAACCGATTATTTCTATATTTAATTATATATGTATGTACCTATCTTTTTTCATTGTAAATTTTATTTATTTTTTTTGTCGTAATATTTTGTTTGTTTTTTATGTACATACTACGTATGTACTCTTTATAAAATGGATCTTTAAAAACTTTTTATGTTCCAAATAAATTACAAAAAGTTTTTTTAGTAATCTTTGCATTTTCATTCCTTGCAGAAATGATTTTTAGAAAGAATAACTTAGTAATATATATATAAAAAAAAAAAAACACAATCGAAAATGTGAACAAATTCGAAAATATGAACTACCCTGACATTAATTAGTTCACATTATCGAGAGTTCACTGTATATTGATTAGGAAATCCTTGTCGATATTTAAACCAACTTTGAAAGTGGACACTCATTAAAATTAGAATAAATAAACGAAAATTGAATCCAAATTATACCTTTTTGAACTCATACTTAAATAGATAAAAATAAACTTAAATTATTTGGCCATATTTGCTTCATATGTTCCAACTTCAATGAGTTTTGAATAAGAATTTTAAAATTCGTTTTTTGAGATGTAAAACACTAAATTTTATGCTCCCAATTTGAAGATTTGAGTTTTCTAAATAAAATATTTTCCTTTATATCATTGCAAAAAAATTAATGTATAATTAGAATTTTACTATGTATAATTCAGTTATGAGCAATTAAGCAGGTAAAATCTTTTGAAAATTTAATTTTTTTCTAATTTTTAAACCGTATTTTTTTTAGATCTATAAGGATCCTGCTGAAGGGTTACCAGTTGTACTCCCAACAACAAACACATTTATGAACAAAATTTTTACCAGAATTCGACTTGGGCACACAAATCTTACTCATAGGTATTTACTAGATGGATCACCACAACCAACATGTAACTTCTGTAACCAAAAACCACTAACAACAATCCACTTAATCTCCGAATGTCCAAATCTTCAATCTAAACGGGATCTAATATTTGCCAATGCTAATCCCATAGAAAATCTCAAATGGCCAACAAAATCAAATATTATCAACACTGTAAATTATTTTAAAAGTATCAATTTATTATCAAAACTTCAACTCTAATTTAAATTTTGAGTAATTAACATTTATATAATCTAATCATCATGATTTAATTTACAAAATAAGCCGATAGCCTAAGCTGCTAGTGTTTTTTTTTCATTTAATTATAATTTTAATTGTAGTTAAATATAATAAATAAATAAAATAAATAAATAATAAGGATCCTAAGTCAAATAGTTTGTGATTTAAAAAACTCTTTTAATATGTAATACCTGTTCTGGATTTCATCAAAATCTAAGATTTCTAATCTAATTTCTGTCCGATTTAATATGCAATTACACTTTATCCTTTTCGAATATTTTATCTTAAGCAAAAATGGGTATTTCTAGATGATTTAAAATATTCTTCAATAATATTAACGTTTAAAAATATACAGACGCCAAAACGTACTTTTTCAATATTTTTTTTTTTTTAACAAAACATTATTTTTTATAATTAAAAATCCTTGTATCTCATATAGGGTACTCACTCGAGTATTGTTTGTTCGATTAATCGGCGAATGAAAATCAAATAATTGTTCGATTAAATTAAAATCAAGAATTTCGAGTAACAATTTATTCGAGCAAATTATTCCGATTAATCGAATAATTCGAGCAAAAAAATATTTTAAATATTTCCTTTCTTAACTAATTTTTAGGATGTTTAAATTTTAGTTTTCTAAAAAATTTAGCTTAAAAACAATATTTCAAAATTTTTGTATAGAATGTTTTGAATATAAAACTGGTACAATAATTGGAATTTTATTAAAAAAAATGTATTTAGTAAAAAAACTGAATATATGCCTAAATTGCAATACGTATACAGGATGTGATAGTTTAAATGAAATTTGTATTATAGAAAGAATTTCGACTTAAAAATAAGTTTAGCATGTAAACTCGTTCTTTATTTAGGAATAGCTGAAAAAAGGATAGTCCAAAGTGATTTTTCTCATTTTCAAAATCCAATAACTCAGAAACTAATAAATATATTTTCGCAATTCTTTCACAGTCTAACGGAGAAAAATCCAAATAATATATAAAATAAAATATTTTACATTTTGGTAGAAATTGTGGTTTAATTCATAATAGAGCCAATTATAATTCGTACCGCGTACATTTGAGAGAAAGAATTATTATTCCTTTAAATTCACAATAAATTTGTCTATTAAATGGTGAAAAAAGTAATTATTTCTAACTAATTTCATATTTGACTAATTTGTTATACAAGTTTATATTACGAACTTTATACATTTGTATAATTTTAAATGATCATCTTAAGGCCTTCCAAATATTAAACATAATTAAACAATGAATTATAAAGCATTATAAAACCTTATACTCGAAATAAATCTAATAGATCTCCGATACTTAAAAATATTGTACAAATACTTTGTATATAACTGAAAACATCTTTTGTACATAGGTTAGTATGTGTCCAAATTAAAAAGTGAGGTTATGAGACAAAATCGCAAATATTCCAAAATGGATAAAAACTCTGATTAATTTTAATTTTTATCAATTTAACTATCACTGAATATATTAAATTTTCGCAATTCTTTCACAGTGAAAGAATTGCAAAATAAACAAATATGGTACAAATATTTAAGCAAAATTTAATTATTCTATTATTTTGGAGAGACTATTTCTTATTTTAAGCTATATTTTTGTTTTATTGAAAAATCGAGTAAAATTTTATGGTATAAATTAATCGAATAACTCGAGTAACTTAAAACCTTTATTCGACTATTCGAGTAACTTAAAAATTGCATTTTCGAGTTATTTGATTATTCGAACAATTAAAAAGTCGAGTAAAATGAATACTCTAATCTCATATCATACATCCTTAACACTATTAAGAAGATTTTTTGTAGTTTGATACATCGTATGATTAGCAAATAGATTCTTATTATTTTTACGTTCATGGTGCTTTATAAGTGAAAGAACAGAATAATTCTCAATTTCCCAACAATTTGAAATGAGAAAAAAGTATGTTTTGTTCTACGGCTCCTCAAATAATATAATATAGAAATATAGACTACGCTTAAAAAAGTTTTTGTCCACAATTGGCCACGGGTTCTATATAAGACCACTCCGCGAATTATAATGCACATATCTAGTGGTGTAGGGTATTATATGGTCAGGCTTGACTAACCATTTCTACTACTTCTAACTCTTTTTAAATTATAACTAGATTTATATACTCACGCTGCTTTTAATGGAAGATCAATTTTGTCCATAATTTTGTACCCTTTCAAGTAGTAAATATATGCAATCAAAATTGGTGATAATAAAGCCATAGCGACAGTTGCCATTACCCAGAAATAAAATAATATGGAATAAAAACGATCTTTACGATTTTCTTCTACTATAATCTTTAATTCATCACCGCTGGCTATGATAAAAATAAAAAAATAAATAATTTGTATAAAATGAATTTAATAAAATTCTAACCTTCTAAATTCCACAGCCATATGTGACGTACTAATTTAACAATATTTTTCCTATAATTTTTATTAATGCCAATAATGCTTGCCAAAACGGAGCCAGTATATCGGTCACTAATAATATATCTTGCCTACATTCTGTTGCATAAACCAACATCAGCGTACAGAGAGCCACTAATAAAACCATAGGAATCCAGGTTAAAATCGGTTTAAAAATAGTTCTTTTCTCGGAAGTGGCATCGATTCCTAAACACTTAAAGGCGAACTTTTGTGTTGCAAAATAATTGTTTATTCGATATTGTGGCGGTAGAGTATCTGGTGATGACTTTATTTTAAACATTGAAAAATTTTTATTTAAACGAGAGCTAATTCCTTTTGATAATGGATACAAATGAAGTAGGACAATCACTATTATATATTGAGTTTTATACGCTTTTATAATATTATTTTATATATTCATGGTAAATAAATTTAAATTTTTATAATTTGTTGGATACGCCTTGTCTACGAACAGGCGTTGACAAATTTAAATCTAATATTTTTATTTACGTAACTTTCTAATAGTGATGATTAAATACGATTTAATAAATAATCATTATGATGTTCTATTAATACTTACCAACAAACAAAAGCTTTTGAGAGTGACTTTGAGAGTGACTTGAAACTAAACTTTTTCAAATGCAAAACGTCTGAAAATAAATTGAAAAATAATAATTTGAGATAAATTCTCAATAAAAATGACAATTTTTTCTCCAATTTTGATGAAGATTTGAAGTAAAGTTTGAAAGTAAACTAAAGACAAACATTAGAAATATGACTCTGTGTTTGCTGGGTTATTTTAAAGGGGTTAATGAACTTATTCATAGTTCATAAATAATTATATATGTGTTATACCATTATTACACTGAACGACAATTTTTTATATTTTTTTGTGGTACAAGATTTCTTAGTGAATTAAGATAAACGTTATCAAAAGTTATCTAAGTTTATACATCGCTTTTTGAAATGATTTTAGTTCTCGATAAAATCTTTATAGTAATAGAAATTTAATGAGATTTCAATATATTTACATGAAATATCTAATTTGGTTTAATAAAATACGAAAAAATCGAATGTCTAACTTTTAAAAAAATTTCTGAAAACCAAAAACAGTAAAAATGCTGCTCTCTTGCCATAAAATTGAATTTGTTATAAATGAAACGACTCATAACTCAATAAAATAGATCCATAAACTTACAATTAAGTGATGGTAACTCATTAACATAGTCGGTTTTCCAAATTCCTGTTGAAAAGTTTTTGTAAATAATACTTTTTATTTGTTGTCATCATTTTTAAATGACATTTATGGATAAAAGCAAGCACCCGAAAACGTTTTATTTTTATTTTTCAATCAAAATAAATATCTTTAATGTTCAAAATGTTTTTTCATTTGTTGAAAAAAATATGTGACGGATTTTTATTTTTAAAATAAATATCCATCAATGATGAAAAAAATAAATATCTTTTACGATAAATATCTTTAACGATAAATATCAGTTCGAAAAAAATTTCAAATGATTGTTTTTTTTATTCATACTTTTGTTTTGTTTTCAAAATATTTTTTTATTCAAATGAAATTGTTGTTGTTTAGAATTTTTTCCATCCGATGAAAAAAGTTCAAAATTATTTTCAACTTTTAAAATAAATATCACAAAAGATATTTATATTTTTATTTCCATCATGATGAAAAAAATTAAACTATTGATGAAAATAAAAAAATCATAATGGATTTTTATTATTTTTTGAACACTAAAGATTGTTTTTCGATTAAAATAAAATTAAAACGAGAGAAAAAGATTGTGTACATTATAATTGTGTACATTATAATTCGGGCAGGAGTCTTGACTTGGAGTCAGATGTGAACCGATACTCATAAGTGTAAAATAAAACATACGAATACAGAATATTACGTTGATGCTGACATATATATGAATTTATTCACTTTTGGGTGATTCCCAAAAGAGGGCCTTATATGGGAACTATGGTAAGTTATGGACCGATCTTTTTAAAAATCGGCACTATCATTTATGTCCATATAAAACTTATTTGTGTCGAATATTAACTTGATACTAACATTTTAATGGGATTTATGAGTGATGTAATTAAAGTGATTTTCTGAAAAGGGGTTTATATGGGAGCTATGGTTAATTATGGACCGATCTCTTTAAAAATCTAAAAATACTTAGACTTATATAAAACTTATATGTTCCAAATTTCATTAAAATATTGCTATATTTAAGGGATTTATGATCGTTAAACCATTTTCCGGAAGGTCATTTGTATGGGGCCTAGGTGAAATAATGGACCGATCATAACCAATTTCAATAGGCTTCGTCCCTGGACGGTAAGAAACCTGTGTGCCAAATTTCATTAATTTTGATTTAAAATTGCGACCTGTACATGGACGGACAGACGGTCAGACGGACGGACGGACATCGTTAAATCGACTCAGAAAGTCATTCTAAGCCGATTGGTATAAATTAAGGTGGGTCTTAGACCAATATTTTTGGGTGTTATAAACATTAGCACAAACGCATAATACCCTCCCCACCTATGGTGGTGTAGGGTATAAAGATTGTTTTTTAGTATTGAAATCCGGTCTCTGGATAAAAGTATAGGTCGTTTTATTTGTAACATATTAATTTTTATAATAAAATAAAAGAATTGGCAATTTTGAACGTTTTAAATTTTTAACGATTTTTTAAATTCGCATTTAATACAAAATTTAAAGTATTTGGAAAATAATTTAATTCACTCGAAATTCTTTAATTTCCAATTTTTATGGTAAATGTAAATATTATATATATACTTCTTGTGTAATGAAGTGGCAAAATTTAAGTTATCAAGTGTTGAATGATTAATAAATTATTTATTTACTTAAAAAAAGATAAAAAAAGTGAAGAGCACTTCTTACATAAAAAAGTCTTTATTTTTCTAAAGTTCAAATGAATTACCAAAATAATATTGATGGAGATAAGAAGGATGTCGCATAGAATAAAAACATTTTCCTTTTAGTACTTATGAAACTGTATGATTATCTAATTATATTTATAAAAATGTATTGAAACTGGATAAAATGTTCAGCACACTTTAAAATCCAAACAAAGTCTGCGATTGAAAATCACAAACAAAGTGCATTTGACAAAAAAAAGTTTTGAGTTTTCTTCCGAAATGCACGCGGAGAAAAAACGCGGTTTTGATATTCTTACGGCAACAGTATTGTGTTTGCAGAAATAGACAGAAACAAATAATATTTATATTTAATAATATTGTGTTTATGATTATAATAATTATATATAAGTTTTACAATATTATGGTTGAACCCATTTAATATTTTACTATGGTTGAATGAAATATATTATATTTTTACCAAAAATTAAACTATGATTACCATGAAAATATATTACTATTTTATTAACTTTTTTTTAAAGTAGACATATGGGAAATTCTTCAAACTCGTTTACTTTGATGTTCAAAAAAATTTCGAAAATTTTTAAATGGCACATCAACGATATTTAGTACCAATATTTCTAGGCTCTAGTGGAACACAGATCTGTTCGCGTGAATGACTTTTACCGAACGGCATCAATGTTGTGGCGGTTTAAGATAAAAATTTATAAAAAAATTGCCAAAATTAAATTTATAATCCTAAATCAAAAATTATTGCATTTATGTATTTTACAATGCTGTATCTAAAATACAAATTAAAAATATAGCGATAAGTTAAGTATGCGTGGATATATTAGCGATTTAATAATTATTAAACCTTCTTATAAAGTTTTCAAAATTCAGTTTTTAGTGATGTAGTCTTGTTCATATTCATCCATTTATTGCAAAATTCATCATTTTTTTTTTAAATAAGTCATAACACAATATCATTTATATACATTTTTAATTGCACTTAGTCAAATCTCTAAAGTTGCTTTTTTCGAACGCCATATTGATTTTGATATATGGTATTTAAGCAGCTATATTAGTGCCTTGGGTGTGCCTCGACGATTAATGTTAAATTAAAAATATCACGTTCTTAGCCCATGAAAACCGTTGATGAATATTTTTAGTGAAATTATATTTTCTGCGTAAGTTAAACTTTACACAGGAACTTATTTCAGTTTAAAATTGATTTATAACACCAACATCCGCTATAACAAAATATGCAAAATTGATGAATTCTTTAAAATTTAGCAGATTAATATTTTAAAACGCCACAATGATTTTTAAATGTCATTTGGAAACCATCTTTGATAACGCTATACTCTAGTTTCACTAAAATTACGTTACGAGTGTGCCTCGCGAAAAAGGCACCTCTTGGAGCCATTCACGTTTTTTTCTCTCCAAGTTTGGGTACCCCTTTCAGCATTTCTGTTGAGGGCACATTAACGAGATATATGTCAAATAATGCATAATTTCAAGAACTATTGGGCTCTGTTTTGAATTTTGAAATATCCGAAACGGCGTAAAATCCCCAATAAAAAAACTGCAAAATTTTAAGATTTTTTAAAATTTGGTTTCACGACTTTTGCACAACACAATTTGACACTGGTTAATTGTACGACAATTAAATCCATGCTGGTCCTTTTCTACAAGTGTTTATAGTCTACATTGGAAGAATTGGACATTTATGCTAAAATTTGCGATTACAGCAAGAAAAAGAAATAAAAACAAGCGCGAATGTTATATTCGGCCCGGCCCATTTTTTGTTTCCGAGTTTACATTGGTAATAGAACTATTTGAACATAATTTCACCTTATGTGGGAGGTGGGCTGTAAAGTGAGCGGACCACGCCCATTTTTGGTTTCCGAGTTTATATCGATCCCCGAACTATACGTACAAAATTTTGTTGTCGTACATGCTTTTGTTGAAGAAATTCGCAATGGGTGACTTTGTGGAACTTGGTACTTTTGAAATTTCTAAAATATTAAACGCAAAAATATGAAATTTAACATAAACGTAAAACTTAACATAACAGGGACATTTTGGTACTTTTTTTTTTGTTATTCTAATGATACTTTCTTAATTTTTTCTTATATTAAACCTAGAAAGATGAACTTATATGGTCTTAAGTGACTGAGAATCTACAAGAGGGTACTAATAGTACTTTTTATTTAATTGAGTTGTGAGTAATTAATGCAGATGTTCTGGTATTTAACAAGTTTTCATTCAATATATTTTAATTTTATTTGAGAAAAAATAAAATGCTTAAAAAATATGTTATTTACATTAAAATTTATCAATTACAAAATCAGAAAAAATTTCTGCGGCACGGGGTTTCTCAGTCAATTCGGATATACGGTATTAATAAGTACTAAGCCTCTAATTCACTTCTTTTGAATTGAGTCTAGTTCTCGCGATAAATCGCGATTTGTAAAATTAAGGAGTTTGCACCATATATTGAAGCATATCTCGACTTGTCTGATTTTGTTCAAAAAAAAAAAAAAAAAAAAAAAAAATTTAAATGAAAATTATCTTTAAGTCGTTCTTACATTACTTTTTAATACGGTCAAAAAAAAAAAAAAAAAATTTTTCAAAATTTTAAGTTTTTAAAAAATTTTAAATTCCTTTAGTTTTTTATCGCGGTTAAAATATTTTTAAATTCATATATCTTTGGACTTATTTTTCCGATTAAAACCATGATGGGTAGAGTTTTTCTTTTCCCCGATTTTTTTCGCTCCCGGAAAATCTGAATTGAATTTTAAATTTTTCGGGATCCCATGAATTCTCGCCAAAATGAATAATATACATTTTTAACTATTTGTAAGATAATTCAGTTAAATGAACGATAAAAATGTTCAAATAAACTAACTAATCATAAAATGATAAACTAATAATTCAGTTCTTTTTGAAATATTAACAAATTGAAAATTAAAGGAAAACTTTTTATTATAAAAAAACTCAGTGATACTCGAATCATTACTTTTATTTTCATATTACCAATATTACCATTTGCATACAAAGTTGGACCTTAAAGATTTTAATAAACTGCAAACAATTAAATCTTCATGATATATGTATGACTTATTTGTATACCCTACACCACCATAGGTGGTTGAGGAATTATGCGTTTGTGCTAATGTTTGTAATGCACAAAAAAACTACCTCAGAATCACTTTCACCGTCCGTCTGGCTACCTGTCTTTCTGACCATATAAACCTTAATGAAATTTGGTACGAATAATTATTTTGGCACAAATGTCCTTCCGAAATAAGGGTTTAGTGGTCATAAATGCCTGATATATATCAATATTTTAATGGAATTTGGTGTGAAGAAATTTTGTATAAGTGTTAATCTTCGTCGAGATCGGTCTATAATTGACCATGTGAATAAATCTCATACGAATGTTAGTATCAAGTTAATATTCTACACAAATAAGTTTTATATAAATAGAAACAACAGTACCAAAAGAATCGGTCCATAATTTACCATAGCTTCAATATAAAACAACTTCTGCTCTAAAGAGCATAAAATCATATAGATATTAGTATCAACGCATTATACTGTATTTGTATATATTATTTTACATTTAGTAAAAGTGTTGATCTACACAATGGTGTAGGGTATCACAGGGTCGGACTTGACCGACTATATCTTTTTATCTGATTTTTTTTTTTGTAATATGATCTAGCTTGATGACAAAAACTAAACACATTTATTGTTTTAAATTTTAAAAGAACTTTTAAGATTTTTTTTTTAATTTTTTCTTGTGAATATCTGAATAAATCTGAAATTATTGTGCGAATAAAAAAATAATAATTTGGTATTTTATTTTTATAAACTGAATATGAAATGTGTACGTGATAGAAAAAACTAATAACTGAGATTCTTATTCAGCACCTCAAAATCATCGTTCTCCACCAATTTTTGCTAAAAGGAGGAATTTATTTCAGATCAGTGTTATTTATGTAGTTTCCTTATCCTCCAGTGTCAAAAGCATTGTTATAAAAGAGGCAGCTGTTCTAAACACCTTTTTTAAAGAAATCGTATAAAATCATTATTAAGATCATAAAATTAATGAATATTAAATACCTACCCAGACAAATAAACTCAAATCAGCCACAAAGAAGACACCAGTCAATAAACATGGTTTTTGAGCTCTCATTATGGGTAAAAGTAACAACTTTTTTGATTGAACACTCAAATCGTGCCATTTAAAACAATCATAGATGGCCACTGCCACCGAAGTACTCTATAGATAAGAAGTGAAATTAAAATAAAATTATTTATTGTTTAATTATTTCCCACTCCAATTCCCACCTCATCATTAATCCTTTGACCTCCATAACAGTATAATATCAATTGTAGGGACACCGATATTAAAAAGAAAAGATGAAATATTTGTGCTGACATTTCACGACCTCTGGCAAATTGATATGCCAGAAAAGAAATTTGTATAAAACTTATGGTGGATTTAATAAACACAATAATCATGTAAACATCATTGAAATTTTGTGACAATTCAATGACACGGCGATGATGTTTTATACGAAGTATTATTATTTTACGAAATTCTTCTTCGTCACCGTGCTGACGAACAATATTGGCATCAGATTTAAAATGTAAATTAAGAATACGAAATTGTGCCACCACATTGTGCATAAACCAAGAGAATAGAGAATCGATAGCAAGATTTCCATTGATGACGAAATAAATACCGACTAGATCCCAGAGGTAAGCAATGGCATAGCCTAAGTGTGTTCTAGTATCGACAAAGTAACTACACACACAAAATAGATTAGTTGAAAAATTATTACTATTATAAAAATTCAAGAAATGTAAACAATATTACTTCTCAGTTTTTAAAAATATGTATATGTACTAATGTTGTTACAAATATAGAAAATCTCTTAATTTTCTATATATGTAACAATATTAGTGTTCCTAAAATAAAAATAAAACAATTGTGGTATTGGAAACAATAGTGGAAACAATATAGTTAGGTTAACCAATTATTTAGTAATTTATAAATTCGGATTATGTAACTAAATTTGGTTCTTTTAAATGTATCTAAATTAAACAAATATTAGTAGCTGCAATAAAAATTCGTTTACATAATGTATTCACAATTCTAGTTCTCAATATTTGTTCAAATACTTTCAAAATTCGGTTATGATTAAAGAAGAGCATTCGGTTCGACCAAACGATAAATTATTTTTTGACATTGTCAATAAAAATATTCAAATATAAAAAATTAAAATAAAAAGAAAACAATAAAATAAAATAAAAAGAAATGAAAACAGAAATCTAAGAACTGAGCTTAAAATGGACAAATGTTTCATATAAAAAAGGACGGTAAGTTTTTATTGTCGTTAAATGTGTAGAATATAATTATGGTTATACAATACATATTTCGACAGAATTTTGACGGCCAATTCTAAAATTTGTAGAAGCATTTGGATCCGAGGTGTTTAAAAAATATGAAACCTTCGTGGGTAGGTATCTGTTGTTGTGAAAAAATTCATAACTTTTTAAAATCTAATAATTATCTTATATAGATTAGATGCGGCGAAGAACTTACAAATTTCAAGACTTTTTTTATCAGTACAGTATAAACTCGATAATCCGGATTTCTATATTGGTTAATTAATATTTTTAATAGTAAAATCAGCAATATTTTTCACCTAATACAATTTATATTGAAACATTTTAAACAAATTTAAATTCTAAATAAGGTACTATATACTGAAATATATATTGCAACATAAGTTTACTAAAAACATAGATATTCAACAGCGAACAAAACATAGCGCATAATTTTAATTGTATTTCCATCCATATTATTTTTTAAATAAAAAGCTACACTTTTTTTTACTAAATCCGTATTAAAAAATGCAGTCAATCCGGATTATAGAGTATGTAATGAGTTTGGAAATGAAGTCGAATAATCCGGATTATCCACGTTCGGATTATCGAGTTTATACTGTATGTATAAGTCTCTTTCTCAATATTATGTGCATCCACGGACTAAATAAGCAGAACAAATTATATGTGTTGTTATTAATAAATAAAAAATTACACAATATAAAAAAATATAATTACGCAATAAATTGTTGACAACTACGTAAAAATATTGTTGTTTCAGATTTGGTAACCGAATTAGTAGCTTTCAATTTAGTTATTTCCAGCAATATTTTCGTTTCTGCTAATCGAATTAATTTAAAATCGACTACTCTTAAAGAAATATTGAAGTACGTTGAACGAAATGTTTGGAAACTGTAACTAATTTGTGAGATATTAGGTGGGAACGACTAAATTCGATTGGAAACAAATTCGGTTGCCACAACGAATCTGTTTTCTCTGTGTACATATATTATATTTTTATTTTCGTAATTATTCATGTATGTATTAATTTCAACTTACGTTGCTTTTAGGGGAGGCTCCAAATTTTCTCGAAAACCTTCTCCCTTCAAATGATAGAAAAAGCCTATAACAAGTGGAGAAATTAAAGCCAATACACCAGTAGTAAAAACACACGTATAAAAAAACATGGAAAATTTTGTATCTCTACGATTTTCTTCAGCCAGGATTTTTAATTCTTCGTCGGTGGCTAGAACAAAAATAAATATATTTTTTGATTAGATTAACAAACTTAACAAACTGACAAATTTACCTTCTAAATTTAATTTCCATATCTTACGTACTAATTCGACAATTTTATCCTTATTCCACAGAAAATACATTAATTTCATAATCGACAAATTTGCTTGCCAAATCGGCGACAAAGCATCTGTTACTTTATACAAATCTGTTATATATTGAGTTGCATAGATAACAATGGGAAAACAAAGTGTCAGCAGTGACATCATTGGTATCCAAGCCAAGTAATAATTAACAATTGTTCTTTCCAACGAGGTGGGATCTATTCCAATGCTAGCAAAACTAAATGATTGAACTAGAAAGTAACGTTCAATTCCTCTTTGTTTTGGTAGTGCATCAGGAGCGGCTTTAAACATTTTTGTTTGATAAAAGAAGCACAATAGCGAACACTATAATGCTTTTATTACTTTATATTTAAAATAGCTTAACCCTTTTTAATGCTTTTATTTATATTGTGTGTTAAATTGTTAGTACCACCTAATTTATGTTAATAATTTTTTACACCATTATTAATTTAAATTATAGGTTGTGTCATATACATACATATTTAATATTAAAATTTAACCACAAATAAAAATTAACAAAGGTCTTTTTATATAGATAGAAATATATTTTTTAATTCCAATTAGTTATAAACAGGGCAAGTTTTTATATGCACAAAAAAAATTGAAATATGCGCTTGAAAAAGCACCAAAAATGGTATAATATGCAAAGAAATATGCAAAAATAGCATGCATATGTATATAAAAACCAACGAATTTATGCATTCTTACATATTAATGTGTAAAAAATATGCACTAGGGTGATCGACTCGGTTTTCCAACCGGTTTTTTCTGTCAATTTGCTGTCGGTTTTTTCAAAATGTTCATTTTTCGAATGTCGAATAGACCGGTTTTTTTAAACACATAAAACCGGTTTTAAAAATGGCTTTTTATTTCAAAAAAAATGTACTAAATACTGATATTTGAATCGAAATTTATAATTTTTTTTAATTCATAAAGTGTTGTTTGTAATGTTTTAAAATATTTTTAAATATATTCAAAGATTTTGTTTTAGAAAAAGTTTCACATATTAACCCATGGTTGTTTATGCTAAGTAAAAGCTAATTATCAGTTTTGATGATTATTTTCTTACAACATTTATACCCTACACCACCATAGGTTGGAAGGATACTATGCGTTTGTGCTGATGTTTGTAAAAATATTGGTCTAAGACCCACCTTAGTTTATATCAATCGGCTTTAAGTCGATTTAACGATGTACGTCTGACCGTCTGACCGTCCATGTAAACCTTGAAATCAAAATCGCAATTATGAACATAAATTAGTGAAATTTTCTTATAGACCAAGGACGAACTGTGTTGAAATTGGTTGTGATCAGTCCATCATTTCACCAAGCCCCCATAAAAATAACCTCCTGGAAAAGGTGGTTTAACGATCATAAATCCCATAAATGTAGCAAGAATTTTTGCACATGTAAGTTCCATACAAGTTTAAATCTATGTGCGGAATTTCATGAAGATCGGTCCATAATTAACCATAGTATTGGTCCGCAATCCCACAGGTCTAGAAAAAAAAGACTCCTCCCCGAATTTTGATGCACACAATGGTGTAGATATTGTCGGGCTTGGCCGACTATATCTTTCTTTTTCGTTCTTAATGGGTTAATAGTTATATCCAAAAATAATTGTGTTTAATAAATTTTAACTTGAACAATATTTATTGATTTTTCTTTAAGAAATGTAGTCTTTTGATAGAAATATTAACTTCTACAAAAAAACCGGTTAACCGGTTTTTTTCTGAATTTAAAAAAGTGTAACTGGTTTTTTCAAAATACCAACTATTCGAACTATTCGAAAACCGGTTTCTCCAAAAAGTCGAATAATCGATCACCCTAATATGCACAAATATGCATTTTTAACTTTCAATCTCTAATAGATTTCGATGTCTATTTTAATTTAAAGTAAATAGTTATATTCCGAATTTTTTTTTCTTTACAATATTTACAATGTACTCAAAATACTCACAGCAAATTTTTAGAAATCATTTAATTGAACTCCAAAACATCACCAAAAATTGCGTTTTTGTTCAGAAAACTAACTTTTGTATCCATTATATGCAAATTTATGCAAGGATTTAAAATATAAGCATTTTTTGTGAATTTCTTTTGAAATATGCAAATGCTTACTTTCCAAGCGAAAAGCTTGAAAAACTTGCCCTAGTTATAAATATGTATCTATGTAAAAGTATATCATTTTATATTACATAAAGATTTAATTCAAGCCCTTTCAATAAATTTTAAATAAGGTCCCTTTGAAACAAATAAAACTTAAATATTTAGCAAAATCTATATATATAAAAATTAATGTGTATTTGTTTGTATGTATCTACGTATGTTTGAAGTCTATAGCCGCCTAAACGGCTAAACCGATTTTCTTGAAATTTTCACAGTGTGTTCCTATATGCCTGGAAGGAAAAATAGGCTACTTTTTATTTTGAAATTCCATGTGGGCGAGGTGCCACGCCCACTTACTAAATAACTATTAAAAGTAGTATATCTCGGAAATTGGTGGAGTCCTCAAATTTTGCACGAACAACTTTGATACAAATGGACAAAAATAGGCGAAGTAGCAATAGGGGGTGTGTCGCATCCCACGCCTAATATTGCTTGCCAATACCAAATGCCGTAAATTTAGGAAACTATAACAGTTACATTTCCCAAATTTTGTACAATAAACTTAAGTGTCAATGTGAACATTTTGTGCAAAAATGGGCGGAAAAGAAATAGTGGGCGTGTCATCTCTCATATAAAGTTAATACCAAAATTTTTATATCTGGGAAACTATAAAAGTTAGAGAACTTAAATTTTGTACGACTAGCATTAGCTTCAATATGAATATTTTGGACAAAAATTGGTACACTAGCAATAGTGGGCGTGGCACCTCCCATATAAAGAAAATATTAAATTATCATATCTCAGAAAACATAACAGAGTTCTAAAATTTTGTCGGAGCCACTTTGGTATCAATATTAATATTTAAGAAAAATATGGGTGGACTAGAAGTAGGGGACATGGTACCTCCCATATGAATTAAATGCAAAAATTCGTATATCTGGGAAACTATTGGAGTTGGAATGCTCAAATTTTGCCCAAAGAATTTTGACATCCATGAAAACATTTGTCTAATAAATTAGCGGATTATGGGGGTATGGTCCCTCCCATAAAAATTAAATACAAAAATTATTATATCTGGGAAACTATTAGAGCTTGGATTTTCAAATTTTGCACGGGAAACATCTATCTATCTAATTTTTAAGACAAATGTTATATTTTAATTACTAAATAAATATATTTTTTTAATCCTTTAATTACTATGTATTTCATTTCGGGGAGTGGCGAAGCACACCGGGTATTAGCTAGTGATTTATAAAATAAATGTCGAAACAAAATTAGTTTAAAATCCCAGCACGATATTTTCAGAGAATATGTAGAAAGACGTCATCGTCTATATATTTTTCACGAATTTAAAAATACCATTTTTTGAGATACGCGGCCGCTAAATTTGGACAATTTTGACATTAAGAAAAAAATTTAATTGTACGTCATATTTATTGTAATTTTGATATCCTTAATATGACATCTCAATGAATTTTGTTCACTGAACCAAAAAGGTACATAAATACCATGAAAAAGTTAATTGTTTCAATGAATTTGTGCACTAATTTTGAACCTATGTACAGGTTCATTGAAACAATGTTTTGCCATACATTAATATTAAAATTTAATGTACAAGTTCTTTGATTAAATTTATTCTTGCATTGAATCAATGAACAATTTCATTGATTAAAATAAATTATTCCAGTAAACACACAGTGAAGTCAAACGCAAATTTTTTTGGTAATAAATCTGTATCTCCTAAACTACTGGTTGGATTAAATTGAAATATATGGAAGACTACCTCGAGTATGTAGAAGTTTAAAAAATCGTAACTTATACAATTGAAGTTCGATTTTAAAGATTTTTACACTTCTGTAAAGTGCTTGGCAAGATAAAGAAAAATAAGCTTACTCACCCGTGTTATCTCTTACATTTAATAAGATATTTACACATGTACCAAATATCATCAAATTCGTAAGAGGTGAGGAAACCTGCTGGTTGGTTTTAAATAGAATGACTCATATGTATTATTAATCTTTTTTCCTGTTAGGTTAGGTTAGGTTAGGTTAGAAAGGGTGGCGTATTCACGCCTACACCCAGAGGCCGAACGGTCCATTGTGATCCCTTTATGATAGAAAGAGAGAAATAGAGATGACAGAGTATGTGCTCCACTGTCTCTAGCTCCTCAACATCATCGCACGTTCTACAAAAATCTGATGTGCCAATGTCCCACTTACTCTTCATATGTGCCAATGTCCCACTTACTCTTCATATGTGCCAATGTCCCACTTACTCTTCATATTCCCTATTGAGAAGTGATCCGTAACCATACCTACTATGACTCTAAGACTACCACGACTCATACCTAGAAGATGCTTGAAATCTGCCAGTTTTAAACTAGGCCATAATGCCCTAGAAACTCTGCAGTCCGATCTGTCACTCCAGGCTCGATTCGTGTTGTCCAGAGTTCACTCTCTTATGGCGCTAAATAAGGATCCAATTGGAATCTTAACAGATGACTCTATGAAAGACCTATCTAGCTCTGAGCCACTGCGAGCTAGCTCATCGGCTATTTCGTTGCCAAGAATGTCACAATGACCAGGAACCCAACAGAGTCTCATCATATAGGAATCCATTAACCTTCTCAATTCCCTTCTGCACTCAAGTATCAATCTGGACCTAACAAAATGACTAGTCAGAGCCAATTAATCTCAGACCCTCGTTCAACATTCCCCTCAATCAAGCCTAGAGCCTTATAAATGCCAAGAATATCCGCCTGAAAGACACTACAACTGTCAAACAATTTGTAGGATCGTCTGATATCAGTTCCCATAAAATATACACCTGCACCAGTGCCAACTTCCATCTTCGAACCGTCCGTGAAGACCGCACACCCTCCATAGAGCTTTTCTAATCCATCCCAGAGGTCCCTGCTAGGTAACGCCAAAGCGGGAGTAGCCCCGAAGTCAATCGTAGTCCCGACGTAATCCGTAGGCTCAGCCAAGGATAGTGTCCGACCGTTGAATTGGACTTCATCTAGTATGCTAACGCGCCCTGCTCTAGAAGTACCTAATAATCCCAGTTCCTTCAATCTAAATAGGCCGCGGACAGCCATACCCCTCACAAATTCCTCAATTGGAAGAAGGTTGAGGATGATGTCCAGCGCCGCCTGAGGTGTACTTCTCCTGGCACCTGAGATGCCAATTGAAGCACACCTCTGAACTTTAGAGAGAAGGTTCCTATATGTTCCTTTACACAATACCTTCCACCAGACTGTACAGCCATAAGTAAGAATTGATCTTACAACCGAAGTGTAAATCCAGTATACAATTTGCGGCTTAAGGCCCCAATTCTTACCTATAGAGTTTCTGCAGGTGTAATAGGCATTAAGTCCCTTCTTGACCCTCTCCTGGGTGTAACTCACAACGTCATGCAGAGCACTCTCATGAAAATGACCCTTACCTCTCTCCACCCTCTGGGAATGTACCTCATTCTAAGACATTCCCTAAAAACCTCCGACAATAGAGAGATGGCCCTTTCATCGACATTCTGTAGCATGGCCGGGCCCGGAGATTTATATGGCTCCAATAAATTTATCGCCCATGTTACCTTGTCTCTAGTGATTATCTCCCTTATCACATCGCTATCCCCAGCATCTGATTCGGGTTGTAGGTTATCACTGACACTACCTGTCCCTCCATCAGAATCTATATCCTTACAGCCTAGAAAATGAGTCTCCATAAGTAAACTGAGGGACTCTGAACTAGACTCTGTCCAAGAGTTATCCGCACGTTGTATGTATCCAGGTGCCACTGGGTCCTTGAATAATACTCGCCTGAACCTAGACAACTCGTTAACAGAGTCCACCGATTCACAGAAATTTACCCATGAAGTCCGTTTCGCTCTACTATGTCCTTCTTATACTTAGAGAAACTATTCCAATCCTCATCGCTCCTCGTTAGTTTTTTTTTTTATTAAACAGCTTCCTAACTGTAGACCGCTGGTCCATAAGTTCCCTAGTCAACCATTTCTGCTGTTTCCTTTTGCCAGGAAAAATCACTGGACAATTGAGCACAAAACTATTCCTAATAACATTCGTGAAATTATTCACCACCAACTCGATACCCTCAACTGAATTTCTCCAGTCCTCAGTATCCCTAAGGTCCCTACAGACTGACCTCCTAAAGGACTTCCAGTCTGTCCTTCTCGAGTTCCTATAGGGCTGCTCCCTCGCTTTCTCAAAGTTGAGACTAAAAGATATCATGCTATGGTCAGAAAAAGTATAATCCATAACTACTCTCCAATCCCTAACATAATTTCTCCCAGGGTTAGCCAGCGTTACATCTATAACTGTTTCCCTATCCTTCGTTCTGAACGCAGGAGTACTACCCCTATTACAGATGTGTAGATCATAACAAGTTATAAAATCGAATACCAACTCACCTCTTTTGTTGATGTCCCTGCTTCCCCATTGGTAGTGATGAGCATTCGCATCACATCCCAAGACCATGTACGCTCCTCTCCTCCTAGCGTGCTCCGCCAGCTGCTGCAGAGCGATACCTGGTGGATCGGCTGCCTCGTACGGCATGTACACAGCCGCCATTATAAGCCCGCTATCTCCTGCGGCTTCCTGTTGGACGACTGTAAGGTCCCCACTGCTAAAGGAATGAAGAAAATTAATATTCAGATTATTCTTAGCCAATATACATGTTCGTACCTTTTCCGTTGTGGATGGTATGAACAGGTTGTAGCCCGTGACCCTCAGACCACATACCCTGGTGTTGTTAATCCAGGGTTTCTGTATGAGGGCCACGTCCACGTTGGAGTCAATGAGGAGTCTTGTCAGTTCGGTTGAGGCTGCCTCACAGTGATGCAAGTTAATTTGCACCACTGACAGCCTCTTTGGGTTTATTAGATTTGTTATACCTAAATCTGATCACCCCAGAGACTCCTGATCCACTGCGAATCTGAAGTCTCTGCCTTGGTTCTCCTTACAGGTCATGGTATTCACCAACTTCCATTGACCTGTAAGAAGACCCTTATTCTGATTCTCCAATACTGTCAGAATGGTTTCAACCTCTAAAACGGGTGGCGGGAACCATGCTGTCACTATTTGACGCAGGGGCAGCTTAGATGCGAGTATCACTTCAAGCTTCGCTCCTGGATAGAGAGTGTCGCACTTAGCAACTGCTTTCCTGAGAAATTCAAATGATTTCTCGTTACCGCAGTTGATAGTCTGACGCCCTTCAACCAGTCTGCGCCTTTGAAGGATACCTCATCCGGCCTTCCTTTAACAAGGGCGATTTCCTCAATGAGCTTGTGTTCAATTTGTCGCCATTGCTCAACGCTGATCCTCCCATCTGGATCAACCCCGTCAATGACAGCAGCTTGAATACAGTTCTGCAACACTGATTCCTTCGCTCTTTTCGATGTTGAGGGTTGTTCACTTCCTGATACAGCTCTCTTAATGACCTCCTTATGGTGGCCCTTACTAGAGCTGTTTGGCGTGTGAACAACCTTCTTGGCCATCGAAGGTTGTTGGTTATCCCCAGACCTGGCGCTCTTAACAACCCCCTTATGAGGGCCTTTAGGAGAGCCGGATGGGTTTTGACCAGCGTTCTTCGATGTAGAGGGCTTCATATTTGAAGCTCGTACAGCCCCACTACTGGAGCTGATAGGCTTCGAAAGTGAAGTCCTCTTACTAGTTGATGGCTCATCATCTCCAGGCCTGGCATCTCTGACAAGTTTTTGTTGGTTGCCAGGTTTGCTTAATGGTGTATGACCAACCATTTCAATGGTAGTTGTTGGCTAACCAGACGTTACCTGCTGTTTCACTAGAACTGCAGGTTTGACCGGGTTGCCACTGCCAGAATCTTTCGCTCCGGTAGGGACTGATGAAGAGGTTGGCTTTTCTCCTGTGCTCTCACGAGACACTTCTGGAGTGTTGCCAGCATGTGTCCGATTTAAAAAATTTTTAAAAATTGTCTATCTTGTCCCACGAGTATGCCAGTAAAGGGAAGGACCATCTCGCGCAGTGACGGCGTGCGCGGACTAGGCTAGAATTACAACCAACTCGTGCCATGGGCGTTGGAGGGGAGCTGTTAGCTGTTAGTTTGTTTAAGCACCAACTAACCATTCAGGTCCTCAGCACTACTGCCTACCACCTTGACCTTAAAGTGTGCTTCATTTATTTGGTCCGCGAGAAGCTGTAAAAGCCCTAAGATCGGAGATAATACACATGATATATACCCTCATGCGATGGGACAGAATGCACCATTCAGTAGAGTATGTATGTCATGTGCCTTACAACCAATCCTCCCGATCCGCCACCTGGGGACGCGTCCGATAGGAGTAAATGTAGCAAAAGACTTCCTGATAAATATTAATAAATTTTGTTCTCTTATTAATTGCTTCCAGAAAAATACAAAATATGCACATTGTTCTGCTTTTGAAGTGATGAAAATATTATTTTATTTTCCTTTTTTTAAGCACTTGGTCATTTCTTTGCTGGGCTTTTGTTTATTGTTTTATCAGTTTATTTGTAAATAACGCCTTTAATAATATTAAAATAAATGAAAATATAAGAATACTTACAAATTTCTAATTTAAATGAGTAGTTATTTAAGTATAATATTTTTGCTTTATTTGTCATTTAATATTAATAAGTGTTTTTACTAAATTATTCGTTTAATACCATTTGACTTTAATTTACAATAAACTTATGAAGAAAATTTATATGAAAACTAGATGTGCTCAAATGGAGATAATTTTCTGTTTCTGTTTTTTGCTGTATTATCAAGCGATATTCTATTTGTTAAGATATATTTAAGAAACATTTCAAGTTTCTACTATTTTTAATAAATGAGTTGGTCTTTTTGGAAATTATTATGTATACTTCAGGACAATTTATGAAGGGAAGGTAATTTTTGCATACATCATATCTTCGTTTTGGTGTCTTAGACATGCTGCATAGTGTTTCCAAAACCCTTTTCTGATCATGACCCATATCTTTTTTGAGATATTATGGTAATATTTGGATTGAAATAAAATTTTAAACAATAAAGATAAAATATTGGAATTTTAACATAATATATATAAATCAGGGAATTTAAAAAACTCCCACTCCGCATCAAAAAATCTTAAGTCCCAATCCGAGAAAAATATATTTCAAAAGTTGAATTTTTTAATTGAAATCGTCACCTTGCCATTATAAAAGCCATCCATCATAAAATCGTTTTTGTGTATTTAAACAGCATATCGAGGGCTTATATATTTAAAATGGGCCTCATGCAGATTTCCAAATTTTTTCTTTTTTGTTTTCTGTTTTTTATATATGGTGTTAATTTTGAAGCCAAAAGTTAATTCTAACTCTATGTTTTTCACTTTTTGTTTTTGGGCTATCTACAAGCAATATATCGTCCATTCCATGAAAAAACGTCCAAAAAATTGTCTTTTTTTTACTTGATGGCTTTCAATTTCCATAATAATTTGTATACACAAACTCCATTAAGCCTTTTATCAATTTCAGCTTTCAGTTTTGTGAAATTGCAAAAACTAGCGATTTTATTTCGCTTTCTTACTTTCTCAAAAACCAAAAAAATTTAAAAAGTATGTAATTTTGAATAGCAATATCTCTAAGAAGGATTTTTGAATTTTAATGATTTAAACTGCCTTTGAATTTCACATAATTTCACATGCAATTGTATTTTTTAAATGCATTTTTCTTTAAATATGTTATTAAAAATATTTTATTTTTTAACATAATTGAAAAGTTTGGAATCTTTACATTAAAATAAAAGTGTCTAATTTTTGCATAATCCAATTTTTATAAAAACACGTTCCCAATTTTTCATATAAAAATAAATTTTTTTCTTGTTTTTGGAATTTTCTTTAAAATTTTTATAAATTTTTAAATATTCATATTTACCATCATACCAGAAAAGTATAATTTTTATATCAGAAAAATTAAATTAGTTGAAGAAAAGGAGAAATTGTGCATGGCATATGTGTGCGTCCTAAAAATTTTAGATTTTTATTTTAATGTAAAGATTCCATGCTTTCAAATATATAAAAAACAAATAAAAAATTTTAATAGCATATTTAAAGAAAAATGCATTTGAAAAATGCAATTGCATTAAAATGCATTTTTAAAAAATCTTTCTTATTTCTAAAACGTTCATCGTAAAGCCGCCATATGTGAAATTAAAAGGCAGTTTAAATCATTAAAATTCACAGATCATTCTCAGAGATATTGCTATTCAAAGTTATATACTTTTTAAATTTTTTTAATTTTTGAGAAAGTAAAAACGCGAAATAAAATCGCGAATTTTCTGAATTTAGCAAATTTGAAAACGAAAATCTATATAGACATCTATAGACACTTGGTCAATTTTTGGGCGTTCTTTCATGGAATGGACGATATTTTTTAAGGAAAAACGGACTATCTGCAAGTTTTTGTTTGATTTTCAAAGTAGTGTAAAAATATAAATTGATAAATAATGACAATTTTCTTTGCGATTTGAACTTTTTTAAACATTTTGAATTAGAATCTTAATATATCTCATAAAAATTATGTTATCTTAATAAAAAAGCCATTAAATTTATATTTTTGACCTTGTTTGAATGCTCATAGATCATACGCGAGTATGATCTATGATCATATCCGATCATACCCGAGTACAGAAATTAAAATAAAATTCCTGATTATATGCAAAACATCTTAGATACCAAAAGCAGTTTCTTAAAAAATTTTAATTAAATAAAAAGTACAATAGACATCGTCTTTAAAGGTTTTAATCACATTTGAGTTGTTGATATGCAATTTAATACAATTTCAATTGGTTAAAAATTTTTTGGGCAATTTTTTTTTTCTGAAATTTTATTTATAATTTTAATCTTAAACACATTTCTGTTTTTTTTTTTTTTTTTTTTTGTAAACACACCTGTTATTTGCCAGTTTTAACGTTTAAAGATAATCCTGCCAACCAAAAAATTTCGGTTTTCTTATCTATTGATTTGTATGATATCATAAATTTAACATATTGCCAAATTTTTCTCCAAAAATATAATCTTTTACTTCTTTAATTTCTGATAAACAAAACGGCCTATCTACCATAACTTCGCGAATAATGGGGTTAGAAGATTTACTTTTCAGTGTGAGGTTTACTAGACGTAATATTAATAACTCGTAGATGAACGGATTGCAAAATTTAAAAAAATGAGTGAAATAAACAGTTTTTATGTTCTCCTGACTAATTGGGGTTTTGCAAGTGGCCCATTTTGAATATAAGCCCTCGATATAGAAGAATATAAATGACATATTTCTTTGTTAATTCCAGCTTTTCAAAATTAAAAATTATTTTTCAGCCAAAATATTTGAAATTTATGACTAAAAATTTTATAAATAATATTTCACAAATTTTAAAATGCGAAATTAATACGTGTGATCTTCTTGTATTTTTTTATTTCAAATACATATAAAAATTTAGGAAATATTTTATGACAACCATATTGGTTGTATTTTTGCAATATTCATACATAGTAGTTCATAATATCTTAGATTTCCAAAAAAAATTGTTGTAGTAATCATAATCTAGGAGCAACATATTATGTTTGAAATATATAATCTGAGCTAAAAATAGATATGATACCATATTATCATATTGTGTACGAGTTTTTCATATTATTATACAATCTTACTGTAATATTATCCCATTCTATCAGATGATGATTTCATTTTATTATACCATCTTATCATATTATTATTCCATTCTAACATATGTATTCCATTTAATTATTATCTTATTGTTTTATGATTCCATTATATGATATTATTCCATATTTTCATATTATTATCCCATTCATTCATTCATTTTCTTTTTTCACTACATCCAATTTTTTTTTTATTAACTAAAGCTGTTTAAGTTAGATTTGTTGGTAGCTCTTTTTGCTAACTATCAAATATACTATTTTTAACATTGCTAGAATTTATTCTTGCTTCCTTTTTTGCAACTTTGTTGGAAGTATTTTGACATTTATACTAACGAGTAAACCGTTAACGGTGACTTAAATATTGTTTGCCACCAAACTAATCGCTTTTAACTTCACTTCTAATATTATCTTCGACTTAAGCACTACGTGCACCACAATACATTTATAAATTAGCTTATTCCTTCTACGAGGTAACATTTATTTGAAATAAACAGAGATCTACGTCTCAATTAAAATTGAATTTGGTTTGTTTTATTTCATGTCGACATATTTTGGATTGTGCCTAAACATTTGTTCCTAGCGATCCGGATTTTGGAATCAGCACTAGATATTGAGGCATTATAAAATTCCAGTAAATAATACAGTCCACCGTCAACAAAACAATTATATTTATTGTTTTTATTTTCACGAATAAGGTACGTAAATATATTTCATTTTGTGAGCTATAGTGAAGTGCAAAGCTGTTTTATTTTAACACGGTATACACTTTTCATTTGTGTTTTAAAATAACTTAAAATATCAAACTATTCGAGTTTGTTTTTTGAAAATAGTGCCACTATTTATTGTTTTATTTTAAATTTTAATTTGAACATTATTATACTAAAGTAATTGGAAGCGTTGTTGGTTGTTTTTTGTATTTTCCTTTGTGCTTGCATTTGTTTACAGATTTACATTTGTATATTATAATAAAAGGAATACGGTTGTTTCTTCTTCTTGTCTTGTAATTAGACACCCTACGGTCGGTCAGTTTGACTACAATTCTATTTACCAATATCGTTTAGACAATTTATTGACATTTTTGTTTTATCTTCGGATAATTGTTTATTGAAAGTTAAATTGCGCTATTATTGGGAATTTATTTAATTTTTTGTGAAAAGTGGAAAAAGAAGGAATAATGTCGATCACTCCTTTGAATAGATTCATTAGAGCCTCTGATGCTCTCATAACTTTTGAGGCCGATTTTAATGATTTCAACGAAGAATTCCATAACATTTTTAATTTGGAAAATCAAAGCGAGGAGTTGGCAAAGTTATGGGATAGAGTAAAGACAACATACGAAAAATGTTTAGATTTTTTGGAAACCTCTGATGAAGTAGAGCCTAGTGATGTAGATGTTGCGTCTTCTAAATATAAGGTAACCTACATAGCATATCTCAAATGTATCGGTACTATTAAAGAAAAGGTCCACAATTTTGAATCGGCTACAAAATCTACTAATTCTTCAGCAGAAAATAAAGGTTCTGAAAATTCTAGTAATAGTTTGACTTTACCACCTTGCGACGTAGATATATTTAATGGGGATTATATTTCTTGGCTCACTTTTAGGGATTTATTTACCGCATTGTACATTAAAAATTCGCGCCTGAGCAATGTTGAGCGATTGTATCACTTGATACGTAAAACTGAAAGCGAAGCTAGGGAAATCATATCGAAATGCTCATTGAGCAATGAAGGGTTCGAGGTGGCTTGGAAAAGTCTTTATGATACTTACGAGAATCCTCGCATGTTGGTGAACAACCAATTAAAAGGTCTCTTTGGTCTTCCGTTCCTTGACCAGGAATCTAGTACAGGCCTTAAAACTTTACAACGCGGCATAAATAGTTGTCTAACTTCGCTGTCGATATACAATGTATGTACCGATAATTGGGACCCTATACTCCCTCTACCTCTACAGGTATTACTCATAATTATCAAACTTTTCATGCATGGCAAAGGCAATCTGTTCTTTTAGGAACCGCAATGGTGAACATAATTCACAATGGTAATAGATATAAAGTTCGGGCTCTTATTGATTCTGCTTCGGAGTCTTCATTTGTTTCTGAAGGCTTGCAAAGAAGATTAAATCTTACGACACATTCTATGCAGTCTAAAGTTTCTGGTATAAACAACTCGGTTTCTGTATGTTCAAGGAAAATTTGTACGTTAAAAATTAGCTCTGATTTGGATTCTTCTATTATTTTGAATACCACGGCACTCGTATTGCCACAAATATCAGGGAATCTACCATCCTTTTCACATACAGATATGCAAGGGCGACTGCCTAATCTTCGTTTGGCTGATTTCAATCCTTTCGATAGCAGGCCTGTTGAAATACTTATCGGTGCTGATCTATATCCAGAAGTTATTTTACCGGAAATTAGAAAGAATATATTAGGGTCAATACTGGGTCAAAATACTGTATTTGGATGGATATTGACTGGCCCTATTAATACTCCGATATTGAGGTCTTATTTTACTAATATTAATTAATATCTATAATATAATTAATTAATATCTATAATCGAACACTATCCAAATCTTATTAAATCAAACACAAATGAAACTATTCAATTATCTACTACTATAAAAATTACTTTAAAATGCTCACAGAAATATATTTACGTATTCTACTTATATACTTTAACTAACAACTAACAACATCATGCCCGCATGGGTCAGTTCATGGAACTGTCTAAAAAACCATGTGCCCGCAAGGGTCAGTTTATGGGACTGTCTAAAAACCATATGCCCAACAGGGTCAGTTCATGGGACTGTCTAAAAACCATGTGCCCGCAAGGGTCAGTTCATGGGACTGTCTAAAAACCATGTGCCCGCAAGGGTCAGTTCATGGGACTGTCTAAAAACCATGTGCCCGCAAGGGTCAGTTCATGGGACTGTCTAAAAACCATGTATACAGTAAGTGGTCTGTACAAAACTGCGGGTCATATAACCAAATTGTAAAATTGAAAAAAAAAAAAAAAAATCAAAAAAAAAAATGAAATTGAAAAAAAATTCGGCTGTGCCGAATCTTTGATACCCTTCACCATATTACCATATTACCATCTTACTATCTTATCGACATCATATTACCATATTACCGACAAATAATAAAATTTTCGCCTTAACGTATGCTTTCATATTTTCACATATATAAATCTAAATTTTTTTCAAACTACGAAAATTTGAATATATAAAAAAAACAATCATAGCAGGCTTTGCTTTAAAAAAAATAAACAACAACAACAACAATTCCATATATATATATATTTTTATGTGTGTATATACAAACTGGCTGCATATACAAAGAACAACAACAACACTGTTATTTATTATATTACTTCTGTTGCTAACTAAACTACTTGTCTATACAAAAAACAAAAAACGTCACTAATAGTCATTACAATGCTTAATATACATGTTTGTGTATGTATTTATGTATATTCTTAACAGATATGTTTTAGTTTTTAAAAATAAACAACAACAATTCCATATCTATTTATTTTTGTACAGACTGCATATACAAAGAACAACAACACTGTTATTCATTATATTACTACTGTTTCTTACTAAACTACTTGTCTATACAAAAAACAAAAAACGTCACTAATAGTCATTACCAGGGCAAGTTTTTATATGCACAAAAAAAATTGAAATATGCGCTTGAAAAATCACGAAAAAATGTTATAATATGCACAGAAATATGCAAAAATAGCATGAATATGTATATAAAAACCAACGAATTTATGCATTTTCATATATTAATGTGTAGAAAATATGCACAAATATGCATTTTTTAACTTTCAATCTCTAATAGATTTCGATGTTTATAAAAATATAATTATTTTAATTTTAAGTATCATATTTGACGCTTCCGAATTATTTTTCTTTACAATATTTACAATGTACTCAAAATTCTCACCAAAAATTTTTTAGAAATTATTTGATTGAACTCTAAAAAATCACCAAAAAATTGTGTTTTTGTTAAGAAAACTAACTTTTATTTCCATTATATGCAAATTTATGCAAAGATTTAAAATATAAGCATTTTTTGTGAAATTGTTTTGAAATATGCAAATGCTTACTTTCCAAGCGAAAAGCTTGAAAAACTTGCCCTAGTCATTACAATGCTTAATATACATGTTTGTGTGTGTATTTATATTCTTAACAGATTTGTTTTTGGGCCATAACTCAGTTGATTATAAACGAATTTGGTTTATTAAAAAAAACGAAATTTTATAAAAACATTTATGACTGATCTATATAAAAATAAAAATCTGTAGCTTGAACAAGGGCTTCAAAAATAAAAAATTAGTTTTCCCCGATATCTCAGTTCTTACTGAACCGATTTATTTAATTTTTTCAGAACAAAAATTCAGAAAATAATTTCCGAGCCTCCTTTGAAAATTCGAAGTCCCTGGTATATGCAGAGGCTTCAGAAACTGAAAAACCGGTTTCAAAAACCGGCTTTTAAAGCATATCTCCGCCATTTATAAACCGATCCTGCTGATTCAAAAAACCAAAATTTTATAAAAATATTTGTGACCGATCTGTATAAAAATAAAAATCTATAGCTTAAACCAGGGCTTCAAAAAATAAAAAACGCGTTTTGTCCGATATCTCAGTTATTATTGAACCGATTTATTTCATTTTTTCAGAACAAAAATTCAGAAAAAAATGCCCGAGACTTCTTTGTAAAAACGAAGTCCCTAGTATATACAGAGGCTTCAGAAACTGAAAAACCGGTTCTAAAAACCGGTTTTTTTAACATATCTCCGCATTCTATCAACCTATCTTGCTGAATTCCAATAGCAAAATTCTCGAAAGCATTTCCGATCGTTTGATATATATATTATATATGTCAGTTATCGGTGGGCTTCATAAACGCCATTTCAACCGACACACGGACGGACGGTCGGACGGACGGACGGTCGGACGGACATGGTCCTATCATCATCATTTCTTACAAGGATCCCGAAAATGTAAACTTTTTTGCTCTCCGACGAAAATTGTGGGAATTACAAACGGAATGACAAACTTATATATACCCTTTACACCTGTGGTGAAGGGTATAAAAATAATAATATCTCTTTAAAAAAAAATGTTACTTTTAAGGAATATTTTTTGTATATTTTAAATTACAACACATTTTTAGTGTTGCAAGGTGGCCGGCAATGTTTAAGTTAGATTTGTTGGTAGCTCTTTTTGCTAACTATCAAATATACTATTTTTAACATTGCTAGAATTTATTCTTGCTTCCTTTTTTGCAACTTTGTTGGAAGTATTTTGACATTTATACTAACGAGTAAACCGTTAACGGTGACTTAAATATTGTTTGCCACCAAACTAATCGCTTTTAACTTCACTTCTAATATTATCTTCGACTTAAGCACTACGTGCACCACAATACATTTATAAATTAGCTTATTCCTTCTACGAGGTAACATTTATTTGAAATAAACAGAGATCTACGTCTCAATTAAAATTGAATTTGGTTTGTTTTATTTCATGTCGACATATTTTGGATTGTGCCTAAACAAAAGCCTTTAATAGCAGTTAATCAATATCTTATACACCCACTGTTGCCAGATTTGACGATTTTTGGGCTTAAAAATGGCCTGTTGACGATTTGACGATTTTTGCCCCTAATTTGATGATTTTTTCTAAAAGTAAATTCAGAACTATTTTTACATTTTTTATATATTATTCTTTAAAAGTAAATTAGTTGGTACAAAAATATTAACAATTAAAATAAAAATCTTCTTAAATCTGCTAATGTAAATGGTTCATTCATTAGAAAGGATTTATAGGAGCCAATATAATATTATATTCGAATCAATTATGTATGCTTTCATTACGTATGTTTATAAACTCTACAAATGGCCAAAATACTTAAATATCCGAACTAAGAATCCAGACATTTTTTATGAACTCTTGTGTTTTTTTATAACAAGGCAAGATAAATAATTTATTTTGGTTTGAAAGTCTTACAAAATTACATACAGTTAGGGACAAAACTATTTGTACACCTCATATATTTCGTATACCTTCACGCACATTTTCAACAGATCCGCTGTTTTTATACTTGCTTACAATGTATTGTACTGTGGAATGTTGCAAATTTACTAAATTACTTATATTCCGGAGAGATTTTCCTTTTTTATGTTTATCAATAATTAAATTTTTAATATCCAAACTCAACTCTTTTCGCTTTCCCATTTTTGATGTGCTTATTATTCAAAACGTTAAAACCAACTTCTTATTTTGTAAAATAAAACTCGATTAACGAAGAAAATATAACGGTATTTAAAAAAATCATCATACAAGAGTCCAACGTACAAATAATTGTACAAAGTACTGATGTACAAATACTTTTGTCCCAAAGATTTTTACTTAAATTGTACTTTTTTTTAACAATGTGTTATATATTAATTTATTTTTTATCAAATAATTCAATAAAAATGGACCTGAATTAAAACTACATATAATAATTTTTTATTCTTTATAAATTATTGAAGATATACGAAATGCATGGGTGTACAAATAGTTTTGTCCCTAACTGTACATAGCCTCGATTCACGCGATAGTTCATTTACGCAATTTCTTTATAACGCGATTCTATTATTGAAACATTTTTTGAAATATGAATTTTTATTTAACGCAAACTTGGTATAACGCGTATAAGCAATAGTGACAAACTTTGAATTGGGCGAATTACAGTACTGAATTGGAAAGAATTTATTGAAAAAATTTACCATTTAATTAAATAATTAGTGGCTACAAAACACAGTGGTCGAAATACGCAATCTGGCGTCATTTAATTTAAAACAGCGTTGAAACATAATTATTTATTTATGTTTCACTTGGAAAAGTATAAAAAAGTAAATTTTAAACACATTTCATTTATTTTAATAATTTAGATATTAAAAAATTTGCACAATTGATACATAGTTTTAAGGCAAAAATACATGTTTCTAATAAGAATCAGAATTATAAGAACAAACAGCGTCTTCTTGTAGATTTTTTTTCTAAAAGTAAGTTTTGGACGTCATTATCTACTATTATTTGGTTTCGGGAATATAAAGAAGGGCGTTTAGAGATCGAGAAAATAAGAGGATCAGAAGAGAAAAGAAGTGAATGCATCAAATCTTCCATTGTGTTTTTTCTTGAATTTTTTCGTGTATGTTGTTCTCTAAAATTCCTTAGATCCTTATTTCTCGATTCCTGAGCTTCTTCAGACATCATCCCTATTGGAAGAGACGGCATATAAAACCAACATATATTTCTGCTGTTTGCATACAATACAACTTTATACCCACACGACATAGTTCGTAAAATTACACTAAATCTGCTTATTAATTCTACATTGACTCCAGTCAAAACAGCAGCTCAATTTGGCTCTTGAAAAAATCTTCTTGCAGTGTTACCGTTATTAGTATGTATTTCCTGACCCAGGCCTAGGAAAATCAACTAATAAAGACATTATATTTCTCAATTTTTCTTGAATGTCCAGTTTAGTTTGTTGAACTATGTCTTTATCACAATCACGAATTTGCCATTTTTTTATAGGCATTCGGTAAGCAATGTGTAGAATGCATTCAAAGCATCTTATCCACGCATGGGGTGTTGACAAGCCATATTCAAACATATTTGTATTACATGATCGATTTTTAACAGCATTTAAGTCGTTCATCATTGTAGGTGTGGTTCCGCAAATGCCACATTTTTGCGACGAGGATTCTGCTATAACACTAAACACTTTTCCATCTATCATGGTCATGTAAAATTTGTGATACATTTGAAAAAACTCAAATTTTGTGGGCTTTATTTCCGAAATTTGTTTTTTAGCTGCTTCAACTTCCCTACTAACTAATTCAGAGGTTTCTTTTTCGAAAATCAATTTAATTGGTCTACAAAACCGTGTTGAAAAAGGTCGTGAATTCTTCCAAAGAATAGCATCCCCCATTTTTATTTGCAATGGCACAATTCACACAGAAAATATGTTTTCATCTATTCGAAGCGATTCAGCTACAGAAAATCGTTACCGATAAGTGGAATGTCCACTACTGCCATCACATCCCCATTTATATATAGCTGTAATTGGATCTTCATTGATATTCACAAAACACTCCTTTTGCAATTCAACTATCCTCCTTACAGTATGGTCAACAAAGCTTTGCAAAGACACTTCTGCAGACCTATCAGTAATTTCGACTCCGAGAGGATAACATTTTTTTTTTTTTGCTTACAACAATGTATCATATGATGGATATATGTTTAATTTTGCACCAGTATGCATAAGTTTGTAGGAATGTTTTGAGAAACCGCCCTCTACGTATAGACCCAAGGCTTCATCGGGCGTATATGCAATAAACATCTGCATCAATTCATTTGTAACTCATTTTTATTTACTCTCTTTCTTTTCAATTGTTGACTGTTATTGTTTTTTAAACTTAAAATCAAATCTCTGTGTGTGCGTACGTAAGAAAAAGACAAAAAAAAAATCAAAAAACAAAAATAAACAAAATCAATTGTGCAGAGAGTCATAAAAACACTTTAACAACAAGTCATTTTCAACTGAATTGAATTAAATCTAAAAATGCAATATTGTCATTTATTTGAAATTAAAAAAATTTAAATATAATAGGTATGTAATTAAAAGTAAATAAAAATATCACAAATAAAATAAATTTTATTTCATTTTAGATATAATTAAATATAATTAAAATAACAAATTATTAAACGTAATTATTATCTGTTGTTTATTTAAAAATACATAATTGTTATGTTCCCTGCATATTTTCATATTAGATGTAAGGGAATGACAGTAATTCACAGTTTTGTGTTGATGTTTTTTATTTAACATTATTGTTTTTCTGAAAATCTCTCATAAGCAGTAATTTCTCAAAGAGAACAGAACATGTTTTGTTTTTGCTTCATCGTTTCAATTCAACTCAATTCAAATATTTTTTTTTTACAGAGTTTGTTTTGTATTGTTTTGTTTTTTATTTTCGCAGTAATGTAAGAGCATACATTAAAAAAAATTACTGTGAATTGAAAAGCAAATGATTTGATGCAGATGTTTAATATGCAATAGGTTTACTAACCTCTGAAGCAATAGTTTTTTTTAATCTTATAAGCAACTTCTTTGTCAGAATGTACCATTGATACCACTTAAGATGCACTTCTTTTCCCCGCTTTGTGTAAACTAACGCTGGTGGTGACTACATGCTCCTCACAAGGGGTTTCATTCACAAGTTGTGAAACTTTGTTTATTTGGGTTTAAGGGGAGCATTCTTACTTGTTGTTGGTTGCTCAAACAATAAAATTTCACTGTCCAACCAATCTTTATTGCGTTTTTCAAAATTCGATAAAGTCCTGTTGGAGTTCTTCCACTTTTCAAACAGTCTAGTTATAAAGCTTCTCAGTTTTTTTTTTTTTATTTCTCGGCACTGATTCTCACTAAAATCATTTTTGGGAATGATATTATTAAACACATGGGCCTCTACAGCAGAAAATTTGTTTGTGGTTACATTTTCGTTATACCAAATTTGAAAGTGTGCGTTTTGAGACATTCATTACGCCTAAAAATGCAATAACAGGTGAAAGAGCAGGAACGGGCAGACCATTTTGGACATTTTACAATAACAACAAAAAAAATAAATACATAAAATAGGAATTGGACTGAATCCCGAAAGCTGCACTCCATTAAACTACAATATAGACCACTTCTAATATACTACCATATACGTCACTTACCACAACCCATTTCTAAAAAACTAGAGGAATACAGTCACAAACATTCATTATTTTAGTACATAAATACCTTTTACTTAAAAAAAAAAAATATATATAGTTTCCAAAAAATTAATCACTTGTGTCAATATCAACAAAAATTACACACTGAGTAATTTGGCGCCAAATTTTAAAATACAAAAGCTACAACAAATAATATGTTTGACAGCACACAGCTGTGCGAATATTAATAGCAAAACAAAAGTAAAAACGTCAATATGATCAATATGGTATCAGTTATCGATAAAATGCAAAAATGATCGATTTTAACATTTCAAAATTTGAATTTAATGACGCCAGATCATGCATTTCGACCAATGTGCAAAATTAAAAAGTGTAATTTATGTTGCATAATTTCTTAAAGATTAAAAAAGGGGAGAACATCAAAATATGTAACAAGATTCTAAAACTTTAATAAAAATGCAATAAGAACAATCCCAAAAATAGGTAAATTTAAATAAGTATGCATAAGTATGTATACAATCAGACTTTAATAAGTACTGTGTACTTGATTTTCATAATATGCCACCAATATAAAATTAATGTAATTTTTATTAATTTCTTTTCAATTTAAAACTAATTTTTCATCAGAAAAAGCATAAAAATCTATTGTTATGGGAATAATATATAATATAACAATATGGTTTAAAAACAAGGAAAAAGATTTATATTATAAATAGTTGTAGAATTAATAATATTTTTTCGTATTAATAAAATTTTATTTCTGATAAACTAATAATTCAGTTCTTTTTGAAATATTGACAATTTGAGAATTAAATGAAAACTTTTTTTTTCATATTACCAATATTACCATTTGCATACAAAATTGGACCTTAAAAGATTTTTATAAACTGTAAACAATTAAATCTTCATCATATATGTATGACTTATTTGTATACCCTACACCACCATAGGTGGTTGGGTATACAAATTATGCGTTTGTGCTAATGTTTGTAACGCACAAAAAACTCATCACACCACCACCTTAAAGTATACCGTGCGACTCAGAATCATTTTCTGAGTCAATTTAACGATATCCGTCCGCCTGGCTAGCTGGCTTTCTGTCCATATAAACCTTAATGAAATTTGGCACGAATAATTATTTTGACACAAGAACAAAGCCTATTGAAATTGGTTATGATGGGTCCATTATTTCACGTAGCCACCATACAAATGTCCTTCCGAAATAAGAGTTTAGTGGTCATAAATGCATGATATATATCAATATTTTAATGAAATTTGGTATGAAGAAGTTTTGTATAAGTGTTAACTTTCTTCGAGATCGGTCTATTATTGACCATAGCTCCTATTTAAGCCCCACTTTCGGAAATTACATTAATGTGAATAAATCTCATACGAATGTTAGTATCAAGTTAATATTCTACACAAATAAGTTTTATATAAATAGAAACAACAGTACCAAAAGAATCGGTCCATAATTTACCATAGCTTCAATATAAACCTACTTCTGTTCTAAAGAGCATAAAATCATATAGATGTTAGTATCAACGCATTATTCTTTTTTTTTTATATATTATTTTACATTTAGTAAAAGTGTTGATCTAAACAATGGTGAGGGTATCACAGGGTCGGACTTGACCGACTATATCTTTTTATCTAGTTTTTTTTTTTTGTAATATAATATAGCTTGATGATAAAAACTAAACACATTTATTGTTTTAAATTTTAACAGAACTTTTAAGTTTTTTTTTTTTTTAATTTTTTCTGATGAACATTTTATAAGAAGTACAATTTCTTACTACTCATTTCTGAATAACTCTTAAATTATTGTGCGAATAAAAAAATTAATCATTTGGTGTTTTCTTTTTATAAACTGAATATGAAATGTTCACGTTCTCCATCTATTTTTGCTTAAAGGAGGATTTTATTTCAGATCAGTGTTATTTATGTAGTTTCCTTATCCTCCAGTGTCAAAAGCATTGTTATGAAAGAGGCAGCTGTTCTAAACACCTTTTTTAAAGAAATCGTATAAAATCATTATTAAGATCATAAAATTAATGAATATTAAATACCTACCCAGACAAATAAACTCAAATCAGCCACAAAGAAGACACCAGTCAATAAACATGGTTTTTGAGCTCTCATTATGGGTAAAAGTAACAACTTTTTTGATTGAATACTCAAATCGTGCCATTTGAAACAATCATAGATAGTCACTGCCACCGAAGTACTCTAAAGATAAGAAGTGAAATTAAAATAAAATAATTAATTGTTTAATTATTTCCCACTCAAATGCCCACCTCATCATTAATCCTTTGACCTCCATAACAGTATAATATCAATTGTAGGGACACCGATATTAAAAAGAAAAGATGAAATATTTGTGCTGACATTTCACGACCTCTGGCAAATTGATATGCCAGAAAAGAAATTTGTATAAAACTTATGGTAGATTTAATAAACACAATAATCATGTAGACATCATTGAAATTTTGTGACAATTCAATGACACGGCGATGATGTTTTATACGAAGTATTATTATTTTACGAAATTCTTCTTCGTCACCGTGCTGACGAACAATATTGGCATCAGATTTAAAATGTAAATTAAGAATACGAAATTGTGCCACCACATTGTGCATAAACCAAGAGAATAGAGAATCGATAGCTAGATTTCCATTGATGACTAAATAAATACCGACTACATCCCAGATGTAAGCAATGGCATAGCCTAAGTGTGTTCTAGTATCGACAAAGTAACTACACACACAAAAGAGATTAGTTAAAAAAATATTACTATTATAAAAATTCAAGAAATGTAAACAATATTACTTCTGAGTTTTTAAAAATATGTGTGTACATCTAAGAGATTTTATATATTTGTAACAACATTAGTGTTCCTAAAATAAAAATAAAACAATACCACAAGAAACAATATAGTAAGGTTAACCAATTATTTAGTAATTTATAAATTCGGATTAGGTAACTAAATTTAGTTCTTTTAAATGTATCTAAATTAAACAAATATTAGTAGCTGCAATAAAAATTCGTTTTCATAATGTATTCACAGTTCTAGTTCTCAATATTTGTTCAAATAAATTCGGTATTGAATTTATCGTTTGGTTGGACCAAACGATAAATTATTTTTTGACATTGTCAATAAAAATATTCAAATATAAAAAACTAAAAGAAAAAGAAAACAATAAAATAAAAAGAAATGAAAACATAAATCTCAGAACGGAGCTTAAATGGACAAATGTGGGTAAATGAATATGCTACCAGTCGTTTGAATGTTTCATATAAAAGGACGGTAAGTTCTTATTGTCGTTAAATGTGTACAGTATATTTATTGTTATATAATATATATTTCGACAGAATTTTGCCGGCAAATTCTAAAATTTGTAGAAGCATTTGGATTCGTGGTGTTTAAAAAATATGAAACCTTCGTGGGTAGGTATCTGTTGATGTGAAAAAAATGAATAACATTTTAAAATCTAATCGTTATATTTTACAGATTAGATGCGGCTAAGAACTTTCAAATTTCAAGACTTTTTTTATCAGTACAGTATAAACTCGATAATCCGGATAGTTTTTTTTTTTTCTGAAAAATCTTATAGATACATTTGTATATTGGTTAAGGTACTTTCAGACGATTTAGATTTTTCGAAAGTAAAATATTACGTATTTCATCGGCATGTCAAAAAATCCGATAGAAAATCCTGTTGTAGTTCACACGGTAATACATATATGTATATTTTGTTTGCAAATTTTTACCTTTATGAAATTCATGATGAGTTTAATGCAAAATTTTAATTTAAATATTTCCTTTATAAATATTTTATTGTTTTTATTTTTTGTTTATAAAAAATATAACATTGTTCCGTAAATCAAAAGTTTTTGAACAATTTTAAAAAAATTTAAAATACCATTGGTATTTCGAAAAAAATCATAAGTAATTTTTCATAATCAAACAATTTGTAATCAGACTATAAGTAAATATTCTCATATTTTTGACAAATCTTAATATTGAATATTATCGTCTGAAAATACCTTTATTTAATATTCTTAATAGTAAAATCAGCAATATTTTTCAACTAATACAATTTATATTGAAACATTTTCAACAATTTTAAATTCGTCTTATATAAATAAGGTACTATATACTGAAATATATATTGCAACAAAAGTTTACTAAAAACATAGATATTCAACAGCGAACAAAACATAGCGCATAATTTTAATTGTATTTCCATCCATATTATTTTTTAAATAAAAAAACACTTTTTTACTAAATCCGGATTAAAAAATGAAGTCAATCCGGATTATAAAGTATGTGATGGGTTTAGAAATGACGTCAGGGTTACCGAATAATCTGGATTATCCAAGTTCGGATTATCGAGTTTATACTGTATGTATGTATAAGTCTCTTCCTCAATATTATGTGCATCCACGGACTAAATAAGCAGAACAAATAATATGTGTTGTTATTAATAAATAAAAAATTAATACACAATATCAAAAAATATAACTACGTAATAAATTGTTGACAACTACGTAAAAATTTGTTGTTTCAGATTTGGTAGCCGAATTAGTAGCTTTCAATTCAGTTATTTCCAGCAATATTTTCGTTTCTGCTAATCGAATTAATTAAAAATCGATTACTCTTAAATTAATATTGAAGGTACGTTGAACGAAATGTTGTGAGATATTCGGTGGGAACGACTAAATTCGATTGGAAACAAATTCGGTTGCCACAACGAATCTGTTTTCTCTGTGTATATATATTATATATTATATTTTTATTTTCGTAATTATTCATGTATGTATTAATTTCAACTTACGCAGCTTTTAGGGGAGGCTCCAAATTTTCTCGAAAACCTTCTCCCTTCAAATGATAGAAAAAGCCTATAACAAGTGGAGAAATTAAAGCCAATACACCAGTAGTAAAAACACACGTATAGAAAAACATGGAAAATTTTGTATCTCTACGATTTTCTTCAGCCACAATTTTTAATTCTTCATCGGTGGCTATAACAAAAATAAAAATATTTTTTGATTAGATTAACAAACTTAACAAACTGACAAATTTACCTTCTAAATTTAATTTCCATATCTTACGTACTAATTCGACAATTTTATCCTTATTCCACAGAAAATACATTAATTTCATAATCGACAAATTTGCTTGCCATATCGGCGACAAAGCATCTGTTACTTTATACAAATCTGTTATATATTGAGTTGCATAGATAACAATGGGAAAACAAAGTGTCAGCAGTGACATCAATGGTATCCAAGCCAAGTAATAATTAACAATTGTTCTTTCCAACGAGGTGGGATCTATTCCAATGCTAGCAAAACTAAATGATTGCACCAGAAAGTAACGTTCTATTCCTCTTTGGTTTGGTAGTGCATCAGGAGCGGGCTTAAACATTTTTATTTGATAAAATAAAATATAATGACTTTATTACATTATATTTAAAATAGTTTAACCCTTTTGAATGTTTTTATTTATATTGTGTGTTAAATTGTTAGTACCACCTAATTTATTTTATTTTTATACACCATTATTAATTTAAATTATAGGTTATGTCATATACATACATATTTAATATTAAAATTTAACCACAAATAAAAATTAACAAAGGTCTTTTTATATAGATAGAAATATATTTTTTAATTCCAATTAGTTATACATATGTATCTATGTAAAAGTATACTTATAATTTTATATTACATTCAATAAATTTTAAATAAGGTCCCTTGAAAACAAATAAAACTTAAATATTTAGCAAAATTATTTATAAAATAAATGTCCATATAAAATTAGTTTAAAATCCCAGCACGATATTTTCAGAGAATATATAGGAAGACGTCATCGTCTCATATTTTGTCCCAATGAAGCTATACATAGAAAATGTATTATAATAATAGGCTTGTTCTGTATTTCTAGTTTTTATTTTATTTTAAATAAAATTATTAAATTGTCTGATATTGAGTTAATATAAGCAAACATTAAATATAATTTTGTTAATATAGATGCCATAAATATGAAAAGTAAACAAAATGCATGTTACAGATGTGATCGTGTTTGCTTTGCCATTTATAATAATATAGTAATTCCTGTTGTACTCTATATTGCTCAATGATCCATTTAGACGCCACACTAATATGACAACAGCATTATCCTGAACAAAAAGAAGTTTATAAATAAAATTTTTAAAATTCGTTCAATTGTTTAAAATTTTTAAACTAGTTACCTTTAAATTTGTTTGTCTATAGAAATTCCCATATTTTCATAAAATGCTCCCGATAGTTACAAAGGAAACCATGACGATCACCAGATATAGCGTCCAAATCTTGATCAGTAATTAATATATTTTTATTAAGAATTCAATTAAAATATTTTATATATTTATGTATAAGTACTTACTAAACATCTGCATCAAATCATTTGCTTTTCAACTCACAGTAATGTTTTTTAATACATGCTCTCACATTACTGCTAAAATAAAAAACAAAACAATACAAAACAAACCACGCAAAAAAATATTATTTGAATTGAGTTGAAATGATAAAACAAAAACAAATCATGTTATGTTCTCTTTGAGAAATTGTTTGTCATAAGAAATTTTTTTCAAAAACAGTAGTGTTTAATAAAAAACATAAAATCAAAACTGTGAATTACTGTCATTCCCTTACTTTAATATGAAAAAATGCATGGAAAGTAACAATTATTTATTTTTAAATAAAAAAATAGATTATGATTACGTTTGCTTTAAATTTTTTTGCTCAGAAAATTTAATTATTTTTTATTTCAATTATAATTAATTACATCTTAAATGAAATAAAATTTATTTTATTTATGATATTTTTATTTACTTTTAATTACAAACCTATATTATTTAAATTTTTTCATTTAATATTTCTTTCACTTCAAATTTTGTAAACAAAAAACAAACAAATGACAGTATTGCATTTTATATATAATTCAATTCAATTCAGTTGCAAATGATTTGTTGCTAAATTGTTTTTATGACTCCCTGCACAAATGATTTTGTTTGTTTTTGTTTTGTTTTCTTTGTCTTTTCCATACGTACGCACACACAGCGAATTGATTTTAAGTTTAAAAAACAATAACAGTCAACAATTGAAAAGAAAGGGAATCATTAAAAATGAGTTACAAATGAATTGATGCAGATGTTTAGTACTTACGAATAGAATCCTCTTGATTTTTGAAACCACGATACACACTGGTTCAAGAGCGGCATTAATTCATTTTTTTCATGTCTTCTGATATACCTGATTTTTTCACAGTTTGTAATAAACAATCTAGTTATCATGTACCGAAAATATTAGGCTTATAGCTTTATTACTTTTTTGTTCAGAGACATTCAAAGTTGACCTAAGTGAATGCGTTTGAAATGACCGTATTATATATGCTACCTTCTATCGCTTCAAGCTTTTAAAATACTCTTGTAATGACACTATAATGATTTTTTTTTATACAATTGGATGTTATAAATGATATATATGCAAATAAAAAAAAAATTGAAAATGAAAAAAAAAAAATTTTATACTACTATAAATTGTCCAAAAATATTTATTTTCTCCAACTTCTATGGCTTGTATCTATTGATCTCCAACGACCTCTAGCCCGAGACTCACATCAAATTAGAGCTTGAAGTCTCAGCTAACGATTTCTTAAAAATTCAGCTGCCCATTTTTGCCCCTAAGCAATTCCGGTATAAAAAAACTAAAAAAAATTAGGACAAATTTCCTTCACAAGCATGTTATTGCGTATGCAATAACAGATTTTATTATTTTTTTGCTTGCTTGCTACCCAGCAAAAACTTTACAACAAATAGAATTTATAGAATTATGTATTTACAGACAAAAAAAAAAAAAAAAGTCGCAGCCACGATTCGAACCAACAACTATCCGATTGCTAGTCAATTGTTGTACTCACTATACCACTGCTTAGTTCTTTTATTGTGCGTCAAATAATTGTTTTCACACAGTAATACTATATTCTTTTCTGTTTTTCTAAAAATAAACATGCAATAAAAAAAATGGGCAAATTGAGAAAAAGTGACGGTTTATTTGTTTTTTTTTTTGCAATTACTTCTTCCCATTATTTTTGATGCAGTTTTTGTTGTTGTTGAAAGTTCAATATTTTTTATCAGCTGTAATTATTAGTTGCATTGTTTTTGTGATTATAGCTTATTAGTTTATTGTTTTGAATTTTTTATCAGCTGTGATTATTAGTTGTGTTTTAATGATTATAGCTAATTAGTTTATTGTTTATGAAGTGAAAAATAGAAAACAAATTATTTAAATATGGACAATCTTCAGTTATCTTATTATGAAATTTTTGATCTTTTATTAGATTGTGATAAGAACATTGATGTAGTTTGCGATATTATTTCAACAAATAATACGAATTTATCAATTATTGACGTCGATCAATTTAAAAAATTTTTAAATAAACAATTTTTACCAAAATTTAAAATTAAGTGGGCTAGTGCAAAACGTATGAAAGATAGATTTGTTGAACAAAACGAAGTTTGGTTGGAAAATATGTATTGTTTTGGTGAAGATCTTCCAATGTGTTCTCATGTCAAACGTGGCCGCCCTTCTAAAGCTTTTGAATTTTGCAAATCTCGTGCTAAAAGGAGTAAAGTACAGCAGTTATGTGATATTAATTCGCCAGAACTTATTTCATCAGCTGCAAAAAGAATTAATAACGATGGACAATTTTTAAAAATGTTTAGTCCAGAAAAAGCACTAAGCCTCATTTTTGATGCTTGTTTATCAAAAAATCAGTATCAAATATTAAGATGGAGTGCTATAGAAATTGGATGTGATATTTTCCCCTCATATCATCAAGTTCTTGGTGCTAAAAAGGAATGTTATCCTAAAAATTTGGAAGTACAGGAGAACTATAGTAAAGTAAGTATGCAAGATTTACTCGATCATACTGTATCCAGAATATTGAAGGCGAAAACGAAAGCTGAGGCAGAGGTACTTCCAAATCAACTACAACTAATTTCTAAATGGGGTTGTGATGGATCTGCAGGGCATAGTGAATACCATCAAAAATTCAATGATCCAAATTTAAATGACAAAAATATTTTTTTGACAAGTATTGTTCCTCTCAATTTAAAATGTATTGATGGCACAAATGTTTACTGGCGAAATACAAGGCCATCATCAACAACTTTTTGTAGGCCAATAAAATTTCAATTTGTAAAAGAAACGGCAAATGTTATTTCTGAAGAAGTTGAAAGGGTGCAAAATGAAATTAAAGATTTGAAAAAAACTGTTGTTAATATTTATGACAAAAGTTTTGAAATTTTGCATACTCCTGTTTTAACCATGATTGATGGAAAGGTTGCGAATACAATCACACAAACATCAGGAATGGCTGTATGTTTTATATGTCAAGCTAAGCCTAGCGAAATGAACAATTTGGAAGTATTAAGGACAAAACCAGTTTCGGAGGAAGGGCTTCAATTTGGAATTTCCCCTTTACATGCGAGGATAAAATTTATGGAGTGCATATTGCATATAGCATACAACAAAAGTTTTTCAAAGTGGAGAGTAACTAAAGATACAAAACATGAAAGAGATGAAGAAAAAGCGAAAATACAAAGAAATTTGAAAGTGGTTCTAGGCATAAATGTGGACATGGTTAAACAAGGAATGGGCACAACGAACGATGGCAATACTTCTAGACGTTTTTTTGCAAATCCTTCCATAACGGCAGATGTTCTTGGTGTTGATGAAAATTTAATTCATCGCTTTAGTACAATTTTAACGGTTATAAATAGTAATTCCGAAATAGATACAGAAAAATTTAATGTTTATTGTTTGGACACTGCGGAACGATATATACAACTGTACAGTTGGTACTATATGCCTATTACTGTACACAAAGTTCTAATTCATGGGAGTAAAATTGTGTCAGCAACAATATTGCCACTTGGCATGTTGTCGGAGGAAGCTCAGGAAGCTCGTAATAAAGATTACAGAAGTTATCGCCTAAGCCACTCCAGAAAAACTGATCGCATATCAACAAATGAAGATGTCATTCATATGTTACTAGCGTCTTCAGATCCATATATAAATTCATACCGTAAACATTTCAAGAAGGATATATTGGAATTTTCTGATGAAGTAAAAAATTTGTTATGTTAATAAAGGTACACAAATAACTTTGTTTTTAAATTTTTTTTTTAATATTTTCTTTTATTTATTTACAGATATTTTCATTGAATATGGGCGTGACTGTTACTGAATTTTATTTATATTTTAATCAAATAAAAAACACGCAAATTTAAACCTGTGTAGCTTTTTTAAGCGATCTAGCTTTGTTAACAAAGAAAATATTGCATTTTATGTGGTCATTTTGTATGAAAAGTAGGCGTATTTATTAACAGATTTTGCTAATTTTTTCACCATTGGTTAATATTATCATAAAATTGCAATGAGCAAAAAATTGTGACTCTACAATGATTTTTAATTTTTGTGTTATATGGGAAGTAGGCGTGGTTGTGCTCGGATTTTTTTCATATTTGCAGTATTTTTTTATCACAACCAAATACTTATCTGTACCAAAATTCAAGGCTCTACGATGTTTCCTTATATTTAATGCCACCAATCGTATGAAGCTGAACCACTGTGCGATATTCTTCTGCGTCTTAGTGGTTTCATCTACACAAATTTAAATGAAATGTAATATTTTAAAAACTGTTTAAAATTATAAACATTATTAAACTTACGTGTTATGAAGGCAAGTCTCCAAATTCCCGCTTTTAGATTATTCATTTAATTTGGTGTATTCAATTATGCTGCACAGTGGGGTCAAACGCAAATTTTTTGGTAATAAATCTGTATCTCCTAAACTACTGGTTAGATTAAATTGAAATGTATGGAAGAGTTGCAGAGGAGAACCTAAGCTTTGAGAAAAACTATCTTGCAGTCACCCTGTGATAACACAAGAAAATCTACAGGGTGTCAAAATTGACTACCTCGAGTATGTAAAAGTTTAAAAAAATCGTAACTTATAAAAATGAAGTCCGATTTTTTACTATATTTTTGTAAAAAGTAGCCGTTTTTCATACCAATTTCAGAGTGCTGACTTTGAATATTTTTCACGTCTAGACGCATTGAGATAATCCAAAAATTCTTTCAGCATGTTATTTTAAAATATATAGCAAATTACAAAATATTTTTAAAAAATTTTTACCTCATATATCCCAGGACTTATTCCCGAAAAACGATAGAAAGTCGAGGCAAAAAATCAAAAATTCAAAATTCAAGTCAAAATATCTTTTTAACTGTAAGAGATAACTTAGGTGAGTAAGCATATTTTTTTTCTTTATCTTGCCAAGCACTTTACAGAAATATAAAAATCTTTAAAATCGGACTTCATTTTTATAAGTTACGATTTTTTTAAACTTTTACATACTCGAGGTAGTCAATTTTGACACCATGTAGATTTTCTTGTGTTATCACAGGGTGACTGCAAGATAGTTTTTCTCAAAGCTTAGGTCCTCCTCTGCAACTCTTCCATACATTTTAATTTAATCCAATCAGTAGTTTAGGAGATACAGATTTATTACCAAAAAATTTGCGTTTGACCCCACTGGGTGCTGCTTGACTTCTTTTGTGTTAATAAATTTATATTTATGTATTTTAATAATTGATTTAAAACTTATTCAGATTATTATTTAATTATTTTCGTTATTAACACAACACACAGTAGGGTCAAACGCAAATTTTTTGGTAATAACTTTAAAATCTTTATCTCCTAAACTACTGGTCGGATTAAATTGAACTGTATGGAAGAGTTGTAGTGGTGGACCTAATCTTTCAGTAAAATTATCTTGTAGTCACCTTGTGATATTACAAGATAAGCTACAGGGTGCCAAAGTTCACTACCTCGTCTTACAAAAGATTATATTTTTTTGTTTTTATATCTTTTTTATATTTGTTATATTTGAAAAATTTATATGTAAATCTTTTTAAATGATTTTTGCAGAAGTGAAAGATCGATATATGTTCTATACACAGATACAGATTTATTACCAACAAATTTGCGTTTGACCCCACTGTGCAACACTGAATATTTTTATACCCACCATCGAAAAGATGGGGTGTATATTGATTTTGTCATTCCGTGTGTAACATGTCGAAATAATCATCTAAGACCCCACAAAGTATATATTTTCTGAGTCCTCGTTCGATTCTGAATCGATCTATGTCCGTCCGTCTGTCCGTCCGTTGAAAGCAGGATAGGGCAACGTAGGGGGATGAAATTTGGCACAAATATTTGTCCTATATAAGGTTTGTTTGGTATTGAAAGTGGGCAAAATCGGTTAATAAACAAAAAATTTATGGGCTAAAAACTAGAAACACAGGGTGTCCGTTTCATACCTTTTGCTAATATTTATTCAATATAAGCATGAACGACAGAGAAGTTTTGTATGTATAGTTCGAGGGTCGATATAAACTCGGAAACCAAAAAGAGGCGTGGTCCGCCTACTTTACCGCCAACCTCCCATATATGGTGAAAACAACGATATTGTGTTCAAATAATTCAAGGACCAATGTGAACTCGGAAACAAAAAATGGACGGAAACAAAAATGCCCACTTTACCGCCCCTCCCATATAACGTAAAATTTGAAAAAATTGATGGTGGGTATATAGATTCGGCCGGGCCGAATATAATTCGCGATTGTTATTTTTGTCTTTTGTTTAAAACGCGTCATTTCTTGTTAAGAGATAAAAGCAAACTGAGTTGTTTTTGTTTTCGTTTTACTTTATTTCCCGTTAGAAAACAATTATTTTAATATAATTTAATAAATTATTATATTCATTCAATGTTTTTGTTCACTGTGGAATGGTTCTTTTTAATTAAATCAATGTATTAGTACATTGAATAAACGAACTCAATGTACTGAAACATTAAACTAAATAATTGATTTACTTATTTTGTTGAGAAATAAATTTTAAGACTGGTTTCAATGTAATGTTCATAACTGCGTTCATTTTGTCATTGAATTTTACTGAATATTTTCATTGAAGCAATGAATTCGTACATTAAGTTAATAAATTCTTGGAAAATATTAATGAATTTCATTTAACGTACTTCATTCATTGAAATTCCTTTTTTCAGTGTACTATAAATAGTTTGAAAGATATTTGTAATTTTGTTATTTTACACATTCAAATCGCTATAATTCGCGAACCACTTTATAAAATTATCTTAAATTTAGTTTTGACGAGTATAATGATTGCACCAAATATCATCAAATTCGGAAGAGGTGAGGAAACCTGCTGATTGGTTTTAAATAGAATGACTCATATTTATTATTAATCATTTTTCCTTTCAAATATTAATAAATTTGGTTCTCTTTTTTGGAAGTACATTGTTCTACTTTTGAAGTGGTGAAAATATTATTTTAATTTCCTTTTTTTAAGCACTTGGTCATTTCTTTGCTGGGCTTTTGTTTATTGTTTTATCAGTTGATTTGTAAGTAACGCCTTTAATAATATTAAAATAAATGAAAATATAAGAATACTTACAAATTTCTAATTTAAATGAGGAGTTATTTAAGTATAATATTTTTGCTTTATTTGTCATTTTATATTAATAAGTACTTTTACTAAATTCCAAAACCCTTTTTTTGGAAATAATTCTGTAACTTTTGATCCCTTAAAGATATCTGATCATGACCAGAAAAAAGTCTTTTTTGAGAAATAATATTAATATTTGGATTGAAATAAAATTTGAAACAATAAAAATAAGTTATTGGAATTTTAACATAATATATATAAACTTGTTTAAAAATAAGGGAATTTAAAAAACTCCCACTCGCATCGAAAAATCTTAAATTCCAATCCGAGAAAAATATATTTCAATAGTTGAATTTTTTAATTGAAATCGTCACCTTATCATTATAAAAGCCATCCATCAGAAAAACCTTTTTGTGTATTTAAACAACATATCGAGTGCTTATATTCAAAATGGGCCTCATGCAGATTTCCAGATTCTTTAGTTTTCTGTTTTTTATATATAGTGTTGGTCTAACACTATGTTTTTCACTTTTTGTTTTTGGGCTGTCTACAAACAATATATTTTTTAAGGAAAAATGGGCTATCTACATGATTTTTAAAGTAGTGTTAGGTTAGGTTGTAAGGATGACACCGACTATTTCAAAGTCGATGCCCATAGAGACCAAGGTGGTCCATTATGATTCCTTATAAGCTATACTCCTCTTCTTCGAGTTGTAGTGCAATCTACGTCTTCCATTTCGTTGCCTTGATATATTCAAGGAAAATCCAAGGATTTGTACCTCTGATATCAGTCAGCCTCTGAAAGAAAAAAGATCCAAAAACATTAAATCGCCTATTGGATAGGGCAGGGCATTCACATAAGAAGTGATAGCTGTCTTTGACAGCTTCCTTACACCACCTACAAGTATCATCTTCTTTAATTCGTAGTCTAGGGTATTGTGACCAGTAATAAGATTAATTACCATTCTAACTTGCGTCCTATTCATTTCCAGAAGAATATTACTATATTTAAGTTTTTCTTCATTCCATAATTGCTTAGTCTGTATAAAGCTTCCAGATTCTTGCCATCGACTTGACCAAACAGTTCTCGATTCATGTTTAATTTTTTGAATGATCAAGGATAGGGGTGGGAAAACTTCACTTACTGCGTTTTCCTGTGGTAGGTGCGCTCCTCTTTTTGCCAATTCATCCGCTTTCTCATTACCTAGAATATTCTTATGGCCTGGCACCCAGCAAAGATTAATGTTATGCTGCTCCCGAAGAGCTAGAAGCTCTTTGTGACAGCTGCTGACTACTTTAGACCTAATATTACCTGTCTTTAATGCCTTTATAGCAGCTTGACTATCAATGAAAAAACTAATATTGCACTTGGATATTTGTAACATTGATATTTGTCTTGCTGCCATGGCTATCGCGTAAATTTCGGCAAATACTACAATCGGTTCTTAAACGATAAAAGGTCTCCAAATTCAGTTCACTGCAAAAGACCCCACATCCAGTTCCATCATATATCTTTGAACCATCAGTGTATAAATTTAATTCTGAAAACTTGACATTCCCAGTTAGCCAATCATCCAGTGATGGAAAAGTGGTATTTAATTCCTCTGCCATTACATTAAAATATAATAATTTCGGTTTTATGACTCCTTTCCTTTTTGAATTAGAATCTTAATATATCTCATAAAAATTATGTTATCTCAATGCAGTCTGAATAAAAATGCCATTGAATTTCGATTTTTAACCTTTTTTGAATGCTCATAGATCATACGCGGGTACATCCATCAATATTTTGTCAGGCTAAGCGGGAGCATTATACCCTAGATTTAAAGACAGGAATGAAAAAATTGAAAATAAATTCGTGATTATATGCAAAATATCTTAGATAGCAAAAGCAGTTTCTTAAAAAAATATAATTAAATAAAAAGTGCATAAACATCGTCTTTAAAGGTTTTAATCACATTTGAGTTGTTGATATGCAATTTAATATAATTTCAGTTGGTTAAAAATTTTTTGGACAATTTTTTTTGCATGCAATTTTTTTTCCGAAATTTTATTTATAATTTTAATCATGAACACATTTCTGTTTTTTTGTAAATGCACCTGTTATTTGACAGTTTTAACGTTTAAAGATAATCCTGCCAACCAGGATTATCTTTAAATGTTAAACGTTTATGATATCATACCTGATTGGTATGATATCATAAATTTAACATTTTGTCAATTTTTTCTCCAAAAACATTATCTTTTACTTCTTTAATTTCTGATAAACAAAACGGGCTATATAAACATTTTATACCACATATAAAATATAAATTAAGACAAAACGGGCTATCTACCATAACTTCGCGAATAATGGGTTTAGAAGATTTATTTTTCAGTGTGAGGTTTACTAGACGTAATATTAATAACTCGCAAAAGAACGAATTGCAAAATTTAAAAAAATTAGTGAAATAAACAGTTTTTATGTTCTCCTGACCAATTGGGATTTTGCATATGGCCCGTTTTGATTATAAGCCCTCGATATAGAAGAATATAAATGACATTTTTCTTTGTTAATTCAAGCTTTTCAAAATTAAAAATTATTTTTCAGTCAAAATATTTGAAATTTATGACTAAAAATCAGCGTTTGAAAAACTCCAACTGCTATCAAGTTTTTTGGATTGGCTAAAACTACAGCTACTGAAAATTGTCAGTAGTGGTAGCCAAAGCAATTATAATTTTTTGTAGTCTAACACTTTCTTTAACTACTGTTACTTGCAAAAAAAAAAAATAAAATAAAACTTAAAAAACACGTAGTTAAAATGAAGCAGTAGCTTTAAAAACAAAATAATTGACTACCACTCCATTTGTAGTCTAATTTTTATAGCTACTTCTCTTACAATATTTTTTATTTTTACTGCTACCTTCAATGTGTAGTTAATACTTAGAAAAGAGGTAGCAGTAAACTACCAGAAAAGGTAGTCAATAGGTAGGAGAAAAAGTAATTTTAGGAGCAGCCAGTGCTGCTAGATAAATATTTAAAAAAATCGTCAATTTTCCAATAAAAAATAAAAAAATCGCCTTTTTGGTTTTAAAAAATCGTCAAAAAAATCATAAAAAAATAGAATTAATAAAACACCATTTTTTTGTCCTTTTTTTAATTTTTTATTAGAAAACAAAAACATGAAAATTTAAAAATTCATTCATATTTATACATAAATTTGCATATATTAAAATTGAGATTACAAAAAATTAAAAAGTTACATTAAATTATGTTTAAATGTACAGCAGTGTATTACAAATAAATGTCAAACTTAAGCAAATTTATCAGTACAGGTTTAATTACAATATCATAGCAGTTTGAATTGTTTATTTTCAAATAGTCTTTAGAATAAAGGATACCTTCGAGGGAGTCATTTTCTAAGGAGTTTTGAATTTTTGTTTTATTAAAAATAAACAAGACTTAAAATTCGTTCTACATTAGCGGATGAATATGGCAATGTCATTATATTCTGAACACATTTTAATAAAATTGGAAAGGCAAAAAAATTATTACCACATTTAATTTCTGAGATTTATTTTTTTCCAAAAATCACATAAGTTAAAAATTGAAAAAAAAAATTAATTCTCGAAACTCGGAATCTAAATCTTGCTTATCTGCTTCGATAACAAAATTAGGAAACTCTTTAAGAATTTCAAAAATTTAATTATTATTTTCAATCATAATTGTATTAGGGTTTATTATATTTAAGCATTTTAAATTACTGTCAAAATCAAGTCTTTTTTAATTTGGCTACAGAGCTCCACATAAAAATTAACACAGTTATCAACGATTTCATTTATTTTAGATTTGTTTAATTTTGATTTTAAAATAATATCTTTAGCATATATTCCCAAATAAACTTGATTACTATTTAAAAAATATTCTAGATTATTATATTCTAAAATTCGTATCATACTAAGATATCATCCTTTTTACATACATAATCAAACGTGAATGAGCCATAAAACAATATTTGTGATCCTTTTACACTTTATTAATTTTATATAAGAAAATTGTTGTTGTTTCACTTACAGACATGGGTTTTTTAAAATGTTGTAACACACATAAAAATAAAAACTGTTTATATTATTAAGCTTAAAAATCGTCATTTTTTCAGAAAAAATCGTCAAATCGTCATTTCATAAATTTTTAGACAAAAAATCGTCAAATGACGATAAATCCTCATATCTGAACAACAAGAAAACAGTGTGCACAATGCGTTGTTTTTGTAATAAGACTTAAATCATAAGCTTTTATTTGTATTTTGATTTTACAAGGTTACTTTTTATTCCCTACACCACCATAGGTGGTTGGGGTATTATGTGTTTGTGCTGATGTTTGTAACGCATAGAATGAGTTATCCAACACCTACCTTAAAGTATACCAATCGACTCAGAATCACTTTTTAAATCGACCTAACTGGTTGGCTGGCTGGAGGGCTGGCTGTCCATGTAAACCTTGTGCACAAAGTACAGGTCGCAATTTTGAAGATAATTCAATGAAATTTGGCAGGTGCGACTTTTATGATACAAGGACGAAGCCTATTGAAATTGGTTGTGATCGGTCTATTATTTCACCTACCCCCCATACAAATGTCCCCCCGGAATAGAGTTTCCACACTTGTCTTAATAATCAAGATTTATTTTAGATTTAGTAAAAGTGTTGGTCTACAGGTCTAATATAAATCCACTTCCCGAATTTTTATGCTCAAACGCAATGGTGTAGGGTATCATATAGTCGGTATTGACCGACTATATCTTCTTTACTCGTTTTATAAAATGTTTGTGTATTATTTAATTTGTAAAATTTCCTTTATAATATAAAGGAAATTTTTTCTACTTTATATATTTATAAAATTTGAGTTTTGGATTATATGCCTTACATGGGTTTTTTTAAATTTTGTATATATTACACAATCATAGGTGATTGGCACATTATGTGTTTGTGCATAAGAAAAAGAATACCAATCGACTCAGGATAATTTTCTGAGTTGATTTATCGTCCGTCTGGTCGGCTGTCCATGTAAAGTTTGTGCACAAAATACAGATCGCAATTTTATAGACAATTTGATGAAATTTGCTACACATCATTATTTTACACAAAGACAAAGCCTATTGAATTTGATCCTCCATAATAGAGTTTTAACATACATAAATAAGGAGCGAGATCGAAAAAATCTTAACACACATTTTGCCTCATAACTTTTTTCGGAATCAACATTCAACATTTTTTTTGATCTAGTTATCATGGAAAAATACTTCAGTTATTATTTTTAATAACAACCATGTTAATTTGTCCTTATTTTTATCAAAATAAGTGACGAAAAAGATTTACGTCCTACAAGTTATTAAAGAATTTCAAAAAATCCAAATAGGTCTTACAAATAATTGGCCACACAATTAAATATCGTCCGTAAAACCGTTTCTAATGTTATTAAACAGTATCAGGAGAATTTGACTATTGATGAGAAACCTAGTTCGGTAAGAAAAAAGGACCACATGATATTGGGAAGGCCAGAAAATTTAAGGCATATTGAAAGGAACTCCAAACACATCTGGTAGAAAATCAGCTCAGTTTTCTCAGTGCTTCGACTATTTGGTGCGAAAATTTAAAGCTAATGGGAAAGTTGATAACATATAAAGTTCAAAAAATTCCAAACTGGAATTCTGCAAAAAAAAATTACAAGCCAAAAATAGGACTCGGAATTTAAAACCAAATTTCATACAAAAATACTCAAGCTGTATAATTGACGAAGAAACGTAGGTGCTGGCAGAATCTTCGCAGCTTGTGTCTCAAAAATTTTTATTGCTGATGCTCGAAGCAATGTTGGAGATAAGTTTAAGACCCAAAAGCAGCAAAAATTTCTTACAAAATTCATGGTATGACAAGCTTTTTGCAGTTGCGACAAAACAGGAAAGTCATTTGATACATTCGGATCTATAAATACCAAAATATGCATAAAGGAATATTTGCAAAAAAGACTTCTTCTTTTCTTAAGAAAGCCACATATTTTTGTACCCATTTGGTATCATGTCACTATGGTCCACATTTTTATAATTAGTGATTAGAACCATAAAAATGATATATTTCTGTGATCTGTGCTAAATTATCAAATGATTAAAAAAAATAATGACAACTCTAAGTTCGACCGTTTCCAAGTTATTGAATATTATGTATGTTAAGAATTTTTCGATCTCACTCCCTATGTTTAATAAAATCGATTCATAAACAAATGTTTAGTATCGTGTTAATATTTCACAAATACATATACAAAATTTTAAAAAGTTTCCTACAAATTTAAAATTTTATAAATCAAACTGAAATTACATAAATTAAAAACAAAAACATCCTTTTTTTGATTTTCTTTTTCGCCAAAGAAACTGAAATTTACTACATTTTGTAAGTAAACAACAAAATCCCGTATTTATTTTATTTCTAATTTGAATATTGTTTATAATATATTGGCAACACATATGACAACTCTAAAATATTTGTAAAATGGAGGGCAATGTACAAATGTTTATAAAAGCGCAGAGAAGAAATAAATAATATACTTTTTACATTACTTTTAATTTTGCAACATATTATGTTTGGAATAAATGATTCGAGCTAAAATAGATATGATTCCATATTATGATATTGTGTACGAGTTTTTCATATTATTATACCATTTTACTATAATATTATCCCATTCTATCAGATGATTTCATTTTATTATACCATCTTATCATATTATTGTCCCATTCTAACATATGTATTCCATTTAATTATTATCCTATCTTATTGTTTTATGATTCCATTTTATGATATTATTATTCCATATTTTCATATTATTATCCCATTCATTTTTTCATTTAATAGCAGTTAATCAATACCTTATACACCAAATAAAACTTATATTTATTCGTGTATAATCCCAGCAAAAAAAGAACTGAAAAAGCCATGATTTTAACATTGTGTTGTCATTGGAAGGAAGTACTTAGTGGTGAAAAAGAGCTGCAGAAGTTCTTTTTTTAACCCATGGTTGTCATTGGTAGGATGTTATTCTTTTATACTTCTTTTTCATTCCTTTGGATGTACTTTCCTTAAAACTATGTTTATCCAATTTTTTAATAAAAATTCTGTTTTTGTCCTATTAAATAATCATAAAAATGATTAAAAAATTATAAAATTTAAATTTTGTTAGAAATTATTACCATTTTTTCCCGCTAAAAATTCATTTATTTTCACTTTTTTGGAAGTAATTATTAAGAACTTCCAAAAATGTTAAAAATATTCACTTTGTTCCACTTTTGAAGTCGTAAAAATGTTCTTTTTTTGGAAGAACTTCATCGTTTTTTGCTGGGATATAAATGAGAATTATAATGAAGGAGGAAAACAAACAAACGTTAAAACATATATATATATTTGTTTTAACGTTTGAAAGTTATGAATTTTTCAATCATATTTGTAAACATATTTATTTGTAAAATTCTATTGTTATGGGAATAATATATAAAATAACAATATGGTTTAAAAACAAGAAAAAAGATTTATATTATAAATAGTTGTAGAATTATTGATATTTTTTCGTATTAATAAAATTTTGTTTCTGATAAACTAATAATTCAGTTCTTTTTGAAATATTGACAATTTGAAAATTAAAGGAAAACTTTTTATTATATAAAAACTCATCGAAACTCGAATCATTACTTTTATTTTCATATTACCAATATTACCATTTGCATACAAAATTGGACCTTAAAAGATTTTTATAAACTGCAAATAATTAAATCTTCATGATATATCCCTGCCAACATTTTCTATCTAAATTTGAACTAAAGAGTAACCTCAAGTTGTTAGATATAGCAGAATATGATATCATTTTCTTATCCAAGAAGTGTCACCGTTCGGGAAGAAGTGTGCAGCAGTTCTTATACTTGTTTTTATTATACTATTAAGTTCTTTATTTGGGTGTCAAATTAGAGCCATTTTTAGTGATGAATTTGCATACTTTTTTTGTCGAAGTTCTAAGAAATTAGACACTACGAACATTTATTTTTAATTAATTCAATTTAAAATTTTCTATTAATATTAATTTAGATAATATTTTCAACTATTATTATTTTTTTATTTAATTTTGTTTTCATTTTAAACAATATTCACTTTTATTGTATTATTTTTCCTTTTTTATTTTTACCTCACTTTATTAATTCTTTTTATTTATTTTGATTTTACGACACTTTTTTATATTTTTTCAGAAGTTGATTTCTTTTGAAAGTAACACGCCAACTAAATACCATAGTCTTCTTCTCATATTTTTTGTTTTCAATTTAAAAACAATGTTTTCTTTTACTTTAAGAAGGTCAAAAATCAAAATTAATGTAATTTGTTTTTGTTAATTTGTTTACTGTCCAAAAAATAACATCTTGAGAGCACTAATGGAAGACAGTTTTTGGTATCATTATATATATCCAAAAACTAACTTTTAAGTGACTTTTTCGACATTTAGTTAGTACGAAAAATGTATAATAAATAGTTCAAAAATCGAAATTAATGTAATTTGTTTTTGTAAATTTGTTTACTATCCAGAAAATAACATATTGAGAATACTAAAAGGAGACATTTTTCTGATAGTGGATAAAACTATCACACAATTGCTGGCAGGGATGTATGACTTCTTTTTATACCCTACACCACCATAGGTGGTTGGGGTATTATGCGTTTGTGCTAATGTTTGTAACGCACAAAAAAACTCATCAGACCCCCACCTTAAAGTATACCGTGCGACTCAGAATCACTTTCTGAGTCAAGCTGGCTTTACCTTGTGTACAGGTCGCAATTTTGAAGATATCTTAATGAAATTTGGCACGAATAGTTATTTTTATACAAGTATGAAGCCTATTGAAATTGGTTATGATCCGTCCATTATTTCACGTAGCAACCATACAAATGTCCTCCCGAAATAAAGGTTTAGTGGTTATAAATGCCTTATATATATGAATATTTTAATATTTTGTGCAAAGAAGTTTTGTATAAGTGTTAATCTTCTTCATAACACCCATATAAACCCCACTTCCTATAATTATATTAATGTGCATTTAGTAAAAGTGTTGATCTACAATTGGCCACAGGACTAATATAGGTCCCCATCCCGAATTTTTATGCTCATACACAATGATGTAGGGTATCATATGGTCGCACTTAATTTAATACATATATCTATCTTAATGATAAAAACTAAACACATTTATTGTTTTAAATTTTAAAAGAAATTTTAAGGAACTTTAAGTTCTTTTTTTTTAATTTTTGCCGATGAACATTTTTTAAGAAGTAAAATTTTTCCAATTAACATAATAACTAGATTTCTCACTATTCATTTCTGAATAACTCTGAAACTATTGTGCGGATAAAAAAATTAATCATTTGGTATTTTATTTTTATAAACTGGACATAAAATCTGTACGTGATAAAAAAAAACTAATAACTGATAGAATCTTATTCAACACCTCAAAATCATCGTTCTCCAACAATTTTTGCTTAAATAAGGATTTTATATCAGAACAGTGTTATTCCTTTTCCTCCAGTGTCAAAAGCATTGTTATGAATGAAGCAGCAGTTCTGAAAACCTTTTTTTAAAGAAATCATATAAAATCATTATAAAGTTCATAAAATTAATAAATATTAAACACCTACCCAGACAAATAAACTCAAATCGGCCACAAAGAAGACACCAGTCAATAAACATGGTTTTTGAGCTCTCATTATGGGTAAAAGTAACAACTTTTTTGATTGAATACTCAAATCGTGCCATTTAAAACAATCATAAATGGCCACTGCCACCGAAGTACTCTAAAAATAAGAAGAGAAATTAAAATAAAATTATATATTGTTTAATTATTTCCCACTCAAATTTCTACCTCTTCATTAATCCTTTGACCTCCATAACAGTATAATATCAATTGTAGGGACACCGATATTAAAAAGAAAAGATGAAATATTCGTGCTGACATTTCACGACCTCTGGTAAATTGATATGCCAGAAAAGCAATTTGTATAAAACTTATGGTGGATTTAATAAACACAATAATCATGTAGACATCATTGAAATTTTGTGACAGTTGAATGACACGGCGATGATGTTTTATACGAAGTATTATTATTTTACGAAATTCTTCTTCGTCACCGTGCTGACGAACAATATTGGCATCAGATTTAAAATGTAAATTAAGAATACGAAATTGTGCCACCACATTGTGCATAAACCAAGAGAATAGAGAATCGATAGCTAGATTTCCATTGATGACTAAATAAATAGCGACTAGATTCCAGAGGTAAACAATGGCATACCCTAAGTGTGTTCTAGTATCGACTAAGTAACTATATATATTATATTTTTATTTTCTTAATTATTCATGTATGTATTAATTTCAACTTACGCAGCTTTTACGGGAAGTCCTAAATTTTCTCGAAAACCTTCTCCCTTCAAATGATAGAAAAAGGCTGTAACAAGTGGATAAATTGAAGCCAATACACCAGTAGTAAAAACACACGTATAGAAAAACATGGAAAATTTTGTATCTCTACGATTTTCTTCAGCCACAATTTTTAATTCTTCATCGGTGGCTAGAACAAAAATAAATATATTTTTTGATTAGATTAACAAACTTAACAAACTGACAAATTTACCTTCTAAATTTAATTTCCATATCTTACGTACTAATTCGACAATTTTATCCTTATTCCACAGAAAATACATTAATTTCATAATCGACAAAATTGCTTGCCAAATCGGCGACAGAGCATCTGTTACTTGATACAAATCTGTTATATATTGAGTTGCATAGACAACAATATGAAAACAAATTGTCAGCAGTAACATCAATGGTATCCAAACCAAGTAATAATTAACAATTGTTCTTTCCAACGAGGTTGGATCTATTCCAATGCTAGCAAAACTAAATGATTGCACCAGAAAGTAACGTTTAATTCCTCTTTGGTTTGGTAGTGCATCAGGAGCGGGCTTAAACATTTTTGTTTGATAAAAGAACTTCTGCGCATAATAGCGAACACTATAATGACTTTATTACATTATATTTAAAATAGTTTAACCCTTTTTGAATGTTTTTATTTATATTGTGTGTTAAATTGTTAGTACCACCTAGTTATTGATAATCATTTTTATACACTATTATTAATTTAAATTATAGGTTATGTCATATACATACATATTTAATATTAAAATTTAAAAAAAAAAAAAAAAAAAAATTAACAAAGGTCTTTTTATTTAGATAGGAATATATTTTTTAATTCCAAATTAGTTATACATATGTATCTATATAAAAGGTCCCTTTGAAAAAAATAAAACTTAAATATTTAGCAAAGTGATTTATAAAATAAATTTCCATACAAAACTAGTTTAAAATCCCCACGATACTTTTTTTTGAGATACGCGACCGCTAAATTTGGACCATTTAGACATTAATAAAAAAATTTTATTGTACGTCATATTAGAGGTAATTTTGATACCTTTAATATGATACCTCATTGAATCTTGTACTATAAATTGTTTGAAAGATATTTGTAATTTTGTTATTTTACACATTCAAATCGCTGTAATTCGTGAACCACTTTATAAAATTATCTTAAATTTAGTTTTGACGAGTATAATAATTGTACTAAATATCATCAAATTCGGAAGAGGTGAGGAAACCTGCTGGTTGGTTTAAAATGGAATGACTTATGTATTATTAATCTTTTTTCCTGTTAAATATTAATAAATTTTATTCCCTTTTTTGGAAGTAATTACACAGGTCAACAAAATCGGAAAAAAAATTTGTATCTGGAATAATTCTGCAAAATTACTATTCCCAGGCTTGATATAATGTAAAAAGTCAAATGAAAATTTTCCATCACGTCACATTTTTAACTCTTTGGAGACCAAAGAAAATTTACTTCTCTGATGAGTTTTTCAGTCATAAAATTTTCCTTGTAATAGGTAGAGCAAATAAGGCACACATGTTTTAAAGGCAAGATATGGAGCTAGAAGTCTTTGAAATTCTAAAAATCGAGAATTTCTCAATTACAGACTATTGTTACTTTTTAATATGAGTAAAAATTAAAAATAGTACATTCTTTAATCCTAATTTAATAAAAAAATATCCATATATTTTTCAGTGAAGTTCAAAATTTTATATTTTGAAATTGTGACGTCATGGAAATGTTTTATTTAACTTTCTGCACTATATATAGTCTAACGAGTTTATTCACAATATATTTTTCTTCTAATTTTTTGTTAATTCTATTATTTAAATTGGTATTTTTTTCATATTTTTGATGGCTACGCATTTTCTGTCAGTTCGATATTAAAAAATTTTACTATTTTGAGATCTAAGGTCTTTTGTTTATAATACCAAATATAAATTTTTCCTCTACGTCTACTTCTTACCTCTCATTTTTCAATGATTTTATGAGGGTTAATAGAGGATTTCTTTATTTTTACAACTTTAAGGACTTCTAGGGGCTATGTGTGACTAGTAGGGTGATCGACGCGGTTTTCCAACCGGTTTTAAAACCGGTTTTTCTGTCCATGCTGTCGGTTTTTTCAAAATGTTCATTTTTCGAATGTCGAATAGACCGGTTTTTTTAAACACAAAAAACCGGTTTTAAAAATAGCATTTCTTTTCAGAAAACATGTACTAAATAGTGATATTTAAATCGAAATTTAGGAATAATTTTTTAAATATTCATAAAGACTGATTTCTTATGTTTTAAAAATATAGTTTAAGTCTAAATTGGAATTTATTCTGTAATATTAAGCAAATAAATAAGTAACAATTATCTTGCATGAATTTTTTAATCTATTGTAATATATGTAATATTTTTACACCCAATTTAATATTTTATGATCCAATATTTCCTTTATTTTTTAAAGGTGTTGTGTTAAAAAAGTTTCACCTGCAGAATAATTTCAGTTGAGACAGGCTTCCATATTAAGCCATGGTTTCTGTTTATGCTAACTAAAATTTAGTCAAATTTTTGATGATTTTTTTTCTACAATTTTGAAACATAATTATCTTCTAGTCATCTAGATATATAATTTGCTTAGCATTTTTTCTCTTTCTAAAGCTTTCTAAAGCTCCTAAACGACGTATTTGGCTTAATTATAAAACTTTTCGTCCAACAAATCCTAACGGAGCCATATTTTTAAATTTTTATCAGGAAGCGGATATAAGAGGATTTATGTGTCTTATTCTAAAAATGTTTTCTCTTTCTAAAGCTCCCAGAAGACGTAGAAAATTAAAATTCGGCTTACTTATAACTCTATTCGTCCTACAAATCCTAACGGAGCCAGATTTTGAAATCTCTATCAGGGAGCGAAAACACGTGGATCTATATATATGGATTTATATATAACATTCCTAAGCGTTGTTTTCTCTCCAGAGCTTTCTGAAGTTCCCAGACGATATAAGAAACTAAAAATCGGTTTACTTATAAAACTATTCATTTTACAAATTCTAACGGAGCCAGATGTTTCTATCAGGGACCAAAAAGTCTGTTTTTGGTATTAAGAACTTTTGAGTTGCTATACTTATTATTTGCTCTCCAAATTCTTTCAAAAACTGATTCTGCATTTCGGTCAGGGAGCGCATTACGACGATTTTTTTATTTTGAAAGGTTTACGAATTTAAAACTTTAATCAATATTATCCCAATAAATTCTAACGGCTTCAAACAATTGACTTCGATTAGTGAGAGGAAGGTGTCATTATGTTGTTCATATTTTCTTTTAATTTTCAGATTTGTTTCTGCATATAATATTATTTTTTCCTGGCATTGTCAGGCTTATACGCTTGTATTTAATGAATTTTAACTTGAATATCATAAGAATTATTGATTTTTTTTAAGAAATTTAGTTTTTTGATATAAATACTAACTTCTGCAAAAAACCGGTTAACCGGTTTTTTCTGAATTTCAAAAAGTGCAACCGGTTTTTTTAAAATACCAATTATTCGAACTATTCGAAAACCGGTTTCTCAAAAAAGTCGAATAATCGATCACCCTAGTGACTAATGACTAGAGGCTTGACTAGTACTACATTTTTGTAGCACCATGTGTAGTATATAAAACATGAGTGACTAATTTGCTTTACTTATTACGTGGAAAAATTTATAACCTAAAAGCTCATAATGAAAATATATTTTCTTTAGTCCTCAATAGGTTAAAAATGTGACGTGATGGAAAAAACCGAAATGTTTCTAGTGATTGGGATCACTATACCTACAATATATGCAACATGATTTTCCAGATATTTTTTTTGTGTTGACCTGTGTTATTAATTGCTTTCAGAAAAGTACAAAATATGCACATTGTTCTACTTTTGAAGTGGTGAAAATAATATTTTATTTTCCTTTCTTTAAGCACTTGGTCATTAATTTGCTGGGCTTTTGATTATTGTTTAATCAGTTGTTTCTGTTTCTGTTTTTTGCTGTATTATTAATCGATATTCTATTTGTTAAGATTTATTTAAGAAAAATTTCAAGTTTCTACTATTTTTAATAAAAGAGTTGGTTTTTTAGAAATTATTGTATACTCCACGAAAATTTATGAAGGGAAACGAATTTTTGCATATATAAATATATATTTATATTTATATATATATATATATATATATATATATATATATATATATATATATATATATATATATATATATATATATATATATATATATATATATATATATATATATATATATATTAATTTTGAAGCCAAAAGTTAATTATAACAACCAACTATCTTTTGTTTTTAAATAACAAAATTGCAAAGGTTTAAAACACTGTTTACGTTTAAAGCTATTTCATATAACAAAATTAAAAACATACAGAAGTTCAATTTAAAAAAATTTCAAACATTTTTTTATATGAAATTTCTTTAAACTGTTTTTTAAACCTTTGTAATTTTGTTATTTATGCATAAAATGAAATACTTTAAAAACAAAAGATAGTTGGTTTATAAAGGGCTTTCATTAAGTATGAAAATAATTGAAAATTTGGAGGGATGTATCCGAGATACCAGAAGTAACTTGATGTCAGATTCAAAAATCATCCAAGAGAAATTTGAAGCAGTTGTTAAACCATTAACAACGATATATCACATTTGCAATCGGACTTAAAATGGCGACTCTATACACAAAAAACGAAAAGGGCGGTATTTTGGGGCGTGGCAAAAAAAATATTTTTGCATTTTTGGAAACATCATTAACTATTCTTTCATTCTAGGGGGTGACTGGCACAACTTTTTTTCGACCCGCCCTAATGGACAACCTGTGTTTTTAGCCCATAACTTTTTTGTTTATTATCCAATTTTGCCCATTTTCAATCCCAAACAAACCCTAAATAAGATAAATATTTGTGCTTAATTTCGTCCCCTTACGTTGTCCCGTTCGAGCCCTATCCTGCTTTCAACAGACGGACGGACAGAGCTAGATCGACTCAGAATCTAACCAGGACACAGAAAATATATACTTTGTGGGGTCTTAAATGATTCCTTCGACATGTTACACACGGAATGACAAAATCAATATACCCCCTTTTGATGGTGGGTATAAAAACGTCATTTATATCGGCTACAGCGGCATTCATCTCCAAACTTATTTTGCTATCGCGAAGTATAAATGATGTTAATACTGATATAAAATAACATCATTTTATTAGCTAAATACTAAAATTCAGATGGGGTCAAAATATTTTAAGGACTTATAATTGTGTGGACCAAAAATTATATTCTTAACCTCAAAAATCAACCCCACATATTTCGCATTACTTTTCAATTTTTGAAATAATAAAATCAATTTTGGATGTAAATATTATCATCAAACAAGTTAAAAATTTTGTTAAAATTTACTTTAAAAAAAATTTAAATCGTGCTTTTTGTAAGGAATATTATTATGAGTACAAATGTTTAAACGACTCTATTTGCCAAATTAAAACCGATATTCACTTAATTTTTTCATAAAATTATCCCAAAATATGTCTTTTATTATTCATAATTTTAAAAAATTTTAAACCAATATTATTCTTTTGCTATAAATAAATTTAGAAAATTTTCTTTTCAGTGTATTTCGATAAATATTGAAGATTCTGTGTTAATTTTAACATGTGCCAGAAAATCGTGTTATTTTTATTTTAATGATGATTAACGCAAACAGATTTTGTATGTAAATCCGTAGTAAAAAAAAATTGATACTGACATGCTGGTCTTTTTCTCCAAGTGGTTGTATCTTAGAAGAATTGGACACTTATGCTAAAATCCGCGATTACAGCTATTAAAAGAAAGAAAGAAAAACTTGTTAGTTTCAAACACTGTTCTGCTACACCACTAAGTATTGTTAACATAATTGCATCAAAAGTTATTAAAAAATATTAGAAGTTAAAAAAATATTTGAGGTTGAAGGTCGCTTTCATAAAGGTAAAATGAGAATTGCCTATATATTAAATAAAAATTCGATTGAAAACACCGCATTTAGTTTTTTTCTTTCTTAACTTTAACCGTGACTATTACATTATTTCGTTTAATAAAATAAATAATCGGAGCTACTAATTCGTAGAATTACAATTCGGTTGTTTTGATCAATATTTTTATATTAATGATATAAAATCACATATTGGTTTAAATTATTAAATTAACTGCAATAAACATTAAAAGCTTTAAGGATTTATCCAAGAACCCTGGATAGTAGCCAGTAAAGTTCGAGGCATCCGGTCACGAAAATATGTGCTCCTTTCTCCAACACAAGAAGGTAAAATCAGAAGCTGCATATTGATCAGAAAAGACATCAAAGCTTTTCTTATATCTAATTACAACTCGTGTGATTTAACGGTGGCAGCGCTTGAACGTCGAGGATTACCAACAATTATCCTTGCATCGGCCTATGATGAAGGTGAACCTCCTCCACGTGCCGTACGTACCTTGGTGGATTGGTGTCGTACTAGGGGCCATGACGTCGTAATAGGATGTGACGCTAATGCCCATCATACTCTGTGGGGGAGCACAGACATCAACACGAGAGGTGAGTCATTATTGAACTACACTATCGGACAAAATAAAGTGCGGTGTTTTACTCTTGCTATTTAGTTCATAATTATTGTCTTCTAGGTGCATAATAGACTATTTTTTTGGTGTAAAGGTATTTGTTGTATTATATTCTTTAAATTAATATACAAAAGAATTTTTTGAAATATGTGTATTTCGAGTTTGTGGCAAAAGTGTTGTGTTGGTCATGGATTTTGTGCGACAAAATAAAGTGACACTTTACTTAATTTCTTTAATTTGGCTTCCAATTTTCGAATTTTTTGATACAAAATGGAGCACATGTGCTTAAAAAGTGCTTAATTTTAATATTATATTCATTAAATGCTATTCAAACTATTATTACGTTTGGAAAATAAGGATAAATCCGGCCATATTATTGGAAAGTCTTCGACCACAATCCAGTAAGATTTCTTTACTACAGATAAGGAAAATAAGGTAAAATTAGTGTATTTGTCTTTAAAGTGCAACATTTAAGAATCTAAGGCTAAACGAATCATTTCGTTATACAAAATAACAATTCAAAACGAAATTTAGAAGAAATTGAGAGGCCAGAAACCCTAAGACTACGAAGTAAAATCGTAACGATATCAATATTATCACCAAAAGAGAACGAGTTTCATCATCTAAAGTTATAAAGAAAGAAGTAATAATAAATATATTAGCTTTACTACCAGGAAAAAGCTCAAATATATGAGTTTTAGATGTACCTATTCTAAGTAAAAGTCACATTGTTGTGCCAATATAATAAAGCGACCCGTAATAGAAAAATAATCGTTAAAGTCCCAGAACCATTCGAAAATACAGTTATTTAGTTGAATTAACAAAAAACTTATTAAAACTTAAAAAAAACAGAGAAAATTTTGAAAATTTCCATGGAAAAATCTGAAGTTTAAAATTTTTGTAATAGGAGATCGTATAAAAAATATTTTCTTAACTTTGGTACATATGAAACCAATTTGTTTGAACCTTATCTGGACAGTTAGTCTTGTAATAATTAAATTTACTTCCTACTTTATCTCTCCGCTTAGAAAAATGAGATTCCTTTTAGGGAGAATAGCGATATTGCTACGATTTTACTCCGCAGTATTAGGGTTTCTGAACCCTCAATTTCTTCTAATTTACATTCTAAATTGTATTTTTGTATAATGAAATGGTTTTTTTTTTGTCTCAGATTCTAAAAAGCTGCACTTTAAAGACAATTACATTAATCTTACTTTATTTTCTCTATCTGGAATTAAGAAATCTTACTGGATTGTGGTTGAAGACTTTCCGATAATATGGCCGTATCTATCCTTGTTTTTCATATGTAATAATAATTTGAATAGAATTTAATGAATAGAATATTAAAATTTAGCACTTTTTAAGCATATGCCTTACATTTTATATCAAAAAATTCGAAAATTGGAAGACAAATTTAAGAAATTAAGTAAAGTGTCACTTTATTTGTCGCACAAAATTCATGACCAACACAACACTTTTACTCCAAACTCGAAATGCACATATTCCAAAAACTTCTTTTGTTTATTAAATTAAAGACTATAAAACGACAAATACCTAGACACCAAAAAAGTAGACCATAATGAACCTAGAAGGCAATTAGTATGAAATAAATAGCAAGAGTAAAGAACCGCATTTATTTTGTCCGACAGTGTATATCTTATCTTCAAATTTAAGTATTTGTAATAAGGGTAATAGACCAACGTTTTTCAATAGGATTAGGGATCAGGTTATTGATATAACATTGGTAGGAAATACTGACTCAATTAAGATTAAGATTACTGATTGGAGAGTCTCCTTAGAGAACTCTCTCTCTGTTCACAATAGGATTATTTGCATGATAGATCTTACTATGGAAAGAGATAGGCCGTTCAGGAACCCTAGAAGAACAGATTGGAGTAGTTTCACGAGCCTGGTTCAGAATATGGCCAGTGTTCAGAATCTGGAAGACTCGGCATCTTTTCTGTCTAGGTTTCTGATCGATGCCCATCATTCTACTTGTAGGGAACGGCACAGTGCTAGGAAACTCCGTCAACCTTGGTGGACACCTAGGCTAATGAAGCTAAGTAGGAAGTGTAGAACACTCTTTAATAGAGCGAAGAGAGAGAAGAGCTCATTGGACTGGGACAATTATCGTCGTAGTTTCAATGAATTTAAGAAAGAGATCAGAAGGGCGAAAATCTTGGGAAAGCTTCTGCGGGGACTTGGAAAGCACCACGGAAGCCTCTCGGCAGAGAAAGGTATTGGCTAAGGACCCGAGCGCACCAGGCTTCCTGTTGAGACCAGACGGTCACTTCACCGAAAGTAACACGGAAACTTTGGAACTGCTCATGAAAACGCACTTTCCGGGCTGCAGGGATGATAATGAGGACTCTGAACTAGAGCACCTCGCGGCAACCGAGTTTCAGCCTAGTGCCCTGGTAGATTCTATAGTTGACACTGAAAGGATAAAGTGGGCGGTGAGGTTCTTCGAACCCTACAAGTCAGCAGGGCCAGATGGCATTTTTGCCGCTTTATTGCAACATGCGATCCCTGCCATTCTACCGTGGCTGAGTTTAATCTTCAAGGGTAGTCTAGTAACAGGCTATATACCAAGAGGATGGAGAGAGGTGACAGTGGTATTTATCCCCAAAGCTGAAAAAATAAATCATAGCATCGCAAAGGATTACCGACCCATAAGTCTGTCATCGTTTTTACTGAAAACTCTGGAAAGACTTGTGGATGCATATGTAAGGAGTAATCTCTCATCAATCAACGTTTGTATGGCACAACACGCCTACCAAAAAGGAAGGTCGGTGGAAACGGCACTACATGATGTGGTCGGAACTATTGAGGATATACTGGCAGCCTTTTTGGATGTAGAGTGTGCCTTCAACAATGTGAGAATTTCATCCATTTTAACAGCCCTTCAGAACTTAAGGGTAGATCAGCAGATAACAAACTGGATTGGTAACATGCTTAGCAGCAGGGCTTTGAGTATAACAAGGAAGGTTGTGACGAGAGGCACTCCACCTCGTCGTAAATGAAATCCTTTTTCAACTCTCCAGAAAAGGTATCAAAGTAGTTGCATATGCGGATGATGTTGTGCTCCTCATTAGCGGGAAATTTCTTCCCATACTGAGTGATTTGATGGAATCGGCTTTGAACGAACTACTTAGATGGGCAAATGCGAACGGTCTGGGAGTAAATCCATCAAAGACCGAATTGGTACTCTTCACCAGGAAGTATAAGATTCCAGCATTTAGGCTTCCTAGGCTGGACGGTATTTCTCTGATCCTCTCCAGAGAGGCAAAATACCTTGGAGTTATTTTGTATTCAAAGCTCTCGTGGAGACGTAATGTTGAGAACAGGATGCATAAGGCTTTATGTGCCTTCTATGCATGTAAGAAGACTTTTGGTAAGAGATGGGGACTCAAGCCTTACATCGTACACTGGATGTACACAGCGGTAATTAGACCAATTCTTACCTATGGAGCACTTGTCTGGTGGAGTGCAGTCAATACAAGGACCTATCTCTCCATTCTGGGCAGGGTACAGAGACTAGCTTGTCTTGCAATTACTGGAGCGATGAATTCGACTCCGCAAGCTAGCTTAGAGACTATGCTTGACTTAGCTCCACTTGATGTCTATATCAAATATGTCTCGGCCAAGTCTGCTCTAAGGCTCAGGGAGTCAGGCGAACTTAGGCATGATCGTATTGGGCATGGCAGAATCTTACAAGTGGTAGGCGGGAGCAACCTGAGTGTCCGAACGGACTATATCATCCCTAGGATGGATTTCGATAAATCCTTTAGGAAAGCTGGGCGGCAAATTCTGTTTTTCAGGAGGGTGCAATCTCAGTCTTCACTGACGGGTCGAAAACAGATACCGGAACCGGGTCAAGAGTTTTCTCTGGAGACCTAGGACTTTCAATATCTCTATGATTACCGGATACTTGTACAGTATTCTAGGCTGAGATATATGCTATAACTGTAGCTGCTAGACGAATCAGAGAACTTATTTCAGAAGTCCTTACTGTTGACTTCTTTGTAGATAGTCAGGCCGTGATTAAGGCTCTGAATTCGTATGTGGTGAAATCGAAATGTATACTTGAATACAATCGTTCTCTTTCCCAGTTGCGCACGCAAGGTGTAAGACTAGTATGGGTACCAGGGCACGAAGGCATTCTTGGCAACGAAAAGGCGGATGAGTGTGCAAGAGCTGGTTCGTCAATGTACGCAAGGGAGGTCCTAACGGAAGTCGATATTCCTCTTGTTGAACTGTCGAATCTGATAGAAGATTGGGCGCTTAAGGAAAGGTCCCAAGCGATCCTTTCAGAATCTTGACGATTTGAGAGATGTATCTTTAGGCAATCTTTTAGGTTTTATCCAGAATACACAGTGGTTTAATAGAAATCGTGTACTCGAGGCACCTACACGAGACAATCAGTAATGGTGGGTTTTTCTTTTATCCAGGGAACCACAATGGGCCACATCAGGCCTACGAGTGAACTCGCTAAATTTTTGCGAGCTGCCCACACAACCTAACCTAACCTATAGTTTTTTAAGGAATGCAATAATGGTAATTTTTATAAAATGTATATTACTGTACCGTTTTCCAACAAATCTTTTTTCTGTGTGTATAAACTAAATGAAAATAATAATGAAGGAGGAAAACAAACGTTAAAAGAAATATATATAAAAATAGAAAAAGTTATGAATTTTTCAACCATATTTGTAAACATTATATTTATTTAAAAATTCTATTATTATGGAAATTATTATGGAAATAATATATAAAAAAATATCATATGGCTTAAGAACAAAGAAAAAGATTTATAATATACACATCTGCTCAAAATAATAGATACACCTAGTGGGATATCCTTTTTTGCCTATGAAATAATCTAATTTTGGGGTTATTTTATGAGGTCTATTACAATTTTCATTTTAATTTTTCATTTGTTTTTTATGTAAAGCATTTTGTAGAAAACGTAGATATTTTCCTAAACCCCTACTTTAGGGATGTCAATTTCATAGCACAATTGTGCTGGCTAAGTTCACACGTATTCTTACGCTCTTTATTAAATCGTTGCTGAGAGTGCAAAGAGTACAAAATGCACTGGAAAAAAATTATAGAATGAATTGTTTGGTAAACAATTTCTTTGATATTAATGTTGTAAGATAAAATTGTATGGATGATAATAATATTTTTTTATCAATATTAATAAATTAAAGTGTAAAGAAAACGAGATTGCATAAAAACAATAAGTATTATATAATAATAAAGCAACATGTATAACTAATGTATTTCGTTTACTAAACCCAATTTTCTTTGAGTGCATTTTTTCCACCCTCACAAACACAACTATATTTTTAGTAATTGACATTCCTACCCTACTTGCAATTAAATTAATGAAAATTAACAATGAGAACATAATAGTTTCCTCATTGACCATGTTTTTTCTCTGCGTGCAGTAATTTAAAAATTTTATAAAATTTCAAAAATGCTAAAAAAATGTCAACTCGTATTTTAAAATTTTCCACTATGCACCGTTTGATATTCCACCATTCTGACGTTTCTCGTATAACCTCCCTGAAACATTCGAACCAAAGCTTTGTTTGAATTTCTTTTACCACCTAAGAAAATGTTTGTGTTTTTATTCCCAAAGGAAGCAGTCATTCGAATCGAACCTTGTCAGACTGATTTATATCTCTGGTGATTAATTAAACTGAATTACAACCCTGCCATTTATAGAACGATTTTCGTCAAATCTATTTTTTGGGTTAGTTGAGAATTTGAAGAAAGGAAACTTTTTCCTTAATATATGTAACTAAAGATTTCATCGATTTATTAACAGCCAAAACAATTTATTTATTAAATGGAAATTCTTTATTTATTTTCGAACAGTATAAACTATTATTCTTTTCAAAAAGTTTCCAAATACTCAATGACAACATAAATCTAACAAATCAATATTTCAAATGGCATTCCATCAAATCACATGTTTACCAAATACAAAACAAATCGTATCATTGACTTAAAGTCACTGACCAAAGTTGAGATTGTTGTTTTTGTTATCTTTTTCAAATTTCCATTTTTTTTTATTCTTCTTTGACCATACATTCGACACCTGAATATGGATGGATACATACGCTACAAGTACGTTTGTCGTACGTACATATGTCATACATTAACAGCAGCACACGTACCCAGGCCATGACGACGGTGACATGATGACCATATTAAATCATCATGTAGTACACATATGACCGACCAACCGGCCGGCCATTCACTAACCTAGCTAATAACATCAACAACAAAATAGGCAAAAAAAATAAACAGCCAATAACCCAAAAGTTGTTATTAATGGAAAAATTAAAAATAAAGTTTAAAAACTATAATCAAGTAAAAGAAATATTAAAAAAAAAAAAATTATCATTATATTCGAATAGATAAAACCTCTATAAAATGAAATTAAAAATTCAGATTAGTTAAAAAAGATTTGTTAAAAAAATACCAATATTTTTTTAAATATTGATTCTAATTTTTTTAATGCTCTCACCAAATTTTAACACTCCGAATGGAGAAAAGCTTTTAAGGCCTTCAGACTTTTGCAATTTATAAACATCATTATTGATGAACATCTTCGAATAAGCATTATTTAAGTACAGCCTAAAGACAATGTAAGTCTAGCAAACATTATATGCTTTAAGAAATCTTAACATCCACCACAGACCATAGTGTCGTGTACAAATAGTAAGGTATAGTGTAGGGTATTCAAATAAATATTAATAAATACAATCTAGTATGGTGAACGCATTAATAACAATAATGCAGTGTTATTAAACCTAAATAATAATAATGAAAAATATAAAAAAAATCTATGTTTAACAACAAAAATAATTAAATATGTAGTGTAATAAATTTTGAAGACCATTAAAATGCCAAACGCTCGTACAAAAATCAAAAAATACACCTTACTACCCATAATGTATTTGTATATATAACTATAGATGGTTAAGACTATTAGTTTCTACTTATAGTTTGTATGTAATAGTAATTTTAGTTGCAGTTACTCGTAAATGTAACTGTGTTTTTAATCGTTTTAGTTATTATATTTTTTTGGTAGGGGTTTTTCGAAAGGCCTTCGTTTAGAAAAAAAAAACATATTACAACTTTGGAATTCTTAAAATTGATTGGAATTTCATTAAACGTTTGCTTTTTATGATTTCTTACAAACTAAAGTTAATTAATTCTAGACAATTTTTAGTTTGATTTTGTTTTAAAGATAAAGTTGATTCTCTTTTTTTGAAATACATATTAAGAATTGTGCAAGCAATTTTGTAGAATTCGGTCTTTTTTAGAAAAAAAAAACAAAAAAATATATGAACTAAAAACTTTATATTTATTCTTTAAATAGAAACATAAATAAATTCTGAAAAAAATTAACTTTATTATTTAAATATACAGATCTGTATGTGACATAACTACGAGTACTTATTAGGTTTTTTAAATTATTCGATTCCATATTACGAACTGAATTCTTTCCAAACACTTGCAAATAATCCAATTATAGTAACCCTAGAAGAAAAAGAACCGCTTCAAAACTAGTCACAGAACAGGTTCTCAGGGCTAGTGATCGGTTCCAGTTCCGGAACATTATATGGGAGGAACCTGTCACTTTTACATGGGCTTGTCATTAAAGGTGGCTAATTAGCACCTTGGAACAGGTCTTATGACAGGTCCAGGACTGGTCAAAGTCGATCAATAAATAAAAATATGAAGAAAAATTTTAACTTCTTAAAACTTTGTTTTATTTATTTTTTATTTCTTGAATTCATTTTTATTTTTATTAAATTATATTTTATTATTTTTCATTAATGTCCATGGCGGCACCCCGAATCGAACCTACGTTTTTCTGACATATCTTACGTTTTATAGTCTTCAACTCTAACCACTCAGCCATTGATTGTTATTTCGCGCGAGTTGCTAATTGCGCAATTAACATTCCTGTTAGAAATTGACTCTCACTGATATCACTGGCCAACAAAAAAAAATAAGTGGACTAGATGGAATTCCGCATGCTAAACTTGAATCTGCTTTCAGTTTTTTATGGGCGTGTCTAATATTGCGCCCTAAATAAGTCGATTACTCGACTATATTTCACCTTTAACTCGAGAACGCTATGCACGATTGAAATACATAATACACCAAAATATGTGGAATAAAATTGGCTTTAAGTCGATCTACTAACAAATTTTTATCCGCTCAATAGTTTTGAAGATATTCCGAAAAAAAATTGTTCATGCTAAATTCAAGATTTCTTTTTTTTTACTAAAACTTCTTTTTAAAAGTGAAAACATCAAAAATGTTTAATTTTATCATCTTTACCTCAAAGGTGGCAAAACTACGAGTAAATAAAGCTACGTGTCATAAAAATTGATGCACAAATCTTGATTGCATTCACAGTTAAGTTAGGATACCCATGCATACCCACAGTTAAGTGGAAATACACTAGTGAGCAAAAAAAAATTTTTGTTTTTTTTTAATAAAAAAATAAATGGATTAGATGGAACTTAACGTGCTAAATAAGAATCAGCTTTTACTTTTTTTCTATCACGTGTCGATTTTCTTTTATGGGCGTGACTACTATGTCTCCGCCTTTAGGCAGTCACACTTGTACAACTCGAGAACGGTTTGTCCTATTAACATATATTATATCACTATATATTATATTCTTGTTTAACTCATCAAAATCTACCTAGTCCACCTATTTTTGTTTCAAGAAAAAATCAAAAAATAATTTTTTTTGGCCACCATTGTATTTTTACGCAATTGAATGTAACATGGGTATTTTTACTTAACTGTGAATAAAATTTAGATTTCTGCATCAATTTTGAAGATACATGCCTTATTTCGCAGCATTACCAGCTTTAAGATGAAGATGATAAACTGTAACGTTTTAGATGTTATCATTTATTAAACGAAATTTTAGTAACAAAAAAATCTAAAATTTTGCATGAAAATGATTTTTTTTCGGACACTTATTTCAAAATATCTGCGAAACTATTGAGCACATAAAAAATTAAGTTTAGGGAATTTGAAGATATTTTTAGTTCGCATCTTTTGGTGTATCACTTTGATCAATCGTACACACCGTTCTTGAGTTATGAGGAAATATACTAGAGTGATGGCCTTACTATGGGCGAAATATTAGATACGCTCATAAAAAAAATCCAGGCCTGATGGAAAAAAAGTGAAAGCAGATTCGTGTTATGAACATCAAAATGCATCATTTAATTCAGTTCTAGCCAAGTAAAAAATTTTTGATAACGGCCCATATACAATTTTTAATCGCTTGCAAAATTTTTGTTTCTCTCCCGATTTCAAAGCTCATAAGTGCCAGGTTTGGTTTAAAAGAATTAAAGTATAAAATCTCTAAGTAATCGGACAAAATAAGTGTCACTAAAATTGGTATTGCTTGTTTGTATCGATCAAGACAAACGTCAAATTTTTATTAGGATAAATATTTATCTAATGCACACTGAATTTGTCAGTATTATTTCAGCGTTAAAAGAAAATTGTCATTATTACATTATTTAATTAAATACTTTTGTGAAATATCTAAAAAGTCTGCATGGGATATTTTTCTCAATTTCTTTGAGACGATTCAATATTGTGTGCTACTTTTTACAACATTTGCTACTTTTTGCAGCATGCAGTTTTATAAAACTTTAAGTATATTTATATTTTAGATCTCACTGCGATTTGAGATAATAATACTAAAACACAAATGTATGTATAAAATAATATGTAGTTAATAAAATGACAATATTTTCAAACAAAAGAGGTGTAGTCAATTTTCAAATGAAGTTGGTTACTGATTAAATTGTGATTAATCTATTTAACAATTAAGAAAACGAATTTTGCAAAACTGTTTAAAAAAATAAAAAGCAGCATTTGTTTCATGTTTATTTCAAAAATAGTTACATATATATATACATATGTATGTGTATGTATATTAAATGTTTAATAATTATATTTGAAAAATTCAAATATGCGGTCATTTACCATCGTTGGACCATAGAAAACGTTTGCTTTTAATTAAAATCATATATAGTGTTAATTACTTTGTCTTGAGGTGTAATTAAGAAAATTCTTGCGATTGTGTAAAACCTCCATTTATTTTTTATTTGATAAAAATCATACAATAACAATTCAAAACTTAAAAAAAACAAGTATGTTTCTTAAGTCTTTTGTTTTTGGTCAACGAAATTAAGCAAAAAATCAAAAACAAAACAAAAGGTCATTAATGTCATTACTTAATCGTATTTTGGAAAGATAATTTTATTTTTTGTGATAAAAACAATCACAGTTATGTCATCACTACATGTGCATGCTGTAGTTTTTCATATGATAAAAAATAATTTTGCAAGCGTATTTTTGGCGGTCGATAAATAATCTCAACAATGCGTAACATATCACCCTAGGTAATATTCATCTGCATATAAATGTGCATAAGCATATGCTTTATTTTTAATTATTATGTATTGCGACCATATGCATGAGTAATTACATCTTTATTAACTATAGTTTGCCAGCTGACATCTAAATATATGGCAGCTATTAATATTTACATTAAACTTGAACTAACAAAAATTGCTCACAAAATTATCATCATCAACATCTACACTATCACAGGTTTGAACAACAAATTGGAAAATATATCGCTGCTACATTAATCAATTTATTTTTTGCTTATTTTACACAAACATTTGTTCATGACAACATGCTTGCTTGAAAGATGAAAAATTTATTCATATACCAGTACGTAAGAGTGTAACGGCATAAAAAAACATTGAATCAAAATCAGATTCACAGCCATCCGGAAGAAAAACATTGCATATTGTTTCATTATCTGTTAATGATTTTAAGAAGATTAATTTGTTTTACAAAAGAGAAAAAAATACTTATTTTAAAATTTACCATTGAAATTTTGTAAATTTTATTAAAATAAAGGATTTTAAAAGTAGTCGTAGCAAGATATAATCACAACAATCTTAGTGTAACACTTGTATAACAAATTTTCAGCTATTACCTTAAAATGTTTAAATAATTCCTCATAACACAGAAAAAAGTCACCAATTAACAAATATATATGAAAATAATTCATTCAATTATAAACTTGTTTAAATTTGCACCTCTCACCAAAATAATTATATCAATTACTAAAAACTATAAAAAATACAAAACAGAAAAAAAATTCCCAATTAATGAATTAATTAAATCAATCAAGTAGATGATTGAATGAATTAAAAATGTATATAGGAAAAAAAATCATACCAAAATTTATTTTTTATTTTATTTTTTCTTGAACAAATTTATTAAATTTTAATGCAAAATTAAACAATTTAGTTAATTGTAAAAAAGACATTAATAATTTTTTCTGTGAATTGCTAATATGAAGTCCGCACATTTTTTTGTTATATTTTAAAAGATTTAAATTATTTGTTAGATGCTCTTTTATATAACAATCATATTTTTAAATTGGAACTCACTTTTTAGTTCCAGCCCATTGCAAAAATAATGTCCTAGAAAATATATTTTGTAATATTATGATTTTTTTTATAAAAATAATGTTGAGGCCCGAGAGGCAGAGGTACGATTCATGTTGCTGAAAGCCGGCTCGGCGCCGCCGCCGACATCTTTTTCAAAGATTGAGCCGCCGCCGATTTAATCGGCTAAAATCAGCTAATATTTGTCAGCCATATCTTCGGTTGTATTTTAAATTAGTTAAAATACAACTCATTATTAAAATTAACACTATTTTTCTCTGCAAAAGAAAAACTCTGCTGTTTTCCATGAAAAACTCCGTTATTTTTCATAAAAAAATTTGCAGTATTTTACGCACATAATTTATTTTAAACTGTTAAATGGATCAAAAGAATATTCAAAATTATTTCCTTAAAAAACCCAAAAAGACCCCGAAATTTCCTCATCTGATTTTTAACATCTTTAACATTCGAAAGTTAAAAAAACTACAAAAGTATTCCTATTATTATTTTTTTTTTATAGAGGAATGTGACTAATAGAGATTGAGAATTCTCATTCATAAATAACAATATCTCTTTAATATTAGATTTTTTATATTAGAATAACGAAAAATAAATATTATAATAACGAAAAAGTATTTTAGAGTAAGGAATTAAGAACCACAAAATCACTTTTAAGGATTCTGATTTATGGAGGATGTATATTACAGAACATTCAAAAAGTATTGTTAGAAGATCGAAAAAGTACCACAAAATCCCTTTTTATGAATACTCACTAACTTAGGTCCACATAACTTTAATTCCATGTTTTTAATTTAAATATTATAAAAAATTCAAAAAGTACCATTAGAAGAACGAAAAAGTACCACAAAATCCCTTCTTATGAATTCTCACTCACTTAGGGCCACATATCTTTAATTTCATGTTTTTAATTTAAATATTATAGAAAATTCAAAAAGTACCATTAGAAGAAAAAAAAAGTACCACAAAGTCCCCCCTTGTGAATTCTTTCCAACATAGGACCATGCGTATTTAATTTCATGTTTCTAGGTTAAATATTACAGAAAATGCAAAAAAGTACCAATAGAAGTAGAAAAAAGTACCACAAAGTCCATCCTCTTGAATTCTTACCCACAGGACCATGTATCTTTAAGTACCACAAATTCCACTCTTGTGAATTCTTATCTATATAGGATTACATTTTCTTAATTTCATGTTTCTATATTTAATGTAATTGAAAATTCATTATTAAGTTGGAATAAAATGTAATTTCCCGCCTTTACCCCCTTTTTGGTACTTTTTTTACCCATAGAAGTATCAGAAATTGTATTCTGATGAGTTTCTAAATTATAGAGAGATCCCATATTAAAATACGCATATGGTTCTGTCAATAAATATAAAAAAAAATGTTTTATGAAAAAAGTACCAAAAACAGGTACGATTTTTACCCCTTAAACGTTCGAATTTCTAAAAAGTACCAAATTTATATTTCTCGTTTTTTGATAAGTTAAGAATACGGCACAAATATTATTTGTATGTTGATTGGTTTCAAAGATACATATAGTGCCAAAAAAGTACCAAAATACAGTTTTTACCCGTTTTCTCCATAAAACGGCCGATTTTCAAAAAAGTACCAGACACCAGATACCAATTATTTTTTAAATGAATAACGATAACTATTCAAATTTCTTTGTATCTTTATTAGTTTGGGAGATATAAAGTTACCGATTTTACCCGTTTTTACCCCCTAAACATTCGAATTTCCAAAAATCCCATCTTAGTGGATCTATATAGTGGAGACCTACCTACGTTCCAAATTTCGTCCCTCTAGCTTCAGCCGTTTGGGCTGTGGGATGATGAATCAGTCAGTCAGTCATTCAGTCAGTCACGTTACTCTTTTATATATATAGATAGATAATTACTACCAACAAGTAACATACATATTATAATGATATTTTAAAAAGAAATTCGGATCTTAAAAAGGTGACGAAATTTATGTGTGAAACTGGACTTCACGAAGTATGGAATTATATACACTATGGAGCAAAAGTGAACACTTCACTTGTGACTATTTACTTTTTTGGGCTCTATCTTCTTAACTAGTGAAGTAATAAAAAATATAATTAATAGTGTAATTTCATCAGGGTTTTGTTTAATATAATACATTTTAAAATTAGTTAAAATGAGTTTAGTTATTAGAAAATATAAAGATATTGTTGAAATATAAAAGTGTTCAGTTTTGCTCCATCTAAGAAAAAAAAAATTAACATATTTTTTAAAAATAGGCCATGCATTTGTTTTTGCGAATTAATTCCAAAATATGATGTGTCATAGTCTTCAAAAATGTTTCACAACGATTAAAGGCAATTTCAATTCGCTATATTTTTATAATCCTTGGCTGCAATTCCATTCCATTTTAGTTTTGATGCGAATCATTAATTTTTAAATGAGTTTAAGTTTGGAAATTAGGTGGATCCCTCCTTAAAGTACCGCAGCATGTTTTAAGCGAGTTTTCGACAAGTTTGAATAAGTAAGTACTTGTGTTTAGACTTAAGTTTGGGATCAATATTATTCTGTAACACAGTGTCTTCAGCATTATATTCACAGGAGCTGATAAAATTTTCGCAAACAGTGCAGAGCAATGTTGCTAGCATGCAATGTTAATAGTTAGTACTATCGGACCAACTTTTAATATGTGAAACTTCTCTAAACCCTTAGAAAACCATCCCCTTCCTTTTATATTTTTCTTAGCCTAGTAATACTGAGACGCGATTCTTATATGTACCGAAATAAGTTCTTATATTAACACAAAAATATATTTGCGTTTGTCTTTTTCGCCGACTGAACTTGATTACAGTTTTCCACGGTCCAGAATTTATAGTATTTTTGCGAATTTATAAGGTACACTAAACTTTGTCTGATGACTACTTCAGTTTTCTGGGGTTTTTGTCACTATGGCGCTATTTTTCTGAAGATATCGCGATCGTGTCCAAACACTAGCATTTCAGTTATTAGTTTGAATAGGATTTTTGGGCGATTTAATTTTTCCTGATGTCAGCAATCTTAAAATTTGTTCAGCATCTCTGTTTCTAAATACTCTTAATCGTTCATTCTTCAAAAATTCCTAATTTTTTTACGTTTCTTTATTTTTATTATCAACGTCTAAGATAATTTCGTGACCTTGCAAATTTTTCTGGAGGAAATCTATCTTGAAATATATTTTTAATTCTTTTTCGATTTATGAACTTAATCAGGCTATTTCGTATTTAAATATTAATAACAAAATCCTAAGAAGTTTATTTTTACACTAGACGATCTTAGCTGAATTATATATTTTCATGTTATTTCATTCGCAAAATTTAAAACAGAGATAGACGCGGTTATTAATAAACATTTAAGTGGTGCAAAAGTGAACACTTTCATATTTTATAGATTTTAATATTTTTTATATCAGCCAATCAACTAAGTTAATGTTTAGTATTTAAATATTTTAAATTAGACCCAAAGGAGTATATTCTACTATTTTGATTTAATTTGGGACCTGTCGTTAAGAATATAATGTTTAAAAAAGTAAATTGTCATAAAAAAGTGTTCACTTCTGCTCCATAGTGTACATCTATATATATAAAAGAGTAACGTGACTGACTGACTGACTGACTGATTCGTCATCCCACAGCCCAAACGGCTGAAGCTAGAGAGACGAAATTTGGAACGTAGATAGGTCTCCCACCATATAGATCCACTAAGACGGGATTTTTGGAAATTCGAATGTTTAGGGGGTAAAAAAGGGTAAAAACGGGTAAAATCGGTAACTTTATATCTCCCAAAGTAATAAAGATACAAAAAAAGTTGAATAGTTATCGTTATTCACTTAAAAAATAATTGGACAGGTGTCTGGTACTTTTTTGAAAATCGGCCGTTTTAGGGAGAAAACGGGTAAAAACTGTATTTTGGTACTTTTTTGGCACCATATGTATCTTTGAAACCAATCAACATACAGATAAAATTTATATCATATTCATAACTTATCAAAAAATGAGAAATACAAATTTGGTACTTTTTAGAAATTCAAACGTTTAAGGGGTAAAAATCGTACCTATTTTTGGTACTTTTTTCATAAAACCTTTTTTTATATTTATTGAAATATTCATATGAGTGTTTTACCACTACAATTTAGAAATTTATTGGAATACAATTTTTGATACTTCGATGGGTAAAAAAAAAGTACCAAAAAAGGGGTAAAGGCGGGAAATTACATTTTATTCAAACTTAATAATGAATTTTCAATTACATTAAACATAGAAACATGAAATTAAGAAAATGTAGATAAGAATTCACAAGTGTGGAATTTGTGGTACTTAAAGATACGTGGTCCTGTGGGTAAAAATTCAAGAGGATAGACTTTGTGGCACTTTTTTCTTCTTCTATTGGTACTTTTTTTCATTTTCTGTAATATTTAACCTAGAAACATGAAAATAAATACGCATGGTCCGATGTTGTAAAGAATTCACAAGAGGAGACTTTGTGGTACTTTTTCGTTCTTCTAATGGTACTTTTTGAATTTTCTATAATTATGAACCTAGAAACATGAAATTAGGGATATGTGGTCCTTAGTTAATGAGAATTCATAAGAGGGGACGATGTGGTACTTTTTTGCTATTTTAATGGTACTTTTTGAATTTTCTATTATATTTAACCTAAAAATATGAAATTAAGGACATGAAGTGCTAAGTGAATGAGATTCCATAAGAGAGAACTTTGTGGTACTTTTTCGTTCTTCTAGTGGTACTTTTTGAATTTTCTATAATATTTAAACTAGAAACATGAAATTAAGGATATCTGGTCCTAAATTAATGAGAATCTATAAGAGAGAACTTTGTGGTACTTTTTCGTTCTTCTAATGGTACTTTTTTCAATTTTTTATAATATTTAATCCACAAACATGAAATTAAAGATATGTGGCCTAAAATGAATAAGAATCCATAAGGGAGGTTTTTGTGCTACGTTTTTGTTCTTCTAATGGTACTTTTTGAATTTTCTATAATTATGAACTTAGAAACATGAAATTAAGGATATGTGGTCCTATATGAATGAGAATTCATTAGAGGGGACTTTGTGGTACCTGTTTGTTCTTCTAATGGTACTTTTTGAATTTTCTATAATTATGAACTTAGAAACATGAAATTAAGGATGTGTGGTCCTAAATGAATGAGAATTCATTAGAGGAGACTTTGTGGTACTTTTTTGTTCTTCCAATAGTACTTTTTTAATTTTCGGTAATATTTAACCTAGAAACATGAAATAAGGATATGTGGTCCTAAATGAATGGGAATCTATAAGAAGGGACTTTGGATTCCCATTCATTCTAAATGGATTTTGTGGTCCTTTTTCTTTATTCTAATATACTTTTTCGTAATTCTGATATTTATTTTTCATTATTCTAAGATTATAAACCTGAAATTAAAGAGATATTGTTATTTATACATTTGACATAAAAACATTATTAAAAATGTTCCCAAGGTAGGTAAGAATCTTAGTTTAAATTTATTATATAGTATAGTTTTTATAAAAAATTTCCGCTGACGAAGTAGCGGGTTTACAGCTCGTACATATATATTTTTGCTTTACGAATATAATTGAATATATATTGAATTTATTTTGTTTTTAAGTATTTTTTTTTTTTTTTTTTTTTTTTGTTATTTTTCCACTACAATGTACAATGTGTTTTTATCTTGTCAAAGAAAAACATCGGCTTAAGCCGGCTTTCAGCCGCCGCCGTTATATTTTCTTGACTTGGACATGGAACCCCTCCTTTGATTCCTTAATCGCCTGTGGTAGTTTTTTGATATTGTGAATGGCACTTAGGAACTTGACACTTCAAATTCGCCGAAATTCTGTAAATTTTTCTAGTCGCCATTACAGTTTAAAAAACTAACACAGAAGTGACAGCACCCAAACATAAATTGTATTTTTGTTAGAAAATTTTATAACATTTTAACTTAAGTGTTTTCCTCACTAACGGATATCTGCCAGCGTAATTGCACACTGCCATTAATATTCCCAAAATTACTCTTCAAGTTAATATTTGGCACAAATAAGTATTATATATTGGTCCATAATTAATCAAACACAATAGGGGTATAACTTTTTTTTAACAAAAAAAACACAAGGTACCACGTCATAGCCCATGTTGTCAAATTTCATGATATATGAACCCTTCATCCGAAAGTCATTTTATCGTGCATGTTAGTATCAAGTTAATATTTGGCACAAATAAGTATTATATAAGTAGAGACCATAATATTAAATTTTATAAATATTGGTCCATAATTAATCAAAAACAATCAACTTTTTTTTAACAAAAAAAAAAAAAAAACGGGGTACCACGTCATAGCCCATGTTGTGCTGATACTAAAAACAGTTTTCAAAATTTATTTCGATGAAAAAACCTTCTGCACCGAAAGCAATTTCTAAAACAATTTGAGATATTTTTTTTTTTTTAATTATTTTTTTAATATTAAACATTTTTTGATATTGGTAATAAAAATTGGCACTATTCTAAATACTCTGCTCAGTAGCAAATGGTTCATAATTATTTCCTTAATAACAACTATTTTCAGTAACAATTTTCAATTCAAAAAATCATAATTTTTAACCGTCAAATATAACAAATTATTAATTTAAAATACATTTTAATATTAATGTTGACTCAAACATTCATTTAACATCATATATAAAGAATAAAAAGTTAAAAAATATTAAAACAAAAATTAGAAATTTTTACAAAAAATATGCGAGGAAAATATAATTTGGATTCTAAAAAAATGACGCATTATATGAACACATTTAAAAAAATTTAAATTTAAAACTTTAACGCGTTAAGTGCGAAAAGTTTTTTAACGATCGCGAAAATTTCATATCGCGTTTGTTCATGCCTTATAACGCTATACCCTGTGAATTTTGATATTCACAAAAATTGCAAAAAGTTATACCCCTAATACACACAAATGTTTTTTAGAAATATCCAGTGCTTCCTCCCTGAAAGCCTTTGTGAATGCCTCCACATCTCTCCTCGGCTTCCTTTAAAAAAATCACTTTAGAATGTCTCTTTTTCCGACTGGGTTTCTGTGCACATACATAATTACCGACTTCTTTTAAATTGTATTTGAGCATATGATTATTGATTATTTTAGCAGCATATTTTTTATTTCTTTGTATTTAAAAATTTTAATATAATAATTTTGCTCACCTCTAATGATTTTCAAAATATAAGAAGTGCGATCGAAAAAATCTTAACACACGTTTTGCCTCATAACTTTTTTCCGAAGCAATATTTAACATTTGTTTTTTTTTTTTTTTTTTTTGATCAGTTATCTTTGAAAAATATGCCAGTTATCATTTTTAATGACAATCATGTTGATTTGTTGTGAGTTTGATGAAAATAAGTGACGAAAAAGATGTATAGAAGGTACTACAAAATATTAAAAAATTTCAAAAAAAAATCCAAATTGGTCTAATAAATAATTGGCCAAAGAATAAAATGTCTGCCGTCAAACTCTTTCCAAGGTTATTAAACAGTATCAGAAGAATTCGACCATTGATAGGAAACATGGTTCGGGAAGAAAAAATGTCCACATGATATTAGGAAGGACAAGAAAATTGAAAGAATATTGAAAAGAACTCCAAACGCATGTAGTGGAAAAGCAGCCCCGTTAGGTCAGTGCTGTGAATATTTGGTGCGAAAAGTTAAAGCTAATGTGGAGTTGAAAACATATAAAGTCCAAAAAGTTCCAGACAGGAATGCTGCAAAAAATTTAGAAGCCAAGAATAGGGCACGGATATTAAAATCAAATTTCATACAAAAATACTCATGTTGTATAAAGAACGACGAAACCTATGTACTGGCAGATTTTTCACAGCTTCTGGGTCAAAATTTTTAAGTTACTGTTGCTCGAGGATATGTTGAAGATAATTTTAGGACCAAAAAGCTAATGAAAGTTCCTAAAGAAATTGTGATTTGGCAAGATTTATGCAGTTGCGGCAAAAGAAGCAAGTAATTTGTTACAGTGGGCTCTATAAATACAGAAAAATACATCAAATCATTTTTGTAAACAAATCTTCTTCCTCTCAAAAGGAAGCACAATGTTTTGGACAGATTTGGCATCATGTCACTACATAAGAAAGCTCTGGAGTGGTACCAAAACTATAACATAGTTTTTGTACTAAGAGAGGTCAATCCTCTAAATTGTCCGGAGCTAAGACCAGTGAAGAGATATTTAGCTTTTGTGAAAAGTGATTCGAAGAGGACAAAAGAGTTGTCCCAAAATATCGAAGATTTTAAAAGGAGATGGGCAGACTGTTCCAAAAAAGTGACGGAAACAACTATCAAATCTCTAATTGAAGGTTTACCAAAAATGGTCCACAAGTTCATAAGTAGGGGTTAGAACTATAAAAGTTATATTTTTCTGTGATCTGTAATAAATTAGCAATTGAATAAAAAATGAGAATGAAAACTCTAAGATCAACCATTTCCAAGTTATTGAATTTTATACAGGGTAAGTGTTCGACATGTACCAGTAGTCGGCAATTTCGAATTTAAACATCAATAATTAAGAATAGCGATTACAAATTATTAACAAACGATCAATTATATATTGAAAAAATATACTTCTCTCTCGCTGTAATGATTAAATTATGCTATGATGAATACTTTTGTGGCAATTTTCCTCATTCTGTAAAAACACGTTTCGTATAAATAGGATAAATTTATATAGACCAATTTTAAAATGGTAATTAACCTTAATAATTAAATCTATTTTATAACTATAAGTTATCCTGAGGGTACATATCTATTCAAACGTTGTTTCAAAATTGGATAATTTAGTGAAAAATTAATGCATTTCTTATTTTAGTGGCTGCTGACCTTAGGAACATAAAAGGTTTACAATTTCCTATAGTCGGCATAGACTGCCGACTTTAGGCAAATCCATTATTCCCTTCAATCCTAAAGTCGGCATCAGTTTTATTTCACCATCGATTTCAATGGTAAAAAAGTGGTAACTGTGGATGAAACATGGATCCATTACTGTATTCCGGAGACCAAGCAGCAGTGTAAACAATGGGTTTCTCCGGGTGAACCTGCTACGAAGAAGGCCAAGGTAAGTTTGTCGGCCAATAAGGTGTTGGCAACAGTTTTTTGGGATGCACGCGGGATATCCACATCAATTACCTTCAAAAGGGAAAAACAATAAATGGCGAATATTATGCCAACTTATTAGAGCGATTTAATGAGGATTTAAAAAGAAAACGACCCCATATGGCCAAGAAAAAAGTTATTTTTCATCAAGATAATGCACGGGTGCACACGTGTGCAGTCTCAATGGCAAAACTCTATGAATTGGGCTACGAATTGGTACCTCATCCGCCATATGACTACTTCCTATTTCCAAACATAAAGAAATGGCTCGGTGGAAAGATATTCAGCTCCAACGATGAAATTATTGACCAAACAAATGCCTATTTTAAGGACCTCGAAAAATCATATTTTTTGGAAGGGATACAAAAACTGGAGAAACATTGGACTAAGTGTATTGAGTTAAACGGAGATCATGTTGAGAAATAAATTTTTGTTTTGCAAAAAACACTGTGTTTCATTCAAAAAGTCACGGACTTATTGATCCGCCCTCGTATTTTTTTTATTAAGCACATTGATATGCTTTGTTTGAGTTATGTTCCTACATCATTTACTCCATAGAAAACACTTTCTGGGCACACTCTAAAGTATTCGCATTGATTTTGGTACGATCAACACTAATTTTCTACAATGAAAAATTCCATATATTCACTATTTATTGGATCATTGGCATAAACGATAGATTTCAGTTCAATTTATTTATATATACTAGGGTGATCTACTCGGTTTTCCAACCGGTTTTAAAACCGGTTTTTTCAGTCAATGTTCAAAATGTTTATTTTTCGAATGTCGAATAGACCGGTTTTTTTAAAGACAAAAAACCGTTTTTTTTTTTTCAAAAAAACATGATATTTTAATCGAAATTTAGGGATAATTTTTTAAATATTCATAAAGTGTTTTTTCTTATGTTCTAAAAATTTAGTTTAAGGTTAAACTGAAATTAGTTCTGTAAGATAAAACAAATAAATTAGTAATAATTATCCTGAATGAAATTTGTTTTATCTCTTGTAATCCCTGTAATATTTTTACATCCAATTTAAATTTTTAATTTTTTTAATCCAATATTTTCTTCATTTTTTAAAGATGTTTTATTAAAAAAAAATTCACCTGCAGAATTGTTTCATCGAAAATGCAAAACAACGTAACATCACTTTTCACAACTTTACAGGATACACAAAAAACTTTCTAAAATCTAAACAAATTGTCCTGCAAACAATTTTTTGGGTTATTATATCCTTAAATATTGCATAATATATTTATGTTGAATATTTTAATTTTTATTAAATATTTTTTAAGGTAGCCAAAAAAAAACGTAACATCAATAAAAATTTTAGAAAAATTATAATTAAAGATTTCTGATAACTTTTACTCCAAAATTTTAATAGCTATTATATTTTTAATAATTTGTAACCAGAGCTTCGAAAGAATTAATTAAATCTTAGCTTAAGGGAATTAAGGGAATTAATCTTAATTCTGAATTAAGAAATAATAGTTTTTCATTCAATAATACCAAAAATATAATTCAAAGGCTTTTGTTTAAATAGAATTAATTCATAAAGAATTCATTCAATTTTTGTTAATTCAAATCTTTTCCAAATTGAATGAAAATATTTTTCTTTCATTCAATTTGTAATATTTTGTGTTTTATTCTTTTACAAAATGAATTAAAAAATATTTTCTAAAGCTAATTTAATAGATATGAATTAAAGAAAATTTCAATGATTCAATATACTTTTTAAGCTTGAATTGTAAATTGATGAATGAATTCTTTAAGGAATTAATTCTTTACAGAATTAATTCAATTTATATGAAATACAATGAATTTAATTCTATGAATTAAAATAATATGAATGCTTTAAAAGAATGAATAGGATAATAAATTTAATTCGATTTTAAATAGTGAATTAAAGAATTAAACCTTTCGAACCTTTGTTTGTAACTTAAATTCGTAAAAAAAAGATTTTTTTTATTTTTTTAACAAATGTGATGTTACGTTATTTTGACTTAATAAAATCATTGCCTTCGTTAATATAATCGTTATTATTTGAGCTACAAGTCTGAAAATTTGTGATTACATGTATTTTGGAAAAATAAACTATATTTCATTAAAAACACAAATTTGAAATTTTTGATGTTACGTTGTTTTGCATTTTCGGTGACGATATTAAGCGATGGTGTCTGTTTATGCTAATTCAAATTTAATATCATTTTTGATGATTATTTTCCTACAATTTAGAAGTTAGACTATTGGATCATTACATGCCGAATATTGATAAATGCATGCCGACTACAGGCAAGTTAGATGTATTTTATGAAATGTATTAACTAGGTAACAAGATGATAAAGACGATTGTATGTATTTATTTATCCCACCAATCAGCAGGAGAATTTAATAGAATTAAATTTTAAACATACATACATACTTACACATATATGTAGTAAATTTTTAGCAAAAATCTCTGAAAAATTTAAACAATATCCTTTAGTAAGGTGCAATATCTATTTGTCAATAATAATGTTTACATTCGTCCGCAGATAACTTTAAACCAAGACAAAACTTTAAACTGCCGACTACCGGCACACTTACCCTATGTTAAGATTTTTTCGATCGCACTCCTTATATAAATTTATTTCTTTACAATATTAATAGTCGATTTAAAAAATCGACAAATTCTAGTAATTTAAGTGTGTTAATAAATTTAAAATAATTTTTGACACATTTGGTAAGACTTTAATCATAAGCTTTTGGATATAAACCATTTGCATCGTGCAACGCACCATATATGTAAATATATATGCTGTGTAATTATAGTGAAATAAATCTTACAGTATTTAGTCATCTCAACACACTTTACCACATGCAACAAAACTTGTTTTTTATTATCTACAAAAATATTGTTAACAAGATGATGATAGGTGGGAAAAAGTTACATAAAATATTTGTAATTTATTTCATTTAATATAAATCTTGGGCATTGGAAATAAAAATTTGGTAAATATTTCGTTAAAAAAAGTAATAAGCTCGATTTTTAACAAATTCACGGTTGTAAGAACTCTTAGTGATACCCCAACACATCGATAACATGGAATTAAACTATTGGATCAACATCAATTTCTTACAATTTGTTTTTGGAGTATATAGGTGAAAATCTCTTGAATTTAGTAGATACATAAGTATTGAAAAATTAGTAATAATTAATCAGATTTTACTTATATGCAAAAGTAAATAAAATCCATTAAACCATAGTTTTAGTTGGACATGGTGAACAATTCGTATCCTGGAAGTAAAAAAAAAGTAAAACAGATGCTGATTGTTGAAGAATGAGGGTTTTTTTTTTTACAAAAAATGTAATGTATACAAATACTATGACTTGATATATTTCTTTTTAAATTTGCCTACACACCCCGGAAGCACATACATTTTCCACATAATACATATTTTATTACCTTCAAAATTTATGTCTACATATTACAAACCCATGGACTTTTTTTTAGCAATATAATACCTTTTCTTTATAATTTTTCGACAAAACAAAAAAAGACCAGTTAAATACATAGATATGTAAAGTAAAGTATGAAAAAAAAAACTGCAAAAAAATACTTTCACTTGAAACTGTTGCAGAAAATGCAACAATAAAAAAAATCAAAACAAAATTACAAAATGTTGTAATAATTTTTAATTTTTAAGTAAGTATTTAGTAAATGAAACGAAACCTTTAATATTTACTTGTACAACGGCCAACAATTGGTTGCCATTCATCAGTTTCACAGTATAAAATTTGCCAGACACAATTGTAGTTGTAGTTTACTTAAGAGTTGTTATTGTTATTTTTTTCGGGTAGGTCAGTTAATGTTTATTATGTTTCGTGTATTTTTTTATTATATATAATAATGTAATATTACATGGATTGCTTTGCACCAATTTTTTATAGACCATTTAATCATAATTTTTGCCCACATTTAATACTCGTGGAAAAGTGGTTCACTACATGTGGGAAATAATGACAGAGCCTGATAATTCTAAACATTTGTGACACCAAAGGTAGTACTTTTTTAGTTTTGTCATTAATCTGGTAATATAAGGTTTCGAACTTAGAAATTAATGGAGGAAAGCGAATTTTGTCATATAGATCTTGCCGCACAATGAACTGAGCCTGAAACTGGAAAAAAGATAGGAGTGTGTTTGAAAAAATCTTAACATATATAAAATACAATAATTTGGAAACGGTTGATCTTAAAGTTTTTCTTATTTAATTAATATTATATTACAAATCACAGAAAAATATAACTTTTATAGTTCCAACCACTACTTATGAACTCGTGGATCTTTTTTGGTATCCCCTCCATTAGAGATTTGGTAGTTGCTTCAGTCACTTTTTTTGCCCATCCCCTTTTAAAATCTTCGATATTTTTACCTTTTCTGTGCTCTTCAATTCTCTTTTCACAGAGCCCAATATCTCTCCAATGGTCTTAGCTCCAGAAAATTTGGAGAATTGACCTCTCTTAGTACAAAAACTATGTTATTGTTTTGGTACTCTCCAGAGCCTTCTTACCATAGTGACATAATGCCAAATGTGTGGACACATTGTGCTCTCTTATGAAAGGAAAAAGCTTTTTTTTTTTTGCAAACCACAAAGTAGAACAGAGTCGTCATATCGAGGCTTCAAATTTGCCAAAGTCAGTTTTTTAGAATATGGCGGGAAAAAGATATAGAATTATTGTATAAATATAAAATTTACGAATGTAAAAGTGATACGCTATGTGTGTTGGAATTTTGAAACGAAGCAGAAAACCAAAACAAAACAAACAAAAATGACATTATACATAACAAACAAATTTAACAAGCAACTTTTAAATCATTTACATGTTTCTTCGTTCATTATGACTAAGTTTACCGGTAGTAGGGTGATCGATTATTCGACATTTTTGAGAAACCGGTTTTCGAATAGTTCGAATAGTTGGTTTTTTAAAAAACCGGTTGCACTTTTTGAAATTCAGAAAAAACCGGTTAACCGGTTTTTTGCAGAAGTTAATATTTATATCAAAAGACTACATTTCTTTAAAAAAAATAAATTCTTATAATTAAGTTAAGATTTATTAAATACAAGCGTAAAAGCCTAACAATGTTAGGAAAAATAATATAATAATGAAAATATGCACAAACAAATCCGAAAATTAAAAGAAAAAAAATATGAACAACATTTAGACACCTTCCTCTCCCTAATCAAAGTCAATTATTTGAAGCCGTTCAAATTTATTGGAATTATATTGATTAAAGTTTTAAATTCGTAAACCTTTCAAAATAAAAAAATCGTCGTAAATGCGCTCCCTGGCCGAAATACAGAAACAGTTTTTTTATAAGATTTGGAGAGCAAACAATAAGTATAGCAACTCAAAAGTTCTTAATACCAAAACAGACTTTTTGGTCCCTAATAGAAACATCTGGCACCGTTAGAATTTATTGAACGAATAGTTTTATAAGTATGCCGATTTTTAGTTTCTTACGTCGTCTGCGAGCTTCAGAAAGCTCTGGAAAGGAAACATTGCTTAGGAAAGATATATTTAAATCCATATATATAGATCCACGTATTTTCGCTCCCTGATAGAGATTTCAAAATCTGACTCCGTTAGGATTTGTAGGACGAATAGGATAATAATTAAGCTGAATTTTAATTCTCTATGTCTTCTGGGAGCTTTAGAAAGCTCTAGAAAGATAACAAATTCTTGGAAAAAGACACATAAATCCTCTTAAATCCGCTCCCTGATAAAAATTTCAAAATATGGCTCCATTAGGATTTGTTGTACAAAAAGTTTTATAATTAAACCAAATTTTAATTTTCTATGTCGTTTGGTAGCTTCAGAAAGCTCTGGAAAGAGAAAAAATGCTAAGCAAATTATATATCTAGATGACTATTGTAGAAAAAATCATCTAAATTTTAGTTAGCATAAACAGAAACCATGGCTTAATATGGAGATAGTATATTAATTAAGTCTCAATTGAAACGATTCTACAGGTGAAACTTTTTTAACACAAAACCTTTAAAAAATAAAGGAAATATTGGATCAAAAAAATTAAATTGGGTCATACAGGATAATTATAAATTATTTATTTGTTTAATATTACAGAATAAATTCCAATTAAGACTTAAACTATATTTTAAAAACATAAGAAATCAGTCTTTATGAATATTTAAAAAAACCGGTCTATTCGACATTCGAAAAATGAACATTTTGAAAAAATCGACAGCACATTGACTGAAAAAACCGGTTGGAAAACCGCGTCGATCACCCTAACCGGTAGGCTGTAATAATTTTTTGCAGAACCTTTAAGAACATATTGATCTATATAGTTTAATTCACAGAAGTACCAAAATCAATAATCAATTTTTTTTACAGACTCAAAAAGTTCAACTTCTCATCCAAAATTGATAATTTTTGACCACTGCTGGATGTAGAGTGAACATTCAGAACTTTTCAAAATTAAACTTATACCTTTTCTTGGAGTCCCATCTTTCAGAAAATGTTAAAAAAATATTAAACTTTTTGAACAAAATTTTTTTAAAAAGTTAAATTTATAAAGTTACTTTTTTGACAAAAAATTGCAATTTTTGAGACCTGTTTTGAAATTTTGACTTTAAAAATTGTTTTCTTGTTATCGAATTGAGATAACTAAAAAATTTTTTATTAGCATAATTTAGAAAATTATAGAGAATTTCAGTATATTTTTAAAAAAATTTTAGAGATTTTAGTTTAAAAGTTATAGGGCAAAATCGCAAAAAAGTCAAGACCAAAAATGAGAAATTTATTTTTTGAAGTTAAATATCTTTTAAACCATACGAGATAATTTAGCACAGTATGCATGTGCTTGTCTTGTTTAGGAGAATTCAAAAATGTAAAAATATTTCAAATCGGTTAATATTTGTAAAAGTTATAAGCCCCGATATGTTTTTCACTCTTGAGGTAGTCAACTTTGGCCCACTGTAGCGGCGCCCATGCTGCAGCTACAGACTCCATCTAACAATATTTCAAGTTTTCAGGTTCAGTGGTTTCAAAGTTCCAGACTTATTATCATTTATTTTGCTTTTGGCCCCACTGTACCATATAATCAAGATATATATTTTTTAAATTTCAAATGTAGGGCAACATATAATCAGTATAAATCACATAACTTAATATTATTTCGCAAATATTTGTATGTTTATAATTTTCAAAGCATTAAACATACATTAACATGAAAATCATCAATTTATTTTATGTTAAATGCATCAGTGCACTTCACATTTCTATAGTTTCTGAAAAATAATTTAATCAGCTGCAATTATGTTTTATGATTTTTTAATAAATTAATACACCGAAAAAAATCCATACCTTATATAAACGAAAGCTAACGTACAATGCACAGTGGGGCAGAATCGAAAATTTTTGTAAATCAGTCTGTAACTTCTGATCGGCTGGTTGGATTTGCGTGTAATTTGGTATAGGCATAGCAGAGAAGTGTGCAAAATTGGGGGCCGCAACAGACCCCTTAGGGAGCTCAAATTAGGGAACCTATGACATAAAAAATGTTTAATCGCTTGCCATATTCTTTACTAACAAAGATTTTATTACAGATAAAATATTTATAGTTTCTCAAAAAAAACAGTTTTTTACAAAAATTTTACTTTAATTTCAAAATTAGAAAAAATATAAACTCGATTTTTTTCATCTAAATTACATTGCTTAGCAAATATATCTTGAATGCTGAAAATCTTAGCTATTATTTAATGTGAATTTCGTTATTAAAATTAATTTGTTGGACTTTTTTCCACTAGACAGTCATTGCGCGACGTCTGATAATGCTAATAAAAGTCCGTGATATTCATATATTTCGCGGTTAAAAGTTACAAAAATCTGTTTTTGCGTATACCGTATGTATTTGGATGCCATTACAACCGTGACTTATTAAACTTTAAAGTGGCATAGTTTCGGTTCTATAAAAAATATTGGTTTCAATCTTTTTCTATATAACGAAGAATTATGTCAGCTAAGCAATGTAATTTAGATAAAAAATCGAGTTCTTACGTTTTCTGATTCCTGCATTTAAAGTAAAATTTTTGTAAAAAATTGTTTTTTGAGAAACTATAAATATTTTATTTGTAATAAAACCTTTGTTGACTTGACTTTGTTGAATCCCACAATTCCCAATAAACGATGAAAATCCCAAAAATTTGTTTTTTACACTTTCGGCTATAAAATCCACATTTTTGCGAACTCTTAACAACTTATTATAGATTCCTAAACTTCATTCCGTTTGCCGATTCGTGCTTTGGGATTTTAGAAAATATTGACTATTAAAACTTTCATATAAAATGGGTCAAATTCGGGAGTTATTGGGGTTGTTTTTTATTTTTAAATCTTCTCTGTGAAGATACCTTTCAGAAAAGTATAAAATTATTATATGTTGTTAAAGAAAATTTTATTGTGGAGAAAAAAGAGTGTAGATACTTTTTCGGACAAAAAAAAAACACAAAAAGTCGTCATTTTTTGCAATTTTCAAATTCAAAGTCGTTTATTTTTGGACTCGGCAAAGATATCGAGTTAATGTTTTTTTTTTTTTTCAATAGATAGTTTTATTCTTTAACCAAAAAATCGGTCGGAAATACAAGCATCTATATGAAAAAACTGGACCAAGAACATGCAAAATTGAGGTACTTAAAAATTAAGAACGCAAATAATTCGAAAATTATAAGAAATAAATAGGTCATGTAAGTTTTTTGTAGGTCTCATCTTCTTATTTAAAATAATATCAAAGGTATACAAGTTTTTGGACCTGTGCAGCTCAAAATGGTGATTTTGATTTTTTCAAAATTAGCTTTCAAGATATCAGGATATTTTAAAGGTATAGGATATTTTAAATTCGCGCTACAGACGCTTTCCAATACTTTAAGTATTTTTTCTATAATGTATGATATGTTTACTAATAAACGCGAAAAGAATTATTTCAATTAATAAGCTTTTATTTTCCTATTTTCGTCGTTCTAATTTGGATAAAAGTGCGACTTGTTACGTAAAATATTTTTTTTAAGATTTGTCGTTCATTAGTTTTATAATATTAGATTCTTCAAATAAACCTATTTTGGTCCTTTGCGGTTTTGAAAGTGCTCTTGATAAGGTAAAGCTTTGTTGACATTTATCAAATATTTGATCAAATTTTCGTGACCACTAATTTAACAAAAAAAAATATATAATAATTATTTGCTGTTGTTTGATCTTGCAAATATTTTGTAAGAGAAAACAACGTCAAACAAGATTTGGTAAAATGTTAGCTATGATTAATGATAAGTAAAAAATATTTTTCCATTAAAATGGAGAAGTTAAAAAATATTTTATATAGTGGTTACGTCATTTTGGTCAAATATTTGACTATTCTGAACATACCTTAAGGTTCTATGTAAATTTGTGGCATGGACTTTTGACAAAACAATTCAACTCAGTTTTTTAATTTTTTGTTTAAAAAATTCAACAATTTCTATGGAAATGTTAATTTTTTTGTCAACAATAACTCTTAAAATAGTCAAAGTTAATGATTAAATAATATGAAAATTATCGTATATAAAAATAACACAGAAATATAATAAAATACCTTAATTTTTTAAATCAGAATGTTTTAAATTACTATATTATTTATGTTCCAGCTCAAATATTTTAACATAAATGTCTAGAGCATTTAAACGGTGATATTTCATTAGAACTGTCTATTCGTTTATCTCTAATAATAAAGGGTCATTTCTAGTCCTTTTTCATGAAATGACATGAAAGTCGGTTAAAACTTGTATTTAATGGGTTAAAATGTTCTACAGATATTTTCTTCGTCAAATTTTACTAGGGGTCTCCAAAGGTAAACAATTCATCCAACTTTTTATGTGTTATTAAAAAGAAAATTAAAAAATTTTCCCACATTTCTTATATAAACTCCTTAAACTAGACAATGAAATATAACATAAAATTAAAGTTTTTGTTCAAATCGTAAACAAAATTACTAATAATTTCATTAACTTCATTTTTTTTTTTTTTTGATAAATGCTTCACCATATGAACTTTAGACCTTCGGTGACCCCTAGTGAAATTCGACGTAGAAAATTTACTAGAAATGACCTTTATTATTAGAGAAAATGAATAGAAAGTTCTAATGAAATATCGCCATTTAAATGCTCTAAACATTTATATTAAAATATTTGAGCTTCGAACTATATTTATATTATTTTTTTCTATTTATCTGAAACTACTTTGGTGCAAAAATAGAAAAGCAAAACAAAAATTTTACCTACCAACGAAAAATCCTTTATAGGGTTTATTGCACATATCAAGAGCTTTCAATGCAGATGGAATGATTCCGCCCCCAAGTAATGATCCTCAATTTGCCGCATAGTGTTATTCAGAGTATCATCATCAAAAAGATGGGGGGTATATTGATTTTGTCATTCCGTGTGTAACATGTCAAAAAAAAAATCATTTAAGACCTCATAAAGTATATATTTTCTGGGTCCTGGTTAGATTCTAAGTCGATCTAGCTATGTCCGTCCATCTGTCTGTCCGTTGAAAGCAGGATATGGCTCGAACGGGACTACTTAGGGAGACAAAATTTGGCTCAAATATTTACAGTTAGGGACAAAACTATTTGTACACCTCATATATTTCGTATACCTTCAATAGTTTATAAAGAATTTAAAGTTGTCGTATGCAGTATTATTTTTAATATATTTTTATTTAATTAAGTTATAAAAACAAAATCAATATCCAACACATTACTTAAAAAAATACAAAATAATGAAAATTCATTGGGACAAAAGTATTTGTACATATTATCTACACCTACTTATAATACTTATATTGGAAAATTTTAATATTTTGTGGGTCCTCCTTTTGCATCTATCACGGCCTGTAATCTTCTGGGCATCGATCGGACCAAATTTCTCGTTTCATATGGAGATATTTCCTTCCAGGCTTCCTCCAAAGCAATTTTAAGTTCATCCCTGCTTCGGACGTGCATTGTAGCGACTTTACGTTTCAAAATATCCCAACAGTGCTCGATGGGGTTTGGGTCATTGTCCTGTTGGAATATCCAACTTTGGCCAAGACCCAAACCATCTACGAAATCCTTCAAATTGTCTTCCAATATACGTTTATATTGATGCTGGTCCATTACACCATCTATAAATACCATTCGCCCTACCCCACTGGCTGCTATTGCCCCCCATACCATAACACTTCCCCCACCATGTTTCACTGTTGGGGTCAAATTGTTAACATCTAACGCTGTATTTTTTTTGCGCCACACTTTTCCCCTGCTATCATTTCCGAAAAGATTGACTTTGGTTTCATCAGTAAACAAAACCCTATTCCAAAATTCTTCGTCCTTATCAATGTATCGTTTGGCAAACTCTAAACGCAAATGCTGGTTTTTTTTACTCATCAGCGGTTTCTTTCGGGGAATTCTACTTGCATATCCCGCAGAATGTAAGATCCTCCCTACTGTTTTTGGATGAACAATTGTTCCGGTAGTATTTGCGATTTGTTCCGCTAATTTTGCCCGAGTTACTCTTGGATTTCTTGCCACTTCTTTTATCACCAAGTTCGCTTCCCGTCTAGAAAACTTTTTTGTCCGTCCAGTTCTTGGCACATTTTCAACAGATCCGCTGCTTTTATACTTGTTTACAATGTATTGTACTGTGGAATGTTGCAAATTTACTAAATTACTTATATTTTCCTTTCTTATGTTCATCAATAATTAAACTTTTAATATCCAAACTCAACTCTTTTCGCTTTCCCATTTTTGATGTGCTTATTATTCAAAACGTTAAAACCAACTTTTTATTTTGTAAAATAAAACTCGATGAACGAAGAAAATATAACGGTATTTAAAAAAATCATCATACAAGAGTCCAACGTACAAATAATTGTACAAAGTACTGATGTACAAATACTTTTGTCCCAAAGATTTTTACTTAAATTGTACTTTTTTTTAACAATGTGTTATATATTAATTTATTTTTTATCAAATAATTCAATAAAAATGGACCTGAATTAAAACTACATATAATAATTTTTTATTCTTTATAAATTATTGAAGATATACGAAATGCATGGGGTGTACAAATAGTTTTGTCCCTAACTGTATCTTATTTAAGGTTTGTTGAGCAAAATCGGTTAATAAACAAAAAAAGTTATTGGCAAAATGCTAGAAACGCTGGGTGTCCGTTATAGCTTCATTTCATACTTTTCTGCTGGTGTCTCTAAAACAAAAGCATATAGTGTAACGAAATTTTGTACATATAGTTTGAGGGTCGATATAAACTTGGAAACCAAAAATGAGCGTGGTCGATAATTTATTTTATTTTTAGTACAAGATATAAGAAAATTTGAATTTTGATCACTTAAATAATTGGGACAATTAAAAATGTAATTGGAATAGTTTTTATCTTTGATAAATCGCATATTTTTTCTGTGTATGCTCAGCTGATATTCTTATATGTATTTCAGTTATAAAAATTAATTCAAATTATTAAATAAGTTAACGCTTTCTTATAATAACTATAATAATTTAAAGTAAATACCTACTGTTTTCTTGTTTTTATTTTATTTTATTTTTTTGTTCATAATAAATTTTATTTGCAAACCAACTACTTGTTTGATTGAACGACAGCTAGTTTTTACATTGATTTATGACTATTGATTGCAAAGAGGGCATCAGACACAATATTATAAGTGTATATAATAGGTATGATCATGGATCATATAACTATACTTAATTTTGTGCAAAATTAAATACATAATTCTTTAGCAAATTTGTTATAACTCAGACATTTCCCATGAATATTTGAATTTTTTTTTATTTTGATCCGCTTTAAATCAATATATCACACCAATTGTTGTGTTTTCTTAAATTAAGCATAAAATTAAAATAAAAAAAAAATAAAAACAAAATTAAAAACTGCACTATTTTAAAATAAAATACTTATATTATTTTTTTTTTTTTTTTTTTAATTTAAAATAATTTTATAAATAGTTTTTTATACATACATATAAATGTGCGCCAGTGCACATACACAAACCTCGTATTAATGTGACAATGTCAATTTGACAATTAAATTTCTTTGACACGCACTATAAAACACATACTTAAATATGAACATGCCATACCAAATTTATAATTTTCTTTCAAGTTTAACGCTTATCGATGGATGATTTTTCGGTTTTGAAATTCCAAAAACGCAAGCAAATTTTATTATTCAAGGTTAGGTTATTTTTTTTTTTTTTTTTTCTTAAAGAACACTTTGCTCGCGATTGTGATTTGAAATAAATAAATAGTTTTGAACATAAATTTAATATAAATGCTGATATTTGTTGTACGTATGTATACATATGAATGTAGATTGATTTAGTACGAGTAAATATTTTAATATCTAGTGAATGCAAAATAAAAAATTCATGAACTATCAATTTAATCGCAACATAAATTTTTGTTAAAAAAAAAAACCTAATATTTTTAGGCAAAAACAAAAAAAAAATGAATTTATAGATTACTTCCTTATTTGAAATAAATAAAACACGTGCAACAAATACAGATTTGTTTGCTTAAAAATAAAAAACAATATGAGGGTGTTCGCAAAAAAATATTTAAATATCTAACAGTTAAATAGATTTTTGTTATTTTGAAATAAAAATCTAATCCATTCTGAAAAACCTTTAGAGTCTATCTAACAATAAATCAAACATTTAAGGATTTTAAAATATTTGTGTATATTAGCTTCAAAAATTAAATGTCATTATTTTTTTAAAGTTATTATCAAACTTTTATGATGTATAAAACTGTCTTAACCTCAATCTCTCATTTAAGTCATTTTTGTGGACTTATATTTTGTTTATTAAAAAAAAAAAAAAAACATTTCATTTAACAAATCATGCACAAAATATTTTTGGAATTATGTACTTATGTATGTGATTGTACTTTATTCATAAACATACATTAAAGTTGTATTTATTTTGAAATATATTTATTGGTATGTGCGTTTGCATGACTCTCTGTATGTCTATTTACAACTGGTATGCATTGTTGCAACATTATGTGGCAATATTAACAAAAGAAATAAATTCATGTATCTATATACATATATAAATAATAAATGAAAACGAAAGTATTTGAATGTAGGTGCTCCAACTACTTATACATATATAGATACAAACATGTTGGTTGTTAAGCGGCCACATGTTGCAAATGCTTTAATTCTGCAACTACAAATATTTTTTGTTATTTGAAATTGTAGCAAATGTTTCTTATAAGTAAGTCTGTGTGTATATCCATATGAATACCGCAATTTTTATGAACTGCAATCGATGCCCATATAATAAGTAAGATAAAAAATAATTATATAGGAACATGTTTAAGTATAACTCAAATATTTTATTTTCAATTTCATACGAAATTCCAAAAAGTGAAATAAATATGGTACTACATTTGTCTACAAGTATGAATGAATTTAGACAACAAAGTAATAAATAATTATTGCCACTTTGTAAGACGTAACTAAAGGGTAATCATTTTAGATTTTAATTCTCTAATAATTTGCCTCATGTGATTGTCCAATATTATCTTTCATGATTCGAAACGAGGAATTATTCTCATTTATTACAAGGGAAAATTGGTAACACAGGGAAACACCAATTCTTCGGCACGGGGTTTCTTAGCCAATTCGGATACACGGTGTTAATAAGTACTAAGTCTCTAATCCACTTTTTTTGAATTGACTCTAGTTCTCGCGATAAATCGCGATTTGTAAAATTAAAACGGTTGCATTATATATCGAAGCGTAACTGAAAACGACTTGTACGATTTTGTTCAAAAATATATCAACAAATTTTAATGAAAATTATCTCCAGGTCGTTCATACATTACTTTTTAATACGGTCAACAGTAATTGAAATATTAAGCCCATCTTCTGAGAAAAAATGAAATTTTATAAAAAATTTCTAGAAAAAAAAATTTCAAAGAATCATAAAAATTTTAAAGTGTCAAAAATTAAAATTTTTATTCGTTATTCATAGAGATAAATTTGTTACAAATAAAACAAGACATATTTCATTAAAATTAATGCTTAAATTTTTATTTTATTCACAAATTAGTGAAAATTAAAAATTAAAAAAAAAAAATGATTTTATAACTTTTTCAATTTTTCTATGTAACTTGTAAATGAGTATTTTCACTACACAGAAAAAAGTTTGTACACAAATATAAAAATTTAGTTTCATTGATTTTAGTTCATAATATTTAAGACTAATTTCTTAAATATTAAAATTTGTCCATATGAATCAAAAGTCAAGAAGACTTAAACAAATTGTTTACCTGAAGATGTAAATGTTTGAAATTTTCTTTGGAAAATTTTTAGTTTAATTATTTTTAGCTACATATTGGAATCAATCAGCAGAACAGAAGCGCTTTTTAATAAAATTATGTGCATATATGCTGCATAATGGCACAGAAAAAAGTTTGTACATAAATATAAAAATTTAGTTTCATTGATTTTAGTTCATTTTCTTAAATACTAAAACTTTTTTCTATATGAATCAAAAGTCAGGAAGACTTAAATAAATTGTTTAAATTTTATTTAATATTTCCATTTGTAATGAAATGTTTGAAATTTTCTTTGGAAAATTTTTAGTTTTAAATTATTTTTAGCTACACATGTATTGGGATCATTCAACAGAACGGAAGAGCTGTTTAATAATATTATGCTGCAGAATTGTATCAAATTTGTGCAAATTTCTAAACATTATTTTCTAGCTAATTTTTCTTGGTAAATTACCATTTATTGCAAATATTTTCTATTTAAACTATTTTTATTTAGCATATGCATTAGAATCTTATAAATTTTTTTTTTTATTAATATTTGTATTTATTTATTGAATCTTCTTAAAAATAGAACTAACAATAAGTAATCAAATCTTAAATCTAAAAAATTAAAATTTATCTCGTCCAACCAATGTCAGGCGATAAACATCTTTTCTCGTGCATTTCATATATGAATTAGATCTGACGTATTTCTTCTTTTTAAGCGTATGTGGCCATTATTTCTTAATATATTACGAGCAAGTGGGTTTGGGTGTGTTTCTAGCTTTTTTAGGTATGTTAATTCGTGCTTTTTTATTTCGTTAGTTACCAGAGGTACGCCGAGATCTTTATGGATATTCGAATTTTTTACATACCATGGGGCAGATGTAATTGTTCTTAAAATTTTATTTTGGCGCCTTTGAATTTTTTCAACATTAGAAGCTAAAGAATACCATAGCACCATATTGGCTTTAGAATTGTGTTGTAAAGCAATAATTTACAGTCTAAACTCAACTTAGAATTTCTTCCAATGAGCCAGTTAATCTCAAGAGCTTTCAACTTCATTTGGGTTAACTTTGCTTCAATATGCGTTTTCCATGTAAGGCGTCGATCTAGATGCATACCAAGGTATTTAACCTCCGTTTGTTGGGGTATAACTTGATTATTTATTCGAATTGTTGGACATGATTCTCTCCTCAATGTGAAGGTTATGTGTATGCATTTCTGCTCGTTTACTTTTATCTTCCATTGCTTTAACCATGTTTCTAGATCAGATACATGATCTTGCAGGAGTATAGATGCTTCTTGGGGGTTTTCATGAATGCCTAGAATAGCTGTGTCGTCTGCAAATGTTGATATATGGGTTTTACTATTTGTTGGCATATCAGAGGTAAATATTAAGTATAAAAAAGGACCCAGTTTGCTTCCCTGCGGTACGCCTGCTGCTATAGGCTGGGGTGAACTTAGGAAGTCTCCTTCTTTAAGAATAAACTTCCGTAGAGTTAAATAGCTTTCAAATAGCTTATGTGTGTTTGTGGGTAAATTTACTCTTATTTTATATAACAAGCCTTTGTGCCATACTTTGTCAAAAGCTTGCGAAACGTCGATGAATAGAGCAGAACAAAATTTCTTTTCTTCAAAAGCCTTGGATATAACATTAACAAGTCTGTGTGTTTGTTCAAAAGTGCTATGTTTTCTTCTAAAACCAAATTGATGATTCGGGATGCAATCAGTTTGATTCATTATTATGTTCAACTTGTTCATTAATAGCTTCTCGAACAGCTTTGATATATTTGATAACGATTCTACTCTAGTGTGATCTTTTCCTGGCTTAGGTATCATAGTAATCAACGAAACCTTCCATTCTGGTGGATAGTGTTCAAGGCGTAATATAGCGTTGAAAATAAAAAGTATTATTTTTAACGCTATCCGGGGTAGCTCTAAAAGCATCTTGTTACTGATTTTATCAATACCAGGGGCTTTTTTGGAGTTTAAATCAACAATAGCCTTCTCGATCTCTCGAATCTCAAAACAAAGGGTTTCAACTGCTCTATAATGGGGTACAACTGGTGGCAACTCTATTATGTCATCTGATAAATTTGGGGTAAACACATTCTTTAGATGACTAACGAATGGATTCCCCTTTTCACTGTCATTTCTTGCCCAGCCTCCATTTGTATTACGTAGAGGAGGTCTGCTAAAAACTGGTCTTTTTTAATTTTTTGTAGCTCGCCATAATGAGTAATTTGAATACGGTGTTGCATCTAGGTTTTCCAAATATTTGGTAAGTGATTCAGTTTTTTGATACTCTAGAAGCTTATTAAGGCGTTTTTAGCATTCTCTTAGTTTTAACTTAAGTTGAGGGGATCTATGGAGTTGCCACTCTCTTCGAACTCTTCTTTTTTCAGTCAAGAGCCGTTCGACATCAACAGAACAAATTCTATTGTATCTGTTTTGTCGGGGGGTTAGGGTAGCATGTTCAGCAGCAAGTTTTAAACTTTTTTCAAAATTATTGAGAGAGAGATCGATTTCTTCTGGAGTTTTTAGCGATATATTTCCTGTGCAGTGAGTGCTGATATATTTTCTATATTTCAACCAGTTAATTCTTGTGTTTGATATCGCTAAATTACCAGTGGGGGATACAATTTCTCGGGGGTTAAATAGAGTAACAAAATTGGGTGAATGATCTGAAGATAATTCCAATGAAGATTCCACTTGAATAAGTTCCAATGAAAAATTTTTTACAACTGCAAAATCGATGACATCTGGTATTTTATTTGGATCAGTAGGCCAATATGTAGGTTCTCCACTCGAAATTACATTCAATCCCATTTTATAAATTGTATCAAACAAAACACGACCATTCGGGTTAGTCAGTCGTGATCCCCAGAATGTATGCTTAGCATTATAATCGCCAGCTGCCAGGAAACAGGGTCCTAGTGATTTATAATAAGTTTCATATTGATTTTCCGATATTGAAAATCTAGGGGGTGAGTATATCGATGAAATCACTAAGTTTCGATGAAAATCTTCAAGGCAAATTGTAGTAGCTTGAAGATATTCTTCGCAAAAATCACACATTAAGTAGTGTTTAATACGAGTTTTTATCAAAATAGCCGAGCCTCTGCATGCTCTACCTCTGGGGTCTTTAGTGTCATAAAAGACATATCCATTCATCTTAAATAAGCTTCTTGAAGTCAAATGTGTTTCTGAGATTAACATTACATCAACTTGATGGGTTTTAAGAAAATATTCCAGTTCATTCTTGTGTTGGCGAATGCCGTTTGCGTTCCAAAAACATATTTTTAGGCAGTTCATGGCTTGTTTAGTAGAGCCTGCAATAACAATGATTGCATCTTGAGCATTTCCTGCATCATATTGCTCATAGAGTTTGTAAAATTATTTACAGATTGCACGAGGGTCTCTATTGTAGCTTCTAGCCGGGTGATTAGAGTTATTTATCGGCAGTGAATTTTTCTGTAGATTTTGATTGTCCTTAAGAACATTTGCATACGAGACTTTATTGTCTGATGATTTTATTATATGGGGAAAATTTTACTCTAGGAATTTTATTGGTTGGTCGGGTGAAATTCTTGATTTCTGGGTTTGAAGCTTTTTTACAATTGAGTAAACTGGACAACCTCTATAATTTGCAGTGTGGTTTCCTCCGCAATTGCTACATTTTTTTAACTTAGAATCATTTTTAGATTTGTCACATTGGGACGAGTTGTGCAACTCTCCGCAAGCAACGCAGACGGGTGGTAATCTGCAATAAGCCTTAGTATGACTATATTCCTGGCAATTTACACATTGGACAGGTTCCGAACGTTTATGCGGTTCTTCTACCGTAATTTTGCGATGCAGTAAATACCTAAGGTTGTATATGGGGTGAGTTTCGCCTTTCTTTAGTCTCATATCACCGGGTTCGAGTTCGACTCGGAAGAGCGGTTGAGGAATTTTTTCTCGATTTCGAATATTCATTACATTTTTAATTTTAAAACCTTTGTCTTATAAAAATAAATCAAAATTTAAGCAAAATGTTTGCAAAATTCCTAAAATTTTCATTAAGAACAATATGAAAAAAATTTAATTTTTTATGAAAAAAGTTTGGGAAAAAAAATCATGTTCGATTCATAATATTTATGTACAAAATTTTTAAATATATGTACTTTTTTTTCTGTGTAATTTGTGAATCAAATCAAAAGTTATGAAATGATTTTAATACCGCAAATTTATATTTATGATTAATGAATAAAAATTTTAATTTTTTACACTTTCGAATTGGAAGGAAGTACTTAGTGGTGAAAAAGAGCTGCAGAAGTTGAAATGAAAAAGTTTTTAACACATGGTTGCCATTGGTAGGATGTTCTTCCTTTATACTTTTTGTTCATTTCTTTTGAAGTACTTCCCTTAAAACTATCTTTATACTATTTTTTAACAAAAATTCTGTTTTAGCCTTATTAAAATATAAAAAAAAATGCTCTAAAATTTGTAAAATTTTAATATTCTTAAAAATTAATATTTTTTCATACTAAAAATTCATTTATTTTCACTTTTTTGGAAGTAATTATTAAGAACTTCCAAAAAAGTTTAAAATATGGAACATAGGTCGGTACCCCTCCATATAGATCCACTAAGACGGGATTTTTAAATGTTTAGGAGGTAAAAAAGGGTAAAAACGGGTAAAATCGGTAACCTTATATATCTTAAACTAATATAGATACAAAAAAAGATGGAATAGTTATTGTTATTAGTGTAAAAAAAATCGGATAGGTATCTGGTACTTTTTCAAAAATCGGTACTTTTAGGGAGAAAACGGGTAAAAACTGCATTTTGGTACTTTTTAAGCACCATATGTATCTTTTAAACCAGTCAACATAATGATAAAATTTACATCGCATTCGTGGCTTATCGAAAAATAACAAATACAAATTTGGTACTTTTTCGAAATTCAAACATTTAAGAGGTAAAAATTTTACCTATTTTTGGTACTTTTTTATAAAACATTTTTTTCTATTTACTGACATAAACATATGCGTATTTAAATATGGGATCCCACTATAATTTATAAATTTTTTGGAATAAATTTTTTTTTTTGTTATATCCATGGGCAAAAAAAGTACCAAAAAGGGGGGGGGGGAAATCGGAAAATTACAATTTGTTCAATCTCAATAATGAATTTTCAATTATATTAAACCTAGAAATATAAAATAAACATAAAATTAAGGATATGTGGTCCTAAATGAATGAGAATCCATATGAGAGGACTTTGTACTACTTTTTTTGTTCTTCTTATGGTACTTTTTGAATTTTTCTTTAATTTTGGACATGAAATTAAAGATATATGGCCCTAAGTGAGTAAAAATTCACAGGGGGGACTTTGTGATACTTTTTTGTTCTTCTAATAGTCTTTTTTTTACTTTTCTATAATATTTAACCTAGAAATATGAATTTAAAGATATGTGGTCCTAAATTGATGAGATTCCATAAGAGGGTACTTTGTGGTACTGTTTTGTTTTTCTAATGGTACTTTTTGCATTGTCTATAATATTTAGCCTAGAATATCTCTTGTCGTTGGTATACCTTTTTGTTTTTCTAACGGTACTTTTTGAATTTTCTGTAATTATGACCCTAGAAATATGAAATTAAAAATGTGTGGTCCTAAGTTAATGAAAATCCACAGAAGGGTTCTTTTTCGTAATTCTAATATTTATATTTCTTTATTCTAATATTAGAAACCTGAAATTAAAGAGATATTGTTTATGGCGCTGCGAACTGTGGCCCCAGGAAATTTGGCCCCAAATTCGTACCAAACATAATTGTCACCAATTATGGGGCAATTTTTCATAATGAATCATTTCTCCAAAGTTTTTGGAAATATAACCCCAAAAATGTACAATATTATCCCAATCTTGAAATGAAAAAGTGGCCCAATTATTGGGACAAATTTTCATAACGAAATGTTATCCCAAACAAAAATGAAATATTACCCTAAGCTGAAATTAGAAATGATACAAATATTGGGGCATTTTTCATAACGAAAAAATAACCAAATCAAAAATATCCTTACCAAAAATCACGGAATTTGTTCATGTATTTTAAATAATTCTGATAATAATTACTTGTGGCATAAAAACGTGTCCCCTACTTCTTAGTTTACGAATTATATACCTATAAATATTCAATATATTTCTATAAATATCTTTATTATTACACGTCCGATTTAAATTGGAAGAAATTATCATTTTTTATTAAAAATGTTGAAAAGCCGGTGTTCGACATACCCAGAGGAGAAAGTCCTTAAGCCCGGCCAAAAGCCGACAACACAGAAAAAATTTTATTAACTTAAAAAAAATATTTTATGCATCTTGAAAAATTAGATTTTTTTTAGAGATGAGGAGTATTATTTTTAAATAATACTCTACAAACTATTCAAAAATTATAAAATGAAATAAATTCTTACAAAAATAAAATAACTTCTAAATTTTTTGAAAAATGAAGTAAATCTCTTTATTCGTTTTCTTAAAAAATGAAATAATCTCATAAGAAAACGAAAGAAAAAGATATAGTCAGTCAAGCCCGACCATATGATAACCTACACCATTTCGATCCACATAATTTAGTTTTTACTTATATACAACTTACTTGTGTTAAATATTAACTTAATACTAACATTTTTATGTGATTAGTATTAAGTTAAAGTGATTTTCGGGAGAGGAGTTTATATGGGAGCTATGGTCAGTTATGGACAGATATTCATGAAATTCGGACAACGGATTTTTGCTTATATAAAACTTATTTGTGCTAAATTTCACTAAAATATTCCTATTTATAACGCATCTATAAGTGTTAAAACTCTATTCCGGGAGGACATTTGTATGGGGGCTAGGTGAAATAATGGACCGATCATAACCAAATTCAATAGTCATATGTATCAAATTTCATCAAATTATCTTCAAAATTGCGACCTGTACTTTGCGTACAAGCTTTACATGGTCAGCTAGCCAGCCGATCAGACGGACGGACGGACATCGTTAAATCGACTCAGAAAGTGATTCTGAACGCAGAAGGGTTTTTCTCTGCGTTACAATTTCTGCACAAACACATAATACCCCAACCACCTATGGTTGTGTAGGGTATAATGAAGGCCAAAATATTTTCCTTAATTAATTAAATCTTTTTTAAAAATAGAAAATACAATAGGAAAACTTTTCTTCGCTAATAAAAGCTGTACGGAAAGTTTTTTGGCGGTCGTTATTCTTCGAAATACCAAATTTTAAAAAAATTCTTTGAATGAAAAAACTCCCTAAAGTAAAAATTAAACTTTTTATGGGGCTTTTTTTCATTCCATCTGCTTAGGGCAATTTTTCATTCCAATTTGGTGTAAATTCACCCTAAAAAATCATGTCACAAAATGCCCCAAAAACAAAGAAATTTTTCCCCAAAACTGCGTGTTGTTGTAGCCCATGTATTTTTTGGGGTAATTTTTCATTTAGTGTTTTGGGGCCATATTTCCTAGGGGCCACAGTTCGCATATCCGTTATTTATGGATGAGAGTTCTCAAGCTCTACTAGTCACATTCTTTTATACTAAAAAATAATAGAAATATTTTGGTATTTTTTTAACTTTCGAACGTTAAAGATGTTAAAAATTGGTACTTTATTGGCACCCTACGAACTTTCTAAACCAAAAGCATAGAAGTAAATTTAAAATATTATCTTTTTTTATAAGAAATATATCAAACATGCCTTTTGTACTTTTCGAAAATCATATTTTTTATTGTAATTTTTGGAACATTTTTAAGTAAAATATTAAAAAAAAAAATGTTGTTGTTAATGCCGACACAACAACATTATTAAAAATGTTCCCACGGGAATTTATAATCTTAGTTTAAATTTATTATATAGTGTGGTTTTTATAAAAAAAAATTCCACTAACAAAGTAGCGAGTTTACAGCTCGTTACACATATTTTTTAAAAGGTTTTGAAGCTGGTAAAACTTATAAATGCTTCTCAATCCCTGCTAAAAAGCTTGATTCGTTATATACCAGGGTTGGGCGAGAAAATTGTAGCAAAGTAACATTGAAAAAATATTAAATCGAATTGGTATTTTGGATTATTAGCTTAATAAATGAAAATTGTTGGATTTTGATTTCATAATCTGGAAAGATATTTGTTTTACATATATTTCATAGTGAAATATAAGGACTCACATCAATAAGTTGAACCAAAACGATATTTGTTTTACATATATTTCATAGTGAAATATAAGGACTCACATCAATAAGTTGAATCAAAAACTAGTATCAGACGAAAACACTCTTTTTAATTGAGAATTTTGAGATTATTTTAATAAAAATTTTCATTAATTCTAATTTTGTGTGAAAATTGTGTAATATATAGTTTTCAAACATTTTAACCGATAATTCGAATCTATCATCTTACAATTTACTTATGGATTAAAAGGCTTAAGGAGTGAGATCGAAAAAATCTTAACACAAATTTTGCCTCATAACTTTTTTCGGAATCAATATTCAACATTTTTTTTTTGATCTAGTTATCATGGAAAAATACTTCAGTTATTATTTTTAACATAACAACCATGTTAATTTGTCCTTATTTTCATCAAAATAAGTGACGAAAAAGATTTACGTCCTACAAAGTTATTAAAAAATTTCAAAAAATCCAAATAGGTCTTACAAATAATTGGCCACAGAATTAAATGTCGTCCGTAAAACCGTTTCTAATGTTATTAAACAGTATCAGGAGAATTGACTATTGATGTGAAACCTACTTCGGTAAGAGAAAAGCACCACATGATATTGGGAAGGCCAGAAAATTGAAGGCATATTGAAAGGAACTCCAAACACATCTGGTAGAAAATCAGCTCAGTTTTCTCAGTGCTTCGACTATTTGGTGCGAAAATTTAAAGCTAATGGGAAAGTTGATAACATATAAAGTTCAATAAATTCCAAACTGGAATTCTGCAAACAAAATCACAAGCCAAAAATAGGACTCGGAATTTAAAACCAAATTTCATATAAAAATACTCAAGCTGTATAATTGACGAAGAAACGTATGTGCTGGCAGAATCTTCGCAGCTTGTGTCTCAAAAATTTTTATTGCTAATGCTCGAAGCAATGTTGGAGATAAGTTTAAGACCCAAAAGCAGCAAAAAATTTTTACAAAATTCATGGTATGACAAGCTTTTTGCAGTTGCGGTAAAACAGGAAAGCCATTTGATACATTCGGATCTATAAATACCAAAATATGCATAAAGGAATATTTGCAAAAGAGACTTCTTCTTTTCTTAAGAAAGCACAACGTGTCCACATATTTTTGTACCCATTTGGTATCATGTCACTACGGTAAGAAAGCTCTGGAGTTTTACCAAATCAATAACATAGTTTTAGTACCAAATTCAAAATTGTTCATAGTTTAGACCAGTGTAGAGATATTGAGCTCTTGTGAAAAGTGAATTCAAGAGCACAAAAAAGGTGACCGAAGATTTTAGCAGAAGATGTGCACACTGTTCCAAAAAAGTGACTGAAGCAACTATCAAATCTCCAAAGAAAGGGTTTTCAAAAATGGTCCACAATTTTATAATTAGTGGTTAGAACCATAAAAATTATATATTTCTGTGATCTGTGCTAAATTATCAAATGATTAAAAAAATAATGAAAACTCTAAGATCAACCGTTTCCAAGTTATTGAATATTATGTATGTTAAGAATTTTTCGATCTCACTCCTTAATAAGAAAATATGGGTGGTGCGATGTGCTTTTTGTCGTTTTTGAAACGCTATAAAATGAATAATTTTTGTATAATTTTTAAGATATTTTTCAATGGTTAAAGTCATATATTACATGGAAAATATTCAGAACAAAATTTTGAAAATTGACAAAAATTTTCAAAATTGCATAAAATTTTTGCATTCTGACTTGGACGTGCCAATTATTAATAAATCATATTTACGCGATATTTTGGAAAATTTATCTAAAATCGGTATTTGTCATACATTTTACTAATATTTACGCCAATTATATGAAAGTTTGTGATACTGCTTTCCCATGCCTGGTTTCCTAACACGAAGGAGTTATAAATCAAACAGTAAGTAATCCGTTCATCTTTAAAATTCTGTGATCTAAACTTAATGGCGAAAATTTTCTATCAAATAAACTGCAAAATTTAAAACATAAATTTTAAAAACATAAAATTTAAAACGTAAATTTTTAGTTAATTGTTCAAATGTCTTTAATAACAAACTGGAAATACAAGACACGTTAAGTAGGTTTCAAACAGTTACGAAATTTTTTGAAATCCTTCATACACTCTTTCCAGATATGATGAAAGGCGTACAAAATATCATAGTAAACTACTTACTAATTTTAGGAAATTAAAATTTCTAGAATTTTAAAACAAACAACAAAACCAAATATTTTGTTGTGTACGCCACTGGACTTCAAACATTCATATGTACAACTTTATCTATATTGATATATGTATAGAAGCACCTTTAGTTGTATTCTACTGTATATTGATACACGAATATGGAAGTGGCATGTAAATATTTTTACAGTTTTTGCCTGTAACCAAAAAAAGTATTAACTGCTATGTATGTAGACGAGACAAAGATTTAAAGCCGAGAGGAAAACAAAAAGGAAAACCAGCTATATTTTTTTTTTTTTTTCTAAAAAAGAATTTGAAGCCCAAAAAATGGGAGCAGTTGCACCAAAATGTTTGTTGAATAAATTGCGTATGAGTGCAAAAAACTTGTCTCAGCAAAACTAATAAATATAAGAAAAATTAAGGCACTTTAATGTGCAGATGCAAGTTAAACCAAAAAAAAATGTTGCATTCAAATAAAATACAAACACACACACAAATTGATATGAATGTAATTTTTAAAGCAAAAAAAGAAAAATACTCTAACGCAATCGATATTTTATTTAAGTGCGAGTTGAAAAAAATTTAGGTCAATTTACTTGTTTTCAGTTTATTTGGAGTATAAAAAAATTCACTACCTACATACAAGTACAATTATATTATTTTTTAATTTTAAAAACAATTTAAAATCTTTTGTAATTTACTGCGGCAGCAGCCCAAAAGAAGTCTTTGTAATAGTGAACAATTTTGCGTGTTTGATTTATATATTTTGGTTTTTCTGCTAAATTTAAAATTAATTGAGTCTTTAATGTAATTTATCACACGCAGATTGTTTTAGAAAACACTCTACAGTCAGTATTAAATATTATTATTTTATTTTCTTAAATTTTAGGGAAAACATTTATTAATAAATTTAACATTATATCAGGGCTATTTATAGATTTTTAATATTAAATAAATAAGAAAAAATAACAGATTGTTCTCTTGCAATCTAATAATTCAAGCTATAAATGTACATCATCTTTCTAATTCATCTAATTTCAAATCCAAAATTCATAATTTAAAAATATTGAAAAAAATAATACTCTGATATGTACCGTCTCTTACAGCTGGCGCTAATCAATTACAGTCTTTTTAACTTTATTACATTTTTATAAACAAGTAAAAACATTTTTATCTTTTTTTTCATTAAATGTAAAATGTTTTGACATGAATGCTTACAATAAAAGTTTAATGAACTTTAAAAATAATTGATAATAATTTGTTATAAAAATTTAAGTTAAAAAGAAAACTGATTGCCATCATACATTATAATCAAAATTGAATATAAAATATTACGACTCTAAATACTTTCAATTATAACTAGAATAATGAAAATATTTATGAAATTATTTTTTTAAGCTCTTATTTTGACACCCACTATTAGGTATTGTGAATGTCTAATTATGGCAAACAAAAAAAAAATAATTTTTTTTGTTTACTTTGTATTTCTCAAATTTCTATTTCTTATGGCTCATTATGTGGTTTTTGTATTTTTTACTTTCATTACTTTCTTTTTTATAATTATATTAAATTATATGATATTAACATGCAACATTTTGTTCTGTCAAACAAAAACAAAAGACTTAGAAAACAAACTTCTTCAAAAGTCAAGATTAAATTATTTACTTTGCAAAAATCATAACTTTTGAACCAATGCAGATATTTGCAAAATTTAAAATGCATTTTAGAGAAAACAAGCTTTATAATTAGTAACCATAATAGGTTCTAGATCCGCAGTGGGCTCCATACCTTTATGCTATATTTTAATTATTTGTATATTTTTCAAGTTTTAACATTAAATTGCATATTTTTATATCAATGTAAATGCTAAGGACTTTCATTAATTTTTTTAACTTATTAAATAGTTTTGTAGTGTAGTCTGGCCCATATAAAATAAAATACAAACTGTAGCTATTTTATTATGAAGATATCTTAATAATATCTATCTTTTCCGAGCTTAAAAACCTGCCAATACCAAGAATTATAACTTTTTTGTAATAAAAATATGCACACACAAATCTGAAGATCTTCAAACAAATTTATAAACAACAGTTTAACGCTTTTCCTTTCCCTAATCGAAGTTAAAGATTTGAAGCTGTAGGAATCTGATGGCGTTATAGTGATTAAAGTATTAAATTAGGAGGCTTTTTAAGAACCAAGCCGACCGGCTCAAAATCGGCGGTTAGCCGCCGACTCATACCGACTCAAGAAAAGCCGCCGATACTATAGGCTGCGCTTTACGCAAAACACTGTTTTATTTAAATTAAAATATAACACGTTTGCCTAACTACACAAATGTTGATTTATTTTTGTACTTTTTTGCTCACACAAAATTTTTTCAGAAAAACTGCAAAATACAAATAAAAATTTACTGAAACCTGCATATGTTAAACGGAACTATTAGTTTTTATTAATATACATAAGAAATGTACCTAATTTATGTAATATAATTAGGGTTTGGGGTTTCTCGTGATATTTTGTTTCCCGGGAAACGGGAATAAAAAATTCGATTTCCTGGGAATTCCCGGAAATCCCGGAATGTAATTTTTTCTATTCAATACTATAAAACAACATTATAAATCAAATTTATGATCAGTTAAGGTGGTTTTACACTATAATACTTTGTGTTAATACCAGATTTTCATTTTCTATAATACATATCAAAAAATGTATTAAGGAAAGTATTATTAAATGTCATGTTTTAAATTTTCTTTATTAAAATATTGTTAAAAAAAAATTAAAAACGAAAAATTTAACAGAATTGACTATAAATAAAACTACAAATAAAAATTACATTTCAAAAATCTAAAGACTTCAACATACAAAGTATTGAAGGTTTTACATTTACAGCATAATACATTTGAAAATATTTTTGGTATTAATGCAAAGTAGTATAGTGTAAAACCAATTAAAAACAATTTTAAACATTTCATACAAGTAAAATAAGTGCCTATTGTAAGCAAAGATTCCAAAAGTTTAATTCTTTAATTCACTTCTCAAAATCGAATTAAATTTATTTTCTCAGTCATTTCTTTAAACATTCATAACAATTCAATTCATAGACTTAAATTCATTGACTTCACAAGAATTAATTGCTTAAAAATTCACTACCAATTATATAATTCAAGCTTAAAAAATATTTTGAATCATTCAAATTTTCTTCTATTCAAATCTATTAAGAATTAGCTTAAAAAATATTTTTTGATTCATTTTGTTAAATATTAGCTTTGTTCCCGTACTCTAAATTGGGACCACGCGGGATACCTATTTTACCGAAAAGTATTCCCGTATTCGAAAATTGGGAAATGAGAGAGATTTTAAGAGAATAATGTTCTACTGCTTGCACGAAACAGCCTATACTATTTCTTTGGATAGACTTAGTAAATAGTAAACATCTGCATCAATTCATTTGTAACTCATTTTTAATTACTCTCTTTCTTTTCAATTGTTGACTGTTATTGTTTTTTAAACTTAAAATCAAATCTGTGTGTGTGCGTACGTAAGAAAAAGACAAAAAAATCAAAACAAAAATAAACAAAATCAATTGTGCAGAGAGTCATAAAAACACTTTAACATCAAATCATTTTCAACTGAATTGAATTGAATTAAATCTAAAAATGCAATACTGTCATTTGTTTGTTTTTTTTTTACAAAATTTTATGTGAAGGAAATATTAAATTATAAAAATTTAAATATTATAGGTATGTAATTAAAAGTAAATAAAAATATCACAAATAAAATAAATTTTATTTCATTTTAGATATAATTAAATATAATTAAAATAACAAATTATTACATTTTCTAAGCAAAAACATTGAAATCAAACGTAATTATTATCTGTTGTTTATTTCAAAATACATAATTGTTATTTTCCCTGCATTTTTTCATATTAGATGTAAGGGAATGACAGTAATTCACAGTTTTATTTTGATGTTTTTTATTTAACATTATTGTTTTTCTAAAAATCTCTCATAAGCAGTAATTTCTCAAAGAGAACAGAACATGTTTTGTTTTTGCTTCATCGTTTCAATTCAACTCAATTCAAATAATTATTTTTTACAGAGTTTGTTTTGTATTGTTTTATTTTTTATTTTCGCAGTATAGTGAATTTCAAATAGTTTGATGTTTTCTTTCTGGCCAAAAATTGTTTTTTGTGTTCCCATATTTTTGTACATTTTTGAGAGAAACATCAGCTTTTTCTCATTTTACCCAAAAAGTACGGGAACAAACCTAATTAAACAAAATATAATGAATTCAATGTAAGAAAAAAATATACAGTTAGGGACAAAACTATTTGTACACCCCATGCATTTCGTATATCTTCAATAATTTATAAAGAATAAAAAATTATTATATGTAGTTTTAATTCAGGTCCATTTTTATTGAATTATTTGATAAAAAATAAATTAATATATAACACATTGTTAAAAAAAAGTACAATTTAAGTAAAAATCTTTGGGACAAAAGTATTTGTACATCAGTACTTTGTACAATTATTTGTACGTTGGACTCTTGTATGATGATTTTTTTAAATACCGTTATATTTTCTTCGTTAATCGAGTTTTATTTTACAAAATAAGAAGTTGGTTTTAACGTTTTGAATAATAAGCACATCAAAAATGGGAAAGCGAAAAGAGTTGAGTTTGGATATTAAAAATTTAATTATTGATGAACATAAAAAAGGAAAATCTCTCCGGAATATAAGTAATTTAGTAAATTTGCAACATTCCACAGTACAATACATTGTAAGCAAGTATAAAAACAGCGGATCTGTTGAAAATGTGCGTGAAGGTATACGAAATATATGAGGTGTACAAATAGTTTTGTCCCTAACTGTATATAAAATCTTAAAAAAAATATAAATATTTCCGTTCAGTATGCAGAAGATTTGAATTAACAGAAATACAATGATTTATGCATAAATTGATTCAGTAGAAGTATTCTTTTGTGAATGGTGTTATGGAATGAAAAATTAGTATTTAAATTAATAGGTTATAGAAATATGTAGTTAAAATCTCGTGAATTCGAAATGTGAATGGAAAGTGAAAGTAGTCAAATAGGACTTTTCATCAGCGCGCCAATAAATTGTTTTTAAATAATATAAAATATCACTTGTATCAAATTTTATATATATTTTGTATTAACATATAAAAATGCCCTTAGTAAGTAGTAATTAATTAATGTAAAATTTTCACTGATGCGATACAAACAGTAAAACTTTTTGTATAGGATTATAAAACTACATGAATATTAAATTTCCCGTTTTCCCGGGAAAATTTGAAAAAATTCCCGGGAATTCCCGACGAAAAATTTCCGGAAATTTCGGGGATTTCCCGCCCGGGAATTCTCGGACCCCAAACCCTAAATATAATACAAAAAACAATTTGAGCCGACAAATAAGCCGCCGCCGATCCGACCTTGTGAAAGTCGCCGCCGCCGACCAATATAGGCCACGCAGACGCCGCCAACAATTTCGGGTCAGCTTGGTTCTCTAAATTTTAATTAAATTTTACCCTCCCTGACTGAAATGTAAAATCTGCAAAAATTATAGCAAATCAAAATTCCTTAAAACCAAAAGAAAATCAAAAAAAAAAAATACAATAAAAATATAGCGTATCTCTGCTCCCTGATAGAAAAATCATTTTTAGTTTTTTACAAAGTCTGAAAGCGAAAAAAATGCATTCAAAAAAACACATAAATTCGATTATCTCCGCTCCCTGATAAAAAATTTTAAAATATGTCCCCGTTAGGATTTGTAGGAAGGATAGTTTTAGAAGTGAGCCAAATTTTAATTTTCTATGTTGTTTGGAAGCTTTAGGAAGCTCCAATAAGGGAAAAAATCCTTAAGAAATTACATATATATAAATCCGATTATCTCCGTCCCCTGACAGAAATTTCATATCCTGGCTCCGCACATTGGGGTAAAAGGGATCGAAAATGACGCTTAATTCAGGGAAAGGTGATATAAATATTTTAATAATCACGTTTTATTTTTTTATTGATTGTTAGTTAAAAAAATTTAGTTTTAGAATTTTAAGAATTTTTTTAGCAGAACGGTAAAGTCTGTCCGTCCGTCTACACATTAGAGTTAAATGGGTCGAAAATTATGCATAATTCAAGAAAAGGCGATATCAACACTTTAATGATCACGTTTAATTTTTCTATCTCTTAGTAAGTAAAAAAATAAATTTTTAGAATCATAAGATGTTTTTTTTTTTTTGCTGAATGATAATAACCGTCCTTCCGTCTATACATTTGGGTTAAATGGGACGAAAATGACGCTTAATTCAGGAAAAGGTGATATCTAAATTTTGATGATCACGTTCAATTTTTACTATTTATTAGTAAGTAAAAAAATGCATTTTTAGAATTCTAAAATATTTTTTGGCAGCATGGCAATGTCCGTCCGTCTATACTTTTTGGTTAAATGAGTCGAAAATGCCACTAAATTCAGGGAAAGGTGATAACAAAATTTAAAAACCTTCATTTGGTATTATTATTAATCAAAAAGTCAAAACTAAATATTTTTTTAATTTTAACATTTGTTTGAAATAATTTTAATGTCCGTCCATCTGTTCGTATGTTTGTTAATTTTTCCAAACTTTCGAATTAAAAATCGTTTAACTTTTGACTCAATAAAGATAACGACTCAAAATTTTCTTTGTTCAATAGATAATTTTGCTTTTTAACCAAATGTATAAAATATAATAAAATCGGTTGAAAATATTTGGATGTATATGGAAAAATCTTAATCAAGATCTTGTAAAATAGTGATTTTTGAAATTTCAAATGTAAGTATATAACTCGAAAAATATATAAGATAAGTATTATATGCAAGCATGTTTTCTAAAGGATTTATGAAGGATTTTAAGATGGAATATGATGGAAATCGGGTAAGGAACAAAAATTCGCTAGAGGTTAAACCTTTTCAATGACACTTCTTGCTACGAAACTAAAAATGTTACTGTTATCTGCTATGCCTGTGTGAAATTTCATGCAAATCCAACCAGCCGATTAGAAGTTACAGATTTATTTCGATTCTTTCCCACTGTTTAATATTTGATAAAGCAAAGAAAATGTCTGCACATAAGCTGTTTTTAGTATGAAATCTACTTGAGTTATTTTGAAAAAAAGTTATTTTCTCAAATCGGGCAACATATGCGCACTATTTTTTTCATAATATTAAAGTGGACAATATGTACTATTTTTCAGAAAATTTTCAGAACAAACATCCTATAACATTTTAAGTTGCATTCCATGAAAGTTGAAAATTAGTGTATTTTAGGATAATTTTCAAAAAAATAACGAAAATATTAGGGCAATATAAGCTGAATATTAATTTTTTACCATGGCTAGGAGCTTCAGAAAGCTCTGGAAAGAGAAAAAATGCTTAGAAAATGACACATAAGTCCTATTATCTCCCTGATAATGCTTAGCAAATTATATATATAGATATGAAGATTGTTCCATTATGATCATAACTCTCATATAGGGCCCTTTTCCAAAAATCACTCGGAAATGTGTTAAAATCATAAAATTGTTATTATCAGTAAATAAGTTGTATATAAGTACAAAAACACGTTTTTGTTAATATGTTTTTGCAGTATAACTGTTTTAAAATGTACACGATCAATATAAGGCAACCAATTTTAATTATTATAGGTATACTAGCTTATCCCGGTGCGCTTCGCTACCCCAATACCCCCCTCGATCTATTCCCCTCCCCCCCTTTCCCTGACCCTATCCATCCTATTTTTATTTCATTATAATAAGAAAGTAGTTCCCACAAAATTTGAGAGCACTCGCCATAATAGTTCTTTAGATATGCCATTTAGAATATATGCTTTATATGAGGAGTTCCATTCCCCCTTGTCCAACCCGTCCCATTTTCATCTTAAATATGAAGGTTGATGAGGAAGCTATTCTTACAAAACATTTGGACTTTCTTAATTCTTAAGATATTCTGTATTTAATATTTTCGTTGTATGGAGGTACCATTTCTCCTAGTTGTATCCATCCCATTTTCGTTTTGGGTTTGGGGGTTGATGAGAAAGGAATTCATATAAAATTTTAAAACTTTTGCTGTAAAAGTATTTAACATATCAGTTAATTAATATTTCTTTGTGTGGGGGTATCATTCCCCTTGCTTTTTTTTACCGTCGGGGACTTCAGGATGATGCTGCCAAAATTATATAAAAACATAGATAACTGGTCATCATCAGCATTGGTGTATTAGTTATAATCTGATACATCAACCTATTTTTAAGTCTGTAAGAAGCAAAATTATACCATTTATAAGGGGTTATTCCTGACAATATACAGTGCTGAGCAAAATAATATACTTATTTTTATTTGGTAAATATTTTCGATTATGAATGATATTTAAATTTATTTTTAATTTATTATTTATACACCATCCACAAATGTTTTTGTTTTTTTATGACTTTATTTAAATAAAAAATAAAAAAAAATCATTTTCCTATGATTCAAAATAATAGACTTATTCAATATTTCTTAAGCAAATATATATTTTTTTCATTAAAGACTAAAACAAATTAAATTTTCTACTAATATTGAATATTATAATAATATGCCAAGTTAATTCAATAACCTGAATGACCGCCATTATTGTTTAAAATCCACTGAACTCTTCTGGGCATTGACTCTATAAATTTTTGGCATTTTTCTATAGAAATTGCCTCCCATTTCTTTTTAACATCTTTCCAAAGTTGATTTTTATTCCGAAATGTCTTCCCATCTAGACCTCTCTTCAGTTCAACCCAAAGGTTCTCAATAGGATTTAGATCCGGTGACTGTGAAGGCCATTCTTAAACAGATACATTGTTAGCACTCATTGTTAGCGAGGGAGCAGCCCTATAGGAACTCGAGAAGGACAGATTGGAAGTCCTTTAGGAGATCAGTCTGTAGGGACCTTAGGGATACTGAGGACTGGAGAGATTCAGTTGAGGGTATCGAGTTGGTGGTGAATAATTTCACGAATGTTATTAGGAATAGTTTTGAGCTCAATTGTCCAGTGATTTATCCTGGAAAAAGGAAACAGCCGAAATGGTGGACTAGGGAACTTAGGGACCAGCGGTCTACAGTTAGGAAGCTGTTTAATAGAGCCAAACTAACGAGGAGCGATGAGGATTGGAATAGCTATAGGGATAGTTTCTCTAAGTATAAGAAGGACATTAGAAGAGCGAAACGGACTTCATGGGTAAATTTCTGTGAATCGGTGGACTCTGTTAACGAGTTGTCTAGGTTTAGGCGAGTATTATCCAAGGACCCAGTGGCACCTGGATACATACAACGTGCGGATAACTCGTGGACAGAGTCTAGCTCAGAGTCCCTCAGTTTACTTATGGAGACTCATTTTCCAGGCTGTAAGGATTTAGAATCTGATAGAGGGACAGGTAGCGTCAGTGATAACCTACAACCCGAATCAGATGTTGGGGCTACCGATGTGATAGGGGAGATGATCACTAGAGACAAGGTATCATGGGCGGTAAATTCATTCGAGCCATACAAATCTCCGGGCCCGGATGGAATATTTCCGGCCATGCTACAGAATGTCGATGAAGGAGCCATCTCTCTATTGACGGAGGTGTTCAGGGAATGTCTTAGATTGAAGTACATTCCCAGAGGGTGGAGAGAGGTAAGGGTCATTTTCATACCCAAAGCGGGTAAGACGACTCACTCGAAGCCCAAGGATTACAGACCGATCAGCCTATCGTCTTTTCTATTGAAGACAGTAGAAAGACTGATCGATCTTCATCTTAGGACTAGTATAGGAACTCAGGTCATTAGCGAGTCTCAACATGCTTATCTTAAAGGTAAGTCCGTTGAGAGTGCTCTGCATGATGTTGTGAGTTACATTGAGCGGGGTCTGCTGCAGAGGGAATATACCATGGCAGCTTTTCTCGATATAGAGGGGGCCTTTAATAATATCACGATAGAGGCTATTGAGGAATCACTTGCTTCACTGAATGTAAGTGGGCTCCTTGTTGGGTGGATAACTCTGATGCTTAGCAGCAGGGTCATCAACTCAAGCATGGGAGGCACTTGTATGAGGAAACTCGTGACTAGGGGCACACCGCAAGGAGGGGTCCTTTCTCCATTACTGTGGCTCTTGGCCGTGAACGTCATTTTAAGACAGTTTGATGCTAAGGGACGGAAGATTGTGGCCTACGCCGATGACGTTGTTTTACTGGTCTCTGGTAAGTTTTTATCTACGATCAGTGAGGTCATGCAGACAGGTTTACGTGATCTGTCCCTTTGGGCCAACAGTAAGGGATTAGGGGTAAACCCCGAAAAAACGGAACTAGTTTTGTTTACTAGGAAATACAAGGTCGAGCATTTTAGCTTGCCAGTATTGAACGGGATTGAGCTTGCATTGTCAAGTGAGGCCAAATACCTGGGTGTGTACTTGGACAGTAAATTGTCTTGGAGGAGAAACACCCAGGAGAGGGCCAAGAAGGGACTCAATGCCTATTACACCTGCAGGAACTCTATAGGTAAGAATTGGGGCCTTAAGCCGCAAGTTGTATATTGGATTTACACTTCGGTTGTAAGACCGATTCTTACTTATGGTTGTACAGTCTGGTGGAATGTATTGGGTAAAGGAACGTATAGGAAACTTCTCTCTAAAGTTCAGAGGTGTGCTTCAGTTGGCATCTCAGGTGCCAGGAGAAGTACACCTCAGGCGGCGCTGGACATAATCCTCCATCTTCTTCCAATTGAGGAATTTGTGAGGGGTATGGCTGTCCGCGGCCTATTTAGATTGAAGGAACTGGGATTATTAGGTACCTCTAGAGCGGGGCACGTCAGCATACTAGATGAAGTCAAATTCAACGGTCGGACACTATCCGTGGCTGAGTCTACGGATTATGTCGGGACTACGATTGACTTCGGGGCGACTCCCGCTTTGGTGTTACCTAGCAGGGACCTCTGGGATGGAGTAGGAAAGCTCTTTGAAGGCTGTGCGGTCTTCACAGATGGTTCGAAGATGGAAGTTGGCACTGGTGCAGGTGTATACTTTATGGGAACTGATATCAGGCGATCTTACAAATTGTCTGACAGTTGTAGTGTCTTTCAGGCGGAGATTCTTGGTATTTATAAGGCTCTAGGCTTGATTGAGGAGAATGTTGAGAGAGGGTCTGAGATTACTATATATGTTGATAGTCAGGCAGCGTTATTGGCTCTGACTAGTCATTTTGTTAGGTCCAGATTAGTGCTTGAGTGCAGAAGGGAATTGAGAAGGTTAATGGATTCCTATATGATGAGACTCTGTTGGGTTCCTGGTCATTGTGACATTCTTGGCAATGAAATAGCCGATGAGCTAGCTCGCAGTGGCTCGGAGCTAGATAGGTCTTTCATAGAGTCATCTGTTAAGATTCCAATTGGGTCCTTCTTTAGGGCCATAAGGGAGTGGACTCTGGACAACACGAATCGTGCCTGGAGCGACAGATCGGACTGCAGAGTTTCTAGAGCATTATGGCCTAGCTTAAAACTGGCAGATTCCAAGCATCTTCTAGGTATGAGTCGTGGTAGTCTTAGAATCATAGTAGGTATGGTTACGGGTCATTTCTCAATAGGGAATATGATGAGTAAGTGGGACATTGGCACATCAGATTTTTGTAGAACGTGCGATGATGTTGAGGAGCTAGAGACAGTAGAGCACATACTCTGTCACTGCGTAGGGCTTCAGCGTAATAGGTTGAAGTGGTTTGGGTGCCACACACTACATGAACTAGGTGAGGTTAATGGCAAAGGACTTGTCAACCTCATAGGGTTTGTAATGGGAATAAGATGGCTTAGGAACAATCATAACTGATTGATTGGGTATAGGTTCCACTTTTTCTTCTTTCTATTTCTTGTATATTTCTTATTTATTCTCATTTATCCTCGTTTATTTCTATTTCTCTCTTTCTATCATAAAGGGATCACAATGGGCCGTTCGGCCTCTGGGTGTAGGCGTGAATACGCCACCCTTTCTAACCTAACCTAACCTAACCTAGCACTCAGTCAAGATTTAACAAATTTTGAGGAGTGCTTAGGATCATTGTCCTGTTGTAAAGTCCATTCTGGTGGCATATTGTTCTCCACATAGGGTAGCATAATAACCTTCAAAATATCACGGTACATTTCTTGGTTCATTATTTTTGTGATCTAATAAAGAGGGCCAACACCATGCCAACAAAATTCACCCCACACCATTATACTTCCTCCGCCGTGTTTTACAATCTTTTTTGTATAACGATCATCTAGTTCCTTTCCATTTGTTCATCTAACATTTCTGCGACTATCTGACCCGAACAAGTTAATTTTTGTCTCGTCGTTCCATAAAATGTTCTTAAAATTATCAACTTCACTATTTTTAATTTTTGTAACAATTTTTTTTTCGAGCTGCTTAGTTTTTTGAGCTTAAAAATGGTAACTTCATGGCGATTCTACTTGGCAAACCTTTCTCTAAAAGTTTTCGTCGGACTGTTGAAGCACTAATTATGTTACCTATTTCTTCAGAAACGGCTTTTGAAAATAGAAATGGCTGCTTCTTCAATAGAAGAGCTATCTGTGAATCCGTGGTAGCGGTTATTTTGCAAGGTCTACCACGTGTTTCTTTTGATGGCTTCCACTTGATCGCGTTTCTTACGAAATGATGAGATCTTCCAAGCAATTCCGCAATAAAATCAAGTGTTTTTCCTTGGTCACGTTATTATTTCACTATTCGCCTTTCTTAAGGAGTGCTATGTATATTACGACCCATCATTTCGTAAAAATAATATTATTTTAAAATATTTTTTCAACAATAATATTTCATTTACCTTACATTTAATTATTTTCAGAAAATTTTTCCAAATTATAAGGTAAATTAAAACAAAAAATATAATCCTTTAAAATAAGTCTATTATTAGTATTGACAATATCAAAAATAACGGTACCAAAAATTCCTAAGAGAATGTTGTTTTAATAGTGTTAAATCGAAGAGAAAATATTTAATATACAATAGCCTATTATATTGCACAGCACTGTATATACATATTAAGACGACTCACTCCCAATGGGAGGGAAAAAAGTGTTTTTGTTACTACTCAACAAACGCATTTTTGCGTTTTATCAGACAGTTAATTTCATATAAAATTAAAAAAAAAAACATAGACTATATGGTTATCAAAATTCTTCTTTTGATAGGATTTATCAGTTTGCATTAAAAATATTTACAAAAATTGCAAAAAGTAATAATAATTAATAATATTAACAGTGAATGTAAAAGATATTAAAAAGATTAAAAGACAAACGAATGTACTCAAATTGATTGTAAAACGTTACAAAATTTGAAAAATTGTTGTTTTATTCCCGCCAGCGCTTGAAAAAACTCCATGATTCCTATGAAATTAATCAAATACCAGGCAAAATAATGATTATGAGTTTTTAAAGGACTTAATTTCGCACAAATACAATTTCATTTTTTTAAAATACTTATATTTTTCTCACTCCCTTTCATATTATTTGTTGTAATTTTGGAAATATTTTAATTCAAACGGTTAGTTATTAACAAAAGAAGAATTTTGATACCCATATTAACTATTTTTATGAATAATTTTATATAAGGTTGACTGTCTGATAAACAGATAAATTGCAAGAATATTAAAATAGAAATTAATCAGATACCAACAACTTATATTTTAAAGCAAGTAGAAATTTAAAAATTCACGAGGGAGAGGGTAGACCCACAAAGTTGGTCACCTCTGGTAATTTATGACTTCAAAGTCCTTGTACATCTCTACAAAATACATGCTTATGTAGTGTTTAGATTTCAACAAAACCTGAATGGATAAGACACCACGAATGCTGATGAAGTATGTAGCGGTACAGAAAATAAGTATTCCATTCTGCTAGTGTCTAATTATAGTACACAATTTGATTTGGTACCGCCAAACAGAAACTACAAGGCATTTACGATTGAAAACTGATTTATGTAGAGTAAAAAATTAAATTTTCATTAACTTCCAGTGAATTTATTTTAAATATAAAGCCTCTTAAAGTAAAAAATTTAAAATGGAACCATTAACTTCAGGTATTTAAGTGTACTTTTCTTCAAGTAATTGTAAATTATATTTTGTCCAACAATTTTTTTTTTTTTATTTTTTAATGTCCGAAAATACACTATTTTTCAAATTTCATGGAATGCAATTTAAAATGTTACGGGTTGTTTGTTCTGAAAATTTTCTGAAAAATAGGACATGTTGTCCACTTTAATGTTATGAAAAAAAACCTTGCGCATATATACCCAGATTTGAGAAAATTATTTTATATTTTATAAATACAGCTTAAGTGCAGACATTTTCTATGCTTTATCAAACATTAAACAGTGGTGCAGATCAAAATAAATCTGTAACTTCCGATTAGAAGTTGGTTAGATTTACATGCAATTTTACATAGGAGTGGTAGAGTACAGTAACATTTTCTATTTAGAAGCAGGATTCCTATTTACCCCAAATGTATAGACGGACGGACATTACCATTCTGCCAAAAAAAAACATCTTATAATTCTAAAAAATCATTTTTTTTATTTTACAATTATATTTATTTAGTAGAAATATATGCAATCGAATTGTTTTCACCTACATGCATATTTTTAAGTGAAAAGAATTCGATTATTTTTGTTCATAAGTGAATATGAGAACATCAAAAAATGTAAAATCGTTTTCACATTTATTCTTTTGAAATCGAAAGCCAGAATAAATAAACAGCCAAGGTGACCGCCTATATTTCGATGCATTAGTGCCTAAAGTGTTAGGCATAGTGACTACATATGTATATTATTCAATTTCATACAATTATTATTGGGGATAGATGTGGACTTTGAGGAGGTCACTCTGAAATGTTAATTATTTCCTCAGCTATGTACAGTTGCTGTTAATAATAAGTCAACAAAGTAGTATCATGTATCAATTGGTTCTATATAAAGTTGTGGATTGAAGATATCTAAAGTAACATATAATTATAATTATATTATGTCTTGTTAGTAAAATAACACTGGTCTACAAAAAACTTTTTTTTCGTGCTCTTTCAAAAAAAAAAAAAAAGAAAATATGTGGACTAGATGGAATTCCGCATGCTGAACTCGAATCTGCTTTCAGTTTTTTCCCATCAGGTCCAGATTTTTTTACAGAGTGTCTAATATTGCGTCCTAAATAAGACGATTACTCGAGTATATTTCACTATAACTCGAGAACGGTATGCGCGATTTATATAATACACCAAAATATGTGGAATAAATTGGCTTCAAGTCGTTCTACTAACAGATTTTTATCCGCTCAATAGTTTTGGAGATATTTCGAAATAAGTGTCCGAAAAAATATTTTAATGCTAAATTCAAGATTTTTTTTTTTTTACTAAAATTTCTTTTTAAAAGTGAAAACATCAAAAATGTTTCAGTTTATCATCTTTATCTGAAATCTGGTAAAACTACGAGTAAATAAAGCCACGTACCATAAAATTTGATGAACAAATCTCGATTGCATTCACAGTTAAGTTAGGATACCCATGCATACCTACAGTTAAGTGTGGATACACTATTTGGCAAAAAAAAAAATCGTCTTAAATAAAAAAATATGTGATATTTTTTTATCACGTATTGATTTTTTTTATGACCCTTTAGGCAGTCGAGAACGGTTTGTCCTATTAAGATAAATTAAACTCCAATATATAGCGGCTTAAATTTTCTTTGAACTGAATTTACATAATTTATTGTTCAGTTATTATTTCCGTAGTAATTCGGTAATTAGTAGCGAAAAAATTATTTTTTTTTTATTGGTGAAAATTTTGATCCATAACTCTGAAACTCTTGAGCGAATTAAAATTATTGTTGACATGCCTTGTAGACAATTTTCGTATGCATCTTTTGGTATATCATTTATCAAAATCGTTTAAACGGTTCTTGAGTTATAGTGAAAATTGTACAAACCATTATCGAGTTTTATAGTGTGACCGTTGAATAAGGCGATGATATTAGTCATGCCCATAAAAAAATCAGTACGTGATAGAAAAAAAGTGAATGCATATTCTTGTTTAACTCGTCGAAATCCACCTAGTCCACCTATTTCTGTTTTAAGAAAAATTAAATTTTTTTCCACCACTGTATTTCTACTCAATTGTATGTAACATGGGTATTTTTACTTAAATGTGAATAAAATCAAGATTTGTCCATCAATTTTGAAGATACATGCCTTATTTTATTCGCAGTATTACCATCTTTAAGATAAAGTTGATAAACTGAAACATTTTTGATGTTTTCACTTTTAAAAAGAAATTTTAGTTTAGAAAGTAATTTTTCGGACATTTATTTCAAAATAACTCGGAAACTATTGAGCACATAAAAAAGTTAAGTTTAGGTGATTTGAAGATATTTTTAGTACGCATCTTTTGGTGTATCACTTATGTCAGTCGTAGTTATGAGGAAATATACTAGAGTAATGGCACGCCCATAAAAAAAATCTAGACCTGATGGAAAAAAAACTGATAACAGATTCGTGTTTAGCACATTAAAATGCATCAAGTCCAACTATTCGTATTTGGGGGAGGATTTTTTTTCGACCAGTGTAAACAGCAACAAATTCAATTTAACATATTACTGAATACGATTATTTCTAAAAAAGTGAAAAAATCAATGTTCCATAAATAAGTAAACATGGTTTCTAATATCCACGGTGACCGCCTATATTTTGATATATTAGTGCCAAACGTGCTAAAATAGTTCCGCATATCTCTGAAGAAAATATAGGGGTCTAAGTCATAATTAAGTCCATCAGTTCTGTCAAATTATGGGTTCGTTTATTTAATTTCATGCAATTTCTATTTTTGATAGATCTGAACTTTGAGGTCACTCTGAAATGTTAATTATTTCATCAGCTATAGATTTTGAAACAAATTTACCCTAATTTATAGGTGAATTTTCTTACAGTAGAATAAAATTCACAAAAATTTAAAAATAAATTTTTGGAACAATTTTAATGTTAATCTAGGATTTTTTATCTTTATGTACCACTGCTTTTCCTATTTTATAATTAGAAATGCATTTCCTAACCATTAAGCCTTTTCCGCCGGACTTAAGTATTGGTTTTCTATACAAACTGTATAGAAAACACAAATTACAAATTAGTTTTTTACACACATATAGCATATTTTTTTTTTTAATTGTTAATATTAAATAGTACTCCATAATATTGTGTAATAAAACATCATTTATTTTTATATTCCAAGTAATAGTTTTTTTTTTTTTTTTTTTTTTTCAAATAAGTATATTCTTTTATTATTTTTAAATTGTTCACATTTATTTGATCGTTATTTATTAAAGTAGCAAACAAACAATCTGTAAATACATTTTCTTTATTGTTTATTCTTTACTTTTAACTATCTCTTATAGGTATAGTAGGTATGTATATTGATTTATTTTTTCAAATAATTTTCAACGATAAAACTATATTATACTTGTATGTTTCACAAAAAGACTATTTCATTAGTAAAAAAATATACAAAAATATTCAATTGCATTGATTATAAAATATAAAATAAACAAATGCAAAAAACATTTTCTTTTAGTTTATTTTCAAGGATTTTCATATTTAAATGTTGATAAATGTTATTATAATTAAATTATACTTGCTGCATACCAATAATATGAAACAAACAACTACATAATTATAGCTATAATTAAAAATTTCATTAAAATAACTTAAATCTAGGAGAAATTATAAAAAACGGCAAATTTTGTTTTTGGGAGGATTGGATTAAAAATATTAATATTAATGTTAATATAGTTTTAAAAAATAAATATTTACATACAAATAAAATCGTTTAAAGCAGGCATAACAATTTTTATTTTAATACAGTGATTTCGTTTTGTTATCTATGTTTAGAGGAAAATAATTATGAGATAACAATTTGTATACATTTTATATAAATGTTTTTAAATAATTATTTAAAACATTTATTTGATTTATATATTTAGCATAAAAAGCTAAGCTCTAGATGCGTTGACCACATTTTCGTTCGAAATTATATTTAAATGAATTTAAAAATAATTTTATAACGCAGTTTACAATATTAACATCTGAAAACATCTGATTAACAGCTAAGTTTTTAGAGGTTTATATAAATTTCTTTTATCGTACACAATTCTTAAGTATAACAAATTTATAAAATGGGATGTAAATGATTTAGTTGATTTGGTATATTGAACTGATTTCAATTCTAAACAAGGACGGTTTTATTATTTGTTAATTTTTTAATATTCCATTTAATTGAATAAATAAAGAATTATTGTAATTTTGTTAAGCATTTGTAAAAAAAAATCGTTTTGTGATGTATATTTTTTAATTGTACTGAGGAAATCACATTTTAAAAGGAGGTTTTGTTTAATTCAATCTGTTCTATGTTTAAAATTATCATAATACTTTTTAGCATTTCAATTTAATCGGGAACATTGATGGAATGACTTGATGTGGATTCAAGGTGCTGATTGTGTATTGTATTGGATTATGTTGTTGTAGTTTTGTTGTTGTTGTATTTAGCTTAAGAAGTAGATTCTAATAAAACAGCGGCTGCAAGTTCTAAACTCCAACCAGTTTTTTGTAAAGCTTGTTCACATTGAGAGCGATTTGCAAGACCAAGTCTGAAATTAAAGAAGAATATTTATTAAACTAAGGACCAAATTCAGTACAGAAAGTAGAATTATTTTTATTATTCTTGTGATTATTTCTGTGGCAGCAAGGATGTGATTTTTCCTTAGTTTTTCATTAAGCTTTCAGGAGAGCAGATTAAATTTTTAAATTCCATACAACACTATGAAAAACTTTAATTTCAAAAGTAAATATCTCTTAAAATATTTGATTGATTTTTACAACAGCAACAAGGAGTAAACAAGTAAAGACTCCATATTTCCGTGTGGAGTCTTTTCTTGTTTACTCCCACCGGACGCGTCCTCAGGTGGCGCATGGGGGGAGACTGGACGTGAGGCACTGGATCTCTCTTAAAATATTTGCTTGATTTTTACAACAGCAACAGGGTGTAAACATGTAAAGACTCCATATTTCCGTGTGGAGTCCTTACTTGTTTACTTCTTTTGGACGCGTCCCCAGGTGGCGGATAGGGAGCACTGAACATGAGGCACTGGATATATTCATGTCCGTTGCTGGAGTCCTCTCCCCTAGTCACTATGAATATATCTTTTGTATCACGACCGGTCTTAGAATCAGCTAGGCTATTGGGCTGAATACGTTGTAATTGATATTATGTTTGGTGCTCCATAGTCTCGCGGATTATGAACTTTTAAGATCAAGGTGGTAGTTAGCACCGTCCATTATTTTACGAGCACACTCGTGGGAACAAAATAGAGAATGAAATTTTTATTGATGATAGTAGGTTTAGGTGTGGGGACAATAAGAACGAGAATAGGGAGGACGATAGGGAAAAGGTTAGGGTAGAGGAAGATACGGAAGCTTACTTATGTAAACAGAATAGGGATGAGATAGGGGCGGACAAAGACGATATACTAGAAGTCGGGATGAATAGGGATCGGATCTCTTAAGACTTGACAATGACTTACTCACGCAGCACGGACAACAAATACCCTACTGACGACGGTAGAGGACTCATCAAAAGACTTGTCGGAACTAGTGCGACGGAGAAGTTGGAGGACCTGACTCTTTGGTCGGATGAAGTGCATGATATAACAGTCATCTCTGCACTTGTTCAGAACCGAGAGCATGGAGCTTCAACTGCTGCGGCGGCACTAAGTAAGGGGCAGTATAATTCATCGTATGAAAAAGCCGCGACCGACTGCCGAACAAAGCTTGAAAAAGTTAAATAAAGCTAGAGCCTCCATAGCCGTCCTTAACAAGTTGGCTAAGGACACATCGCTGTTAGACGGACGGGATAAGCATGTTCGTAGGAAGCACCGGAAGAGTGTACACAGGTTCGAATGAACCTACGGCTCCATCGGTGACATCCTAAGTATGTCTTATCCCGAAGGTTTTATAGTGGAGGTAGACGAAGGTACGGAAATTGCTCGAAAGGGGAAAGAGTCTGCTTCTACCAGCAAAACGGTGCTCACAAGCCATCCTGCGACCTTATGCATTCCCGTAAGAGGTCGGACAAGCCAGCTGACCTGGTAGTGTATGGCAGCGCAGCCTGTTGCGGGCGACTTTAAGGATTTTCATAGGAGAACCATTAAAGAAGTACAGCCTGGAGATGAGCCACTCTCTACGTCCGTGAAAGCTGGTCATGCACCTCAAAACTCTTTTAAAGGCCCCCTTAAGGGAGTCATTAAAAATGTAAGGTCTGGGGATGACCAGCTGATCCCATCGGCGAAGAAGGTTGGTCAAGCATCAAGCAGCTCGCTTAAATGCTCTCATAAGGGAGTAGTTAAGAGAGAAATATCTAGTGATAACCAACCTTCAACGTCCAAAAATGCGAAAGATTCGTCCATGTCGGATGTTCTTCAAGCAGCAGTCATTGACCGTGTTGATTCAGATGGGAGGATCACTACGGAAATGTGCCGACTGATTGAAGACAGACTTTATCAAATTATGAATACATAAATTATGAAAATCAGGCCTTATTTATGAAAAGAACAAAAGAAATTGATAAAACACTTTTAGTTTTTAACTTTAAGATATTAGTAAATGGAAAATGTCGCACAGTGGGACAAGAATGTTGGTTATATCTCCTAAACTACTGTTCAAAACGAATCGAAATGTATAAAAAAGTTGTAGAGAAGGACCTTAAATTTCAGAAAAATTCTCTTGTTCTTACCCTGTAATAATAGGAGACAAGATATAGGGTGTCACAGTTTGCATAACTTTATTTGTCTTACCTTGATAATTGATCAATTTTATAGTGTCTTATAGCTAAATTCGTATCACCACTGGCAGCTCTTAAAGCATTGCGTACATCTATTTCTTGAGTATTTGGTCCTAAATCTTGCATTATTTGTTGTATTTTCTGATGTTCCCTCTCGTAGTCTGAAGGCGGAGGAGCATATAATGAACTATTACCACCATCCATTTGAAACTCTTGTTGTTTCTTTAATTTCTCCAGACGCCTCTGAATTTGTTGGGCAGACAATTGTGGCGGTGCTAAGGGAGCAGGACGATGTGGTCTTAGGTAATCATCTAAAGTGACTTCATCATAAATAGCTGGTTGAGTAGTTGCATTTGCACTACTATTGCCATTCGAGTAGGTTTGTCCATTACTATTAGACGATAGATGACTTAAAGGTATTTGTCCATAGTATGTGGATGGTGTGGGAGCTACCGAATCATACATATTATGTCCAGTAACACTGCCATAAATGGAAGCCGAAGAAGCGTACACTTGATTAGGAGCTTTGGGAGCAACCACACGATTTGATATAGCTACAAAACTATGATTAGCTTCATTGATCCCAGCTGCTGATGTTGCCACTGGAGTGGCTTGATAGATACCTTGATTGGAATAGATATTCTCTAAAGCAGGTTGGGCATAATATTCTGATTGATTTGCAACCCTCTCATACCATATGCGGTTCACTACACTTTGAGTGTTGCTGCCACCTGCTGAAGTATTATCCAAATTATTTGGTTTCTGCACTAAAGCCTCTGGTGTACTACTATATAAACTGTTGCGATTTTCTACAGTATTGTATTGTCCTGCCTGTCTTTCAATGTTGTGCATTTTTGGAGATGCCCCACTGTTCGAAGACGGACTTGAATGATTTGATTGGGATGCTGTTGCTGCTGAATTCTTTAGGGGTGTTAGATTTTGTTTAAAGATCACCTCTTTGTTGGCATACATTTGGGTTGAATTACGTTCGTAGTCATTTTGTCCTTTATTCGAATACATGTCCTTTTCCAATTCGGCTATAAAATTTTTATCTAACATTACTTGTTCATTAGAGTTGGTGGTGTTGTTTGCAGATATTGATGCTGTGGCTACAGTTGCTGTCAGAGTGTTTGCAGGTGGTGTTACTTGTTTTTCCAAACTAAGTGTGCTTAAGTTTTTTTGTAATGCTGAATCTTCAGCTGCAGAAATGGTCGCTGATTGCATTTTTGTGGTTTCATATTGTCTGAGTGCTGCGGTTAAATTATTGGTTGCTGTTTCAGACGGCATTTGTGGTATGTTTTCTTTGTTGCCAGTCAATGATATGCTAGATGATGTTGAGACTGGACCTGGCCCACCAAAAAGACTTTTACGTGCTGAAGGACTATTGAAATTGGAATTTTGTAGGGAAGTATTTCTAAAAAGGAACCGAATATTACAATAATGTTTGTTTAGTTTAGCATGAAACTTACCTTAAGGGAGTATCTTGTTGTTGTGTTTTTATCACATTCGAGTATAAAGCATTAATATCATCATTTGTATTTGTGGCATTCGTACCATTCAAACTAATTCTACTGGTATCAAATGGATCACGAGGTGTTTGCTGTTGCTGTTGACTAAATTCCAGAGTATTCGAGTATGTTGGTGGCATTTGATAAGGAGGTGGCTGAAGACGTGAGGGCGAAGCACCAAAATCAAAATTGTTTTGTGTTAAAGTTGTGGGTGTAGGGGGCATAACACTGGCGGAAGAAGCTTCATTGTCCAAATATTCTTCGCCTTCGGTAGGCACATCAATGGGAGCATCGAGTATACAAAAAGAACTGTCAACATGCATAGATGAGCTTTCACCCAAGTGCAGTAGGGAGTTTTGTGTGGAAGGAGAAGGGCCACTACCAACACCAAATTCTGGGGATATATCAATAAGTATACCTTCTTGTTGCTGTTGCTGATGTTGCAGTTGAGGAGGTGGAGGTCTTTGCGGTCCTTTATTTTTACCACCTTTATTTTTAGCATTCGTACCAACTGCCTGTATTGACTGTTGTCGCTGCATTTCAACAGCTTTCTCGTTGACCAGTTTATTGTAGGAAAATTGTTTGTTAACAATCGATTTGCGTTCTTTAGCATGATGCAACTGTTGCATAGAGTGTGCCTGCAAAGAAGCTGTTTTACGTGCTCTTTCTGCATGCATTTCACTGGTACTTGTGGCCATGGTGCCAGCTCCGCCCCAACAAAAACCAAATGGTGAACCAGAGTGACCGGTAGCTCTAAGATTTTCATGCATTGGTCGTATGAGATCACTGTTGGTCTGTTTGGTTTTCTCGAGTATATGACGAGGAAAAATACCTATGTCGAATGTTCTTTGGTTCTGTCCCTTTATCAATTTTAGTTCTGGTCGTCCATCAATAATAGCAATGGTATCACCTGTTTCAATTTGTAAACGATTCGGTTCGTTAAATGACTTGGCTGCTTTGACAAGTTGTGGAGAAACACCAACCAAAAATTCTCTGTATAATAACAATAAAATATACGCATTAATTATTTTCTACCAGTTTCATAGCGTTTAAAATTAAAAAAAAGAGCAACTTACTTAATGGCTGCAAAAGTTGGCCTTTCAGCTGGAGTTTTATCCCAACATTGTAACATCATTTCATAAACATCAGGTGGACAAGCTTCGGGATGATGTAAACGTTCACCTTCTCTATCAATTTTTCGCAAAATTTGTGAGCCATTCAAACCCACCCAAGGATCCTCACCAAAGGTAAACATTTCCCACAAAGTAACACCAAACATCCAAGTGTCAGATGCATGAGAAAATTGCCTAAAGCGCAAAGATTCTGGAGCACACCAGGGAAAAGGAACTTTTTTATGTTCAGACATAACATAGCAATCATCTTCTTGAGGTAGAGCTCTCATCAAACCAAAATCACCAATTTTGATTTTATTTCCAGAAGCCAATAAAACATTACGACAGGCTAAATCACGATGTAAAAATCTCTTGTGTTCTAAATAGGCCATGCCAGTGGCAATTTGAACAGACCAATTCCAAATGGTGGTCAAAGGTGTATGTTTACACTGTTTGCGTAAAGTATCAAGTAATGAACCACGTTCGGCCAATTCCGTGATCATCATCATAGGTTGAGATAGCACCACACCATATAAACGCACCAGATTTGAATGATCTAAAGCATGCATAGCCTGCACCTCACGAAAAAAATCCTCTATAATACCCGGTTGTGTAAGATTATCAGCTTTTAGGACCTTCAATTAAAAAATATATTCTTTGAAATGTATGTAGCAGTATTAAATAATAAATAGAAAACTCACCTTAACTGCCACTGGCAAATGTTTACCATTTGGCGCAGTCAACCATTCTCCCCTGCGTACTACACCAAATGAACCATCACCCAACTTGTTTCCCAGCGTTATATCCTTTTCATGTATTAGGCAGGTTAATTGAGTATTTTGTTGTTTATCTTTACTTGTAGCATTTGAAGATTTTTTCGAAGACGGCTGTTTACCGCCACCAATCAATTTTGATAGAATATTTTTACGCCATTGTTGGGCTTTTTTCTTTCGTACCGCTTCCATTAAACGTCTAATGGCCGGTTTGCCGAGGCCACAACGTTCCAAGTCCTCGGCTTGTACATAATCGAAATGTGCCAGTCGTGTGACTTGTAAATCATCTCTAATACGTTCTAGGAACTGTTCAAGTTGAACTTCTTTTAAAAGATCTTCTAGCCATTCGGTATCAGCAGCACTTTCTAAATGACTAGAAGAAGTCATGGTGATGTTCGATCCAATAAGCGATCGGTATGTCTAAGAAATTATCTGAAAGAGAAAAAAAAATATCCTTTCAATAAAAAATATATAAATACAGCTTAAATAAATTTAAAAATGTGTAATTTTGAATCATAAAAATTTCTTAAGAAAACGATAACTGATACCTAGTTAACATAAAAATATACACAACTTTAATATAAGCATCTTCAATGCTATGGTCTACGCGGACGACATCATGATGATGATCTCTAGAAATATATATACACACGATCAACGAAATCATACAGACGGCGGAAGACAAACTATCAACCTTGAATAAAAATAAGGGTCTGGGGATAAATCCAAACAAAACGATGCTCGTTCTTTTCATCAGGGGAAGGGAAGTATTTTTGTGTGTTTCTGGATAGTAATTTAGCGTGGAATAAGAACACTACGAGAGGGTCAATGAATGATACAATGTCTATAGGGAAGAGTAGGAAATTATTACAAAAATAGTGTAAACTGAATTTATACATATACTCAATCCTATTTTTGTGCGGTAGATGCGTTCCAAGGAATATCGCATAAAAATAACTCAACTTTCATACAATATTGTTAGATGCGTTCCAATTTATTCAAAAGTCGCATAAATTAATGCAACACAAAAATTCAAACAAAATCGCATAAAAAATTTTATTGGACAAAAATTAATATTAGGAAATCCGCTTATTTGTAATAAGCGTAAATTCAGAACAACAATAATTAAAAAAAACATAAAAAGGAAAACAAAAGGTATTATAGTTCATTTATCATAAGTTTTAAACCGAATATATAAAAAATTAAATATTGAGTAATTCCATTTCCAATTTAAAAAAATTTGAACCTTGATTACCGATTTCGATAAAATGCGGTGCATATGTAGAGCCTCCTCTTTCACATTCATTTAGCTAGCAACTCTACAGCTTTAAGTGTGATAAACTGATTTTTTTAAATGGCCAAAACTTTTGTTGTATAAAAGATATCAAAATAATTTTTTTTTGCAATAAATTTATCAAAGCTTGTATTTTACGATGCCATATAAAAATTTAATAAAACAATTTTTTGAGTACACTTTTTTCTAAAAATTATCTTTAAAGACGATTATCTTAAAAAGTCCATCTTCAATTTTTTTTATAATTTTTTTGTAGGAGTCTACCGATATTACTATAGGCAAAATTTCTGAGAGGTAAAATTTTTTATATTTTAAAATGGAATTAGCCTATTGTTAAAATAATCGTTTGAAAAATTTTCCAAATCAATCATATCTCCATACAATTAGTCGAAATGAATTTTTCGTTCGACATCGTGGTACAGTCAGTAAAAATCCAAAGACTAGAATTCTTCATTTTCCCAATAAATTAGTATTATCCTTTTTTTATTTATTGAAAAATTCTTGAGGCTCTTGACGTTGTTAAAGTTCAATGAGAGAATTACACCAAGATATTTCTTGGTGTTCAACTTGGCGTAAGATTATCAACTCAGAAACAAAAATTTTCCCCTGGGAGTTAAATTGGTGATTTTGTTACTAATATTTATGCAAAAAATACTTTAAAAAATGATTAAAAATAAAAGAGTAAACAAAAATTGTTCGATAGCTATATTTTGAAAGAAAAGGAATTATTTTACATTAAGAAAGCATTGAATAACGCCGATTCTAGAAAATGAAAAATTCGCTAAAAAAAAAAAAAAAAAACGCATAACTTCAAATTCGCAGAAAAAATACCGCATAAAAAGAGGTTTCAGTGTATGTACAAAGCACAGAGGGTCACAGTTTTCTGGCAGAAAGTCCGATTTTTTTTTTTTTTTTTTTTTTTTTTATATGCCATTTGTTGAAGTAGTTGAGTGCTGCCAAAGTCAAAGTTTATATGAAATATAGTGTCAAGAGTTGTATTATTATCCATCAACTGTTGGATAATATAAAGAAATTCGCAATACAATTTGATATTGCATAAAACTACATAAAATTCTACATCGAAAAGTGTGAAGGCAACTCTTCAAATGATTATAATTTTCCTTTAATTTTTGGTTATTCTGTTCTGTATTCAGAAAAATCATCTTTCAATACTTTAACCCTTTCGGCCCCTTTCGGACTTTATCACCATTTTATTTTAAACTAACTAAACTAATTCAAGTACAAACATATCGAATTAGTTAAATAAAATCTTTAGAATAAAAAAAACTATAAAAAAGTATTAGCTGTACCGCTATCAACATAATTATGATGCATCATTCAGTGCAAAGTCGATAAAATTCTAGATGGTAAAATTTTAGTTAAAAATATAAAAATTAAATAAAAATTCGTAAAAATTCTTTAAAATAAAAATTTTAAAAAGCAAGTATGCAGATTAATTAACAAACTTTTTCAACTTCAAATATTTATAAATTGGATTGCGATTTAAAAAGACTTAAACTATACAAACTTTTAAAAACATTTTGAATTCTTAATTAGCTGAATGCAGAAATGTGGGTAAATTCTGCACCATCTCTTTCATTGTGCAGACTTTCAGCAGTTAAATACAGGGTAACCGAGTTTTGATGACAAAATTTTAAAATTTTTTAAAATATGTGTGTTTTTGGGCTGGGTGTGTGCGCCCAAATATTTCAACCGAATACAAAATTTGAGATAAGGATTTATTTCAGTTGTATTTATGCATATTTTTCGCTCGATGATGTGCCCGAAGTAGTCAGCGTAGTAGATAATCCCAAAGTTTGGAAAACAAGAGCGAACATTTTTCATAAAGTCAGTTTTTCGCGATGCACATTCACAGTTTCATATGGAATAGTTTTGATTACTGCGTGAACTTAGTTTTTTGTAATTTTACACAATAATATCGGTGGAGCATTAAAAATAAATTTAATACAAACATTTTATAGACTTTTTGAAAATTACATAAAAATTGCACATTTTGTTTTTGTATTTTTTTATAACAAATTGCAATTTATACAAATGGATATATAGATACAAATTTTATGGACCAAACAATATTTACTAGGGTAAAAAAAGGCTGTACGAATAATCGCGAATTATCGAACGATTTTCAAAATCAGTGATCCCTAATACACTTCTTTAATTTTTTCATCAATAATAGTACTTTTGACGGAGAAAATGTTGATGCAAAAAATAAAATGTATGTAAGCGAAGCCGAAGCCGCAGAGTTAAAAACCCTTCCGCCCCGCCGGAGGCCGTCTATTAAGAAAAATATTATTCGTTAAAAAAAACTTTTTTATTCAGAATCTATAGCTAAATTATTGAAGAAATGACAAATGATTAAAAAAAAATATATTGGCTGAATTAAGTTTTACAACAGTACAATTAGATTTTGGGTGAATATTCACAACAGTTACGGTTTATTTGACATTATGAAAAATAACCCAAAATGTTGGTCAAGTTTTCATACTTGACCTTATTGTAATAAAATATAAGCATTTAACATATAACATTTTTCTTATTAAATAATTCTTATTCTATTTATTTTTTGTTTTTCCTTCTGGTGCATATACATATAAATCTGCGGGCTTTTTTACTCGCGATATACTAATTTTTGTATTTAATTTTTATGGGAGGGACCATACCCCCCTAATCCGCTAATTTATTAGACAAATGTTTTCATGGATGTCAAAATTCTTTGTGCAAAATTTGAGCATTCCAACTCCAATAGTTTCCCAGATATACGAATTTTTACATTTAATTCATATGGGAGGTACCATGTCCCCTACTTCTAGTCCACCCATATTTTTCTTAAATATTAATATTGATACCAAAGTGGCTCCGACAAAATTTTAGAACTCTGTTATGTTTTCTGAGATATGATAATTTAATATTTTCTTTATATGGGAGGTGCCACGCCCACTATTGCTAGTGTACCAATTTTTGTCCAAAATATTCATATTGAAGCTAATGCTAGTCGTACAAAATTTGAACTCTCTAACTTTTATAGTTTCCCAGATATAAAAATTTTCGTATTAACTTTATATGAGAAATGAGACGCCCACTATTTCTTTTCCGCCCATTTTTGCACAAAATGTTCACATTGACACTTAAGTTTATTGTACAAAATTTGGGAAATGTAACTGTTATAGTTTCCTAAATTTACGGCATCTGATATTGGCAAGCAATATTAGGCGTGGGATGTGCCACACCCCCTATTGCTAGTTCGCCTATTTTTTTCCATAATGTTCATATAGGTGTCAAAGTTGTTCGTGTAAAATTTTAGGACTCTAGTATTACCAATTTCCGAGAATACTACTTTTAATAGTTATTTAGTAAGTTTCACATGGAATTTCAAAATAAAAAGTAGCCTATTTTTCCTTCCAGGCATATAGGAACACACTGTGAAAAATTCAAGAAAATCGGTTTAGCCGTTTAGGCGGCTATAGACTTCAAACAAACAAACATACATAAATACATACATACATACATACATACATACATACATACATACATACATACATACATACATACATACATACATACATACATACATACATACATACATACATACATACATACATACATACATACATACATACATACATACATACATACATACATACATACATACATACATACATACATACATACATACATACATACATACATACATACATACATACATACATACATATATACAAACAAACACACATCAATTTTTATATATATAGATGGAGAAATAACTTTGATTCAATGCACATTTTTCCAAAATGTTTAAAAATCGCAATTTTTATTCAAAAGTACATTTTTAAAATATGCCTCACTAATACCATCAAACATTGAAAATATCATAAATTGAATAACTCAGTATGATTAACGGGAACTGATTATTTCTGCATTCGAGTCACTTTATATTTGTACAAATGGTTTTTAATGTGCCACCAAAAAAAAACTTTAAAAGGCCATTATATCATGATTAATATTAAAATTATATTGAATATTAAAAATATTTTACAATTGTAAATGTGCTATACAAAAATGTATGAATGAATAAATAAAATGTGTAATATTTAGACGTAAAGAAATATTGTATTGGCATACGACATTTAAAAGATATTTTTTTATAGTTTTAAATGTAAATATTTAAGTACAAACATATACGCAATATTTATTAAATTTGATACTTTTCTGAACTGAATTTAAGAACTCTCCACCCTTGTCTTAAGAACTTTTGTAAAATTTATTAGTTATTATAATTCAGTCTTATACACGCAGTGAAAAAATATAGTCGTTATCATGTGAAAAAATATAGTTATATTTATACCCTACACCACCATAGGTGGTAGGGGTATTATGCGTTTGTGCTGATGTTTGTAACGCATAGAAAACGTTATCCAACACCCACCTTAAGGTATACCAATCGACTCAGAATCACTTTTTAAATCGATCTAACGATGTCCGTCCGTCCGTCCGTCTGGCTGGACGGCTGGCTGTCCATGTAAACCCTTTGCACAAAGTACAGGTCGCAATTTTGAAGATAATTGAATGAAATTTGGCAGGTGGGACGAAGCCTATGGAAATTGGTTATGATCGGTCCATTACTTCACCTACCCCCCATACAAATGTCCCCCCGCAATTAAGTTTGAACACTAAAAAATGCCTTAAAAATAAGAATATTTTAATGAAACTCGGTACAAAGAAGTTTTGTATAAATATCAATCTTTGTACCGAATTTTATGAAGATCGGTCCACTATTAACCATAGCTCCCATATAAACCCCTGTTCCGAAAATCACTTTTACGTGCATAAATCCCATACTAATGTTAGTATCACGTTAATATTCGACACAAATAAGTTTTTTATAAATAGAAATAACATTGCCAAATTTTATTAAAATCGGTCCATAATTTACCACAGCTCCCATTCAGAGAATCGCCCTAAAGTGCATAAAATCAAGTAGATGTTAGTATCAACGTATTATTCTGTATTTGTATATTCTATTTTACATTTAGTAAAAGTGTTGATCTAATATAGGTCTCCTCCCCGAATTTTTATGGTCATACATAATGGTGTAGGGTATTATATGGTCGGTCTTGACCGACTATACCTTTTTTTCTCGTTTTTCACTGCGTGTATAAACATGCTTAAACAATATTTTATAATAATATTTATTATAATAATTTATATTACTGCAGCAACCATATTATAGTTACAATAATTAATCACCTGTTACCTTATACGTTAGTGACAATAACTTGTATGATAAAATTTTATTATAACATGTTGCTATTTTATAATATTCTAGAATATGATAGAAGGGAAACATATTATGAAGCAATTTTATCATATAAATTGTTGTTAGAAAAATATTTTATATTTGCTACACCATAATGTGGTAGCTCCAAATATAGAAATTATTGCAGTGATCATGCTCAATTATATTTTTTTTTTTTTATTTACGTGTATTCATATTTTTAAACGAAACAATAAAAAAAATATGTTTTTCATATAACAATTTATAGCCACAAAATAAAACAAGAAGCTAATAAACACAAAACTAAAAACTATTTTTATTAATTAAAAAATATCTATCATATACATATATAAAATGATTTCAATTCGAAAGTGCAAACGAAATCGATTTATCTTTTTTACTGTTCTTCCTAAATCGATTGAAATTATGTTCGTTTCATTTTTCATCTATTAATATTAATTTTGTTTCAATGAACTGTCAGTAACGTATATGAAAAACTAGCTTAACTCATTGTGCTTTGCTACCACTGTTAATGGGGTTAAAATAATGCAGAATATAATTTTATAGGAGATACTACTTTCCCTGGCCCACTCACCCTATTCTAATTTCAACTGCGAAATGTAACAAAATGTTAAGACTCCCCCTATAGCACTTCTTTAAAATAAGCGATAACAAAAATTCAATATAAGGAGTGCGATCGAAAAAATCTTAACACACGTTTTGCCTCATAACTAGTTATCATGGAAATATACTTCAGTTATTATTTTTAATAACAACCATGTTAATTCGTCGTGATTTTCATCAAAATAACTGACTAAAAAGATTTACGTCCTATAAATTATGAAAAAAAATTCAAAAAAATCCAAATAGATCCTACAAATAATTGGTCACAGAATTAAATTTCTGCCGTGAAAGTGTTTCTAATGTTATTAAACAGTATCAGGAGTATCTGACCATTGATACGAAACCTGATTCGGAATGAAAAAAAGGACCCCATGATATTGGGAAGGCCAGAAAATTAAAAGCAGCTCAGTTATCTCAGTGCTTCGACTATTTGGTATGAAAATTTAAAGCTAATACAGAGTTAATAATATATAAAGTCCAAAAAGTTCCAAACAGGAATTCTGCAAACAATTTAGATGACAAGATTAGGACACGGAAATAAAAACCAAATTTCATACAAAATTACTCAAGTTGTATAATTGACGAAGAAACATATGTGCTGGCAGAATTTTCGCAGCTTATCTGCCAAACTTTTTACTGTTAATGCTCGAGACAATATTAAATATAAGTTTAGAACCCAAAAGCTTAAAAAATTTCTTACAAAATTGTTGGTATAAGAAGCATTTTGCAGTTGCGGCAAAACAGGAAAGCCATTTGATACATTCGGATCTATAAATACCAAAATATGCATAAAGGAATATTTGCAACAAAGACTTCTTGCTTTCGTAAGAGAGCACAACGTGTCCACATATTTTTGGACTCATTTGGTATCATGTCACTACAGTAAGAAAGCTCTGGAGTGGTACCAAAGTTTTAGCACCAAGAGAGGTGAATTTTCAAGATTGTCCATAGCTTAGACCAGTGGAGATATATTGAGCTCTTGTAAAAAGTGAATTGAAAAGCACAAAAGAAGGTGTCCTAAAATACCGAAGATTTTAAAAGAATATGTGCACACTGTTCCAAAAAAGTGACTGAAGTAACTATTAAGCCTCTAATGAAAGGGTTACCAAAAATGGTCCACAAGTACATAAGCAGTGGTTAAAACTATAAAAGTTATATTTTTCTGTGATCTGTATTAAATTATCAATTAAATAAAAAAAGAACGAAAACTCTAAGATCAACCATTTTCAAGTTATTGAATATTATATATGTTAAGTTTTTTTCGAACACACTCCTTATATAAGGCTATTACTCTCCTTAGACCTAATCGTCTTATTTTCATTTCAAGTTTGAGAAAACCTAAGACTTCACTATAATATTTCTTTAAATATGTCATAATTAAAATAAGCTTTATATTGGGGCTACTACTTTTTATTTTATTATTTTTTTTATTTTTTTCATTTTAATTGTGAATACTGATAAGAAAATTTTTAAGACTTTTTCTGTAATATTTTTTCAGATATGTGATAAACAGAGATAAAAAAATGTTTTTTGCCTTTTTATGCTTTTTTTTTTTTTTGCTACTTTTTTTTCTACATTGATTGGAACATATTTTTTTCTGTATTAAAACTCTGAGGTAAAAAAAAATTTCAAATGTTCAAGTAAAATTGTGTGTATTATTTGTCTAAAAAATCCTTTACGTTTACGATTTATTTCTTTTGGAACCTCTTTACGCAAAAAAAAAAAATTTTAATAGAAGTGAGTAGCATAAATTTTTGACAAATTAATAAAAAATTTTAACAATCATAAAATTATTATATAGTAAAAGAAACAAATGCTGTTTTATTCAAGTGCTATTTTTAATGAAAAAAATAAATAAAAAGAAATATATGAATTTTTTACTTTCGTTCAAACAATTATCAAAATTTATCAAAGTAAAAAGTTTTCATTTAGATATTTGTTAAATTTAAATTCAAATTTCCTCAAAACCATTTGTCTGGCACACGCTCTAAGTGTGTCTTTTTGTTAAATTGTTGAATTAAGTATTCATAAGTTTAAATTAAGTAAATTAAATTAAATTCATATGTTTAAATTAAATAAAATAAGGTCTTGTAAAACTCATTATAAAAATCAAGTCGTGAATTAATAAAATATTTACAATAAAAACAATTTTTACTGGAGTAAATTCCAAATTATATATTTAAAAAAAAATAAGTGTTTCATGTTTAAATACGCTGATGTTGGATGAAGCTTCTCAAACGACAATTAAGATTTATAGTCATAATAGTGGAAGGCCAATGTACGCGGCGCGCGGCGCAAGCGATAATCAGCTGATCATGTTTTCTCACGCGCACGCGCGGTCCAGCATTGCCAGATTAAAATTGTGACAGTGTTCTCAAATTTTCCTTTGTCACTTTTTTGTAAACAATTGATTGATTTTTATGCTGGTAATACACTGCCGCTCGTTGCTGCGTGACGTGAACATTGGCCTTCCACTATAATGCGTGAAGGAGCTTGCATTCACTGAAATACATACTTGAAAAACTTAAAATATTTAAAATCGAAATTTCTTAAAAATACATATGAAAATTGCATTCCAGTTGCGAGTGCATCTTTAGTAAAAACATTTTTATTTTATTTATTTTTTTTTTAATTTCAATTGCAAATATTTAAATTACAGTATATAGTTTTGGGAAAAACTAAAGGGTTTCTGATTCTGTATAGTCTTGAGAATATACATATATACATTTACATTTGAGTCAACGAAATATCTTAAAAATTGCAAAACATAAAAAAAAAATATATATATATGTTGGACAAATTTCTTTAAACAAATGTGTAAAAACGAAAATTTTTTTATACATTTAAAACTTAAATATTTCAGACGCTGTATGTAATATAATATAGATCGGGTACTTTTCTGAATCTACGAAGTCCGAAGATTATAAACATGTAATACTTTATTAAAATCAAACCATTAATTCATAAACTTAAAAATTAGAAAATAACACTAAATTAATTTTGAGCAAAGTTTTTTTAACACTGCATCAACCAACTTGAAGTAAAAAAAATTTTACACCCTTATTACGAGTGTCGTAGTCGTGACGAAAACTTGTCGTTTTCTCTAATTTCGTATTATGATTGTCGTAAACAAAAAAAAAAATTGATTTTGTCGTATTAAACGACTACGACGACGCTCGTAATAAGGGTAATAGTTTAACGATGATAATTTCAGTAAATGATACATCAAAGACAATATTATAATCTATCAATTAAAATATAAAATAATGTGCCCATTATTACTCTGACTAGATTTGACATCGAAAAGTGAATCGGAAAAAATTAAGATAAAACTATAAAACACACTGAATATGTGTGTCATAAATGAGATCTTTATTTATTTATTTAAATTTCAGGTTTTACATGTACTTTAAAAAAACTAATCCTGCGAAGCCATATGGCTTATCTGCATCTAGTGCTATATTCGGCTGTGCTGAATATTATATTCCCTTCACCCAAGTTGGGATGTTATATAAAAATGAATATATTTTAAAGTTAATGAAACAACAACACCAAATAAAGACAACATTAATTTAAATAAAATTAAATAAAAATCGTTTTTTTTTTTTTAATAAATATTAGCTGACTTAAAAATTCGAAAAAATATTTGTGACAAGAACGAAGACCGTAGCTTATTTAGGGGCTTCAAATAGTCCATAAGCGCATTTTGGCCAATATCTGGGTTAATACCTGCCAATAACTCGGTTGTTTTGGACCGATTTGGTGATTAAAAAAATCTAAATTTTTGAAAAAAAAAAAAAAAAAAATCTAAGAATTCAACTTCAAAAAAATTTAAAAAACTAAATTTTGATAGAGCTTATTATTTTGTTGTTTCAGTGCCCATAAAAACCAGGGACAGAAAATAATCATTATTCTTGAAATTTTAAACAAAAAAATCAGATACAAGGAACAAGCGGATAAAAGTGTTAAATACAGAAATGTAATCTTCTGAACAGGTTCTATCGGAATCCTGAATGATTTTTATTTTTTTGATTTTTATTTATTTTTTTTTTTTTTGCTCAACTTATAATGATTATTTTTGATTTTTACTTTTTTTGCTCACAATATAAAACTTAACGAGAAATTAAACTATTACGTAATTTTTAATAAAAAAAATTTCATATGCCTTCCATTTTGTATCAAGAAATTCGAAAATTGGAAGCCAAATTAAAGAAATTAAGTAAAGTGTCACTTTATTTTGTCGCACAAAATGCATGACCAATACAACACTTTTGCCCCAAACTCGAAATACACATGTTTCAAAAACTTTTTTTGTATATTAATTTAAAGAATATAATACGACAAATATTTGGACACCAAAAAAGCAGCCAATTATGCACCTAGAAGACAATAATTATGAAATAAATAGCAAGAGTAAAAAAACGCACTTTATTTTGTCCGACAGTGTATTTCGGACATTTTTCAAAATATATTAGGTTTTAATGTACCATAGAAATGGTATATCCTGTTACTATTGAAGGTAACACGTAATTAACCGAATTTTATGCATTTTGTTCCCAAAAGCTTAAATTTGCATTTACTGCAAATAAATCGCATGGAATTTTTTATTTCTCTTAAATATTGATAAATTTATAAAAAGCATAAAAAGTTCATTTAAAACCGCGACAATAATCGAATAAAAAGGAGTTTTTTAAATTTAACCGCCATTTTACATCAATTCGCCGCTTTTTTGATAAATTTATGCTTTTGAGAACATGTATATCCTTAACTAACCATTTATTTGGTATAAAAATTAACTTAACCAATTATGGACCGGAAATCCCAAACATATCAAACTTTAATTTTAGGGGGGTACATTTGCAACTTTTTTTGTCCCTATACAAATCAAAGCACTGTAATGTATATATACGATAACTGGATCATTCTAAAAACTGATTTCAACTGACAGACGGACATCGCTATATCGACTTACCTATCATTAAGGATCGAGAACATATCGTCACCGAAAATGCAAAACAACGTAACATCAAAATTTTCAAACTTGTGTTTTTTATGAAATATAGTTTATTTTTCCAAAATACGTGTGATCGCAATGATTTATTTTTCCAAAATACGTGTGATCGCAATGATTTTCAAAGTAACGTAACATCAAATTTGTTCAAAAAAAAAAATAAAATTTTTTTTTTTTCTTTTTTACAAATTTAGATTGCAAATTATTAAAAATATAATAGCTATTAAAATTTTGGAGTAAAAATTATCAGAAATCTTTTTAATTATAATTTTTCTAAAATTTTTATTGATGTTACGTTTTTTTGGCTTCAGAAAATTAAAATTTTGAAAAACGCAAACCACATAACTTAAAAAATATTTAATAAAAATAAAAATATTCATCATCAATATATTAGGCAATATTTAAGGATGTAATAACTAGGGTGATCGATTATTCGACTTTTTTGAGAAACCGGTTTTCGAATAGTTCGAATAGTTGGTATTTTAAAAAAACCGGTAGCACTTTTTGAAATTCAGAAAAAACCGGTTAACCGGTTTTTTACAGAAGTTAATATTTATATCAAAAGACCACATTTCTTTAAAAAAAAACAATTCTTATAATTAAGTTAAAATTTATTAAATACAAGCGTAAAAGCCTAAAAATGTCAGGAAAAATAATATAATAATGAACATATGCACAAACAAATTAAAAGAAAAAAAATATGAACAACATTTCCTCTTTCTAATCGAAGTCAATTATTTGAAGCCGTTCAAATTTATTGGAATTATATTGATTAAAGTTTTAAATTCGTAAACCTTTCAAAATAAAAAAATCGTCGTAAATGCGCTCCCTGACCGAAATACAGAATCAGTTTTTTATAGGATTTTGAGAGCAAACAATAAGTATAGCAACTCAAAAGTTTTTAATATCAAAACAGACTTTATGGTCCCTGATAGAAACATCTGGCACTGTTAGAATTTGTTGAACGAATAGTTTTATAAGTATGCCGATTTTTAGTTTTTTACGTCGTCTGGGAGCTTCAGAAAGCTCTGGAAAGGAAACATTGCTTAGGAAAGATATATTTAAATCCATATATATAGATCCACGTATTTTCGCTCCCTGATAGAGATTTCAAAATTTGGCTCCGTTAGGATTTGTAGGACGAATAGGGTTATAATAAAGCTGAATTTTAATTTTTTATGTCTTCTGGGAGCTTTAGAAAGCTCTAGAAAGAGAAAAAATTCTTAGAAAAAGACACATAAATCCTCTTAAATCCTCTCCCTGATAAAAATTTCAAAATATTAGGATTTGTTGGACAAAAATTTTTATAAATAAGCCAAATTTTAATTTTCTACGTCGTTTGGTAGCTTCAGAAAGCTGGAAAGAGAAAAATGCTAAGCAAATTATATATCTAGATGACTAGAAGATAATTATGTTTCAAAATTGTAGAAAAAATCATCTAAATTTTAGTTAGCATAAACAGAAACCATGGCTTAATATGGAAGCCTGTCTCAATTGAAACGATTCTGCAAGTGAAACTTTTTTAACACAAAACTTTTAAAAAATAAAGGAAATATTGGATAAAAAAAAAATAAATTGGGTCATACAGGATAATTATTAATTATTTATTTGTTTAATATTACAGAATAAATTCCAATTTAGACTTCAACTATATTTTAAAAACATAAGAAATCAGTCTTTATGAATATTTAAAAAATTATTCCTAAATTTTCAAATATCACTATCACTATTTAGTACAAGTTTTCTGAAATAAAATGCTATTTTTAAAACCGGTTTTTTGTGTTTAAAAAAACCGGTCTATTCGACATTCGAAAAATTAACATTTTGAAAAAACCGACAGCACATTGACTGAAAAAACCGGTTTTAAAACCGGTTGGAAAACCGCGTCGATCACCCTAGTAATAACCCAAAAATCTTGTTTGTAGGACAATTCGTTTCGATTTTAGAAAGTTTTTTGTGCCTCCTGTAAAGTTATGAAAATTGATTGTTTTGCATTTTCGGTGACGATATAGACTTTTTGGGATCTTAGATGAATATTGTATTTAAATTACAAACGGAATAACAAACTTATATATACTTTTAACACCTGTGGTTATTCAGCGACTAATAACTTTAATAAAAAATAATAAGCATATTTGTATTCTTAGGAGTTTCCAGTTTAATAAAAATAAAACATTTTAGTGATACCCTACTATATATACTTAAATATTTAATTTTGAATATATAAAAATGTTTCGTTTACATGCTTTATGTGCAAAATTTTTTATAGAAAATATAGAGGGCATATATTCAAAAACCTCTATCTAGAAAAAAAAACATAACTTTTTAGAAGAACAAAAAACTTATTTTACAATATTTATTTAAAACTACGACTAATTCAGTCATATAGTTTGTTTTTACGATTTTACAATATTGGCAATTTTAGGGAGAGATAGACGGTTTTGCACTTTCAATGCGTATAAATAAAATATAAAAAAAGATTTTGCATTTTATAAAATACATTTAATTATCATTTAATGAATAATTTTTAAAGTTTTTTTTTTTTAATTAATTATTAATGCGAAAATCAACATAATTCAAATAAGGTACTTTATTTTGAGATCGGAACAGAGGGAATTGTTAACCCCATACGAACAAAATAATAATTATTGAAGTAAAAATTATTTGTCGCTTAAATTAAGCACCATTAGAGGAAAAGTTTTAGAATTGTGTGGAATAGTTTTCTTATCAAGAATCATAACCGTGATGAAAATAGGTTGGGTAGCAAAAGGGAAAGAGTTAGTACAAAATTGTGTTAAAAATAAAAATATACTATTTTATATTATAGATGTAGGTTACTAATAGAATTAAAAACACAATTTCATGAAATCCTTAGATAGAGGGTTTTGAATATATACCCTCAACATGTACTTAATTAATATTTAGAAATATTTTCTAAATTGCATATTTCTTTCCTTTAAAATGATTGATTGTATTATTTACAAAATCAGGTATAAGAATTTATTCATTAATGTTATTTGTATTGTATATTAAAACATTTTTGTTAAATATGTATATTTTATGAAAAAAATGAATTACTTATCGCAATCTAAAGTAAATTATTGTCGTAAATTCATTATTTAAAAATTTTGCAGTTGAATTACATTCATTGACAAGAAGTGTTGTAGAAAATTTTCAATTGTAGATATCAAAAGTATTTTTAATTAATTTAAAGAATTTTACAAGGATACAAGTGATACTTTTTGTGCTATAAAAATATTATTAATTTTAAATCAATTAAGGATAATTGAAGAAAATAAATATTATTTAACATCTTAACAAAATTGTAAGCTTTACCAATAAGTTAAAGGTATTTAAAAAGAATGAATGAAGGAAAAAAGCAATACAGAATTGCGAAAATTAATTTGAAGAGATTGATATTACGATTTAAAAATAAATATGTGTACTTTCTAAAGGCCCCTTTAGACGATCAAATTTCTTGATGATTTGTCTGATGATTAAAAATTTTGATAATATAATGTACGACTGTCATACGATTGTTTGAAAAAAGTCCAAAAAGATTTAATATTTTATTTGGCTGTACGACATATTGTTCGGTATAAGTGTAAGTTATACGATTTAAAAATCAAAACATTGATTTTGTTTAAAGAACATGTTTATCCTTTAAATTTTTGTCTTAATATATTAATTATAATTTTTATTAAATTTTTTGATATAAATTGCTCTAGGATAAAATGGTTTACTTTTTAAAAAAATATTCCTACAGAATTGTGCATACAAAAATATATATCGTCCATTCCATGAAAGATTTATAAAAAATGCCAATTTTTTTACGGAGGGTCATCCGATTTTGTTCATATTTGGTACCCATATAACCTATGGAGCCATTAAAATATCTCCATTTTTATTTTTTGGAATTTTATAAAATTCGCGAATTTATTCACGATTTTGATTTTTCGAAACGTCTAAAAAATCGTAAAAGTGTCTAACTTTAAACACCAATATCTCTAAAAGTTGTTAACGGATTTTAATAATTTAAATTACATATTTAAGATGGATATGTCCTCTTTTAATGTAGTAATTTAAAAATAATATTATAATTTAAAAATGCATTCATAATGTAAATGCAATTTTATGAAAAATGTCTACCTTTTCGATTTTAATATCTTTTTAATATGTTAAAAAGTAAAATATTTACTATAAAATGCAAAAATAACTATTCTGGGACAATAAAATCTACTATTTTTTATATGCATTTTATCTTTTAGTTATATGTAACTTTAAATATTTATAACACCTTAACTATACGTCGGATTTTATTGATTTAAAAACTAGTACAAAGTTTATTATGATAAATATTGTAAATTATATTGTATAAATCAAAAATATTTTGTTTGCTAAAGATGCACTTACGAAAAGAAATTTCTTAAAAATGCATTTGAAAATTACATTCTTGAGTTCATCTTTTATAAAATAATAGTCCAAGACTTATGAGCACTTAAAATTACATAAGGACTGCGCATCAGATTGTTTATTGGTTTCTTTGTATGTACCTTATAGATTGAGTTTCTTGAAGTTTTTATAGCATCCTCCTAACGGGACCAAAATTAAAATAGGCTACTTTATTTTTCGATAAGAGCACGGAAGGAGTAGCCCCAAATTGCATCAAAAGTCTTAACATGCTTTTCTTATCAATCTCCAAACTGAAAATATTAAATATCGTATAAAAAAGTTGCAGCAAAATTAAAATTTTTTATAGGAACTTTCTCATCAACCTTCGCATCTGAGATGAAAATGGGGCGGATAAGTCCAGGGGGAATGGTACCCCCGTATAAAGCATATTTTCTTAACGGCATTTGCTATTATGGTAAGGCCCATAGTAAGGCCATTACTCTAGTTTATTTCCTCATAACTCAAGAACGGTGTGTACGCTTGACATAAGTGATACACCAAAAGAAGCGGACTAAAAAAATCTTCAAATCCCCCAAACTTCAAAAAAGTTTAAAAAAAAACAACTCTTTCATGCAAAATTTTAGATTTTTTCATTACTAAAATTTCTTTTAATAAATGAAAACATCAAAAATGTTTCAGTTTATCATCTTTATCTTAAAGCTAGTAATGCTGTGCATGTATCTTCAAAATTGTTGCACAATTCCTGATTTTATTCACAGTTAAGTAAAAATATCCATGTTGCATATAATTGAGTAAAAATACAGTGGTGGGCAAAAAAATTATTTTTCTTTAAACAAAATTAGGTGGGCTAGATGGATTTTGACGAGTTAAACAAGAATCTGCATTCACTTTTTTTCTATCATGTACTGATTTTTTATGGGCATGACTAACATCACATAAAACTCGGGAATGGTTTGTACAATTTTGACTATAACTCAAGAACCGTTTACACGATTTTGATAATTGATACACCAAAAGACACAAAAGCCAATTTTTTTTGCGCTTAAAATTACGAATTTTTTAATACCCATTTAAAGACAAAACTCAATACTATTTTTTGGACGAAATGTTCTAGACCCGTAACTTTCAACCGCTGCACATTGGGGTAAAAGGGGTCGAAAATTGCTTTTAATTCATTAATTATTTCTTTAATTAATTTATTTATTTCTTTATTGATTATTAGTTAAAAAATCAGTTTTAGAATTTTAAGATTTTTTAGGAGAACGGTAAAGTCTGTCCGTCTATACAATAGAGTTAAATGAGTCGAAAATTATGCATAATTCAGAGAAGGGTGGTATTAACACTTTAATGATCACGCTTAATTTTCCTATTTATTAGTAAGTAAAAAATGCATTTTTAGTATTATAAGACGTTTTTTGGCTGAATGGTAATGTCCGTCCTAGGGTATTATAGTTTGAACAAAAAGTCGACTTTTCAATTTTTAGACTTTTTTTAATTTTGAAATAGTCGACTTTTTCTGACTTTTTTCGACTATTTTCGACTTTTTCCGACTATTTTCAACTTTTCGACTATTGACTATTTTTTGTTAATTGTCTTATAAAAACTTTAAAAATAAAAATGAATAAAAGGCAATCAAATATATTGATTAACATACAAATCTATCCAATGAGAGTGCTGGTTACACCCAAAAATATGTATTTACTATACGGTTTAATGATATATAAATAAATAAAAGTTGATAAGAAGCTATTAATTTTGAAAAGAATAATTTTTTAAACATTTTTATACTTTCCGACTATTTTCAACTTTTCGACTATTTTCGACTTTTTCCGACTTTGTTCGACTTTTTACAACAAAAAGTCGATTTGATAAACCCTAGTCCGTCCGTCTATACATTTGGGTTATATGGGACGAAAATGACGCTTAATTCAGGAAGAGGTGATATCCAAATTTTAATGATCACATTCTATTTTTTCTGTTTATTAGTTAGTAAAAAAATGCATTTTTAGAATTCTAAAATATTTTTTGGCAGCATGGCAATGTCCGTTCATCAGTCTATACATTTGGGTTAAATGGGTTGAAAGGTGATATCAAAATTTTAACACTTTCATTTGATTTTCATATTAATCGAGACGCGGAAAAAAATACTTTTTGAATTTTAAGATTTTTTTGAATTAGTACCCTATTTTCAACCCCCATTGTTCCGCTCCTGATACATATTTTGGATCCTGCTTCTAAACTAAAAATGCTACTGTCCTTTGTTACGCCTATGTTAAATTTCAACCAGTCGATTAGAAGTTACAGATTTATTTCGATTGTTCCCCACTGTATAATGCTACATATGCGCACGACTTTTTTTTTCATAATATTAAAGTGGACAATATAGACCAAGGACCGTAATGATTATGAGTTTTAAAATAAAAATCAACAAATAATCATTAAAAGTTGAGCGAAAGTTGGCTACTAGAGATTAGGACAAAATATTTTTTTTTTTTTTTTTTTTTTTATTTACATTTATTTAAATTACAATCTATCTTACAAACAAGATAATAAGCAATTGGGATGAAAATTAAAAATAACATTATTAGATGTACTCTTTTAAGTACAAATATAAGTTCAGATAATCTTCTTTTTAACAGTAATTTTACTAAACAGAAATATAAATACAATTAACTTAATACTAATACATACATAGCATACAATAGAATACATAAAATTTTTAATTCATTTATTCACATTCAGATACATTTAAACATAGTGTTATATATAAAAAATATAATTTATAATATTAATATTATAACAAATTTATACAATAAACAAAAAGAATATAAAGGGATAATTATTCTGAGCTAAATCAGAATATTATAAACATAGTCGTTAGCTTCGGAATGGTAGGTCTAAAACGTGGTATCTTTTAAGTCTATTTATTTCGTCTGTCTCGTCTAATAAACAAATAGCTAATGTATTGACGTGGTTGTTCAATCTGGATAAGTATCTTTCGCTGTGTGTTCTTATGACTTCCTTAATTGTAGGTATTTGCAGATCATTGTGTATGGCATCGTTGGTAATGTACCATGGTGCTTGTGTAATCAATCTGAGGGTTTTTGATTGGTATCTTTGAATTATTTCAAGATTTGAATTGCTCGCAGTTCCCCAAAGTTCAATTCCGTAAGTCCAGATAGGTTTTAAGATGGCTTTATATAGTTTAATTTTATTAACGATGTTAAGTTTTGATTTTGGTCCTAGTAACCAGTAGAGAGTTCTGCTTTTAATGTTTAAATGTTGTTTTTTGGATTTTATGTGTTCCTTCCAGGTTAGGCGACGGTCTAAATGCATACCGAGATATTTAATACAGTCTTTGTTGGGGATTTGCGTATCGTTTATCATCAACGTTGGACAATCTCCTCTTCTTAAAGTAAATAATATATGAGCTGATTTTTGAGCATTTACGGTAATTTTCCACTTTTTAAGCCATGTATTTAAATCATTTAGTTGATTTTGCAATAAGTTTGAAACTATATTCAGAGACTCATTATTTGCAAGAAGTGCTGTATCATCAGCATAAGTTGATATCTTTATATTATTAAGAACTGGCATATCTGAAGTATATATTGAATAAAGAACAGGACTTAGCACACTACCTTGTAGGACAAAATATAATTTACAGATATTAAAGAATATCTGAAATTGATGGTTTCATTTTTAATTTTTACCTTAAAATACTTTTTATTTAAAATAAATATACTGAAAGTTGATAAAAATTTAATTTTTTACTATTTTTCAAAAATGTTAACAAATTCTTCATTTTGAGAGCTCCTTATAAAAAAAACAACACAACCAAGCTTAAAGATTTTAATTGATATTAATCTATTTTTATTCGGTACCCAACATTATTACAAAACTTTAAATTTTAAAATTCAATTAAGCGCCACTTTTGACACATTTTACCCCAACGTGAGCTGGTAGCGAGCTGAAGATCAATTTTAAAAATTTTTTTAATATTTTGCCCATATTCAGCTAATGTTTACGCATCGTTTGAGTGGTATTCCTACAAATACGGGACACACTATTATGTAACCTTTCAGGAAGAAATATTTACAAAAAAATTCGTGGCAATAACCTTAAAATTTTAGGGAAAAAATGCAAAATTACTGGCACCTGGAGAAATTTTCCGAAATTAAATGGCTCTTTAAGTAGAAGATATTAAAAAACGGGGTAATATACATATATTGGAAAATATGTAATTATAATGAACATAGGACCAATTTTAATTTTTCTTAATGGTACACAGCATTGCACAGTGGAGCAGAAGGGCTCAAAGTTGGGTACTAGAGCCCTGCAAACTGTGTCTTATAAGGCATTGCAAGCCACTTGTTATTTTTTAAGTGCTGTTATCAGTGTGTGAGCGGAGCAATAAATATTGTTCTGCAGGCACTTAAAACCAAACAAATACTGCGTGTGCGGTTCAACTTTATGAACAAATCTTGCGTGTGTTATGATAGCGACCAAACAAGACATGAGAGTGCGACGCTAAAATAATTCAAGACGTTTGACCACTTGCTTGCTTCAATAGGAAAAAAAAAAAAAAGAAAGAATTTTTCTGTTTTCTTTGCATATTTTTGTATGAACAACATATGTATGTGTATGTGTGCGATCATAACAGTGTAAAGGCCGGGTTAGTTGGTTGTTTATGTGATGTTGATGTCCCATTTATTTACGGGAAGAATTTTGTGCAATTATCCAAAATTAATAACGTGACTAGGGTTTGGGGTTTCCCGTGATATTTTGTTTCCCGGGAAACGGGAATAAAAAAATCGATTTCCCGGGAATTCCCGGGAATCCCGGGAAATTTAAATTTTAAGAAAAAAGCTATGATTTCTTATACAAAATGTAATTTTTTCTATTCAATACTATAAAACAACAATATAAATCAAATTTATGATTAGTTAAGGTGGTTTTACACTATAATACTTTGTATTAATACCAGAGTTTCATTTTCTGTAATTCATATCAAAAAATGTATTAAAGAAAGCATTATTAAATGTCATATTTTTTATTTTCTTTATTAAAATATTTTTTAATGAATTAAAAACGAAATATTAAATATTATACATATATTATTATTAAAAAGAAAATATAATGAATTCAATGAAAGAAAAAAATATGTGTAAAATATTTAAAACATTTTATACATTGAATAAACAAAAACTCATTGATTTCTTTATAAATTAATTCAGTAGAAGTATGCTTTTGTGAATGGTGTTATGGAATAAAAAATTAGTATTTCTAATATTTAATTAAGAACTGTATACTTCAGATTTCTAGATTAAATAGTTCAGTTATCGTTCCAGCAAAAAAGAAACTGAAAAAGGGCTGAGAAAGTCATGAATTTGACATTATTTTGTCATTCGCAGAAATTACTTGGTTGTGAAAAAGAGATGCAGAACTTCTTTTTTAACACATGGTTGTCATTGGTGTGGTGTTCTTCTTTTTTACTTCTTATTCATTTCTTTTGAAGAACTTCCCTTAAAACTATGTTTCTTAAATTAAAAAAAAATCTATTTAACTGTTTATTAAAATATAATAAAAATGCTTTAACATTTTTAAAATTTTAATTTTCTTAGAAATTTTAACCTTTTTTCACGCTAAAAATTCATTTATTTTCACTTTTTTGGAAGTAATTATTAAGAACTTCCAAGAAGGTCTAAAATGTGCATTTTGTTCGACTTTTGAAGTGGTGAAAATGTTCCTTTTTGGAAACTCTTAATAGTTTTTCTGCTGGGGTATTATTTCATTTTAAAACACAAATCTAAAAAACTTTTAAATTATACTTTTTGGTCCAATGATATATACATTTTAAAGCCATTGTTAATCATATTAAGACGAATACTTTTGACATTTTGGAAAGAAGAATTGTAATAGTTTTTGAAAAAGTAGCGGTATTTATTTCTGATGTTAAAAGAAAAGTTCTTATTCATTTTTCATATAAAAAATATTTACATATTTATTTTTTATACATATTTCAACATTATTTACAAAGCTTTAAAAAATTGATTATTTACGTTTATTATTGCTAAAGATGCCCCATAATCATTTCTTTAAGATATTGTAAAATCATTTGATACAAATTCAAAATTAATATGTCGAAAAAAATCCGAAGATACTGACAAAAAAAAATATGAAAAAACCTATCAGAGCCAAGATGAGATTTAAATGTAGTTTTAAAATGGTTTAAAAGATTATAGGAATATGTTAGTAAAAACTCGTTTATTCGCAATGCGAATGGACAAAATTTTTTCCTAGTGAAAAGTAGTCAAATAGGACATTTCATCACCGATAAAATGTTTTTCAATAATATAAAATATCACTTGTATCGAATTTTATTTATATTTTGTATTAATAAAATTATATTAATGCAAAATTTTAAATTTCCCGTTTTCCCGGGAAAATTTGAAAAAATTCCCGGGAATTCCTGACGAAAAATTTCCGGGAATTCCCGGGATTTCCCGACCGGGAATTCCCGGACCCCAAACTCTAAACGTGACATATGTTTGTGACATTTGTTAGCAAAAACACAGAGTTACCATAAATTATTTACTAGAAAAAGCCTAAAAATGCAACTCTGTTTAAAATTAAACAAGCCAAATATTTATCTATTTATTTGTTTGTGCATTTAATTTTTTTTTTTTTTTTGTTCATTTATTTCTTTGTTTATTTAGATGTTTTTCCTTTTATTTCGTTAAGCATTTGTTCATTTCTAAAAAAAAAAGTTATTGTTTGGCAACACTGCTAACAGCTGTCACGGAATTTGCAAAAATTGCAAATTTAGGCTTTTGGGAACTAAATGCATAAAATAGACCCTCTAGCTCTTAATAGGTTAATTACGTGTTATCTTCAGTAGTAGTAGGATAGACCATTCCTATGGTACATTAAATCCTAATATATTTTGAAAAATGTCCGAAATATATGTAATTATATGTTTGAACAATGAAAATGTGATAAAAAATGATAGTAAAATCTTAATATTCCGCGACTGAAAGGAGACATAATAATTATTTAAATGAATATTGAAGGTCATAGTATGCCTCTATTATATTTTGAAGTTAATTTTCCTATAACTAAAATTTTGACACTAATATTGAACTAAATACGTAATTTCAGAGGTGTTTTAAAAATGGTCCAGCTCACGTAAATCATAACAATGAGATGTAATATTTTGGGAATCATATAAGAACATACTAATCTTCATTTCTAGAGGGGTACATTTCCAACTTTTTTTTAATGTATATGTGCGTATGCAAGAACATTTATAAACAACACATTGTGCAGGTTTTTTGCCACACACAGCACCTACGTATTACAAAAAAAACAAAGCATTAAGACCACTTAGATGATTTAAATAATTTCTCAACGTCTTGTATGCTTTTTTTTTTTTTTTTTTGCCACATTACTTGCACCACTTGTTTACGCCAAATTCTTTGAACGTATGGGTTTGCAGTCGCTCATACACACTACGCACTTGCTTTGCTTTGGGCAGCGAACAGTACGAACAGTATTTATTATACCCTACACCACCAAAGGTGGTTGGGGTATTATGTGTTTGTGCAGAAGTTGTAACGCAGAGAAAAAATCTTCGGACCCCCACCTTAAAGTATACCGTTCGACTCAGAATCACTTTCTGAGTCGATTTAACGATGTCCGTCCGTCCGTCCGTCTGGTCGGCTGGCTGGCAGTCCATGTAAAGCTTGTGCGCAAAGTACAGGTCGCAATTTTAAAGATAATTTGATGAAATTTGGTACATATGCTTTTTTCAACACAAGGACGAAGCCTATTGAATTTGGTTATGATCGACCCATTATTTCACCTAGCCCCCATACAAATGTCCTCCCGGAATAGAGTTTTAACACTTATAGATGGCTTAAAAATATGAATATTTTAATGAAATTTAGTACAAATGAGTTTTATATCAGCAGAAATCTATCTGCCAAATTTCATGAAGATCGGTCCATAACTGACTATAGCTCCCATATAAACTTCTCTCCCGAAAATCACTAACATTCATAAATCCCATACAAATGTTAGTATTATGTTAATATTTAACACAAGTAAGTTGTATACATATACGTAAACACAAAATTATGTGGATCGAAATGGTGTAGGGTATCATATAGTCGGGCTTGACCGACTATATTTTCTTCTCTCGTTGTTGTTTTGCACATGTTGGCTATGAAACACACACTTGAAAAGCAAGTGGATTTGCTTTTCAAATCATCTTACGCAGGGGACTTTTGGGTACCTCTTATATACATATTTGGGATTTGAGAAAATATAGACTAAAGTCAAAACTTTCATATAAAATGGGTCAAATTCGGGAGCGTGTGTACCTTGACAGCTTGAGTTATTGGGCTTGTTTTTTTATTTTAGAGTCTTCTCTATTGAGATACCTTTCAAAAAAGTATAAAATTGTTATATGTTTTAAAATAAAATTTTATTTTTGAGAAAAAAATAGTGAATAGTACTTTTTCGGCCAAAAAAACACAAAAAGTCGTAATCTTTGCAATTTTCAAATTTATAATCGCTTATGTTTGGACTCGGTAAAGATATAGACTTCGATTTTTTTTATTCAATAGATAATTCTGTTCTTTAATTAGCTAAAGAAAAAATAAATGAAATCGGTTGGAAACAATATGATGTATATGACAAAAACTGGACCAAGAACATGCAAAATTGAGGTACTTAAAAATTCAAATGTAAATAACTCAAAAACTATAAGAGATAAATAGGACATAAGCATGTTTTTTGTAGGTCTACAATAATGTATAAAAATATTTGAAATTGGACTAGGAACAAAAATTTAGCAAGCGATTTATATATCAGAGGTACCCAACTCTTTAGCTTCGCCCCCTTCCAAACTCTGCTACGTATATACCAAATTTCATGCAAATCCAACCAGCCGATCAGAAGTTACAGATTTATTTCCAAAAAATTTCGATTCTGCCCCACTGTGCATTGTAATTATAGCATACCTATTTAAATGGCCAGGTGGATTTTGATTTTTAGTTAATATTAGTAGTAGGGTGATCGACGCGGTTTTCCAACCGGTTTTAAAACCGGTTTTTTCAGTCAATGTGCCGTCGGTTTTTTCAAAATGTTCATTTTTCGAATGTCGAATAGACCGGTTTTTTTAAACACAAAAAACCGGTTTTAAAAATAGCATTTTATTTCAGAAAACATGTACTAAATAGTGATAGTGATATTTGAAAATTTAGGAATAATTTTTTAAATATTCATAAAGACTGATTTCTTATGTTTTTAAAATAAGTCTAAATTAAGTCTAAATTGGAATTTATTCTGTAATATTAAACAAATAAATAATTACCCTGTATGACCCAATTTAATTTTTTTGATCCAATATTTCCTTTATTTTTTAAAGGCGTTGTGTTAAAAAAGTTTCACCTGCAGAATCGTTTCAATTGAGACCATGATGAAATTATACCAGGTGACAGTACCGCTACAACAAATACAACAAGGCAAAAACAACCATGCATTTTGTTTTTGGTTTTTCCAGCACAACGTCAAAAACATTCGACAAAATAACAAAACAAAGTAAACAAAAAACAAGAATAAGAAAACAAAAACCAAGAATAAGTAAACAAAAGAAGAAGTAAACAAGCAAAATAACAGCGCCTAAAAAATATGAATTGAAAAATTATAAAATATTTTCATTTAAACGCAAATTTATTTATTTCAAATCAAATATAATTCTTTTTTAAAACAAATATTATTTTTTCTACACAAATTTACACCATTATTAAAACTTTTTTGTACCACACAATTACAATCACAATTCACAAATTATTCAGAAAATATAATAACAAAAAACCAATATTAATTGAAAAAGTATATCATATTTTCATTTTAAACTCAAATTTATTTATTTCAAAACAAATATTATTATTCTTTTTTAAAACATTATTTTTTCTACACAAATATTAAAATTTTATTTTGTATCACACAATTACAATGCACAAATTGTTCACAAAAGGAAATAAAAAAAACCACGTGTGTATTGTAAACAACTTTTGACAGTAATCTGGAAAAAATAAATGTCGGCAAAAAATCATCAGCTGATTTAGTACTGTCACCTGGTATAATTACATCATGATTGAGACAGGCTTCCATATTAAGCCATGGTTTCTGTTTAGGCTAACTAAAATTTAGATGATTTTTTCTACAATTTTGAAACATAATTATCATCATCAGTCATCAAGATATATAATTTGCTTAGCATTTTTTCTCTTTCCAGAGCTTTCTGAAGCTACCAAACGATGTAGAAAATTAAAATTTAGCTTAATTATAAAATTTTTTCAAAATAATTAAGCTGCGATAAACGAATATTAATGATTTTAATATTGTGCTAATCTCGCGATTATTACTTTGAATAAATTCACAATTTATTTGTTGGGGGGAAGCTAGTTCCTATGCGCATTTCGCCGGTTGCTTAAGCCAGCTCATCAGGAAACCTTTCCCAATTTCTTTAGAAAAACTAAAGATATATTACAGTGTAAACTTTATAAACTCAATGAGAATTATAAGTTCTACACTATAAATATCAAAGATTAAACAAAGCCCAACAAACAAACCATGATTTTATTATTTTCTTACTTTCCTTTCTACATTGGTTGGTTTTTTGCCGACGCTAAATGTAGTGGGTAAGGAGTAAACAAAAATAAAAATCAAAACAAAAGAGCATTGATGCATTTTTGTTGTTTTTAAAACCAAAAACAAAATGTTATTTGTTTTATGCCGGGCACTTGCAAATTTAAATTCAAAATAATTCCCCCCAACAAATAAATTGTGAATTTATTCAAAGTAATAATCGCGAGATTAGCACAATATTAAAATCATTAATATTCGTTTATCGCAGCTTAATTATTTTGAATTTAAATTTGCAAATGCCCGGCATAAAACCAATAACATTTTGTTTTTGGTTTTAAAAACAACAAAAATGCATCAATGCTCTTTTGTTTTGATTTTTATTTTTGTTTACTCCTTATCCACTACATTTAGCGTCGGCAAAAAACCAACCAATGTAGAAAGGAAAGTAAGAAAATAATAAAATCATGGTTTGTTTGTTGGGCTTTGTTTAAGCTTTGATATTTATAGTGTAGAACTTATAATTCTCATTGAGTTTATAAAGTTTACACTGTAATATATCTTTAGTTTTTCTAAAGAAATTGGGAAAGGTTTCCTGATGAGCTGGCTTAAGCAACCGGCGAAATGCGCATAGGAAGTAGCTTCCCCCCAACAAATAAATTGTGAATTTATTCAAAGTAATAATCGCGAGATTAGCACAATATTAAAATCATAAAATTGTTTGTCCAACAAATCCTAATGGAGCCATATTTTGAAATTTTTATCAGGGAGCGGATATAAGAGGATTTATGTGTCTTTTTCTAAGAATTTTTTTCAGCTTAATTATAACCATATTCGTCCTACAAATCCTAACGGAGCCAGATTTTGAAATCTCTATCAGTGAGCGAAAATACGTGGATCTATATATATGGATTTAAATATATCTTTCCTAAGCAATATTTCCTTTCCAGAGCTTTCTGAAGCTCTCAGACGACGTAAGAAACTAAAAATCGGCATACTTATAAAACTATTCGTTCAACAAGTTGTAACAGTACCAGATGTTTCTATCAGGGACCAAAAAGTCTGTTTTGGTATTAAGAACTTTTGAGTTGCTATACTTATTGTTTGCTCTCCAAATCCTATAAAAACTGATTCTGTATTTCGGCCAGAAAGCGCATTTACGACGATTTTTTTATTTTGAAAGGTTTACGAATTTAAAACTTTAATCAATATTATTCCAATAAATTTGAACGGCTTCAAATAATTGACTTCGATTAGGGAGAGGAAGGTGTCTAAATGTTGTTCATATTTTTTTCTTTTAATTTCGGATTTGTTTGTGCATATTTTCATTATTATATTATTTTTCCTGACATTGTCAGGCTTTTACGCTTGTATTTAATAAATTTTAACTTAATTATAAGAATTGATTTTTTAAAGAAATGTTGTCTTTTGATATAAATATTAACTTCTGCAAAAAACCGGTTAACCGGTTTTTTCTGAATTTCAAAAAGTGCAACCGTTTTTTTTTAAATACCAACTATTCGAACTATTCGAAAACCGGTTTCTCAAAAAAGTCGAATAATCGATCACCCTAATTAGTAGATACTAATGGATTTACTTCTGTCTAATAAAATAATTTGGTAAATAACAAAAAATAAATTAATTACAATAAATATTTTTTAAACAATTTTGATTTTTATAAAAAATGTTGGAGTACCTATTTCAATAAGCACATGTGTATTACTGAAAGATAATGTAAATTTTGTTTAACACAGCTACTGTTAAAGTTGTAAAAAGGTATGGTTTTTCTTCGTAGTTTATAGTTTCCGAGATTACCGACAAAAAAAATCTCGCTAGTGAAAAATTTTAAATGTATGACAATTTCGTGCAAGGCGCATCCGTTTATGAGTAAAAATTATGAAAAATTACATACTTTTCCTTTTTTATTATTTTTAATCAGGCTTGGGGGTTAATGATTACATTCCGTAATCTATTAAATGCTCAATTACAATTACTCTATAATTGTAATTGAACATTCTCAATTAAAATTACAAGTTAATTGTAATTGAAAAAATACAATTACAATTACATGTTATTTACAATTACAATTACATGTTATTTAATTTATATTATTTTAATTATAATTACTTATAATTGTAATTGAAATTTTCAATTTTAATTACATGTAATTGTAATTAAAAAATTTTAATTACAATTACATAATTAAGACAAAGTAATTGCAATTATTTGAAAACTATTTAATGAATAACTTTGAATTTTTATTAAATACATTAGGTCTTTCCGTTTGCATACTATTTTTACTAGTTTTACTATTTTTGCAACTATTTTACTCGAAAAGCGTTTCTGTGCACATAAAAATAGTAAAAGTAGTAAAAATTTCAAGAGAAAATATTTTTCTCTTTTGCTGTATTTTACTTGATTATTGTGTACGAGAAAAAGTAGTAAGAAATTTTTATTTTCAAAGTTCTATTGAATTTTATTTTAAAACAGAACAATTAGAAACGATTAATAATTTTATAAAGCTTACGTATTGTGATACTAATTTATGCATATTTAAGGGGTTTTCGGAAAATGCCGTTGTCAAGTATGGAATGTTCCTTTTAAAATTCGGTACATTGACATTAATTTAAATACAATGCGCAAATTCATGTACATACTGAAATTTTTGACATATTTTTCATGTTTAAGTAATTTAGGGAAGGTATGAAGCTTAATATTTTATTTGTGTTGTATTTATGAGATTTATCGGGGTCAAACTCAATTCTAGACAGGCGATTGTTATTTGGAAGCTATGTGAAATAATGGACACGTTTTGAACAATAAGCTTCGTCCCTAGATTTTACAAGTTCTGTGTACGAAATTGCATTAAGTTATCTTCCAAATCTATGTGTAGTTTACATGGACGGACATGAACTATTAATATTCAACAAGGTTAAAAATCATACATGTCGTTAGATAGAATTGTATAAGAAAATATGTAAAAAATTATCTGCAAAGGAACATATGTGACATTGCAGCTACTATAGCATCATGAGTGTCGTCACTTAGATAGAAAAAAAAAAACAAATTCAAACAAGTTAGAGTGCTAAATTACATTTTCTATAACTATTAGTACTGTAACTTAATAAACTGTAATTGAAATTTTCAATTACAATTACAGTAATTGTAATTGAAAATATTCAATTGCAATTATATGTAATTGTAATTGAAAATATTCAATTGCAATTATATGTAATTGTAATTGTAAAATATTCAATTACCATTACGGTAATTGTAATTGTAAATATTTCAATTACAATTACTTGTAATTGTAGTTTAAAAATTTTAATTACAATAACATGTAAAGTAATTTAATTGAAAATGTAATCATTAACCCCCAAGCCTGTTTTTAATGACTATTTTAAAATTCAGTTTTTAAATTTATTTTCCCTCTTCTTTTCAGAAAACAAATTATTAATAAACTACGTAAAATGTTAATACAAGATTTTTTTGCAAATCGTGAAATATTCATAACAGGTGCCACAGGTGAATAAATAAAATTAATATTATCATAATATAATCGACAATAATTACTTTGATTTTCCTTTAGGTTTCCTGGGCAAGTCATTAATAGAAAAAATTTTACGTGACATTCCAAAAATCAAAGTAATCTATATTTTGTTGAGAGGTAAAGGATCAGTAAGTGTGGAAGAACGATTAGAACAGTTAAAAAAAGAAATCGTTTTTGAACGCATCCACAAAGAATGTCCTGAGGTACTTAATAAATTACATGCCATTCAAGGCGACTGTAAAGAATTGGGTTTGGGTATAAAACCAAATGATCTGAAGTTGTTGACAAATGTAAGCATTATATTTCATAATGCGGCCAATGTTAAGTACGTAATTTATAGATTTATAAAATAAAAATATTATTTAAAAATGAACTAAATATTTCTAGATTTGATAGTTCTTTACGTAGTTCAATTTTACTTAATACACGTGGCACTTATGAATTGTTGAAAATTGCTGAAAAACTTAAAAATCTTGTAGTCTTTATGCACTGTTCGACTGCTTACTGTAATCCATTTAATGACGAGATTGAAGAGAAGGTAAGATTTTTTTCTCTAAATTTACATTTTATGTAAACCTATAAAACTTAAAAGGTCTACAAGATGTCGGTGGATTGGCGTAAGACAATTAAAATTGCTGAAACATATGATGAAAACACTATTAATGTTTTATGTCAAAAGTAAGTAAAACTGATAATTTTCTATAAATGTTGTTATTTTATTTATTTGCTATTTAGATATAGTGGTTATTATCCAAACACTTATACTTTTACTAAAAATCTAAGTGAACAAATTATTCAAGACTATTCAGCGAAATTACCTACAGTTATATTTCGTCCTGCAATTGGTAAGATTTTCTTAACTATTTAAGGGGGAATTATATAAAATGTATTCATTTGAGTTCATTTGAGTTCATTTGAGTTTCCTTTTTAATTGTTAGTATGTAGTGCTTACAAAGAACCTGTTCCTGGTTGGACCGATAACTTAAATGGACCCTTTGGAGTTGTCGTTGGTGCTTGTATTGGTATTTTACCTCTAATGCATTCTAGAGGTAATATAGCCCTTGACATTGTTCCAGTTGATATGGTTACAAAATTAACACTTATAGCTACTTATAAACGCGGTTTGCAGTTCCTAAAGTAAAATTAATTAAGAAAAACCAAAAAAATAAAATAAACTCTAATGATTTTTATTAATTTTATATAGAAATGAAACAATTCCTAATGGACTGGAAGTGATTAATTGTGCTCTTAATAATCATTTCAATGTTGACTTACAAAGTGCACTTTCATTATTTACTAATGCAATTCGAAAAAATCCCATGGATAATTGTATTTGGATCTACGACTCATTTTGGATAACACCAAATTACTACTTTTTTCTATTCAATGTTTGTTAATTATTAAAGAAAAATAACCAAAAATCATATTAATTTAATTGTTAAAAAAAATTTCAGATTTTAATGATAAATCTTCTACCCAGCTTAATAATAGATATTATTTTACGTTTACTGGGCCGTAAACCTTTAATGATGAAACTTTTAAGGCGAATTATATACACCACGAAGACGATATCCTATTTTTGCTTAAGAGAATATAATATTAAAAATGAAAATATGTTAGATTTGATAAATTGGTTACCGAAAAATGAAACGTAAGTATAAACTTAACAAGGATCTTAAGATAAAAAATTAAATAATCTTGACTTATTAATATTTATGTTTTACAATTTCAGTGAAAAATATATCACTTTATTGCATGAAAAGGATCCATATATCTTAGATTTCATTGATGAAATTATATGTGGTATCAAACAAAATTTGTTTAATCAAACCCCCAAAGCCAACGAAGCTACTCATAAACGTTACAAGATTTTGTATGCCTTAAATCAAACAATTAAAATTATTATATTTTCTATAATTGTACGTTATTTATGGTTAATTATTGCAAATGTATAATTTTCAGATTTAAAAAAAAAAAAAAAAAACATTTAAATAAATAAGGATGTGGATGAGAATACTGTTTCATTATTTTACCTAGCTATTTCTTCCTGGAATAGGGTTACAAATATAATAAGTTTTTAGTGAAATTTGGCATAAATAACATTTATTAAACTTCTCTTATCAACTGTATTAATTTCTGATAGTTTTTGATATTAATAGACCTTTAAAATCATATTATATTAAGAGATATTAATATTTGCATCTTTTGAGATATTTTTGGGATAAATCCAATGAAATTTTGATACAAAGACTCTAAATCGAAGAAAATATTGTAACTGTAGTATATGCTTTAAATTTTAACCCATTGACGAAACCAATCTCAAAATATGAATGCATTTTTAATTTCCTGTGTCAATACTTTTTTTCTTAAAATATTAGAAAATAATTTAAATTTTGCAATTTTCTTGCAAATACTTTGCTTTTGCACAAAAGTTTAATGGTCATTAATGAACTTACACAAGGATGTATTAAATACCTAACTCTCATATTTCTAACTAAACCTCTTTTTAATAATAATTTATTTACTGTACCAATACTTTATTCGACTTGTGAATGTATTTCATTAAAAACTATAAAAAAGTGTTTTTTTTTTTTTTTTTTTTCTTTCAAATTTAAAACTTGAATAACAATTCTTAAAATGAACAAAATCATTTCAAACTCATACTTGGGACTTGGGAACATTTTATAATAATACAAAAAAAACATAAATGACATCAACTAAATTTAATAAAGATTTCACAAATATCTGATCGGACTGAGTTGAACTCTCTTTAAGAGTAACTATATACATAAGAGATGGAAAAGTTTATACTTTTTTTTTTTTTTGACACTACTTTACATTTAAAAGTACTGAAGTACTCCCTCGAGTCATTTGATACTGTCAAACGATTAGCTTGATATTCTACAAATGGTGTTCGGATGTAATAATTGCAATGAAGACACTCTGATTAATGAACACTATCTCTGATAAAATTCTGTTTCTTCGAGTTCCCATATATACAACTGTGTGTAAAAAAATAGTAGCACTACAATATACTTTGTATATTTTGTTGCTGCTCAATTCCTAGCCAAAGAATCCAAAAATAATTTGTTTACATGAAAGTCTTAAACAGGGACAATAATTATATAAAAAATTATTTTTCTTTTTCTATGTTTTCTATCTTCGGAAGTTACAGTTATTTTACTTCAGCCGCTTGGTTTTTGCCTGTGCAAAATAATAATAGCAATATGATAAACATTGAAAAATAGTATTATTGTTTTATTATTTTGGATCCTTTTGGTACATAATGCCGTGTACTGTACATACAGTGAAATTTTGCTTTTAAAAATATTAAAAAAGGTGGCAGAAAGCACTGAATTCCTAGCACCCCTAACTTATTGGTAGAAATGCATTCAGAAGGTAAAATATACAAATTTCTGCAAAAATTTTGTGGATTGTACTTCCGCAGTTATTACAAATTTCAAAAAATATAATCCAAAGCAAGAAACACGAACTCGCAAGTAAAAAATTCTTCCAAGTGACTCGAATGGTTAACTCAAATACATTTGTGACGACCACAAAGGTAAAACAGAATTTAGAGCTTAGAGTTGATGCGTCAACTATTTCTTGACATCTCCAAAAACAAAATCTGTAAGCAAGATTTCAAAAAAAAGTTCCATTACTAAACTACAGACAGGCACGCAATCGCCCTTATTTCTTTTTGGTACATATGGGATGCATATATATAGGGACCAAATAACAAGCACTGTGGTTGGAAAATCAACATTTGGGGATGTTTTTCATATCATGGCCCATATTTTGGATAAGAGGTAAAATGGATGCCCCAATGTATGTGGAAATAGTAAGAACAGTCATGTTGTCTTATTCAGATAAGAATATGCCACTCAAATGGGTGTTTTAGCAAATTGGCAAAAAGAAATGCTTTTCCGAAAATAAAAGGGATGATTTGAAGTGATCGACTCAGTCACCACATCTGATCTACATTGAAAATCTTTTGGAAGATGTCAAAGATGCTCTTTTAAAAAAAAAACAGGAAATTTACAGAAATTGTGGACGCCAGTGCAGTCAGCTTGGAAAATTATTCCCATCGAAAGGACCAGGGATTATAAGCGGACTCAGTGCCCGCCGCTGGCAAAGCCAATAAAGGCTATTCCACAAAATATTAATGTGTGCAAACAAAATATGCCAAAAAAAAGAAAAACTAACGATGCTACTATTATTTTGCACAACTAATTTCTTGTGTATTCGATCTCTTTAAGTATTTCATCTGAATTAAGATGTTTAATTTTAAGATTTACTTATTTTTTATAAAATTTGGGAAAAATATAATAAAAAAATCAAAAAACAAAAATTTTTTTAAATCAACAAAACGTCTTAATTTAAGGATTAACAAAAACACAAACATTGAAAGAACTTAAAATTGTCTATTAACAAAACTGGAATACAACATTACAATCTTCATATAGGAGTGTGCACAACAATAGCTAATTAATTAATTTATTTCTCTGGAATGATTTCCATTTGAATTTGTTGACTAAACAACACTTTGGACTGCACTAATCTTGAAGCTGCATAAAAAATCTTGCGTCTGAGTATTAGACCACATGGTTAAAAAATGTTAAGCAAAAATTTTAAGCAATAAAGTTTAATCCAATCCTTCAAAAGTTTTATTCCATGCAAAAACGTTGAATTAAAGAAGATATTTCTCTATGTATAACGAAATTTCTGTGCTTTTTAATAATCTATTAATATATAAATTTCAAAATTTTATTAGATTTCTAAGAAAAGAATTCAAGTACAGTCATTATTACATCTTTTCTCTGCCCAAAATAATTGTTTGTAACTGTGCGGTTTAAGATGTACACCTTGACAGTATACCGGGTTGCGCGACGTTGCGTATGCGGTCATAGAGGATACATATAAATATTGTTTTAAATTAAATAAAGTATTTTTCTTTTGTAATATGATTAATTTTGTTCATTTCAGAAAGAAAGCAACGTATTTATATGAAATTATAAATTGTTTCTTGTATAAAAATAGAAATAAAAAATTGACCTTTATTGAATAAGGTTTTCAGTGAGCAGTGGCTATATTGCTTAGCCCGTAACTTCTTTAAATGCTTTCAATGGACTGTGAGTATAGTTAACGTGACCAGAAGTCCCGCTTCTGGCGGGATTATCCCGCTTTTTCAACTTCGTTTTTTTAGCTCAAAGAGTTACTTATTCTATTTCCTTATTTATATTTTCTATAACATTCTTACAAATATTTAAGTGTAACAAAAAATATTTTTTTCCACTGAAAATTTTATAACATTTTTCAAACCTTTTTTGACAATTAAAAGTTTTAAACATTTTGTTACGATGATCTCTTCTCTACTGACTGATCTTGAATGTACTCTGTGACTTCGATGCAGGAAGACCTCCCAATCAATACGCATTGTTAATGTATAAACACAACAAGAGCGGTCCGGTAATTTTTGAAGTAAAATGTTTGAAGTAAAAAATGAAAAGAAAAGAAAATAAATAAAATTGTTTTTTTTATTTTCCGTTTCCGTCTAAGTTTTTGTTTAATTTAATATCCGGATTACGTAAAGGAATCCGGACTTGCGTTTGTACATTTAAGCTCAATACGGAAAAAATATTTACACATTTTTTAACATATCTTCTGTTAATTTTTTCTTTTTTTTTAATTTCTCTACTGACAGACTACTTTTTTAGCCAGAGCTATCTACATATATTTTGTTATACTAATATCACTTTGTTTTCAGACTTCCTTCAAAATAAATTGACTAAAAATTTAATTTTGTTCCATTTTCGAACAACCTTTTGAAAAATTTAAAAAAATATATCATTTTTGAAACAAAGTATACCTATGGAAAAAACAATTTTTTAACATCTATTTAAAAAAGTTTGCACGTTCACTTAAATTTTTTTTATTATTATTATTTTTTTTTTTTTTCCGCAAAAAATTTGTTAGCGTTTGCTTTATCGCTGGATAAATCGAAATTATTTTTTCAAAAAACTTAAATGAAGCGTTTTTACTGCAGTAAAAAATTTTTGTTTGCGCGCGTTGAGTTTTTGCCAAAAAAAAAAGCTGTGTCTTCGGACCTATTTGCAGTGATTAAAAGATCTCAAGTCTTATATGGATTGGACAAAACAATTTAGAATTTTTTCCAGAAATTTCATTATTTTAAGAATGTCAGAATTTTTGGAGGAATAAATTTTGTTCTTTCAGAGAGATTTTTGGATTAAAAAACTCATTACGGGACATTTGTATGTGAGCTATTTAAATAATTTTTACCTATTTTATTTACCAAAATGTGCCATTTTCAAAAAATTTTTTCACCAAAACTTTAATCTCAAATATATATAAACGATGTGCCTTTGTTTAGAATTGGATAGATTTTTTATTTTATTTTTGTAATAACTGAAAGCTAAAAAAAAATAACAATAAAAATTTGTTCGATTAAATTTACTTAGTTAGTGCTAACGAAAACCATTCGTTAATTTTAACTTTTTGTTTTCACTCAATGTTAGTGTTTAACGAGCTTAAGAATTATTTAAGAAAAACTCTTGCTATCAAATTAAAAAGTATAACATTTTTTTTATCAATCCGAATTTGAATTGAAACTTGAAATTCAACTATGATTTTTTTGGAAAACATTTCGAGAAACACTTTAAAATTATGATGTTTAATGCATCAGTTTGTAGCGGTATATTCAATTAATTTGTTGTTCCAAAATTTCGGTAGGTATTTCTCAATTTGTATCGTCCCAAGTGGGTCGTAAACCAAGAGCTTGTGAGGATAGATGATTTGGATTTGTAAATAAGATATAGAAAGAAATTCCCTCTTTTTTTTGTAATTTTTCAAAATCTCGGTTTTTTCATAAAATTTTGTTCAGAATCCCGCTTTTTAATCATTCGGGTCCCGCTATTTGGCAAAAACCCTCTGATCACGTAAGTATAGTATATAATTAGAGACTATATAACCTTAGAGACTATATACACGTTATAAAAACGGATTTGTCTATGTAGACAAATCCGTTTTTATAACATGTTACCTAATTATTTTTAATAATATCTGAACGAAGTTCTTAGCGGAAGTCCTTTTACATGCGCTGAAAAGTCCTAATTTTTTTAAATTGTGCTTCTAAAATAAATTTGTTTATCTTAATTAAGCAGTATTTTATAATTTGTATTATAAAACAAATTCTTATTCCAAATAAAATACAAATTGTCACAAATCATAATACTTATTAAAAAAACTATAAGTAAAAGAAAAAATAACAAAAATATATATAAATAATGCTGTATTCAGATATTTTTACCATAAAACTGCCATTTACTTAAAAAATAGCAATAAATTTTAAAATTTTGTGTCAATTTTACAAATGGAAATTTTATTGCTTTTGATATGCACACTTTCATATAGAGAACATACAATATTATTCTCGTTTTTGCGAAAAGAAAGAAAATCACATCTTCTAAGGTACAAAAGTTTATTAGTACACAAATGTGTTAACAATGTTATGAAATTAGTTTTGTTCTAAATTTAATACTTTAAAAAATAATTCAACATTTAGGATAACTTTAATTTTTTTGCTTATGTTCTGCACAGAACTATATATATAGTGAAAGCTCCCAAAGGCAGACAGCGATCGTTACGCTGATTTTGTCCGTTATCGGGAGATGGCCGTCTATGGGATATGGTACATAATATTTTTTATCGTCAACTAAAATGCAAAAGGCCGCAACCACTTCAAAATCAAATGTTGGTTTATTTACTGGTTTATAATGTAATAATGCTTGTTCATTTATACAAGTAATTTCATGTTCATATCTCCAAAAATTACATCAGTATTGATAAAAGTCAAATAAATATAAAATTAATTTATTTTCTTTTACTTCTGCGACAAACGACCTTTTGCATTTTTATTTAGACATTATTTGCAATAAAGTAAGATTTTATGAAGTTTATTTTATGGGATTTATGGATACAGTTCGATTCTCTACGTTTTCAATCTATTTTCCTAAATTTAGTTTCTAAATTTACTGCCGTATTCAGAAAAAAAATGTATGCTTGACAACGAGTTACTAACTTTTTGTATGTAAATTTCCATAAGAAAAAATTAGTAACTCTTTATCAAACCTACATTAATTTTTGTTGTTAGTAATTTTTCGTACGCGTAAAAAAGGTCAGACATTTTTCAACAGCATTTTTACTAATGATTTTTCCATGAAATTTAAAAAAATCTGTTGAGGACAAGCTTGAAAACAAAGTCATCATTGGCATGTTACTCCATTTAAAAACGACTGGATTAACTTAAGAAAATTATGTTGGTAGCCTGGCCTCGATCTTATACAGCGTCCAATTACTTTTTTTATATGACTGATGACAATGTCGCCCTGCTTGTTGTGCCCTTTGTTCAAAAAAATTGTCAAGATTTGTAGGAATCTGTCGCCATTGTGTTCTCATTGAGACTGTCTTCAGAACATAGATAACTGGGACAGCATGTTTTTAGGGATCAAGTTTTCATTTTCTCTTTTCTAGTATGAAGAATTTTAAAGTCAAAGTTAAATTAAAAACTATTTTTTGCTCAAAACCAGCAAAAAGTAAATTAAAAAACGAATAGTAAACTATTTAACTTCAAAAATGTAAATAAAGATGAAATATGAATGGAAACACGGACAAAAATTAAAATAAGAACCATATCGTTATATAATATTTGGTAAATTTCTTGTCCGCTTATGGGAGCTGTCCGTTAAGGGAGCTTTTACTGTATATATACAGTTAGGGACAAAACTATTTGTACATGCATTTCGTATATCTTCAATAATTTATAAAGAATAAAAAATTATTATATGTAGTTTTAATTCAGGTCCATTTTTATTGAATTATTTGATAAAAAATAAATTAATATATAACACATTGTTAAAAAAAAGTAGAATTTAAGTAAAAATCTTTGGGACAAAAGTATTTGTACATCAGTACTTTGTACAATTATTTGTACGTTGGACTCTTGTATGATGATTTTTTTAAATACCGTTATATTTTCTTCGTTAATCGAGTTTTATTTTACAAAATAAGAAGTTGGTTTTAACGTTTTGAATAATAAGCACATCAAAAATGGGAAAGCGAAAAGAGTTGAGTTTGGATATTAAAAATTTAATTATTGATGAACATAAAAAAGGAAAATCTCTCCGGAATATAAGTAATTTAGTAAATTTGCAACATTCCACAGTACAATACATTGTAAGCAAGTATAAAAACAGCGGATCTGTTGAAAATGTGCGTGAAGGTATACGAAATATATGAGGTGTACAAATTGTTTTGTATATATATATATATATATATATATATATATATATTAATACTATAATGAGATCATTTTTAGTATGATATTTTTAAAACTTATTTTTGCTTAAAAAAAAAATTTAATTCCAAAATTTTTAAAGCATTTAGAAGTTCGTCAGATGTTCTATTCCTAATCTTAGTTAATATATTTCCAGCTATCGAAAATACCCTCTCACTCTCTTCTTTTATAGTGAGAAGGGCACACTATACACATTTTAAATTAGGTGTTCTGTTTACTGTTATTTCAAAGATACCAAATTCTTAATGTATTATATGTGTTGCCAAAACGGCGGTTTTCCCGCTGGATCTGCTAAGTGGATTTTCTGGTTGAAACATTTTTCTAGCTGGCGGTTTCTAGAGACTTTTCTTTATTGTAAAAACATGGTTTTGAAGCAGAAATAAGAAAAACTAAAGATATTAATTTACTTCTGAAACTAATTTATCTAAAATAAGAAGTTACCAGAAACTCGGAAATTTTACATAAAATCAAATGTTTTTCTATAAAAAAGATATTGAAATTAATTTTTTTTTCTCAAAATGTTAAATCACCACTACATTATAGTATGGAAATATCTCTCAAACCCCGAAGTATTATTGGATAATTCGATTCGAAAGAAAACGTTTTCGAAAATCAATGTATTTAAAACAGAATCGAAATATACAATAAGCCCCTCGGTTTGATGTAAAAATTTTCCGGTATACTGAAACACATTTTTTTTTTAAAGAATTACAAGCTGATTTTGCCTGCAAATGCTCTATATATGAATCTCTGTCATATGAACATAGTAAAATCTAAGCAAAAAATATATTACAAGTTTTCTAATTTAATTTGATGACTCTGAAATGTATTCAGAAAGATATGCTATCAATTTTAAACATGTCTAAAGAGAAGAAATATTTTAGCGGCAAAAATCTGCGATTTTATTTTTAGTGTTGGTGGTTTCTAGCGAATTTTTAAATACAATCTAGTGGGACATAGCCTCAAAGTTTTGGCAACACTGTGTATTATCTACTTTTTTTCTTTGATTTAACGCTGCAATTTGATATGACCTTTTCAAGCTGTTCGTTGAACGTAGTAGATGGTTCACTATCTGATGATTGTAAACTGTTATCGCTATTATTTTCCACTTCAAAAAGCCTTTTGAGCATTTCATCGGCTGTAAGATAAACGGTTGTTTTATTTGTGTAAGAAAAAGTCTTCGAAATATAGTCATCAGTCTTTTAAAAACTTTAATAAGGAATATATTTTTATTTCCCGTCTTTCATTTATTCGAGATTTTAATGAAGATAACAAATTTCTTGATAATAAGTTTTTATTCTGCAATTCTTCATATAGTTTTTAGATAATAATTTCCCCAATAAGTAATTACAATCTCTTCGTCCAAGAGCTTCCACTGCAATTTTAATTGGAGGAAGTGCTTCGTATAACTCTTTTAAAACAGATATGTGATCATCGTTCCAAATATGTATTAAATCAAAGTCTATTAAACACTTCTTTGCACAATTTTTTTCTTTCAAAATTATATGAGCTCCACATCTTCCAGCCCAAATTGTGCATTTTATTAGCTAGACGGTATAAAAATAAGTTCAGATTTAATTTTTGTGTTATAATGGACCACTCATCAAATACCAGGGAAAATCTACCATTTTCATCCACAATCTGTTAAATTTCTAGTTTAATTTGCATTTTTTCCATAAAAGATATTAATTTTTTGACATGTGTTGGATTTTTTGATAAATCAAAACTTATGAATTTGAGTGATTCTCTTATAAAACTGCTTTTAGTTATAGCATGAATGGATATTCCATCTACAGCTGCCAATCTTGATGCAATTTCCTCTAAAGACTTTTTAGGTTAAAAGTATTTTCTAACGTCGGAATTACAAGAAGAAGATGTTGGTGAAACTTCTATAGAATCAGCTTTCAAGCTAACATTATGAACCTGCCGCAAATGTTGTAATAATCCACTGGTACTTCCACTTTTGAATGTCAGTCTTTTTGAACAAAGGAAACATTGAGCATAGACGTTGGTTTTAACAAAATATTTCCATACAACTGAATGACTAGACCGCTCCATTGTTTCTTTAAAATACAATAATTTTTGTAAGTAATAACGTGTTAATAAATTCATTCAATGTAAGTATTCATTTGTTAAACCTTCCCTTTGCTTAGAATATCCATTAAAATTGCCGGTTGTTTTAAAAATTCTTCACAAACAATAACGTAACAAAGTTGTATTTTTGAGTAACAAAATTACAAACAGCAATTTAATAAAAATTAAAACCTTATATTACTTAATGAGAATTCCCGAACATTCTCCATACAAATTTTCCGGTATTTTCAAAAAATAATATTCCGGGAATTCCGGGGAATTTTTTCCCGTGGAGAAACTAATTTTACTATAATTTTTAAACTTAATAAAATCATTTAATTATACAAATTTCATTCTTTGAAAAAATTTATTATAATATTAGTACTCTGAGGGAGTAAAAAGTACTATTTGAATTTTATTTTTGTACCGAAAAATATTTTAATTTTCCATCTCTGACATACATAGTTTTAAAAGAGGTTAAACTCACTCTTAAATTTCAAAAAATAAAAAAATCGATTCTCTTTGCAAACTTAGATAAATAGTTTTCAATGTCATTGAATTCACTAGAAAATCCCCGCATTCAATTAACAGACACTTTGACACACAAAAAATAAAAGCAAAACAAACACAAATAAAGTTAAAAGCAGAAAATAAAAACCAAAGCAAATACATGAAAAATAAAATGTAAACAATAAATTCATAAGAATAAAAAAACACAAAACAAAAACCAATAACAAAGAAATAAATAAAATTAAAGATGATCAAAATATAAATTAATACACCAAAAGCGTATGCAAAATACTTTCTGCTTACTAATTAAAATAATATCCAATATGTACTTAAGTACACACAATTAAGAAATAGGTGTATGTAATATAAATTTTATATTATGTGAACTTTTTATCAAATGAGGTATTTCCAAAAAAAGAAAAAAATTACGGTCATCAAACGCCGGGCTATTTTCATTACATATTAAATTTGCCAAAAAAAAAAAAAAATACCCCTGGTCATACGTACATATAGTCACCTAAAATGCAAGAGGCCGTAACCAGTGAAAAATTGAAGTAAACGATTAAAAAATTTTAATAAATTTCTTAATTTTAAAAAATGAAAGTGTGGTTACGGCATTTTGTATTTTAGGTAACGATATGTACTATACATATGTATAATTTTATTATTAAATATTTTTTTATTATTGTTAATTTTATTTATAGTTGTTATCAATTTATTTAGCTTTAAATCACTATGTCATACAAAAAAGTTACGTGAATTTAAAATTAATGTTAATTTGGGAGGTCTTCAAGGAAGGGCAAAGAGGTTTGAAACGGGGAGCCACTTAAAAGGTTCGAGTATATTGCTGCAATTGTATCTACTTGTAAGAGTATAATAAACGTAAGCGAATAATTTAACAAATTGCATTGTTGTTTAGCAAACATTTTGCGCACCGCATACTCTACAATAATGAAAGACTTTGGCGAGTGCCAGAGTCGTATAGGATAGGAAATAAAATTATGTACATTGTTATAAAATAATAACAACAATTGTATAGTGATTATAAAGCATATATAAATATTTATATTCTGTCAGTTCTAAGTATATCAAAATGTTATCTTTATGATTTAATCAACACAAAGTACATACACTTCTGTTATATTTAATCAAATATTTTTGGAATAAATACGGTAGATCAGTTATAAATATACAAACAGTTGTATTTTTATGTATTTTTTTTTTTTTTACTAATTAGTTAAAGTTTCTGTAAGCTTTTACTTTACATTCGAAATGCTAAAATTATTAACAATAATATTTCTAGTTATACAATTTTCTTTGTGTGTTTTAAATTTGTAAAATTTAAATGTTACTTAGAAAGTTGTTAATTTTATTTTTTACTTTCTAACTTAAAAAAGTTAGTAAAGAAACTATATTTATATTTAATAAATTATATACAAGGCATATTTCAAAATTCCCATTTACAATACATACACAAGCAAAGAAAAATTATGGTTGGTAGCAACCATAATCGAACATTATTATATAATGTTTGAAATTCGATGTTGTTTGTAAATAATATTATGTTTGGATGTAGCACCATAAAATGGTTCTTTTATGATTTTATGTATATAGCAATAATTGGAACTTGCATTGTTCTCTTTGTGCTTTATGCATTTAAAATATTTTCGCAATCTAAAACTATTATGTAAAATATTTTATGTATATTTGAATAGTAATTAAAATAATTTATTTTAATTAATTCACATTTTAAATTTATGTTCAGTATATTTTCCAATATATTTTTAGCACGACTACACGCAAAGAAAAAATATGGTTCTAGAGATCATAAACTAAGAGCAACATACTATGATTGTAATATATGATTCCAGGTTACAATAAGTATATTTGTACGTAATCATTAATATGATTCCAATTTATAATTTATTAGTAAGGTTCATAACCTTGCTAATAACTTTTAGTAAGTTTTATAACCTTTTCTTAAGTATTGCTTTCAATTTCAATCATGTTTTTATCATTTAATAATCCCATGTTATCATATATATAAACTAATTTGATCATATATATAATTCCATTTTATCATATATATAATTCCATTCTATCATATATATGAACTAATTCCATCATAAGTATAATTCCATTTTATCATATATATAATCCCATGTTATCATATAATCCCTTATTTTCATATTTATATTCATTTGTACCAGGATAAGTGGCACTTTCGTCATACTGAATAAAAACAAACCTTGTCAATTTATATTTGTTCATATCTAAACTAAATGAGAATTAATATACTAACAAACTACTGGACTGATACACAAAAATGTGTATTCAAAAGGCATTAAAAGTAAATAAAAATATTAGCTTAATGGTTGTAGACTTAACCAAATTTGTAAAAAAAAACTGAATGATTGTAGAATTAACTAAATAGAATTGACTAAATTATTGGATTTATCATAAATATGATTTCATATAAAAATAATTAAATACATATTGTAATTCAGTCAACCATATTAAAATTTTGATTCAGTCAACCATATTAAATGATCAAGCAGAATCATAAACGTTGCTATCATGAACATGGTATTATTCAAATCATTGAAAAACGGTAGTGATCATGCTGTAACCAATTCTTTTAAATAAATTCATTATAATTAATTCTGTAACTTAATTCCTAAAGCTTTTGATACAATGAAATTAATTCATTTATGAAATTATAAATTTGGGAAAAATGTATTTTTTCCATGCATACCACTGTGTAGCCTCCATTTCCGATTCCCCTAAAATTGTATAATGTTATAAATAAAAGCTAGTTGTGCTAAATTTTAATCTGACATTAAAATTATTATGTGATTTACGCACTTTAAGTAAATTTCGAGAAGTACTATATATGCACGCAGAGAAAAAACATGGTTACAGCATGATCACCACAACTATTCAATGATTATATAGCCGTTTTCTCGTTGATTGAAATATACTGTGTTCATGATAGCAACGTTTATGATTCTGTTTTATCATTTAATGATTACCCACAATCAAAATTTTAATATGGTTCACTGAATTATAATATGTTTTTAAATATGTTTATATGAAATCATATTTATGAAGTTAATTTTACAAATTTAGTCAATTCTACAACCATTTAGCTAATATTTTTATTTGATTTTAAGTCATATTTTGTTTTGTACAACTGTTGAATGTTTGTATTTGAAAATGTTTATGTTTTTCTCAAATATAAAATATTTGTTTTGGACTAGGGAATGGTAAATCGATTTCGATTTTAGTCGAAAATCGATTTTCAGGGGAAAAAAAATCGGTTGTTTGCAATCGATTTTATGTCAACAATTTTATACTGAAATCGATTGTTTAGTTTCAAAAATCGATTTTGTTTTAAAAACTTATAAAAATATGTACAATTATAAAAATCTTATAAATTAACTATATTTTTTTTTTTTTTTTTTTTTGTTGATAATAATAAAGTTATGTTAAATCAGTTCTATAACGATCTACAAAGGAATAAAAAATATCAAAATTTTAAAAATTCAGTAAATTTCTCAACGACGTCGTAAAAATTTTTGAATTGCGTGCAGAAAAAAATCATTCGGCTTTAATCTCTTTTGATGTCTGCTTTTTTTTAACATCATTTGGCGGTGAAGGAGTAAAAGTGAAATTTAAAAATGACCCCAAGTCGAGTTTCCAATGTTTTAAGAAAATAGAAAATTAAAAAATCCCAATATTCAATTCGCAAAAAATCTTAGTATTTTTACATATCATCCCTAGCTGGGCATTTGGCAAAACAATCGTCTAAATCCTCTGAAGGAAAAAAATAATAAAACAATTTATCCAAATATTAATGAAATAGCTCAAGAATATCAGTATCGTGTGAACGTCTATTCTTGAAGGATGGCCTTATAATAACCCAACAAAGAAACAAGATTAGTAGTGAACATTGATTTAAATGTAAGGCTTTTTTACAAAGCCTTACTGAAGAAGATTGGTTTGATGGAAAAATTAAATAATCATAGATTTCTTATATTTTATATACTTAGCTTTTATACATGTATTACTTGTGACCTGAATTCTTGAAATTATCCAGTTGGGCATCTCTTCAAGACAACATCGACGACGCGTACAAGACCCATAGAAAATTCTTGACGACATGTTGACGACAGCCCATACAATTCGTCGACGACTTTTCCAAACAAATGTCCGCTAAATCGTTAAGGACATTATAAACAACAATGTCTTACAAATTGTCGTCGACGATTTTGCTGAATTTTCTTAGTAACATTTTTCGCCATCCTGTTGGAACCATTATCGTCTTTTCCATTTCATTTAATTCGGGCCAAATATCTTTAAAGCAGTACGCACAAATGATGTTGCCGACCAAAAATCAATTTCTTTTAATTTCAACACGCGCTAAATAATTAGTTATATTTTTATTTTTTTTTTGGAAAAAAAGTTAATATTTTTTTCAGAAATAAATAATTGTTTGACAATGGAAATAAAGTTTAAATATTACGAATTAAGGACATTGTCGCTCATATAGTCGTCAATTGGACTGGTAGCACGACAATGTGCATGCAATTGTTACTTAATTTGTCCTGAATAGAATTTTATAAGCGACAAAATATACAATTTCCTGCAGACAACGTCAACGACAATATCGTCTATGATCATTTAGCCAACTGCGTATTTTATATGTTTTTTTTTTAATTTTTAGTTGTTTTTGATACACTTTTGAATTTATCAATAAAAAAAATCGACTTCAAAATAAAATCGATTTTGGGGACCGATTAATCGATTTTGAAAATCGAAACGAAAAAAGTTGATCGTAAAATCGAAAATCGATTTTTGGCATTGTTTACCATTCCCTATTTTGGACTATAATTTGATTTCACACAACTATTGTATTTTTATGCACAACTGTTGAATGTTTGTTTCTGAATATGTTTATGTTTTCCATAAATATAAAATATTTGTTTTTGACTATAATTTGATTTCACACAACTATTGTATTTTTATCGTTAATCATATTTATTTTCTACATAACTATTGAATACACATTTTTGTGTATAAGTTCAGTAGTTTGTTAGAAGTTTAAAAAATTGTGAAATAAAACCACAAAATAAAAAAATAAATGAAAAATATGTCCTGTTTTGAGATATGCAGGAATGGTTTTCCATTTTGAAATGTATGAAAATGACGTTCCATTATTTGGTCATATAAACCACATATATTTCTCTAATGAATCTTACTATCTTTGCTGTCAAAGGCTTTCAAACCATGGATTTAACTCACATTTTCAAGCCTTTCAGCAGGATTATGAGGATTTTTATTTTTTAATATCTATTCTATAGCCAATAAAATTTTATAATCAAATCTTATTGACTATATTTGCATTACCAAAGAAAACATAAAACTGTTGATTTAAATTCTTATGTAAATATTATAAAATATAATATGTAAATAATATTTAAACAATGAATATGTAAATATATGTTAAAAATTAATATGTAGAGTATAAATATTATATAAAAAACTGCTTTCATACTTAAGGAGTGCGATCGAAAAAAGTCCTACAATAATTGGTCAAAGAATTAAATGTCCGCTGTCAAACTGTTTTCAAGGTTATTAAATAGTATCAGGAGAATTCGACCGTTGATATGAAACATGGTTCGGGAAGAAAAAAGGTCTACAAGATATTGGGGAGGTCAAGAAAATTGAAAGCATATTGAATTGAACTCCAAACACATCTGATAGAAAAGTATGCCGATTAACTCAGTGATCTGACTATTTTATGCGAAAAGTTAAAGCTAATGTGAAGTTAAGAACATATAAACTCCTAAAAGTTACAGACTGGAATGCTGCAAAAAATTTAGAAGCCAAGGTTGGAGCACGAATATTAAAAACATATTTCATACAAAAATACTCATGTTGTATAAAGAACAACGAAACGTATGTACTGGCAGATTTTTCTCAGCTTCCGAGTTAAAATTTTTATATTGCTGATGCTCAAGGAAATGTTGACGATAAGTTTAGTACCGAATAGCTGACAAAATTTCCTAAAGAATTCGTGGTGTGGCAAGATTTATGCAGTTGCGGAAAAAGAAGCAAGTCATTTGTTACAGTAGGCTATATAAATACCTAAAAATACATCAAAGAATGTTTTCAAAAAAATATTTTTCCTTTCATAAGAGAGCACAATGTATCCACATATTTTTGGCCTGATTTGGCATCATGTCACTACATAAAAATGCTCTGGAGTGGTACCAAAGCAATAACATAGTTTTTGTACCAAGAGAGGTCAATCCTCTAAATTGTCGAGAGCTAAGACCAGTGAAGTGGACAGAAGTATAAAAGTTATATTTTTCTGTGATCTGTAGTATAATATCAATTCAATGAAAACGAGAGAGAAACTATTGTCGGACAAAACCGACCATATGATACCCTACACCATTGTGTATGAGCTAAAAATTAGACCTGTGGCCAATTGTAGACCAACACTTTTACTAAATGTAAAATAAATTATACAAATACAGAACAATGCATTTATACTAACATCTATATGATTTTATGCCCTTTAGGACGATTCCCAGAAGTGGGTTTATATGTGAGCTATGGTAAATTATGGACCGATTCTCATTAATTTTGGCAATGTTGTTACTACTTATATAAAACTTATTTGTGTCGAATATTAACTTGATACTATCATTCGTATGGGATTTATGCACGCTATAGTGATTTTCGGAAAAGGGGATTTATATGGGAGCTATGGTCAATAATGGACCGATCTTGATGAAATTTGGTATAAAGATTGATACTTATATAAAATATTGCTATATATAAGGCATTTATGATCGTTAAACCCCTATTCCGGGAGGACATTTGTATGGGGTCTAGGTGAAATAATGGACTGATCATAACCAATTTCAATAGGTTTCGTCCTTGTGTAAAAATAACTGTTCATGCCACCTATGGTGGTGTAGGGTATAAAAACGATCAAAAATTTATGCTAATTCTTTACAAAATTTGCTATCATATATACACCCAGAGAAATATCAATCACATACGTGTTGAAAACAATACCATTCTGTGTCAATAGTGAATCTACACCGTATGTGTTTAAATTAAATACTACGTGTTCAATTCTTATTGAAAATCGATACCTAATTGGCACCAAGTTGAAACCATTTCGGTATCAAATTGTTAAATTACATATGTTTTCTATTAAATTTGTTAACGAAAGGTTTTAAAAAGCTGTTACCGTAAATTACCAATGTGAGCACAACCGTTGTTGATTTTGAATCGAATTTTTTCCCTTAGTGTAGTAAAAACTCTTTATCTCTATTATAATGTTAAATGATATTTTCTGACTCCAATGTATACCATATGAAAATAAAAATTTCATTAATTTAAAAGTATTAAGTTTCTCTTTCACTTTGGACTTCAGTCACGACCACACATTAGAGTTGACGAAAAATTTTGTGAACAAACATTGTGTAGAAAAAAAGTTATCTTTATAGTTATACAAAAAATTTATCATAAAACGCATTTTTGATTTATCAATGTCACCAATAATCACATAGCATAGCATTGCTTTTTTAAGTTCGCTACTGTATTTGATCTATTTCTAAATTTATTTAGAATATATCATATGCACACATCTCTTAAATTATGAACGACACTTTAAACGGACATTTTATTTAAATAAAGTTAAACAGATGTTCACACAAAGAATTTCATTGTTTTCTCAAGTCAATTGGAGTCCTGACCTAAAGATAAAATATAAATTGACACAAAAAATTTACAACTAGAGTCCATTTTTTTATTTGTTTATTTAATTATACAATTTCAATTGTTTTATTATGAAATATTTCTGAAAATTATATGATTATGAACATATTTATATAAAATTCAAAGAAATATACAAAATTCTAAACCAACAAAAACCAAAAACAGACAAAGCAAAGTAAACAAAAAAAAAATGCAAAACTGTTGCGCGCTATGAATTCTCATGTGTTTTTTTCCTCATAGAAATAGAAAAAACAAAATAAAGAAAAGAAAAAAAAAGAACAATTGTAAAAACTTTACAATTAAATTAAAGCAGAAACAAAGAAGAAACTCTCTACTGTTAAATAAGCTATTTAAGCCAACTAATAGAACTTGGTTGAAATTTCCACATGATAAATTTTTGTCTGTATTTTTTTTCCATTTAAACAATTTATTTATTTTTATACGAGTACTGTGCCATGTTATAAATGTATGTTAAATACGAGGATTAATTATTAATTACATTAAATGACAGATTGTTGTTTTGCTTTGATATAATTTATTATAATTTAGGGAATTCACATTGTTGCTAATTGATAAAATTATTAAATAGTGAAAATATTTAAAAACAAAAAGAAAAGATAAATTTGTTTATGTGTGTGAAGATAAATTTTAAAATTTTTTAGCTAAGACACAAACCTGTTAGGTTAACAGTGCTATGTTAAGCACTTAACAGAAGTAACAGAAATGATAGAAATATGAATATATTTAATAAATAGGATATTTTAATGATAAAACAACAAAAAAAATGTTAATATTGGAATTCCTTCTCAGATACTAGTGTTTGATAACAAAATAGTAAAAAGACCCAATTCTTCATTTTAATTAGACATTTTTTGAAAAACAAAATCGTGAAGTATGAAAAAGGACTTTGGTCCTTTTCTCAAAGATCTTAGGAGATGGGCGGAAAAAAATTTTTGGAAATTATTTCTAGATGTATCTAGATGAACATCTAATAGTAAGAATATCTAACAGTTTGTTTTTTTGGAAATTATAAAGATTTTTCGAAAAAGCAATTTTTGTTATATTGAAAAGGACTTTGGTCCTTTTCTCAAGAATCTTAGGAGATGGGCGGAAAAAACTTTTTGGAAATTATTTCTAGATGTATCTAGATGAATATATAATAGTTAGAATCTCTAACAGTTTGTTTTTTTGGAAATTATAAAGATTTTTCGAAAAAGTAATTTTTGTTATATGAAAAAGGACTTTGGTCCTTTTCTCAAAAATCTTAGGAGATGGGCGGAAAAAACTTTTTGGAAATTATTTCTAGATGTATCTAGATGAATATATAATAGTTAGAATCTCTAACAGTTTGTTTTTTTGGAAATTATAAAGATTTTTCGAAAAAGTAATTTTTGTTATATGAAAAAGGACTTTGGTCCTTTTCTCAAAAATCTTAGGAGATGGGCGGAAAAAACTTTTTGGAAATTATTTCTAGATGTATCTAGATGAATATATAATAGTTAGAATCTCTAACAGTTTGTTTTTTTGGAAATTATAAAGATTTTTCGAAAAAGTAATTTTTGTTATATGAAAAAGGACTTTGGTCCTTTTCTCAAAAATCTTAGGAGATGGGCGGAAAAAACTTTTTGGAAATTATTTCTAGATGTATCTAGATGAATATCTAATAGTTAGAATCTCTAACAGTTTGTTTTTTTGGAAATTATAAAGATTTTTCGAAAAAGTAATTTTTGTTCTACGAAAAAGGACTTTGGTCCTTTTCTCAAAAATCTTAGGAGATGGGCGGAAAAAACTTTTTGGAAATTATTTCTAGATGTATTTAGATGAATATCTAATAGTTAGAATCTCTAACAGTTTGTTTTTTTTTGGAAATTATAAAGATTTTTCGAAAAAGCAATTTTTGTTATATTGAAAAGGACTTTGGTCCTTTTCTCAAAAATCTTAGGAGATGGGCGGAAAAAACTTTTTGGAAATTATTTCTAGATGTATCTAGATGAACATCTAATAGTAAGAATAACTAACAGTTTGTTGTTTTGGAAATTATAAAGATTTTTCGAAAAAGCAATTTTTGTTCTACGAAAAAGGACTTTGGTCCTTTTCTCAAAAATCTTAGGAGATGGGCGGAAAAAACTTTTTGGAAATTATTTCTAGATGTATCTAGATGAATATCTAATAGTTAGAATCTCTAACAGTTTGTTTTTTTGGAAATTATAAAGATTTTTCGAAAAAGTAATTTTTGCTATATGAAAAAGGACTTTGGTCCTTTTCTCAAAAATCTTAGGAGATGGGCGGAAAAAACTTTTTGGAAATTATTTCTAGATGTATCTAGATGAACATCTAATAGTAAGAATATTTAACAGTTTGTTTTTTTGGAAATTATAAAGATTTTTCGAAAAAGCAATTTTTGTTATATTGAAAAGGACTTTGGTCCTTTTCTCAAAAATCTTAGGAGATGGGCGGAAAAAAATTTTTGGAAATTATTTCTAGATGTATCTAGATGAACATCTAATAGTAAGAATATCTAACAGTTTGTTTTTTTGGAAATTATAAAGATTTTTCGAAAAAGCAATTTTTGTTATATTGAAAAGGACTTTGGTCCTTTTCTCAAAAATCTTAGGAGATGGGCGGAAAAAACTTTTTGGAAATTAATTCTAGATGTATCTAGATGAATATCTAATAGTTAGAATCTCTAACAGTTTGTTTTTTTGGAAATTATAAAGATTTTTCGAAAAAGCAATTTTTGTTATATTGAAAAGGACTTTGGTCCTTTTCTCAAAAATCTTAGGAGATGGGCGGAAAAAAATTTTTGGAAATTATTTCTAGATGTATCTAGATGAACATCTAATAGTAAGAATATCTAACAGTTTGTTTTTTTGGAAATTATAAAGATTTTTCGAAAAAGCAATTTTTGTTATATTGAAAAGGACTTTGGTCCTTTTCTCAAAAATCTTAGGAGATGGGCGGAAAAAACTTTTTGGAAATTATTTCTAGATGTATCTAGATGAACATCTAATAGTAAGAATATCTAACAGTTTTATTTTGGAAATTATAAAGATTTTTCGAAAAAGCAATTTTTGTTATATTGAAAAGGACTTTGGTCCTTTTCTCAAAAATCTTAGGAGATGGGCGGAAAAAACTTTTTGGAAATTAATTCTAGATGTATCTAGATGAATATCTAATAGTAAGAATATCTAACAGTTTGTTTTTTTGGAAATTATAAAGATTTTTCGAAAAGGTAATTTTTGTTATATGAAAAAGGACTTTGGTCCTTTTCTCAAAAAAGTCTTTTCCGCCCATCTCCTAAGATTTTTGAGAAAAGGACCAAAGTCCTTTTTCATATAGCAAAAATTACTTTTTCGAAAAATCTTTATAATTTCCAAAAAAACAAACTGTTAGAGATTCTAACTATTAGATATTCATCTAGATACATCTAGAAATAATTTCCAAAAAGTTTTTTCCGCCCATCTCCTAAGATTTTTGAGAAAAGGACCAAAGTCCTTTTTCGTAGAACAAAAATTGCTTTTTCGAAAAATCTTTATAATTTCCAAAACAACAAACTGTTAGTTATTCTTACTATTAGATGTTCATCTAGATACATCTAGAAATAATTTCCAAAAAGTTTTTTCCGCCCATCTCCTAAGATTTTTGAGAAAAGGACCAAAGTCCTTTTCAATATAACAAAAATTGCTTTTTCGAAAAATCTTTATAATTTCCAAAAAAACAAACTGTTAGAGATTCCAACTATTAGATATTCATCTAGATACATCTAGAAATTATTTCCAAAAAGTTTTTTCCGCCCATCTCCTAAGATTTTTGAGAAAAGGACCAAAGTCCTTTTTCATACTTCACGATTTTGTTTTTCAAAAAATGTCTAATTAAAATGAAGAATTGGGTCTTTTTACTATTTTGTTATCAAACACTGGTATCTGAGAAGGAATTCCAATATTAAAATTTTTTTTGTTGTTGTTTTATCTTTAAAATATCCTTTTTATTAAATATATTCATATTTCTATCATTTCTGTTACTTCTGTTAAGTGCTTAACATAGCACTGTTAACCTAACAGGTTTGTGTCTTAGCTAAAAAATTTTAAAATTTATCTTCACACACATTAAAAAATATTGTTATTGCTTTTCCTTTGTAAAATTTTATGACATTATGACAATATGACACTTTGTGAATCCCCCAATTGTAAAATGGAAATTTTGTATAATCGGGCCATTCTTCCTAAATGATTTCTTAAATTAATTTTTTTTAAATTGGAGATGTAAATGTACTTTGTCATGTCTTCGAAAAATATTTTTTTTCTGCAAAAGTTCTAAATTTCGACATTCCAAGTGGTGTATATTTGTTAATTATTTTGTCAAAAATTAAAAATTTTTAACATTAAGCCCATTTTATTGAAGTATTGGTCCATATATTTTATCAAAACTTTCAGATTGTGTTTCTGTAGTTATTAGCTGTTATAAAATGGGAGACTTGGATACCGGCTACAAAAATACAAAGCTAATTGGTGCCATAGTATATATATAACACGCGACAAGAGGTATATTTTAAGCTATAGGGACACTATAAAAAGATAAAAATACCCCAAAAAGTTTACTATTCTGTTAATATTACTTGTGTTGATGAAGATAAAGTTGAAAATTTTCAGCTCCAACATTTCTGGAGTGCTAGTTATTGATCCAAAAATAATATGGCTAAGTAATTAAAAAAATAAAACCATGTACAACTATGTCGGGGTATATTTTGGAGCTATATCGTAAAGTCAGCTGCTTTGGTCTCAAAATTTATCAATGGCTGTATATCGGGAAGATATATTCCAACATTTTGAAATAAATTTTTGATTCGAAGGGTACCAAAATGGGCTTGATATTTACGATATTCTATTTTTAATGGTGCAATGCCTCATAATTAACGACTTGGATCCTTCATAAATGTCGTTTTAACAAAAAAAACTTATAAGGAACTAAATACTTATTATTTTTTTAATATAATGACAAAAAGGTTATCATATTTGTCATTTATAGACGAAAAATAGGCGTATTCTTTCTAAATAAACCTTCTAAATCCATTAAATAAAAAATGGACTAAAAATCAACCAAACTTTAACTCCAAATTGGGGAAATAAATCAGTAAATCTTTAATGGTGATACTTATGACCTATTATTAATAAAAATTTAAAGAATTTCTTATATTTTTATTTTATTTGACATTCTCAAATGTAAAGGTGATTACTTTTGTGAGGTACCTGAAATAACTGCACGTGTTATTTTTCTTAATTTCTCGGAAACGATTCAACATTTTGTGCTACTTTTTGCAGCATTTAGTAGAAGACAAAACAGGCAAAAAAAATCCATTCATAAAAAATTATTATTTTTTATTTACTTAATGTTATAAATAAAAACTAACTAATTTTTTATTTAAAAATTAAAATTCACTAACTTATGTGAGACACTGTATATGCAGTTGGACAACTGTCACGACCAAAAATAATAATTAACGGTTTAACTGAGCTTACCTTGTATATATAGACCCTGATATTGACGTTTATCTTGATAAAAATTTGTCCTAAATAGACTCGATGTTAGTTCCGTTTACAAATTCAGTCATATTTGTTTTCATTACTTTTTATAAATTTTTATAAATTGTAGTCTTGAAATTAATTTAATATTGAAAATATATATGTACAACTGCAATCAACCCTCGTAAATACAGATATGTATATACACCTTATTCAACATTTTCGCTTCGCTGATGATAGGCTGTGGCATGTAACAAAATTAAATTTAAACTAAAAGAATAATAAAAATAAATGCATAAATGCAGCAAATAATACCAACATAAACAAAATTGCAACGTGCAACACATGTTCTGCCACAGATCACAATGGTCAATATTCCAAAGAATTATATGCACAATGAACATAATTCATTAATATCGCACACACAAACTTCATTGAATCCACCACATGCGAAGACTAGAAAGAGTAAATAAAATAAATTTCAATGAAACAGTAACTAAAATCCCCTTGATGGAAGAATGTATAATGAAATTAAAAAAATCAATCAAAATGCAAGTTAAATTAAATATTTTCATTGATATTAAAAACTGGGGAAAGAATCAATATAATTCGATTTTGTTTTTAATACTGATATACAAAACAATTGGATTTTTTTAGCCTAGAAATAAAAATATATAATACGATGTACAATAAACTAAAATGAAACTATAAAACAAATAATTTTTTTTTTTTTTTCAGTGTACGAAAATTTATATAATGTAAACACAAATACAACAAAGGGTAGACAGTCGTCGAGAATAGGAAGACAGAATATTTATTTTTCTTTAGAATTTTCAAGTTCTATTGTAGAAATTAAAATGTTACAAGTTGTTTTTATATTTAGTTTGTAGTTCGTCTTAATAGCATTATTCTTTTAATGCAATATTCGTTAAACGAATACATTTTTAAAAATCTGTTTTCGTCAGATGTCATTTACAAACAGTCTTAGAGTACGTACTTACTTACGCATGTAACTACATAAGCAATAATTCAAATCAAAATCAAATTTTTATAGTCAAGACGTAAAACGTGATAAACATTTTAAAAACATACATGTGTATATATTTTATAATCATTGTAGTTTTTATTTCAATTTATCTGTTATCAGCAGGGTAACCAAAAATATACTAAAAAAGTATGTAAAATAAAACCGTAAAATACGCCCTTAAAAATAGAAAAATGCTCTTAAAATATTTTTTTTAGGGCTAAATTTAAAATTATATATAATTCTTGCTAAAAATATCTTGGTTTTTATTAGAAATTGCTAAAAAAAAATATTTACTTTTTGCATTAAAAATATTTAGAAATTACAAAATGTCTATAAATTTATAAAATGAAATCGTATTTGCCAAAGAAAATTTAACTAATAACTAAATATGCAGAATTTTTATCTTAAGCGTACACACAAAAAAATTTTCCTTAACAAAATTTTAATATGCTTAATTAATATTGATTCCTCAATACGAAAATATTATAAATATTATATTATTACTGTATTTAGAATTATTAAAACATAGTTGAATTGATGGTTTTATAATAACTAAGTAGGTTGTATGAGTGGATTTAAATTTTATTCAAATTTATTTTTACAATTTGGAAGAAGCAACTCATTTTAATTTAAGTATTACTTTATGTATTTCTCCCATATGTTGATGGTTATAATAAAAAAATTCGATTGCGAGTTACAAGTAAGCTAACATTGGTATTCTCAACCAATATAATTTTGTTTTCCCTTTGACATTCTTAAACAAAAATGAATTGTAAAAAAATTTAAGATTTTGTTTTAAATATTAAACTTTTGCTGATGGTTACAAAAAAGTATGTATTTTATATAATATGTATTTTTGAAAATTTTCAGTCTTCAAAAGAAAAACTATTCAATATGAAGAATTTCGGTTTTCTACTACCTAAGAGAGGGTTCAAGAAGATTCCTGCACCGGTAATTGTGTGACTATACTTCTTTTAACTGATAGGATCATTTAAGTTCCCATAGAAATCTGGTAAACAAATCAGGAAAAATCAATACAGATGAAGGCAATAAATTCTACATAAATAATATTCAAAGATAGTCCAATTAGTTGTGTTTATTAAAAATTTGCAAAATTGTTAAATTCGTATGTCTCTTTATTTGCATACAATATGTATGTGTATTATTTCTATTAAAAAAAAATTAAAAAATATAATTCATAATAGTGCTTCTTTCTTTTTAAGCAAACTATTACGAGAACCGAATACATTCAGTCATTACAACCGACTTATTCGATAGTTCCTGCAACTGACCAAATTCGATTGGCAACTAATTCGGTTGCCAGAACGAATCTTTTTTCTCTGTGTAAAATATGGAAAATTATAACATTTAAATTGCTAAAATTTCCTAAATATTTTTTAAATTAGGATAATTCCAATTCTAAAACCTGATAAACCCGCTACTCTTGGGGAATCTTACCGCCCGATTTCAATCTTATCACCCGTAGCCAAGGTTTTAGAATACCAATCTCTACCGTTCCTAAACATAGACGACATAAGTGCCAAAACCTCTCAATACATGTCCACCATTTCAGTTTTTTACAGGAATGCTATCTTAGGTTATCAACTTCCAAATTTTCACCTCTTGAACCAAGGAATTAAGGTGGATTCTCGACATCTCAGTTGAAGGCAGAATTATCCCTACGGCGCAAAACCCGAAGATCTTAGGGGTAGTATTCGACAGCATCCTTCATTTTTCCTCAAACGCACCTACATCAACCAAAAGGTGAAAAATAGAAATAAAGTCCTAAAAGCACTCGATGGCACCTCTTGGGGCATGAATAAGGAAACGCTTGTAGCAACATATAAGGCGATAGGTCGCTCCGTGTCCCAATAGGCAAACTGATTTGCGCCCCCTTGACCTATGGTTAAGACCGACCGAGGTGGCAAATTTTTCCAGCTCCCAACTCAAACCAATGGCATATAATAATTAAAAATTAAATTCTATATTTTCAGGGAGGAACTTCCAACCACAGCAGAACTGCTACAACAAAAACAAATAAATAATTTAATTCTATTTAATCATTTTAATCAAATTTTCCATAGTAATTTTGTTTCAAGAATTTTGTGGTTGAATTTCTATATAAAGATTATAATTATAGTTAAAAATAACTATGTTTACTACTTATTTAGCCAATACTGGCGGTTTTTTATAAATTCATTTTATCAATAACTTAAAATTGTTATCGCTATAGATTACAAATAAACAATTGTATTTTACCAGCTTGATATTATATAAATAATTATTTTGCTAATTCATAAACCTATTGATTTTACTTTAAACATTTGTAAGTTAATTATTAAAAATTCGTCGAATTTTTAAGCCATAAAAAATGTTTACAAAAAAATATATATTTAGATAAGATTAAAATTTAGTTTAGTTAAACCAAGTAACAGGTATGAGATTTAATAATTATAATTTAAACTAAAAGCCTCTTTGTCATTAAAATTATTTTAAAAATAAAATAAGTTAAAGTTCAACGACCATAAATGTTAAATATAAGGGTACAATTAAGAACATACAGATACATAATTTTTTATTCACAATTGAGTATAAACTTTATTTAATTAAGAAAATAAACATAAAAGGCAAAAACGAGATAAATTAAATGTGGGTATTACTCCAAAATATGAATTAAAAAAATATATATATTTAAAATTTTATTTAAGTACACATTAGAGTTATAATGTGTCTATAGTGTTCAGTACTTAATTTAATTTATTTTATGTAAAACGAGCGTAACCCGGTGCGCTTCGCTACCCCTTAATAGGAAATATCAAACATTTACAACCATTTAAGAGTTTTAAAAAAGTGGGCGTAAATCGTGGGCGTGGCATCCAATCGAATCTTACATAAAATATAACCACCTCCGGCACTGGTACTATCTATGTGTCAAATTTCGTGAAAATCGGTGCAGCCGTTTAAGAGTTTTAAAAAGGGGGCGTGGCATCCAACCGAGTTCATTTATAGCCTATAACGGCCACCGGCACTGGTACTATCTGTGTATCAAATTTCGTGAAAATAGGTTCAGCCGTTTAAGAGTTTTAAAAAGTGGGCGTAAAATGTGTTCGTGGCATCCAACCCAGTTCATACAAATCCTATAATGACCAGCGGCACTGGTGCTATCTGTGTGTCCAATTTCGTGAAAATCGGTTTAGCCGTTTAGACGTGATTGACGCACAAACAAACAAACAAACTTACACCTCATTTTTATAATATATATTAGGATTATAATAAAAATATAATATGATCTAACTGTTTCTAAGAAAACCACACTCAACAATTTAAAAGTATTTTTATTAAAGAAAGTTAAAATAATATTTTTATAAACGAATTTGTATAATTTATAATTTAAGAGAAAAACTTTAATAACATTAAATAGGCATCGCTTTTAACACATCCGCAGCATTTTTCCAGCACTAATACATCCTTAAAATCACTGCTTTTGAATGTCTGGAGCATAAAATCGAGATAACTATGATTTAAATTTAAAAGAAAATATACTGGATAAAAAAATAATGTTAACTTAACCTGAAGAAACATCTACAGAAGTTTACCGAGTTATACAATTGTGACCGCTGACCATATTTTTCAAGCCCATAAAAAAATCAGTACGTGATAGAAAAATAGTTAAAGCAAATTCTTGTTTAGCTCGTCAAATTCCATCTCGTATACCTATGTTTTTTTATTCTTAACACTACCAGGCTTTATGTTTATAAATAACATGAACATTTTTGTCGTTTTCACTTTTTGAAAGAACTTTTAAGAAAATAAAAATTTTTAACCGGACACTAATTTCTAAATAACTGATAATGATGGCTTGAAGCAGTGATGTCCTTTTTTGAAGGAATTTTTAAGGCAAATTTTAGCCAAAGGGAAAAATGGAGAGAATTTTAATTTTTGTCAAAATAAAGGGAATTGTTAATATGTATAAATTTATCTCAAAAAACGACAGTGTTCTCGTTCTTTGTTTAAAATATTTTTTGTATATTTTTTAATGAATTACAAACAAAAACTACATTTATGTAAACTTCAATGCATTTTTACTAAATTTTTTTAGTTTTTGTTAAAGAATAGCGATTTTAAGGAGGAGAGAAAAATGGAGGGACAATTTTTACTAAAAAAAATTTTTCAACTAAGAAGAGGTATTTTTCTTAAATTTTATCTGGCATCACTGGCTTGAAGACATTTTTAGTCTACGTCCTTTGGTGTATCATTTATATAAATCATAGACAAATTATTATGGTCGAAATATTAGAACCGCCTATAAAAAATTCAGACCTGATGGGAAAAACCCGAAAACAAATTCGTCTTCAACACATCAAAATCCATATAGTCTTAAGTGATAATTTTTTGCCGACCAGTGTAATTATGCTGTGATCAAATCACTTTCAGGTTTCTATAAAACAACCGAGTAAAAATTTGTTGGCTTTTGGTAATGACTACTACCATCTAGACTCATTACCTGGTAATGAGTTGTTATTATTTTTCTCATTTCTTTAAGTAGTAGAATAACTTGTTACTAGTAAATAAGAACTCCATTTAGTTCTGCAATGGCTCAGTTCGCTAGAGCGACTGCTTAACACTCGGTTCAACCCCAAACAAATCCCATATTTTTTTAGGAAATTATTTGAATTTCTATTGGTATGTTAAAACTATTAACAACGAATACAAATTAAACGAATTGATGACGTAGTCAGTAGGACAGTAGTGTTTGAAACGGTTACGAAAGTGTTTGCCTGGGTTCAAATCAAAGCCAAATTTTGTTTTTATTTTTAGCAATTTTGTAGTATTTGTAGTTTTATAGTGTTTGATTAAATACTTATTTAATTTTTTAAGTACTCTAGTAATGGAACCCATGAAATAGTGGACATCTCCATATAAAAGAAATTACTTTTTTAATCCATACAATATTTCCAGTTAAATATTTAAGTATTTTGAACTGTATATAAATAAAAATAAAAAAAAATAAATTTATATTTTTCATATTATGATACTTTGTTACCATAGCCATATTATTTTTATAGCAAACATAAAATAAAATTGTAACATAAGTTTTCTTTCTACCATATTATTTTATATTTAATTTCATATATATTATTGTGATATATTTTAATACTAAAATCAATTTTATATTTGAAAAAATTTCATAATTTAATCAACGAATCAAAGAATAGTTATTAAATGAACAAATAAATGAAAAAATCAGGTATTTTTAAATACTAGAAATAGCATTCTTTATTTAATAATATAAATTATTAAATTTATTACGTTTTAAATATGGAAAATAACTATAATATTTATTTTAGTAGTAAGGCAGAGAGAGATTTAAATGGTTTTAATTAAGATTTTTATTTTTATTTTACAGTCGAACACCGGTTATAACGAACTATGGCTATAGTGAACACTTTTCTTCAGTCCCATTGATTTTACCTACATTTTTCATACAAATAACTAAGTTTATAGCGTACACGGTTATTGCGAACTTTTTATTGTAACGAACACATTTTTATGGTCTCAAGAAAAATATTTTATATAAAAAAAACTACTTTTATAATTAACTAACACAAATACTATTTTTAGATAAATAAAATTACACATTTTGAAATTTAAAAAAAAAAAAAATAAAAACTAACAGAAGTAACTTTTATTCAAAAATATGCTAATTTCAAAACCTCGGTAATAAAAGAAAACATTGAATTAGTATAAAATTTGCTTTGTGAAATGACCGATGAATGCAAAAAATATTTATTAATAATTAAAAATCATAAATACATTCCAATTTTAAATGAAAGAAATACGCTTTAATTACAAATATTAGCATCGTAATAAAAAACGTGTATTTTGTTTCCACATAATTTTTTTAGATTTTTACTGATATAACAAACTACGTAGGTATATAACAAACCAAATTTGTCGGTCTCTTCGAGTTCGTTATAACCGAGTTCGACTGTACTACTTTTCCTGCAAATTCATACTCATACTCGTGCAAAATGTTTGTAATTTTTCTTAATGAATAGACCGGAATGACGCTATTAGAATTTATTATTAATTTGTAAAGCATTCAAAAGCAAGAGAGCAGTATAAAAAATATTCAAATGTTGTGGAAAAAAAACAATGTCTATATCTTAAACTCAAACACATAGCAGATGAAATTCTAGATTACTTGCTCGTTGTTTTAAGACTACATATTTATGAGTTTTTAGATGCTACATTTTAAATTTAAGTATTTAATGACGAATATTAAAAATTTGAAACAGCTGGTGTTAAAGATTTATGTAGATGTTCTGTTGAAGAACAGATGCAACAAGTCAAATATGTTAGGATAAATAGATCAAAAATGTATTAAATACTGAATTTTAAAGGTAAAATTCATTTAGATTTTTTTAAATTCTATTAATGTTATTTTATTAAAATAAATAAATTCATTTTTTTTTTTTTTTTTAATTTTTTACTTATCAAACTATAATATTTCATTAACAAATCTTTATGAATAAAAGCAAAAATAAAACATAAACTTATTTTGCATAGGAACAAGACAATTTGTATATTAAATTATTTATCAAAGTAGCACTTAAGTAATTTAATCTTCTTGTGTGTGTTTTTTTTCAAAATCCTTTTCACAAGAACTTTTTGAGTATAATAAAAAATATTGAACGACAAAAGAGGACCACATGTTACTTCCGGTTTTAAAAGTAAATATAGAAAATTGCACTGCATTAAAGATGAAAAGTAATACAGTGTGACAAATATGAAATAAAACGAGAATTATAAATTAGCAGAAACGAATTTCGTATATGTTTGAAATTTATATTAATATTTAAAAACTATTTTGATCAATTAACTGCATCCTTTTATTGGACACAAACAATGGTTTCACAATGAAACTATTTTCTATGAGTATTTTGAAAGGATAAGTAAAAATTAGAGAATTAAATTAAAATTTCTCACTTTAACCTAACTCATAAAAAAAAAAAAAAAAAACATAGTGAAAGGAGTTATCACAAAATATAATTTATACATAATTTATACGTATTCTTTCCACTGTAGTATTTTTTTTATTTTTTTTTTTTTTTTTATTTTTGTTGCACATACACTGAGGGAAAAAATTCTATTCAAAATCCAACACGGTTGTGGTCATATTGGTAATTTAGGGTATTGGCATTTCTAATAGAAAACTGAATGCAATTTAATAATTTGATAACAAATTGTTGTCAACTTGATGCAAATTACGTATCGATTTTCGTTAAAATTTTGACACATTCGCCGCAGATTCACTACTGATACTGAATGGTTTCGTTTTCAACATGAATGTGGTCGAATTATCTCTGAGTGTATGTACATTTTTTTTCTATATTTAGTAGGTAGACAACGACATGGTCATATAAATGAAAGTGAGTTTTTATGTTGTCACTTGATGATAGTGCAGGTTTATTGTTGCTGTTGTTGTCTATAGTCATTTAAAAATCCATAATAATCTTGTTGTTATTATTGTTGCTGTACGCAAAAATGTTTGTCTTTGACAAACCTCAACTGATGACGACAATTATGGAGCGATACAGAAAAGCTTGTACTGCAGATGCGACTGACTAAATGAATGAATATGACACGTTTTCATTTATTAGTAGTAGTAGTTCGAGTATGTTATACATTTTTTTATATTAAACTATACAATAGACCACTAAATAAATGGGTGTGTAGGTTTATCTTTAGTAATTATGTTTGGATTATCATGTTGTAAAGCCAAAAACATAGTATGTACAAGTTAAACAAGTGCATCTGCTTATTAAAACAAAAGTTTTAAAAACATTTAGGGTGGGCAAATGAGTTTCTTTTTCGAATAATATAATGACAATAAAAGCAAAAATAAAAGAAATTTGTTTGTTCGCATTGTAAACTTAATAAACAATAAAGTTTATTGATAGTGAACATATAGTTATTTTGTAAAATATTACAAAATCTATTACCAGTTTTTACTGCTTTTAAACAAACTTCATAAATTAGACATTTAAAGAAGATTCCAAAATTTGTTTAAAATATTTAATTTTCCTCACATAATTTTTTCTTAAGAACAATGTATTACAATATTTTGTATATAAGTAATTCATTAGTAATAGCTAAGACCGAAAGAAAAACATTTGAGCTTTAATCCATTTTTTTATATAGTCATTCTAGTAACTTTCTTAGAGACTAATCCTTTTCAGGATTACCGATCATTCTAAAGTAAGGTATTATAATAAATTTTTCCATTGACTTTAATAAAAATTAAACACATACCTAAACTTGCATTTATTATTTTTAAATAAATTTTAAAGTCCTAAGATTATAACGAAAAAACTCAGATTGTGTGGTAATAATTTTGTTTTTACATTCACTTTCCAGATAGGCTGACAATATTCTATTTTCTGCAAAAATAAACATAAATCATATATTTTTTTTTTTCTTTCAAAAGAAAACTTAATATGTTGTTTTTATATGACCAATTTGGAGCCTTTTTGTGCACTTTGGGAGCGCTTGTGAATGATTTCTTTATCATGAGTTTAAAAACTCGATGTTGGAATTTTCCCCACTTTTTTTTTTTTGGAATTTACCTTTGAATTTATTAATTGATTTTAATTTTAATTTATTTGGAGATTTTTTCTTCCTGTTTCTCTAAATGATATAAATTTTAAAATTTTTTGTTGTTTTTAATACTTTTGCATTTAGACAAACATTCCTTTAAATTTAACTCCTTAAAGTAATTTAGAGATTTAAAAAATATTGTTTTCATTAAAAATTTCGAATTAAATTCGACTTACTTTACAGTAATTTGAATATAGTTACAGAGATGTGGGACATATTTAACTGACGAATTTATCTTCACACCTTTAAAATTTTATTTTATGACATTTTTTTATTAATATTTTTGTTGTAGGCAATTAAAGTATTATTTAGAAAATAGGCTTAGTATCTCCATAACTGTTAAAAAATAGTCCAAGACAATTTAAATTATAATTTTTTGATACACTTTTTAACATATGGTGCAAACTCCTTAATTTTACAAATTGCGATTTACTGCGAGAACCAGAGTCAAAAATTTTTATTTTCGGCAATTTGTCTCGCACAATATAAAGAAGAACTGTTTGCAGAATTACTTTATTAAAAATTTCAGCTGAAATAACTCAAAGAAATTAAGGTGTTTTTTCCAATACAATAATGCTCCTATCCGTTTCTGAACTTATTTCTTGAGGTAGGCAAACGAGCTTTTAAAGGTTGATATTTAATTATTATGGATTTTTTTTCTTTTGCTTTTTTAAGGGAAAATTTTAAACATTAAATAAATCTCTTTAATTATAACAAATCTAAAAAGCTTATCTTTCTAAGTTTGCCTAAAGTTTTCTACAAAAAACCGTCCGTCCCATCATCTGACATTACTGGTCACCCCATTATTTATTACTCTTCTATGACTATAAAATTAGAATAGTGACATATTTTGTCTATTAATTTTTGTAGGAGGGTTGTTTTTATAAACATAAACATCAAAATAAAACTCGTCATAATGACAAGGGTTAAAATAGGTCATGGCAATAACAAAAAAAAAACATTGTTGCATTAGAAAAAAAATAATAATGACAATGGAAAAATAATACTAACACATGTTTAATTCTATGTCCAAAAAATAAGAAACGAAGAATAGAAACACAACGAATACAAAAAAATTGCAACATTTGTAAAATAAATAATAAAAAAAACACACACAGAAACAAGTGCAGATGTTGATGATGATAAAAATAAAATTAATATTTTTTGCTTTAATTTTTAGCTAAGTAAATTTTTTTTTTTTTTTTTTTGTAATTAAAAAAATTAAAACTTACCTTTATCGAAAGGGGAAGATGCAGCAGCGAACAGCTGTCAACATACACACAAAATATAACAAAAACAACAACCAATGTAATAAAAAAAACAGCAGCTGATATTTCAGAGGAGCTAAAAGAAAAAAACAGGTTTTTGTTTGATTTTTGTTGTTTTTGGATTTTGGGGAGGAGGCAGCTGTTATTGTTGTTATTGCTGTATTTGTAGTTGTTGCTTTTTGTTGTGAATTCAAAGAACAATACAAGCAAAAATTACTAAAACGAAGACATTTTTTCAGAACCTGATTGAAAATAAGATGATTTAAAACTTTTTGGAGTAGGTATTTTAGTGTTGGAGTTGTTATTGTTGAAATGCTTTAGGGCGATAGCGGTGGCGTCAATAGCATTGAACACTTGTAGGCCAAAGGTAACTGGTTTATTTCTTTTGTGGCTAGACTTCTTTTTTCCAATGTTGTTTAATTAATTGAATTTTATGTCTGGTAGGCTGTTTGTTCTAATGATGTAGTAGAAAAAGTGTGAAAGTCCTTTCCTGTTGTTGTTATTATTTTTTAAGAAAATTGTGAAAAATTTACACTTATTTTTTTAGTTGCTGTTTTTACTATTTATGTTGGTTGTTTTTTTCTTTAATTTACTATGCATTTTCATCTATTGTGCAATATATAATTAGCACTACTGCACAAAAAAAAATAATGAAGAAAACGCAAACAACAAAATGTTGCAATTAACAATAAAGTGCAATATTTATTACTCTTTTTTTTTTTTAATTAAGTAATTTTCTAGTTCCGCATCCAATCAGAAACACAAACCGCGAATAATCGATGGAAGTGAATTTCCTTTAATTATATTTTCTTATATTTCTAATAAATTATTTGAAAATGTAGTGAAATATTTCCATCATTCTTTTTTCATAATATTAAATTATTCCCACAAGCAAATGTCAAACACAAAACAAAACATCAAAAATACTTAAAAAAAACAACACAATCATCATTACAAACAAACGTCATTAGCATTCACTATTCATTGCGATTCATGAAAATCTATTTTCACTCACACTCTTATTTTAAATTAATTATTTTATGCACCTTATTTAATTCTTTCTTTTATGTATTTATTTTCAACAATTATTTTAAACGCTTCAATTATTTGCCATTTTAATTATCAAACACGCACATTGTATTTTTTTTTTTTGTTTCTTCTCTATAAATTATTTTTTTTTTCTTAATTCTTTTTATGCTATTTATCTTAATTATTATTATACGCAAGATAATTCGTCGACGACGACAACAACATAATCCAACAACACTGATTTCAATTTTATGACTGAATTCACAACAGAGACCTGCGCCGAACGATTTTAACGGCGGCGGCGGCTCTTAAAACACCTCCGGCGGCTCGACTCAGCCGGCTTACAGCCGATCGGCGCAGTTCTCTGTTTCACAATTTCATGGAAATAAAAACAAGTGTGGTTTTTACGTTGCAGTGTTGTATTTTGTTAGTACTAAAGTGTGGTGAGTTAAGATTGTACTGCAGGGTAGTTCAAATCCTAATATATGTATTATAAAAATGAGGTGTAAGTTTGTTTGTTTGTTTGTTTATGCGTCAATCACGTCTAAACGGCTGAACCGATTTTCACGAAATTTGACACACAGATAATACCAGTGCCGGAGGTGGTTATAGGCTATGTAAGATCTCGATTGGATGCCACGCCCACATTTTACGCCCACTTTTTTAAAGTTCTTAAACGGCTGCACCGATTTTCGCCAAATTTGACACACAGATAGTACCAGTGCCGGTGGTCGTTATAGGCTATAAATTAACTGTGTTGGATGCCACGCCCATATTTTACGCCCACTTATTAAAACTTTTCAAGGACTGCACCGATTAGCACGAAATTTGATACACAGATAGTACCAGTGCCGGTGGTTTTTATAGACTATAAATGAACTGGGTTGGTTGCCACGCCCACTTTTTAAAATTCTTAGACGGCTGTACCGCTTTTCACGAAAATTGACACACAGATAGTACCAGCGGCGGAGGTCGTTATAGGCTATGTAAGATCTCAATTGGATGCCACGCCCATAATTTACGCCCACTTTTTTAAAACTCTTAAATGGTTGTAAATGTTTGATATTACCTATTAAGGGGTAGCGAAGCACACCGGGTTACGCTCGTATTTCAATATATGAAAGTGGTTGACTATTACATGAAATGCAAAAATTTTAAACATTAGGGTTTATCAAATCGACTTTCGAATAATCGAACAATCGACTTTTGTTTTAAAAAGTCGACTTTTTGATTTGAAAATTGTCGATAAATCGACCTTTTGATGCCAAAAGTCGAAAAAAGTCGAAAATAACACTGGTCGACAAAAAAAATTTTTTTGAGCTCCTTCGAAAAAAAATATGTAAACTAGATGGAATTCCGCATGCTAAACTCGAATCTGCTTTCAGTTTTTTCCATCAGGTCGGGATTTTTTTTATGGGCGTGTCTAATATTGCGCCATAAATAAGCCGATTACTCGAGTATATTTCACTATAACTCGATAACGGTATGCATTATTTATATAAATGATATACCAAAATATGTGGAAAAACATTGGCTTTAAGTCGCTGCTGACCAAATGTAATCAACACCATAACAAACAGACGTGCGCCAAGATAGCGTCGAAAGTTAGCGTCGAAAACGCTAATTTTAATTCCCAAAACCGGGAAGTCAAATTAGCGTTTTTGGGAATATGAAAAATAGGAATTTCACATTTTCCCGTTAATGAGAATAGGAATTACGTGGCAAATGCTAAATAATTGGTATTACAAAATACCCAATTCGATTACATGAAGGAAAATTAACTATTGCATTTTTAATAAAAATTAAGCCAAATGCAATATAATCTCATAAAAACAAAATATAACTAATGTATATTATTTTAAGAATAATATTCCATGGAAACGAGAGTGCGTCAAGACATAAACTATATGGAACATGAAAGTACATCATCCAAGGATTCTAAAAAGCTTTCCGTGCAAAAAATCGGCCGAGCCGTTTTCCAGAAAATCCACTTCATCCAAAATGGTCAGAAAAATCTGGGATTTAATATTCCATAGAAACAAGGCTGCGTCAAGACATAAACTATATGGGACATGAAAGAACATCACCTAAGGATCATAAAAAGCTTTCCGTGCAAAAAATCGGCCGAGAGGTTTTCGAGAAAACTCCATTTGTACCAATGGGCCACTGCCATCTGGAACTGCATGTAAAATGTGTCCGGAAGATAGAAAATTTATCAGTTTCAAAAGAAAATAATACCTTACTACAAAAAACAACATTTTCACAAAAACGCCCAAATATTTTCCGAGAAAACTCCATTTGTACCAATAGGCCACTGCCATCTGGAACTACATGTAAAATGCGTCCGGAAGATGGAAATGAATAATAAAATAGTATTTAAAAATTAGGAAAGAACACAAATGCCGCGGTTTATTTAATGTCTCGTTTGGTATACCTTTGCCCCTACGTGGATTGTAAACAGATATTTGACTTTTAATACAAAAATTACATGCTTTACACTAATTAATCTATTGTATAGATCTTACATAAAACAAATTGATTTTTTGTAAAAAAAAATAAATAAATCTCAAAATACTTGTTATATACAGTTTTTTAACAAAACTAAAAAATAGCTTAGTACATCTTTTACTAAAGTATTACTTTTCTGTACGTAAAAATTTGTATGTAATTTTTACATAATTATTTCTTATTGTCTTATATAGTTCCTTAAAAACTAAAAATCTCAAATATGTATTCGCATTTCTTTAGGAGAAGCATTATCAATTCGGTGTGAATTGAAGTATTTATATTTGTAAAACAACAAAACATATACGCTTTATGCTACACTTATTTAAATAGTAATAATGGTTGTGCATATTAATTGCTTTGGAATTGTCTATATACTACACATACAGTGGTGGCCACGAATTTAAGACACGACATTTCACTTATATATTTCTGATAATTTTTACATCTTATCGAACAAATTTTAGATCCATGTTATTTTTTAAAGATCCTAGTAATGTATTAAAAAAAAATCAACAATAGTTTGTTACCTATATTTAGTTTCCAATTTTTATTTACATATTATACAGATTAATACAAGTTTAAGCCTGGTCATGAATTTAGGACATAGGCAAAATAAAAGTTAATTCACAAAAGTAAAGCTCAGCTTCATAAAACAATATTAGTATTTGGTGGGAAATCCTTTATTTTGAATCACAGCAGCGCATCTCCTGGGTAAACTTTCAACTAAGGCCATACAGCGCTCCTTTGGAATGGCATACCAAGCCTTTTGAATTTCTTCCCATAAATCAGTCAAATTTTTTGGCTTTACTGCTCGTACATGCTCCTCAACATCATTCCACAAGTTCTCAATTGGATTGAGATCCGGGGATTGAGCTGGCCATTTCAGAACTGTGATATTATTTTCCTCTAAGCAACTCTTCACTAGGCGTGAAGTGTGCTTAGGGTCATTATCATGCATAAATTTCCACATTAGAGGCATGTTGTCTTCAGCGAATGGTATCATGATGCTTGTCAGTATGTTTTTGTAAATATGCTGGTCCATTTTATTGATAATCTTCTGAATGGGACCTACACCATGCCAGGAAAATGCTGCCCACACCATGACATTTCCACCACCATGCTTAACCGTTTTAAGGGTGTACTTTGGGTGATGCTCCAGGTTTGGAGGACGCCATACGTACTGTTTTCTATCAGAACCAAAGCGACAAAACTTCGACTCGTCGCTCCAAAGTATATTTTTCCAAAATGTCATCGGCTTATTGAGATTTTCTCTTGAAAACGCTAGTCGGGATTTAATATTTTTTTTTGACACAAGTGGTTTACGTTGTGCAATACACCCACGTAAGTTCTTCTCATTCAGACGTCTTCTTATTGTCCTGGACGATATATTAATACCAAAATCCGATGAAATCTCATTTTTAATTTTACTTGAGCTCTTGAAAGGATCTTTAGCAGCTGATTTATAAATTAAGCTATCCTCCCTGGGTGTAGTTTTTCGGGCTCTAGGGTGCTGTTTGACATTTTTGGTAGTGCCATGTTGCTTGATGTGTTCCAGTGCATTGTAAATCTTGGATCTGGAACATTTTAGTAGCTTGGAAATTTCCATTACTGTTTTTCCATCAGTATTCATTTGTTGGATCAATTTTCGCTCGGCATCCGAACTCCAAGTACCTCTGGCCATTTCTAACTAAATATTTTGATGTATTCTAACATTAAATGGAATAAAACATTCATTACTTACCTTTTAGCTTCAAAAAACACCAAAAAATCACTTAAAAACCAAATATTTCTTATATGTTTTAAATTCGTGACCAGCTTCAAAAGCACGTTTTTACGAAAATATAATAAAAACAGCAACAAAATGTATACACAAACAAAACCAAATAACGGTAATTGATCTTAACATTACAGGGTACACTGAAAAATTAACAAAATCTAATTTTATATTGCAGGGTTGTAATAATTATCACAACTTAGTTCGTTACATGTCGTGTCTTAAATTCGTGGCCACCACTGTACATACATATTTACCAATTCAAACTCAGTAGTGTATAAGTATTAATTGACAACAAGATTTTTCAGGGTGCAAAGAAAAAAAAAAACAAAATAAAAACCGTCAAATATATTCCAACTCACAATTAAAAAAAAAAAAAAAAACCCGCCAAATATATTCCAACTCACAATTAATAAAAAAAAAAACGCGCGTCATAAAAGTGTTGAAAACTGTTCTCTTGCAAAAATATTTTATCTCGTAAAAATCGCTAAAAGAAAAAAAATATTTTTTCTGAAAATTTTAGGAAACATATATAATATTCTCACTAGAAGGATTTTAGCATGGAATGTGTTTATTAAACCAGAAATAGTCCACTTCCATTCCTATACAAATTATGTCCTTACCTTACACTCTTTTAAAATTTTCTGACCAATTGAATGAAATTGATGAAATCTTTTGATGATGCTTAGATGGTATACTTTCATGTCCTCCATAGTTTGTATCTTGAAGTAACCACGTTTCCATGTAATATTAAATCCCAGATTTTTCTGGCCAATTTGGATGAATTTGACAGAGTTTTCTCGAAAACTCTGTCCAAACTATTTCCTTTTGAAATTGATACATTTTATATCTTCCGGACGCAGCTTACATGCAGTTCCAGATGGCAGTGGCCTATTGGTACAAATGGAGTTTTCTCGGAAAATATTTGGGCGTTTTTGAGAAAATGTTGTTTTTTGTACTTAAAATATTATATTCTTTTGAAATTAGTACATTTTCCATCTTCCGGACGCATTTTACATGTAGTTCCAGATGGCAGTGGCCCATTGGTAGAAATGGAGTTTTCTCGGAAACTATTTGGGCGTTTTTGTTTTTTGTAGTTAAAATATTGTATTCGTTTGAAATTGATAAATTTTCCATCTTCCGGACGCATTTTTCATGCAGTTCCAGATGGCAGTGGCTCATTGGTTCAAATGGAGTTTTCTCGGAAACTATTTGGGCGTTTTTGAAAAAAATTTGTTTTTTGTAGTTAAAATATTATATTCTTTTGAAATTAGTGCGTTTTCCATCTTCCGGACGCATTTTACAAGTAGTTCCAGATGGCAGTGGCCCATTGGTACAAATGGAGTTTACTCGGAAACTATTTGGGCGTTTTTGTGAAAATGTTGTTTTTTGTAGTAAGGTATTATTTTCTTTTGAAATTGATAAATTTTCTATCTTCCGGACACATTTTACATGCAGTTCCAGATGGCAGTGGCCCATCTGGAACTGCACTTTGGATGAAGTGGATTTTCTGGAAAACGGCTCTGCCGATTTTTTGCACGGAAAGCTTTTTATGATCCTTGGGTGATGTACTTTCATGTCCCATATAGTTTATGTCTTGACGCAGCCTCGTTTCTATGGAATATTAAATCCCAGATTTTTCTGACCATTTTGGATGAAGTGGATTTTCTGGAAAACGGCTCTGCCGATTTTTTGCACGGAAAGCTTTTTAGAATCCTTGGATGATGTACTTTCATGTCCCATATAGTTTTTGTCTTGACGCAGCCTCGTTTCTATGGAACATTAAATCCCAGATTTTTCTGACCATTTTGGATGAAGTGGATTTTCTGGAAAACGGCTCTGCCGATTTTTTGCACGGAAAGCTTTTTAGAATCCTTGGATGATGTACTTTCATGTTCCATATAGTTTATATATTGACGCAGCCTCTTTTCTATGGAATATTAAATCCCAGATTTTTCTGACCATTTTGGATGAAGTGGATTTTCTGGAAAACGGCTCTGCCGATTTTTTGCACGGAAAGCTTTTTATGATCCTTGGGTGATGTACTTTCATGTCCCATATAGTTTATGTCTTGACGCAGCCTCGTTTCTATGGAATATTAAATCCCAGATTTTTCTGACCATTTTGGATGAAGTGGATTTTCTGGAAAACGGCTCGGCCGATTTTTTGCACGGAAAGCTTTTTAGAATCCTTGGATGATGTTCTTTCATGTCCCATATAATTTATGTCTTGACGCACTCTCGTTTCCATGGAATATTATTCTTAAAATAATATACATTAGTTATATTTTGTTTTTATGAGATTATATTGCATTTGGCTTAATTTTTATTAAAAATGCAATAGTTAATTTTCCTTCATGTAATCGAATTGGGTATTTTGTAATACCAATTATTTAGCATTTGCCACGTAATTCCTATTCTCATTAACGGGAAAATGTGAAATTCCTATTTTTCATATTCCCAAAAACGCTAATTTGACTTCCCGGTTTTGGGAATTCAAATTAAAGTTTTCGACGCTAACTTTCGACGCTATCTTGGCGCACGTAACAAACAGTGCATTCTAAATGATCAGCTGATTATGGAAGCACACACTGCTGCTAATTTGGGCTTAAAGCCCAAATTACAATTGCGCGTAGTCAGCAGCAGTGTGTGCTGACATAATCAGCTGATAATTTAGAAAGCACTGTTTGTTATGGTGTTGATTACATTTGGTCAGCAGCAGTTTGCAGTGCTGTTTTATTTAGCCCTGTTTCTAAATTCACTACGCTGCTTTCAGATTGAGAGCGAGACAAAGAGAGTGAGCAAATAAATGAGAGGCTAAAATACACAAGTAGAATAAAGTAAGATGGTGGTTGTAAATTGTGGCTGCCTACGCTGGATTGTAATTATAACGGCAGCAACATGTTGTACTGACAGTGAACAGCTGATAATTTTTGCTGCTACTGTTGCTGACTACGCGCTATTGTAATTTGGGCTTTATGCATCAATTTTGAAGATACATACCATAGTATAATTATAAAGTATACTCGTAAGAACAGCTGTTTTACAATTTTTTCATTGGCAAACCTCGCGGTACTGTCAAATTGTTTTTGTATTCACATGTAAATTTTTTTTTTAGTTTTTTTTCTCTTGCTCTCTTTCGTTCTCTCATTTTTTCGTTCAAAGCATTTTGACATTGTGGGCAGTAGTTTTACACTAACAAAATACAAGCAATTTTTGTTTTTGTAGATGTGCGAGTACTTTATTATTTTACTATGATACATACCTTATTTTATTCGCATTACCAGCTTTAAGATAGTAGGAAAATGTTTAAAAATTATTCTATATCATCAAACCATTGTATAGTAAATACATATTTCTGTGTGTAACCAAACCAACACTTTCATTGGATAGATTTGTATGTTAATTAATCAATATATTTGATTGCGTTGTATTAGTTTTTATTTTTGAAGTTTTTATAAGACAAATAACAAAAAATAATCAAAAGTCAAAAAAGCCGGAAAAAAATCGAAAATGTTCGAAAGGTTTAAAAAAGTCCGAAAAAATCGAAAATGTTTAAAATAGTCGAAAAAAGTCGAAAGTAGTTGGAAAAAGTCTAAAATTGTCGAAAAGTCGAAAATATTCAGAAAAAGTCGAAAATAGTTGAGTCGACTATTCCAAAATTAAAAAAAAGTCGAAAAGTCGACTTTTTGTTCAAAATATAAAACCCTATTAAACAGGTTTTATTGATACAGTGCAAGCTTGATTTTCGCGACTAATTAAAAACCAGACTTGTCGCGATAACAGAACTCAAAATTTTATTGAAAAATTGTATGTAATTTTTAAAATTAGAATTGTTTTTATTGATATATTTACATTTTAACAATTTTTAAAAAAATTGGAGATTTTGAGTTGCTTTTTTGGCAAATTATTTTTTAAAATAACAGCTGAATCACATAGTTCATATAGTACTTTTGTCGGCTTATCATTTTCCAAAGCCCATTGTATGCATATGCTTATCGATGTTATACAATCGTCCACTTTATTTTCTTGAATCCAGTTGTTTATGTCAGCATTCGTAAAAAGATGTTCCGTACCAATTTGAGCTACAAGTGTATCAATAGTTGAAAGATCTTTATTTTCTTCCTGAATTATATTTTGTAAAATATTCAAACAAGGCGTTCCAAGATTTTCGGATATTTGACACTGCATTTTTTTAGTTTGAGCTCCAAATTTGTGCCCTTCTCGCCAAGCAAGAGATTTAAGCCCAAATTACAATTACGCGTAGTCAGCAACAGTATCAGCAAAAATTATCAGCCGTTCACTGTCAGTACAACATTTATTTATTTATTCTTTTTTTAATTTTTATAATTACAATTCAGCGTAGGCAGCCACAATTTACAACCACCATTTAGCTTTATTCTACTTGTGTATTTTAGCCTCTCATTTATTTGCTCACTCTCTTTGTCTCGCTCTCAATCTGAATGCAGCGCAGTGAATTTAGAAACAGGGCTAAATGAAACAGCACTGCAAACTGCTGCTGACTAAATGTAATCAACACCATAACAAACAGTGCATTCTAAATGATCAGCTGATTATGTCAGCTCACACTGCTGCTGACTACGCTCTATTGTAATTTGGTCTTTAGTTTGACCAAGTTGATAACGTTTGAATAAGCGCAGTGCAATTGGGTGGTAGACTCATTGCTATAATTAAACTGTCACACGTTGGGGTAAAATGTGTCAAAAGTGGCGATTAATTGAATTTTTAAATTTAAATTTTTGTAATAAAGTTGTCGGTACCCAACCAATAAAAACAGACAAAATTATTTATCAATATCAATTAAATTCTTCAAGCTAGTCTGTTTGTTTTCTTATAAAGTGCTGTCAAAGTTAAACATTTTTTTACATTTTTGAAAAAGAGTAAAAAATTAAATTTTCATCAATTTTCAAGTTATTTATTTTAAATAAAAATTCCTTAAACTGTATGCAATAACGTTTAAATAAAATATAACAAATGTAATCTAAATATTTTAAAGTAAGTATACATTAAACTTACTACAAGGGGCATTATGAATAATTTCCTTTTTTTCTTTGTGTTTTGCAAAAAATAGTCGCTTGTTCCCCCTATTCATTATAGGTGCGATTTGTCTATCCCAGACAAATATTTAGAGAAAATAACTAAAAAATTCACATAACATCACATAAAAAACAAGCGCGAATATATTCGGCCCGGACGAATCTATATACCCACCATCAACTTTTTCAAATTTTACGTTATATGGAAGGGGGCGGTAAAGTGGGCGGACCACGCCCATTTTTTTGTTGCCGACTTTACATTGGTCCTTGAAATATTTGAACACAATTTCGTTGATTTTCATCTTATATGGGAGGTGGGCGGTAATGTTAAAGGTTTCCGAGTTTATATCGACCCCCGAACTATACATATCATAATATGTAACAGAGAGTGTCAAATCCACTCTCTGAGAAAATTATCTCACATGTAGACTAAAATATTAGTATTATAAGAAATATTATGAGACTGTTGTAAGGTTTTTCTACACAACTATCTTATAAGATTTACTCTCAAAAAAATACACATACACGAAAATTTGTTTGTGTGTGTGAATGTGTATTTTTAAAAATGCTTAAAAACAATGTTCTTTTGTAAAACAGCAACATATTTTCATTAAAATTTTGCTAAAAAATTTCGAATTTCTTAAATAAAAAGTATATGTTTACTCTGTGACTGAATGAAAATAATGAAATATTATGAGATTTATTAGAATACATTTACCCCATAGTAAAATAATAAAGTACTCGCACATCTACAAAAACAAAAATTGCTTGTATTTTGTTAGTGTAAAACTACTGCCCACAATGTCAGAATGCTTTGAATGGAAAAATGAGAGAACGAAAGAGAGCAAGAGAAAAAAACTCAAAAAATATTTTACATGTGAATACAAAAACAATTTGACAGTACCGCGAGGTTTGCCAATGAAAAAATTGTAAAACAGCTGGTCTTACGAGTATACTTTATTATTATACTATGGTAATTTTGAAAGATATCAATATAAATTAATTCACCGTTAACTGAAAGTAAGCAGGAAAAAAATTTGTTCAACACTTTAATCGCAAGTAAAAGATTTATAGATTCATTATCAAAGTTGTTTAAAAATCAACTGTGCTGGTGATCTTGTTTTATTCAATTCACTTCAATTAGTTTTTTTCAGCTAAATATTCAAAATTTGTTTTTTATTTTTTTTATTTTTACCAATAATAATTTTTTTGCTATTTACTTTGAGTCTACATTAGACAAATTTTTATCAAGACAAACGTCAAAATTTTATCAAGATAAAGATTTGTCTAATGTAGACTGAATTTGTCAGTGTTATTGCAGCGTTACTTTGAGTCTATATTAGAGAAATTTGTATCAAGACAAACGTCAAATTTCTGTTTGAGTTGCAGATAATTTTTTATCACTGTCAATTATAGGGGAAAACGTATATCATAATAAACCATGCAAAAAGTACCAACAACAATCAAGATGGCGTCTTTTATCAAGCATTATCAAGACAAAGTTGTCAGGGCTCGAGCGCTGACAATTTTCTTTTAACGCTGCAATAATACTGACAAATTCAGTCTACATTAGACAAATCTTTATCATGATAAAATTTTGACGTTATAAAAATTTGTCTAATGTAGACTCAAAGTTAAAAGAAAATTGTCAGCGTTCGAGCTCTGACAACTTTGCCTTGATAATGCTTAGTAAAAGACGCCATCTTGATTGTTGTTGGTACTTTTTGCATGGCTTATTACTTTGAGTCTACATTAGACAAATTCTTATCAAGACAAACGTCAAAATCAGTGCGAATCTATACGAGGTAGCCTCAGTTAAACAGTTGATTATTATTTTTGGTTGTTACAGCTGTCAAACTGCATATATAAAAAACATTACTGAATTCGCCATATTGTTGTTTTTGCACAACTGTTGCCACCTTCCATAAATTCGAGTTCATTTTGACGTTTGTCTTGATAAAATTTTGTCTAATGTAGACTCAAAGTTATGACATACGTTTTCCCCTATAATTGACAAAGATAAAAAATTATCTGCAACTCAAACAAAAATTTGACGTTTATCTTGATAGAAATTTCTCTAATATAGACTCGACGTTACGAAATCGTGCAAAAAATGAAATTGAAAAAAGATTCGGCTGTGCCGGATCTTCACCATATTACCATCTTATCGACATCATATTACCATATTACAGACAAATAATAAAATTTTCGCCTTAACGAATGCTTTCATATTTTCACATATATAAATCTAAATTTTTTTCAAACTACGAAAATTTGAATATGAAAAAGAAACAATCATAGCAGGCTTTGCTTTTAAAAAATAAACAACAACAACAACAATTCCATATTTATTTTTTTTATGTGTTTATATACAAACTGACTGCATATACAAAGAACAACAACAACACTGTTATTCATTATATTACTGCTGTTGTTAACTAAACTACTTGTCTTATAGTAAAGAATATTCAAAGAATATATTGTATATTCTTTGCTTATAGGCAAAAATGTCACTAATAGTCCCCTGCAGTCAAAGGTGACAGTCCGAAACCGGTTACTTGACTGACGAAATTGGGTCACCACTAGTCACTTTACCTATCACCTGACTAGTCACTTTAACATGGGGATGTCCTAGGAAGGAGTGTATCGCCACCAAAGGACCAAAAGGTGGCGATATAGTGACTAGTACGAAAAAGTCAATTCATACTAGTCCTTTTACTGGTGAAATTGAGTCAGTCACCTGACAATCTTTTTAACTGGCCACTTTACTAATGACCTGACTAGTCACTTTAACATGGGGATGTCCTAGGAAGGAGTGTAATGCCACCAAAGGACCAAAAAGTGGCGATATAGTGACTAGTACGAAAAAGTCAATCTTTAAATTAGTGATTTTCAGAATGAAAAAAAAAATTAAAAAATTTTTTTGCGTATATTTTTTTATTTCTATTCTTTTTTTTTATTTTTATTGTTTTTTGTAAATTTCTTTTTTTTCTTTTTTATTTTTATTTATATTTTATCATTTATTAAAATCTTTTCATTTTCTTTTCATATTTAATTCAATTTAATATTTTTACATTTTTGTTTATGGCGCACCCCCGGCTCTAACTCACATCGTTATGTTTTATAGTCATACGCGCTAACCACTCAGCCACACAGCATTCTTACATACGTTGCACTATTTGTTGTTTTAATGAGCATGTTGATTTATTTACCCTTTGTGAGCGTGAGGTGGCTGTTGCTTCCACTTTATATACCCTTTGGAAGTCGAAATTGAGTGGTGAAATTGAGTCAGTCACCTGACAATCTTTTTAACTGGTCACTTTACTAATCACCTGACTAGTCACTTTAACATGGGGATGTCCTAGAAAGAGGTCAATTAGGTCAATAAAAAAAAAAACACAAATGCAGAATAATTGATTTCTTTCTTAATTGTAAAATCCTAATTAGCAAGACTAGTACCGCAATTCCGTAACTTTTTTCATTTACTACCGATATCGTTAATAAACGAAATTTTTCGGTTGTTTTTGATTTTGCTATTCTCTACTAAAGTTAGCGTTTTTTTTTTCGTAAGTATATTTTAACGACAAATATCGATAGAAATGATAGAACGTCATTATTTGAAAAAAAAATTTAAATTTTAATTGGATTTTTATTTAAAAACAAAACAATTGTCTTGAAAAAAATATGAAAAAATATTATATAAATGTGTGCAGATTTTTCCAACAATTAACCAATTTGAGTATATGTATGGTATGTTGTTGGAAATATTTTTAAAATTAATTTAATGTTAAATGTTTCTTATATTAGACCCGTTCATTAAAAATTTGCTTTAAAATAACATAATTATGAAAAATTATGTTTTAAAACTCGTTAATATTTTAATATTTTTCGTTTAAAAAAATAAAATATTTGAATATTTTATTTCATCTAAAAATACCAACTCTCACAAAAGTTCTAATTTTTTAAAAATTAAATTTTTTGCAAATAAATTAAAATTTTCTAAAAAGGAGAAATTTTTAATAAGAATCAAAATTTTTAAAAAATTCTGAAATTTTTCTTAAAATTTAATTTTTTATTAAAAATTAAAAATTTTACCAAAATTCTGTATTTTCAGTAAAATAAATTTTTTCACTAAAAAAACTTTCACTAAGAACTGAATGTAATTAAAACTTAATAACAAATCAGTTTCAAAATTATAAAAACTCAGTTATAAACTCTCATTTGAATCTCTACATTTTTGCTAAAATTCAGTAAAAACATTTAATAAACGAAAACTTTAACGAAAAAAGAATCGCCACCTCCACGCTCACCAAAGGGTCAATAAAGTATAAATCGCCACTTCCACGCTCTCAAAAGAGTCAATAAATGGTGCTATCGCCACCTCAGCGCTTTCAAAAGAGTCAATAAATAGTGCTATCGCCACCTCCACGCTCACCAAAGGGTCAATAAAGTATAAATCGCCACCTCAACGCTTTCAAAAGAGTCAATAAATGGTGCTATCGCCACCTCAACGCTTTCGAAAGAGTCAATAAATAGTGCTATCGCCACCTCTACGCTCACCAAAGGGTCAATAAAGTATAAATCGCCACCTCAACGCTTTCAAAAGAGTCAATAAAAGGTACGATAGCTTAACTATCGCTCACAATATATGCGAAGTTAGGGTGTATAAAAAAAGGTACACATTTGAATGAGTCAGGTGGGTAGTCACAAATGGACTTTACTGTGCTAAAGCGGGTGAATTGACACCGAAAAAACTACTGGGTCATTACAATGCTTAATATACATGTTTGTGTATGTATTTATGTATATTCTTAACAGATATCCCAGCAGTTTTTTCGGTGTCAATTCACCCGCTTTAGTACAGTAAAGTCCATTTGTGACTACCCACCTAACTCATTCAAATGTGTACGTTTTTTTATACACCCTAACTTCGCATATTTTGTGAGCGATAGTTAAGCTATCGTACCTTTTATTGACTCTTGAAAGCGTTGAGGTGGCGATAGCACCATTTATTAAGTTTCCATAGTTATGTTATTTTAAAATTTAATGCAAATTTTTAATGAACGGGTAATTTTACAAATATTTCCAACATACTATACATATACTCATATTGGTTAATTGTTGGAAGACAATCTGCACGCATTTTAATATTTACACTTTTTTCACATTTTTTTCAAGACAATTGTTTTGTTTTACATTAAAATCCAATTAAAATTAAAAATTTTTTTTCAAATAATGACGTTCTATCATTTCTATCGATATTTGTCGTTAAAATATACTTACGAAAACTTATAGTAGAGAATAGCAAAATCAAAAACAACCGAAAATTTTCGTTAATTAACGATATTGGTAGTAAATGAAAAAAGTTACGGAATTGCGGTACTAGTCTTGCTAATTAGGATTTTCAAATTATTAAAGAAATCAATTATTCTACATTTGTGTTTTTTTTTAAATTGACTTTTTCGTACTAGTCACAATATCGCCACTTTTTGGTCCTTTGGTGGCAATACACTTCTTCCTAGGACACCCCCATGTTAAAGTGACTAGTCAGGTGATTAGTAAAGTGACCAGTCAAAAAGATTGTCAGGTGACTGACTCAATTTCACCAGTAAAAGGACTAGTATGAAAAAGTCTATTCATACTTTTTCGTACTAGTCACTATATCGCCACCTTTTGGTCCTTTGGTGGCGATACACCCCTTCCTAGGACATCCCCATGTTAAAGTGACTAGTCAGGTGATAGGTAAAGTGACTAGTGGTGACCCAATGTCGTCAGTCAAGTAACCGGTTTCGGACAGTCACCTTTGACTGCAGGGAATGCTTAATATACATGTTTGTGTGTGTATTTATATTCTTAGCAGATTTGTTTTTGGGCCATAACTCTGTTGATTATGAACGAATTTGGTTTATTAAAAAACCGAAATTTTATAAAAATATTTATGACTGATCTATATAAAAATAAAAACAGAGGCTTCAAAAATAAAAAATTCGTTTTCCCCGATATCTCAGTTATTACTGAACCGATTTATTTCATTTTTTCAGAACAAAAATTCAGAAAATAATTTCCGAGCCCCCTTTAAAAATTCGAAGTCCCTGATATATGCAGAGGCTTCAGAAACTGAAAAACCGGTTCTAAAAATCGGTTTTTAAAGCATATCTCCGCCATTTATAAACCGATCTTGCTGATTCAAAAAACCGAAATTTTATAAAAATATTTGATCTGTATAAAAATAAAAATCTATAGCTTGTCCGATATCTCAGTTATTATTTAACCGATTTATTTCATTTTTTCAGAACAAAAATTCAGAAAAAATGTCCGAGACTTCTTTGTAAAAACGAAGTCCCTAGTATATACAGAGGCTTCAGAAACTGGAAAACCGGTCAACCGACACACGGACGGACGGAAATGGTCCTATCGTCATCATTTCTTACAAGGATCCCGAAAATGTAAACTTTTTTGCTCTCCGACGAAAATTGTGGGAATTACAAACGGAATGACAAACTTATATATACCCTTTACACCTGTGGTGATGGGTATAATAATACACATACTTCAAAGAATATTAAAGACAGTAATAGCTTTGACAAAAGCTGATACCACATTAGTTCTATTAAATTATGAGGTAAAAGTTGATTTTAGTTGAATTCATTAATTTTCAGTGTTATTCCAAATTTTTTCAATGAAAGAAGTACAACCAAGTTAAATTTTTTAGCTAATTTAAAAATCTTTGAAAATCTTAAAATATGGAATGTTATTAGACGAAAAATTTGGACGTAATGCTTTAAATATTTCATATATTAAATAAATAATATATTTTAATACATTTTTAACAAAAGTGTAACAGGAAAATAACCTCCATAATCCGGATAATTCGATAATATGTTTGCGATCTACAATGAATAATCCGGATTATCGAGTTTATTCATTATTTATAACCAAGACTACTTTACTGCATTTTACAAAATCTAAAATGATTAATAAAACCACAATCGACCTTCGTGTCAGAAGAAAAAAGGTACTTATTTACCTCCCTAACTCACTTAAAATCGTAAATATTTCCTTTACTATTTATCCGTTTGCAAAGATTAAGGTATCAATTAAAAGCTCTTAATGGCGCATTTATAAAAATAAAATAAATAAAAGTCTTATAGAGACAACTTTTTTAAATATTTTGTAATTTTTAGTGCAAAAAAAAAAAAAAAAATAATAATTTTTTTGTTGAAATATTTTTTCTTAATAGCCGGCCTTCGGCCGGACGGAATGACTTTTAACTCTATGGTATGTCCAAAAGCGGCTTCGCTAACGTAACTCTTCCTTTTTACTCAACTTGTTTTATAACAAAATTTTTTTAATGCGAATTTCTTAGGGAAATTCGATTTTCAAAGCCCTATAACTTCCAAAATATTTAATTGCGCTGAAAAATTTTTACATCATTATTTTCACCGATAATTGTACTATATATCAATGGCGAAAAAATCAAATAAATCGGAGCTGAGTTAATATTTTTCTGATAAATTGATAAATTTTACAAAATAATCAAAAGTTCTTAAATAAGAGAAATCCATTACTAAAAAATTGTATTTAAATTTCACCACACTGTTGTTTACAAAATAAATAAACAAAAACATAAGTATGATTGCCACAACGCAACTGAATAACCATAGTATAATAATAAAGTATACTCGTAAGACCAGCTGTTTTACAATTTTTTCATTGGCAAACCTCGCGGTACTGTCAAATTGTTTTTGTATTCACATGTAAAATATTTTTTGAGTTTTTTTTTCTTGCTCTCTTTCGTTCTCTCATTTTTCCGTTCAAAGCATTCTGACATTGTGGGCAGTAGTTTTACACTAACAAAATACAAGCAATTTTTGTTTTTGTAGATGTGCGAGTACTTTATTATTTTACTATGCTGAATAACAAAACTACCAATTTTCAAACAGAAATTTAAACTTAATCCTTTATATTACAATAAATCTTTATTTAAATATTTATCAAATGGAGCAAAGAACACAAGAAAATAAAGATCAAACTAACGAGATTTCCCAGAAGGAATGTCTTTTACCACAATCGGAAGATAGTAAAGAAAAACCTGCCGTAAATGATGCTGAATTAGATATAACCAGTGAATACTTTAATCCTTTAAAGGCTCTATATGCTCCCGACTATCGGGTTACAGAAAAACAACCAAAAATTATTTATCAAAATATGGCAGCTTTTGAAACGGCTCTAAAGAAAGTAGGAATTATGGGTTTAAATAAAAAACCCAAGAACACAGAAGCTTCCGGCAGCAAAGACAATAAAAACAAAAAACCCTTTTTAGTGAGTGAAGAAAACACACAAAGAAGATTTCAAGACCATCAACTGGCTATTAGAACTGAAACGAAAGTGAAAAACAAACATCAAAGAAATCTTATGACACAAATGGCTCAAGCGCAGGGTCCGCTTAAGCAATTACAATTATTTATGGAAGAAGGCAGGACCGTTCGAGTTACGATAAGAAGGGAACATGGAATTAAAGGCTATGTAGAGGGTGTAATAAAATTGTTTGATCGCCATTGGAATCTATTAATAACAGATGTAATGGAATGCTTAGAACATCGAAAATATAAATATGCCGAAGACAAATTAGTGACACATCAAGAACCACAAGATTGTTCCCATTTGTTGCAACAAATGGGCATAACATTGCCTCAACAAAGTGTTAAAAGTTTAAGTAGAAAACGTGTAGAGATTAGAAGAAATTTGCCACAACTTCTTTTGCGAGGAGAGCATGTTGTTACGATATCTTCTAAAGGAACGACATAGAGTATAAGAAATTTATAGAGTATCTACAAAAATTACAAAATTTTTAAAAAATTGTAATAGTTATACATTTTTTTGAAATAATTGTTTTGCTGTTGTATTACCTAAAATGTATAGAATATATTATGGTAATTGCTGAAAAATATGGTATTTGTTTATCAAAGAAAAGTTCTATGCACTTTTCACTTCAAAAGTAATTACAAATTTTTATTTCTCAAAATTGTTTACACAGCTTTAAAAATATTTATTTCAAGTTGGTGAAGAGCAATTGTATCAACTTTAGGATAGTAAAAAAAAAAAACTCAATGAGCTACCAAAAATGCAAATACAATATAATAAATGATGAGAAAACCAATATGAGACTTTAACAAGGTTTAGAATAAATCGTAGCACAGTGGCTTATTTTGAATTTGTAGATATTTTAAAAACTTGAAATGCATTTTGAAGAAGATACTTTAGGCTTAACTATGAGTACCCAGAATTGTTTCCAAACCCACAGGTTGATCAAAATTTGTATGACAATTCCATTTTTTTTTTTAGTAAGAATTTTATAAATTAAGCTAATGGGGCATATAGTTTCAATGTAAATAAAACACAAACTTTTTGAATACAGTTCGGGGGTTACGTCTATTTTAAAATATAGAAAACATAGCATATAATGTACCATAAATTAATTAGTTATTTCTTTTTTAATTATTTTAACATTTTCATTTAGACATAAATGTCCTTTATAGACAGTTTTGAGGAAGATTTATAAACTGTAGTATTTTTTTTAAATGATTCAAAAACTTACATATGTATCAAATTAAAATGAATACAAATTTCGTAATGAAAAACAAAATTGAAATGAACGAAAAATTTTGCTAAATATTATAATGAATTTATAAAATTTGATCATTATTTAATGGTAATTATCTAAATTTTGAAAATAATTATTAATGAAAAGATATCATTAAAAAGCATTACCATTATTAAAAGTAATAGTAAAAAATAACAAGTACCATTGTTCAATTTAATGGTAATGGAATCAGCAATTCATTAGTCGATTTAATAAATTTTATATTTTACAGAAATATATGTTTTATATATGTAGAAAACATAACACCCAGTTTTGTAAACATCGATCCATTCCCATATATGGTCCACTTCCGAAAATCGTGGGTAAAAATAATTAAAATTTCATATAAGTAGAAAATACTGCCTCTAGTTTTATAACGATCGGTCAATAATTAACCACAGCTTCCCTATATTTTTTGTACTTTAAATTTGTCTTAATTAATTGTCTATATTAGTTTATTTGAAATGAATCCAATTTTTTAATAATATCGAATCCTTGTCCAATAATGAAAAATTGTATAAAATGTTTGCCTTATTTGCATATAAGAAATGTCAAAAGGGATGAAATTGAGAAAATGGCAATTCATTGAAAATTAATATTTTAGAAAAGATAAAATGAAGCATAATTATCTGTTAAACAAATTCCTTAATTTCTTTTAATTCGTGGACAGGTCGTAAATTTATTCTCCCAAATTTACTACCGACAGGTTAACACATACTTTTAAGAACATTGATTTTTAAAATATCAAAAACATTACAAAATTTCATTGTAAATTAAATACAATTTATTTTCATTATAGTTTAAGAAATATTGTAGTAGAGTAACTCTATAGATTTATGGTTATGTTTTTACTAAAAGATAAAATAGTAATTAATTAGCGCTACTACGAGAGTCGTTGTCGGGACAAAAACCAGTCGTTTTCTCTTATGCTATTTACATTGTCATTGTCGTCTAAAACAACTACGACAACAACACTCGTAATAAGGCTTATTCATTTAGGAAAATTACATACAAATTATAAAAAATGTAAAATAAAAATACGCCTGCGTCCATACATAATCCTTTTATGTGTCAAAATTATTCTTGTTCCGCATCGGGTATATTAAATACTCGTCGTACTGCTTCAAAGTTCTTAATGTTAAAGACACGACATCTGGGAGGTTTTTCACCACCAAACGCCAAGGTAAATGGATCTTCAGGACATTGTTTCATACACTGCAAACGACCCATTTGGAAATCATGTGAGTAGACAGGTTTAATTTCGGTAGAATTGAAATTCCATATTTTCAAACAACCCTCTGTGGAGGTAGAGGTTAAAAGATTTTTCACTTCGGAATTGAAACAAATGCCAGAAATTTCCTCTTCATGAGCCTTGTAAGACCACAACAATTTTTTGGGTTGTCTTTTGTCAGCATAATGTAGAGAACCCTCATTGGAGCCGATGACAAAGTAATTGCTATCACAAGTATTCCATAGGACCTTTTCAACTTCACCGGGTATTTGCCATTTAACAAAGGATGTGTTTACCTGATCTGGATCACGACAGTCGAATAAGCGCACTAGACCATCAGCTGAACCAGCCAAAATACTTTGTGCTTCTTCGGGATGAAATCCTATAGATTGAACTTTCTCATCAAATGCAGTGATAGTCGTATGAGGTTGTCCCTCATCTAAATCCCATAAAATTAAAGTTTGATCAACAGAACCAGAGGCTAAAATATGTTCGTACTGACGATTCCATGACAAATCTAAAACAGCGTCTTTGTGACCATAGGCTTCTTTGTTTTTTTTACGGCTGCCTTTTGAGCCTAATTTAAATGTGGGCTCAATAGAGTCTTGTATATCAAGATCCCATACAGTAATGACTGGATCCATACAACCTATAGCGCACATATTACCCGGTTTATCGCTGCCAGGATCATGGTTCATCCATTCAATACACAAAGGAAAGCTGGGCAACAGAAAATCATGATGTGTGTACAAACTTTCTTCTTCCTCGTTAAAAACCCAAACTTCCATACTAGCAGCATCATCTTGCACATGACCCACCAACAACAAATTGTCTGTGGGTTTAATAATTTCATCTTCAGCCTCCGAGTCATCATCCTCATCGGGTAACTGATGATCGGGATCAACGATATTACTAATATCGGCCACACGGGGATTACCCTCACTGTCGTACCGTTCAAATGCAAACTCATCATCGGGATTATGATTCTCGTTGGTCTCCTCAGCTATATCATCTTCGTCATCATCCATCTCATTGTCCACATCCATTCCATTTTCTTGCTGTTCATTATCATCATCGTCGTCTTCATCATCGTCAGCATCACTGTCCAGATGATCTTTGGTATCTTTTATAACTCTAGCCAATTCTTCTTGTGTCAAGACGATTTTGTCTGGCTTTTCTTTAGCAATACCTCGGGGAACAAAGCAAATAGCGGGTACAAAATCAATAGTTGCCTCTGCTGGACCTTCTTCCTCCATGGTGTAATTTTATTTATTTATTTTTTTCCAAAAATATAAAATTAGTGCGTCGTACAAATTCTGTTGCACTTTCCGCTCTTTGATGAATCCAATAACAAAATGTAAACACGTGCTTGTCGGCTGTCAAATTTTTTTAGTCAATACAATTAGTGGTGGTAAATCTTAGGATTGGAGATGGTAGTTGTGCGATAGTATTGTGGGTTGTATTTTAGTACTTTACAGTATGCGTTATAATGTTAGGGTTTAAGAAAAATAAATAAAAATAATTTAGAATGATAAAGTATTGTCATTAATATTATGTTCACATACACTAGTTTTCGACTTGCTTTTAAAAAAACATAAAGAGTTTAAACATCACTGTTCACATATTATTTTATTGTGTTTTTTCTTTTGTCGAAATATTTTCACAAATTTTAAATTTAGATAAAAATTACACACACAGACACTTTCTAATTAACAAAATAAAATTTTCAAACAAATAAAATGTATGAACAAATATAAATTTCATTCATAATTTTTAATTTTCTGTTTTTAAACTGTTTGACAATTTTTACAAATTCTTTTTTCAACAATTTTCTATGTACTGAAAATACTAAAAATTTCTTTCCTGTATGGAAATTTAGTATGTTTTTATTGTGTTAAATAATTAAACAACTCGAATCGAGATATTTTCTGGCTTTGATATACATGAAAAAACAAATCAATTTCTTTGTGTTTTTTAAGAAAACGACTCGTTTTTCAAAAAAACTTTATATGTGAACATAGTATAAGAATATTATTTATATGTTATTGTAATACCTTTAAACTTTAATTCAAAAAATATTTAAATAAGAAACTTTGTGCATTTTATGTAATAAATTTTGGCTTTAATGGCTTATTGTATTATGATTTAAATAAAAAATATTGGATATGAAACAAAACTTTTTTAAATAATTTTGAAACTTGGGAACAGTTGGAGATATCACAAAGACAGAACTGAGGTATTTTTAAATTGATTTGGAGGAACACAGGTTCATAATATGTCTGGGGCAGTGTGTGGATCTCCTGTTGGTTATTTTCAAAATTTCCTTTAAGATTTGGTTGTAAAAATATGTTCACAGGTTATTTAAATAAAACCTCTTTTAGTTAGACCAATTTTTGATCATGTTTTTTCTTTTTAATTGGCAGGCTCAATTTTAATACTATAAGTTCTCTAAAATATTCCCTAGTTTTTTCGAAATTCTAAATAATATACAAGTAAATTTTTTTAATTTTTTCGATTTCGACAATTTTCAAGATTTTATTTTTATTTATTTGTGAAACTCTTCAAAATGTCCAACTTTGGATGTCCAAGTGAAATTTTACTTAGATATTTCTAACGGTTCACAAAATGCTGAATTATGTCTATATAGTCCAAGTTATATAGTCCAAGCTCAAAACTTAAACTCTTCTAGACTTCTATTATTATCGAAATTAGTGTATGTTTGCTAAAAATTAAAAATGTCGAAACAAATATATTCGAGAAAATATCTAGAATTATAAAAATATGAATATGAACTTGTCTTGATAATTTCGCAATAGTAAACATTCGCTTAATTTTCCAGAATATTAGAAATATCGGTATCGCAATATTCAACTTTTCTCAATGAAATATCGAAACTTAATATCTTAATAATTTTGCGAAAATTTGTTACTTAAATAAAAAATCAACGGAGTTTGCATATTTGTGCATGCTAACGATTGAAAAAAGTGAATATAGTGTAATAGTTTAATTTTGTTACCTTGTCTAAAAATAATTGCAAAATAACAAAATGTTATTGAGAGAAGGAAATCTTGATGACTTTTTTGTGACCTTTATTTGTAACATCATGTTTAAGATTCCGTATTAAGTTGAAATATGACTTTAATTTTTATATTATTAATTTAATCGTTATTGTTCTTGTTTTGGGGGCCCCAAAAGTATTTATATTCTGGATTCTTTTTTTTAAGCTTCTATAATTAATATGGACTTAAAAAAATCAGTATTTATTTAAAGAAAAGGACGAAAACGAAACAAAATAGAAAACTTTTGTTTTTGAGCTATTGCCAATTATAATGATTATAATATTAATATCAAATAATTTTCTCTAGATCGAAATTGAATTTCTCAAACATTTTTACGTTTTGCTATTAACACTCAATACTAATGGACGTAAATTTTACGTACACATTTTCGAAATTACTCTATTGTAAATGGTATGACAATCCCGAAATTCCTTCTTCAAGTATTTTTAAACATATATTAAAAAGGAAGTAATAAATTTTTGGAAGTTTATATGTTCTAAATGTAAATACAAAAAAGTTACTATGTAAATAACAGTATAAATTTGAATATAAAAATGGAAATGTGATTTGAAATGGCAATGTAAAAGTTGAAATATTCACGGGTTAATCTTAATTTGGTGAATGTAGTAGTCAATTTTTTTTCAATGAAATTATTATTATAATTGGATAAAAATTATGAGCTGACGAGATTACCATTATACTAAAAACTTTCTATAGAAAGGAAATTAAAATGTGCTGCGAATCTATCCATTACGCAAAAACGAAATGTTAAAACTTAATGTAGTGTTTGATAAACATCTTAAGTCTCCGGTGAACATCATATCACAATTTATCAAGACTTTTCATAAATAAAATCTAGATATAATTTTAATGTTTTTTAAAGTTTTGTTCTTATTTATTGATTTTGCTATTTCACTAAACATTTTTAAAGGCAAAAACAATTAAAGAGTTTTAGAGGAATATCTATAAGTACGTAAAATTTATAAAAAAATATCGTTAGATTCTAGGATAAATATTGTTGAACTTTCACTGAGCGACTGAAAAGCTCAATCTACTCATTGTCGGACTGAAAACTAATCGTTCTAGAATGTTTTGTCAGCTGGGTTACTTCTTTAATAAAAATTGCTATAAAACATTTATTTAGAATTTTTCTATAAAAATATTTTATTTTTTAGTAAGCGTTGAATTTTTTTTCTATTTAAATAATATACATACATATGTATGTATTTTAATATCCCGCCTGACTAATATATCGAAAATTAATGAACGTTCGCTAAAACAAATTTTGAACAAAAATATAAGAGAAAAGTTAGAAAAATGTTTAATTTATGAACGTGTGAAAAAGTGAACAATTTGCGATAATTTCTCGAAATAAAAATGTAAAAGATATTTACATGTAGCGATAATTCCTCAAAATAGAATTGTTAGAGATATTTCCGATAATTTTAATAATATTATGTTCACATACATTAGTTTTCGACTTGTTTTTTTTTTTTAAACACAAAGAGTTTAAACATCACTGTTCACATATTGTTTTATTGTGTTTTTCCTTTTGGCCTGTTTTTCTTTTGCCAAATTATTTTCACATATTATAAATTTAAATAAAAATTTCATACACAGACATTTTCAATTAAAAAATAAAATTTTCAAACAAATAAAATTTATGAACAAATATAAATTTCATTCATAATTTTTAATTTTTTGTTTTTAAACTGTGACAATTTTTACAAATTCTTTTTTCAACAATTTTCTATGTACTAATAATTTCTTCCCTGTATGGAAATTTAGTATGTTTTTATTGTGTTAAATAATTAAATCGAGATGTTTTCTGGCTTTGAAATATATCAAAAAACAAGTCAATTTGTTTGTGTTTTATCAAAAAACCTCTATATGTGAACATAATATTAGAGAACAAAGGTTCTGTTGCCACAAACTGAACGCCAAGTAAAAAAAAGTTGTCAGAGCTCGAGCGCTGACAATTTTCTTTTAACGCTGCAATAACACTGACAAATTCAGTCTATATTAGACAAATCTTTATCATTATAAAATTTTGACGTTTGTCTTGATAAAAATTTGTCTAATGTAGACTCAAAGTCATGATAAAATTGTATAACGTGTAGACCGAATTTATTTAAATTATTGTAATTTTGTTATTTTCTTTGATGTTTAAAGCAATATTCAATGAAATTAAAAGAAACTATTACCATTAAATTTTGACAACATACTTCAAAGAAAAACAACAAAAAGGGATTTAATATCACAAAATCTTATCTACGTGTTCCCATAATGATATAAACAAAAATTGAAATAGCACTGCCGACGTTCAATGTATTTACACGAATTTTTTCTTAAATTAGGGTTCATCAATCGAAAAAGTCGGAAAAAGTAGACAATAGGTAAAAAAAATCATAATGTCGAAAGTAATCGGAAAAATTAAAAACGAAATTAGTCGCAAAAAGTCGAATAGTTGACAATTAAAAAATGTAAAAAGTCGATTATTTAAAAATTTAAAAAAAACGAAGTGTCAAATTTTCTCCCAACTAATGAACTTTAATTTAAATGTATTTACTGCGTTAACACAAAACAAATAGGTTTATGGTTTATTCGGTTTTGATTAAAAAACAACATGATTTTTTTAGTTTTTTCTTACAATTCAAAAACCATTTTCATCTAGTTTTTAGTGAAAACCAAATAAAATATATATAATGAAAAAATTAAATTGTTAAATTTCTTGAATTGTTTTTTTTTTATGTTTAAATTGTAAAAAACATTATAAGCAACAAAATTAAATTATATTTCAACAGAAATTGAACAAAAAGAAATTTGTCAACAAAAACCTTTCTCTATGTACCCAACAAACCAAGAAACGATACAGTATCATTAATGATATCATAATTTTAAAATTATATGATAAAATATCGAAATAATTTTTTCCTTAGAAAAAACGCTTTTTAGGAAAATAAAAATTAATTTAAAATTTTGTAAAAAAAAAAATTTTTGTGTTATGTTTCATGTGAAAATTATATTTTTAGAGCAAAATTTCTGAAATCGCAAAAAATACAAGAGGACAAGATAAAGGAATTAATATGAGCTTGGATTTCAAGGGGAACTGCTTTCATATTACTAAAGTTTTGTATTGCATATAAAATGATTTGAAGTAGGATAGATTTTAGTTTATTATTTTAATTTGAAAATATTTAGAATATTATTAATTTATCCAATCTTGGTACATATGTATGTTTATATTCTGGATTATATTGCTAATTATCGCGCTGCTTAAATTTAACGATATCATTACTAATATATTTATTTTTAAAAATTATGATATCACTTTCGAGTGTACCTTTTAGAAAGCAACCTATATCATTTTAGAATAATTCTCGGGCTTTTTTTATTACCAAAATGATATCGTTATGATATCATTACGATATCATTTGGTTCGTTGGCTAAACGGTATAATTTTTGAAATTTGGTCTCAACATAAACGTATTAGTTTTTGTTTTGTGTAAATTGTATATTAGCAAAAAGTTGACAACACTAAATCTAACATCAACATTTGCACATCTCTAGATGTTGCTAAGTCAAAAAAAAGTAAACAAACAAATCGTTGGCAACATGTTTGGTAAACCCAAAATTCATTGTTTGTGCTCAGAGAACTGCGCCGATCGGCTGTAAGCCGGCTGAGTCGAGCCGCCGGAGGTTTTTCAAGAGCCGCCGCCGCCGATAAAATTTCGGCTAAAACACGACTCAATTACAGCCGCTGATTTCGGTATTTCGCCTAATATTACACAAAAACTGGACGCATGCAAACCGCCTCTAATCTGTTGCATACAATTAAGACTACCATTCCACATAAAAAATAATCAGGTATGTGATGAAAATCGATTTCGAGCAAAAAACGAAAAGGGTTGTGATACCAGGGCTGTCAGATGTGGCGTTTTTTTATTGCTCTTGGCGACTGAATTTTCCGTTTTGCGACATGGCGAGATTTTTGTCGATTTTTAACAAGGTGGCGATTTATTTGGCTAATTTTTAAAATTTCATAAAACAGGTATTATCATAGTAAAACAATAACGTTTTCTTACAAGCCAACGTCTATGTTTAGTATTTTTCTATCCAAAACGGTGGTTCTCAAATGGGGGTCCGCGGTTCTCAACAAGAGGTCCATACAAAGATTGTTAGGTGGTCGCTAAGACCCTTTTTAAAGATTAGGGGATTTATCCCCAAATTGGGGATTTATTTTTGGAAATGGGGATGAAAAATTTGGTTTGGGGATTAGGGGATTTGTTGGGGATATATTTAAAGGCTTAGGGATTTTTTGAAAATTTATTGGGGATTTTTATTTTATTTTAAAAAATTTTCTTTTTTAACTTAAAAGCGATAGAAAAAAACATAATTTTTCGCTGGATATGTAGTTTTTGGTAAGATAAAACTATATTTATATATAAAGTAACTGTAATACTGAATTTGTACTATATGGTCCAAAAAATGATTAAAATCTACGAAATAAAATGATTATTGTAATCCGTACAATAATATGAAGGTAATTTTTGAGTAATTGATGTTCCATTATTGTTATTGTAATAGTAAACAAGAGTTTAAATAATATGATCTTCAGTCTTCAACAATTAATTGTTTAAAAGTTAAATAAAGTGTATCAAAAATAATTGAAGCAATAGAATCTGACTAATCATATTTCCATACAATTTTTTTATCTGTAATTTTATTTATTGAATCTTCACAAATTTAAGTGAACTAACAATAATTAATCTAAAAGCTAAATGTAAAAAACTATTTAGTCCAACCACCGTCGGACTAAAAGCGATTTTAATCCATATGGTTTAACTTCGGCTCGGTTCTGAGGTGCTTCTTTTTCTGATACATTTGAAAAAGAAATAAAAACTTAATTTTCGGTCATAAAAAAACTATAAAAAAGACATTTTTTTGCAAATTTCTATGAAATTTTCTTTTTTAATATTGATTATTTGGAAAAAATTTATTGAAGCACAAATAAAAGGAAATGAAGTTTATACTAATCTCCAAAATCTGGGTATTATTTGGGGATTTTTGGGGATAATATAAGTAGTCATTTGGGGATTTTTGGGGATGAAAATTCACTATTTGGGGATATGACTCGAAAAAAATCTGGGAACCCTGTTTAAAAGTATTTCCTTAAACAGATAACACAAATGTGTATATTAATTTCTCCATACTTATAAAATAAAGTTGCAAAAATATAGAGTAAAAATTCTAAAACAATTGTTTGTGCATGATTTTTATTATCATTCTGGTAATTTTTGCAAATTGTAAAAAACATTTAATGATATTTCGTCCTTGGTATAAGACATTTAGTAGCAATTTTAGAATTCATTTTTAAATACAAAGGTTTTATCTTAAATTTGTAATTAATTGAAATCAAATGTTTTTACTATTTTCTTAAATATACACACAAAAAAATTCATAGGTAATATTTCCTAAAAACTTGGTATAAAATTAACTAAGCAAAAGGGTAGAATGGCAATTACAAAGTTTCTTAGGTAATATAACAATAATTTTTGGTTGATGTCTATGTTCGAAATATTACCAAACAATTTTGGTAAAATATTTTTAATATTTGGAAAAATTACCTACAATAGCAAAGTTACTTTATACAATAATTTTTGTTAAATTTACACTTCTTATAAGTAAATGGTTCTTGAATTTACTAAATTACAAATTTTTCTTGTACATACTATATAAATAAATTAAACAATAGCAATTTTTTGAATTTTTAATTTTTATTAACAAAGTATATAAATTAGTATATTAATTCAGACATTAAATATTAAAATGTAGTTTAAATTTAAATATCCACTAAAATCATATGATGCAGTATTACGTTAAAGAAGGTTTGATATTTTTCGTTTGACTTATGTATCTTCCAAAAGCCCACAGATTCTTAAAAACGATTATATACATATATAATTAAAGGAAAGGCTTATTAAAACATTTTATTAAGAATTCTGTAGGAAGAAACTCACCCTAAAAGCTATTTATTAAAAACATCGTGCAATATACCATTATGCTGCTCACAAAGTCAATCACTCTTATATTTAACGAAATTGCTGTATAGATTGGGCTGATTGTAGTGCCCGCTAAAGTCAGAGATTAAAGCACATAGAGATATTAATTGTTTTATATACTTTCTTCTTCTGAAATGCATTTTTTAATTGATGAACTATATTTGGACTTAGAGTTTGTTGTTTGGAATAATTGTCAGGATAATTACATCCTCCTATATTTTCTTTACTTCCACCAGGACCATGATCGCTCCCACTTCCTGCTACTGCCTTCCACTACCTTCTGTTCTATGAACACTTCCACTACTACTTGCTCCATGTCCAATGTCACTATCATGAGATCTGTTTTTAATGCAGATTATTCTATGTCTTTTATGACGTCTGCGTGCTACTTCAAAACTTGTACATATTTAATCACAGACTGCCGATATATCCGCTCAATAGGAAGTTAATTATTATTTTTTGTTTTTGCTAAAAATAAATATTTAATAAATATTTGTTTATAAAATTGAATTGCCTTTTTCACAAAAATATTATTTTTTTTCTGACATAAAAATAAAAACTTAAATTATTTCGAAAAAGATATCTAATTTTAAAGGTAATATAAACTAGGCTTTTTTGGTAAAATATACTTAATAGTTTACTAATTGGTTTAGGTAACAAAACTTAGTAATTTATTTTCATACAAAAAGAAATTACCTAAGCCAACTTAGAAAATATTACCTCGACTATTTTTTTGTGTGTAGCCTCATTTAACAAAAGCATTTGGTATCAAATCGTGAATATGCCATTCATTTTTATCTTTAAGTATTAATTTATTTTTGGATTAAGAATTATTTAGGAATAACATTTGATATGAAATTGAGAAAGTATCACTTTTTTCAAATGAATATTCATTTTTATTCAGACTTGAAATTCAACATACGTATTTCCAGAAAAGTTGCTGTTTATTAACCCCGAATAACAAAATAAAAATCCTTAACTTATAAATATCTTCAATAACTGTTTGACAATTTGTTTTCCATCATCTTTCAAATATGAATATTAAGATTTTATGGGCCATAATGAAAAGAAAACGTTCACGAATAAACTAATTCTTCAAAACAATTTATAAGTTTAATAGGACAAATGTTCATTATATAATTTTAGAATTATTCTGTTAAAAAATATTTTTAAAATTGTTGACCTAAAATTGAGCTATGTATGTATGTCAGAAAAGTGTATTGAAATTAATATTTTTTTATTCAAATTATTATTAGCTACTGAAATTTTCATTGACTTGGTTGATGCTGAATTTACATTTTAAAATTATATAAAATTTAAGCACTAAATATTTTAGTTGTTTTTAGTTTTTCTTAAAAAAAATAAATAAAATTTAATTTTGGCGATTTTTGGCGATCTCTAATTAACAATTTGGCGACAGAGGCTCAAAAAAATCTGACAACCCTGTGTAATACACATACAATTTTTGGTTGTATGTGTATCACAATATTCAACGACAACCAAATTTTTGTTCCCGAGAGAACATAAACACACAAACTGTGTGTATTTCGTATGGACGCCATATTGTTCACGGCGAACTAAAAACCCCCCCCCTTTTAGTAGGTTTTCGTTTACCATATTAAATACATGACCAAATGGTTCGTTTCAAACATGGCACAAGTATTATAAGGTATATGCAAAACGGCAACAACTACAACAACGTAACTCTTTCAGTGTAACACAACGTCAAAAACAACTGATTTTTGTTTGTAAACATTTTATTGCGCTTCTTGCTTTATTATATTTTTCGTTCTAAAAATTTAAATATATTTGAGAAAAGTAAATAAAAAGTTGTGTATTTTACAACTTATATTCGTCGTTTTAGTGGCAATTTATATTTGTAAAGCAATTTTTATCATTAAACAATCCAAGTTACTTCGAATTATTAAAGCTCTCAAATGCACAATTATATAAAATATTAATGTGTTTCTATAAAACTTGTATATTATCTTTTATTTCTTTTTGCTTTTTATAACACAAAACACACGAAATGTAACAAAAAATAGTTTATTAATAACAACACAAATATATTTTAGTATTATAACACAGGAATTGTATTATAAAATTATTTACTTTTCTTGGAAACAAACAAATGTAAACAAATTTTGACAAGATAGTCTGCTTTGAAACAACGAGCAAAAAATAATCAGCTGATCTTATAAGGTTACCTTATTTAAAATAGTTGTGCCATGGTTTCAAACGAACATCGAATGTTGCATCAAACACTGTTTTTTTTTTCATCTTACGGATGAATTTTATTTAATAAGAAGTAGTACTTCGATAATAAACGTTGACTGCGACGGTACGGTTTTATTTAAATGTTTTAATGTGTGTTGTGTTGAATTTATAACAAGAAAACAAAAATATAAACAAATTGTAAAAAAAAGCTTTAACAAAAAAATAAAAAAAAAGATTTTCCAAAGTGAAGTGAGTTTAATTGCAAATTTTAGTAAAGATAAATGAAAAATTTCTCAGTTTTACTAAATAAATTGGAAAACTAAAAATTATAAAAAATAAATTAGCATTTGTTGTTAAATTGGTTGATTCATCAAGAAAATGCAAAAAAAAAATTTTATTAGTTTTAGTTGACAGCAACAGTTGCATTAATGTTTTTGTTGTAGTTTTTTTATTGCAATTTTATCTTTTTCATTTGTTATTGTTGTTGCTGCTGCTATTATTTATGTAGTTATAATAATCGTGGGTATAAGATTTTGTGTCGTCATCAAAACCAAGCCATTTTAAACAAATCCAAAGAGTCAAACAGCCAAAGACCCAATCTAAAGCATCTTTTAACTAAATAAAAAAAAAAAAGAGTTTCATAATATTTGTACGAATGTATACAATTTTAGTTTTTTTCCTCTTTCAACTTCTTTTATTAAAAAAACGGGTTTTTAATCTTTAAGAGAATGAACAACAAAAAGATTGTACAAAAATAAAAAATAAATGTAAAGCAAAAATCTAATTTAATAAAGTAATAAATACGATTTAAACAAAATTTTAATAACAAAAGCCAAACGTTAGTTTGTAAAAAAAAAAAAAAATTAACACCAAACTAAGATTTACATTATAAACAAATGAGAAAAATAAATTTAAATAACAAAACAACAATTAAAAAAATTATAAATTTTAAAACAATCATCAAATTAATTACTAAATTGAAAAGTGAAATTTTTGCAAAAATTTTAATAAATAAACGTTTGCTAATCTCATATTGAAGTTTAAATTCAAAACACAATTTTTAATTAACCCTTCTTGGTCGGTGGTTTACTTTGAAAACTCAAAACTTTTAATTAAAAATAACGGTAAAATTGTTATCAAATAGCATTTAAATATTTCAATTTTGCATTATTATTTGTGGCTTAAGACTGGCAACAAAGAAATTTGATTTAATTAGTCAGTTATACAGCAAAATTGACCTTATATCGATATGTTTTGGAGATAACGGTATTATTGTAAAATAAGTGTATCACATTTATCGTAATCGCAACTTATTATTTTAATCGAGTAACTGCACCTTCTTTTTAGCTTAAAATGAGAACTTTCTAAATCAACAACAATTGAAAGAACGATTTTCTATTTAAGTTCCAAAAAAAAAAAAAAGTAATTTGCATTAAGATTTCAGAAAAAACCTATTAAACACTGAATTTTCTATATATATTTTAGAATTTTGAAAATAACAATTGAAATTTAATATTTTTATTCCAAATTTATAAAATAATATGAGAAAGATGCAATAATATTGAGAAAATTTTAAATGAAATACAAAACTTAACCAGAAATTAAATTGAAAACGAATATTTTATTGTTTGTAGATTAGAAAGAAATTTAAGTATCGTATTCTAGTTAAAAGTTATTTTCTCCAAAGCCTCATCATTTAAGCTTTCCAGCTGATCAATTTGTATTAATTTTTACATTATTTTTCTAAATTCTAAATATTCTTTTCTGAATTTGAAACTAAAAATCTCAGTATCTTCTTTTCTAAATTATAAATATAAATTGCATTTATAAATCGTTTTTTTACTAAAAATCTCAACTCCAATTTTTCTTTTCATAATTGTAAATGGAAGTTTTAATTTTCAATTAATTAAGATTCATTTAATTAATAAATTCAAATTGAAAAAAAGGAATTTTTCTAATCTTAAATCTTTTTAGAAAATGTTAATTTCAATTTCCCATTTATAAATTTTAAATAAAAAATATCATTTTCAACTAATCCTCTCCAAATTTAAAATGGAAAATTTAATTTTCTTTTATTGTTTTCTGAATTACTATTAAAAAGGTGTGCACTGAAGGGAAAAATTCGATCTAAAATTCACCACTGTTGTGGTCACATTCGTAATTAACGGTAGCAGATTTTTTAAAAAATTTAATAGAAAACATAATGATATTTAATAATTTGATACCGAAACGGTTTTAACTTGATACCAATTAGGTATCGATTTTTGTTAAAGTACGAATTTCAATTTACACCTACGCATCAGATTCTCTATTGATACTGAATGGTGTCCTTTTGTACGCGTATGTGTTCGTTTTTTCTCTGGGTGTATTCAAAAATTATTATTATTTTTAATATAAAAGTACAATTTATTTTATTCAAAGTATTTTCTATCGAAAACTATTTTTTACCATTCATAAGTTAATTTATTAATTTAATCCCAAAACCACTTCCCATTTTATTTTTTTATACCTTGTTCTGAAGTGAATCGAACGAAAAATTGTAGTCAGAAGGGGCAATACAGAGTTTGTTGACAAAATTCTCAGAGCCATATTTTTTAAAGATATTATTAGTTGTCCTGGCTCATAAATGTGTTTGGGTATAGACGATAAGTTTTTATGGAGTTGAAGCATCTTTTCAGACATGCAAAATGAACATTTGGAATTTCAAAGTTTCTTGATTTTAATTCTTGTGACACCCAATTTCAATGATTTAGGATGACTCCAAGTGCTTTTATGGGAAGCACTTCTTGCGTTTCAGCATAATCCTCATAAACTTTCACTTTAATACGATCCTTTCCACCTAAAGAATCTCTAAGCAAGTCAAGTACCTATAATAAATGTTTCAATAATTACTGTAAAACGCTTCAATTCCGCTACTAAAAAGTCAGTAAATTTTGCATGTTCTTTGCGAATGCCTTATCCTAACTATCAAGAGACACAGACGTCTGAGCAACTACATATTTAATGAGCTTTCTACGACCAGACTTGATCTATTGAGATACTTAACGGCCACAATGTTGGAAATAAGCTGGTCTTAAGTGCTAAGAAATTTATTCTTTTTATACATAGAGTATATAAATATGGTATAAGAAATATATACCATGATTAGTACCAAGGCGAATTTAAACAAGTGACCTCAATTAGCTGATTGTTTCGATACCTCCTTTAAATTGTCAAACTCCATATAAGCATAATTTTTGCTTGCCGTCTGAAGTGTCAAACTCCATGCATAAAAAAATGCATGTATTTGCTGTATTGTTGTTTTTGTAGAACTGCTGTCGCCTGTTTTATTTCGCCAAGATAAGTACCATATGAGACTACAGGGTTAATAAAATCAAGTAATGCAAGTAATTTGTAGAGAATATTTCGAAATTTTACTTAAAAAAACAACAATTACAAATAGTTTAGTTTTGTTAACTTTTAATTAAAAAAAACTAACCTATTGAATTTGAAATTGTAAAATAGTTTAATTTGGTTTTTGTTGTAAAATATTTTGCAAATTTTCCTCACATTTTCCACATTGACATGATCCATACACTCCCTTTTTCAACAAATGAGTTTTTGTTATTTAATTTTTTTCTCTAAACAAACATTTTCATTCAGTTGTTTTTGTTGTTTCTGAAATTGTTTTTGTAAGCTCTGACTCTCTCGTTTGTTTGTTGGTTGGTTTTAATTTTAATTTAAAACAAAAATCTAGTTCCCAGTTAATATTTCTCTTGTTGTCGTTGTTGTGGCTTTAAATTCTTATTTAAAGAACCTGTCTAGTTTTACAACTACAACAACAAATAGCTGCAAAGTAGTAGCAGCAGCAGTAACTAAAACAACAAAGTTTTATAGAATGTTATTATGTATTTGTTGTTGGTTTTTTATGCTCTGATTTATTTGTGGTGTTTCTTTCATGTTTGTTGTAGATTTTTTTATTTATTTTTTGTGTCTATTTCATGCTTAAAATAAAAAGTCTTCTGTAAAAAATATAATAAATTAGAAAATAAAAAAATACAAAAACAAAATAAATAAATATGTGTAAAAAATAATAATAAAAATATAACGAAATGAATAAGATTTATAATAATTAAAAAAAAAAATACGAATAGAAAAAGTTTTAAAGTATGATAGAATAAAGTGCATTTTATAAAAATTTAAAAAAAAAAAAAAAACGAAAAAAATAATTAAAAAATATAACTTAAAGGAATGTGGATTTACTTTTGGCGAGTACTTTAAATCTTAGATGGATGATTATAAATAAGGTAAGTTGTTAAAATTTTTGAAACTCATTTTCGAATTTTAACAGATCTTTAAGCATTTATTTGATTTAATTTAATGACTGCAAAAAAAAAAAAAAATATTCGTTCATATGAAGTAAGTTTTTGAAAACATTTAAGGATGTCACACTAGGCTAGTTGGTAATTATTTGGTTAGAGGGTTATAGTTTCGATTCCTCCTGTGACTTTGGTCTGTTTCACAACAACGGGTTAATAGTTTATAGAGAATATAATTTTTAATTGTATTGCAACATAAATAAAAAACAGTTTGCCACTTCTATATCAGCAGACTGTTTATCTTTAAAACATAATTGATTTCCTTTGATTTTTTAAAAATAAAAGCTTTTTCATTTTATACGTATATAAGTATTTTAAAATTCATACAATACAATTCTACCCGTTGGCAAAATAAATCTTTGAATTTCGCCGATTATAGCATTTCAAACCCTTTCTCGTGGAAACGTTTATTTAAAAAATATGTTTTAACCTTTTTGAAAACCACAAAAAATCAAAAAGTAATAGAAATATAATATTCTTGATTAAACTTAAAAAAAAAAAAAATAAATACCCTAAAGGTTTCATCTTAAATGACTTAAAGTCTAATGAAATAATAACAAAAAAGATAGATTGGTTTGTTTAGAAATTTAACAAAAAACAATAGAACAACAACAATGTTATTAAGAATAACAATTACTAGAAAAACAACAACAGAATATTCAACTCACCTTGTTATTATTTCAAATCATTAAATAAGTTTCCTATTGAAATTAATTACAGACCTTTTTTCAGTTCTTTCTCTTTTCTATTATTTTTACATAAACATGTACGTGTTACAGATATTTGTAATTTAATTTTAGGTAAATATTGCTTACCCTAGAGTAGGTCGTGTTAAGCTACATATGTATGTATATACAGAGATATTGGCTTATTATTAATTTAAAATGGATTCCTAGATGTAAAATTAAGAAATTATTTTTAATTTCATTTTAGATTACTTATGTATGTACCCAAAATGAAAAGTATTGATATTCAAATGAGAATTTACTTCATTCGAAGATACCGTTTATTTTTTTTGTTTATTTCAGATCAAACTTCGAATCTACATTATACAAACTTTTATCAAGACAACAATTTTTATCACAATAAAAATTTGTCTAATGTACACTGAATTTGTCAGTATTATTGCAAAATTGTTAACGCTGGAGCTCTGACAACTTTGTCTTGATACAAATATGTCATGTAAATACTCGAAGTAATAATCAATTTATTACACAAAAAGTTATTAATTTGAATTGCAAAACTGCCTGATTGGGCCAATTGTATTATTTGGAATCTGTTTCAAGCATTAGAGTCTAACATTAGAAACTCTATATGCACTCGTTGAAACGGGAGTAATAAAAATTAAGTATGAAATTAATGTTCTACCCTTGTATTAATTTTGCTATTCGGCGATTGCCGAAATTGTTGCGAATAAAATTATCCAGAGCAGTCGGTTTATTAAAAGTTAAACATTTTTCTTAATATTCCTTGGGTCATTAGCTTTTGAATAACAGATTTGACAAATATTTCTTTTTTGATTTTTGTTTTTTACAGCCATGCGTTTTGAAGAAGTTTTTGATAAGGTAAAGGTCCTATGTTATGAGGTGATTTGAAAATACAGTTTGAGCTTGATTTGCACAACCAGCTCTTTTTTATATTATAGGATTTAAAAGTGAAACTTTTTTGTATATAAAGTAATAATAAGTGCAACTTTCAATTGATATTTGAGTAACCAGTACTTTTTTACATTAGAGGTTTAAAAGTTCAACTTTTTTTTTTTTTGTAAAAAAGCAACGAAAGTGCAACTTTTTATTGATATTTGATTTTTTTTTTGTTCAAAAATGCAGTTTTCATGATCTGTAAATATTTTTAAACACATTGAATTATCTCCCAATCAAAATTAAATAATTATTTGAGTTAAAAAATAGTGACTCCGAGACGAAAATATTTAAAAAAACATTTGTTTTTTTCATAGAATATAACGATTATTCCATTTATTAAATAAAACTGAATTACATATTCTGTCACATACTAAAAATTATTTATTAATATTGCCATAATAAAAAATCCATACTCCATCTTTGTTTAAAACTTTAAAATTTGACGGTTATTAACTACCTAACTATTGTATGTCCAAACATTTTTATCAGTGCATTTAGTACTCTTTGCACTCTAACATAGTGTCTATATTAGATAATATTTTATCAAGACAAACGTCAAAATTAACGCGAACAATGTCAATATTTGCATAGAATGTTTCGAATCTAAAAGTGGTACCACAAATTGGAATTTTATTAAAAAAAACTTGTATTTAGTAACAAGAATCGAATATATGCCTTAATTACAATACGTAGTTAAAGGTCGTTTTTTAATTACAAAAATTAAATAAAAGTAATAAACGTCATTTAAAAAAAAATTATAAAGTAAAATTCAAATAATTTTAATATAAATCTAATAAATAATAAGAAATAAATTGAAGGATTTTAAACTTGATTTTGAAAAATATATCTACACAGAAAAAAGTCACCAATTAACAAATATATATGAAAATAATTCATTCAATTATAAACTTGTTTAAATTTGCACCTCTCACCAAAATGATTATATCAATTACTAAAAACTATAAAAAATACAAAACAGAAAAAAAATTCCCAATTAATTAATTAATTAAATCAATCAAGTGATGATTGAATGAATTAAAAATGTTAAAATCATACTAAAATTTATTTTTATTTTATTTTTTCTTGAATATATTTATTAAATTTTGCTCCAAAATTAAACAACTGAGTTAATTGAAAAAAGACGGTAATAATTTTTTCTGTGTACGAATGAAAGTACATAGTTTATATACCAATAAATGCTTTGAATGAAATTTGTAATATAGAAGGAATTTGGACTTAAAATTAAGTTTAGCATGTAAACTTGTTCTTTATGTTAAGAATCGCTGAACAACTTTATCTAAAAAAGGATGGTCCAATGTGCTTTTTATCATTGTCAAAATGCAATAACTCAGAAACTAATAAATATATTTTCATAATTCTTTCACAGCCAAACGGACAAAAATCCGTTTGGCTCCGTTATTTTTTAATTAAAAATAGAACCAATTATAATTCCTACGCGTACATTTGGGAGAAAGAATTAGAATTATTTACTTTAAATTAATTTATTATACAAGTTTATAGAATTTCTTATATTTTTACACTTATATTGTTAGAAAATTAAAAGTTGCGAAACATTTTTCCACAAGATTGAACTAAAACATATTTACGAGATCACTATAATACAATTAAGAGTAAATTATCATAAAAACTGTATACATTTCTATACTTTTAAATTATCATCTTAATGCCTTCTAAATATTGAACATAATTGAACAATGAATTATAAAACATTCTAAAATCTTATACTCAAAATAAATCTGGGTTTAGTAGATCTCCGGTACTTAAAAATATTGTACAAACATTTTGAATATAACTGAAAACATCTGTTGTACATAGGTTGGTATATATCCAAACTAAAAAGTGACGTTATGAGACAAAATCATTAATGATGAGTGGACAAAAACTCTTCATTAATTTTAGTTTTTATCAAAAGTATTGATAATCACTTTTAAATGGATATCGTTATTTTTTTCACAGTTTAAAAACTAGTCATTTTATAGCGTCACAAATGTTACAAAAAGCACTTCGGACTACTCTTAATATAAAATTTGGTTCAAATTGATAGACCAAATTTGTTGGATCTATTTATTTAACTATCAATGAATATATTAAATATAGAGAAACGACGGTATTATCAAAGCAAAAGAGACAAATATTCGTAATTATTTACACAAATTTTAATTATATATTATTTTGGAAAGACTATTTCTTATTTTAAGCTATATTTTTGTATTCTTTTTTGATAAGCATTGAAAAATCGAGTAAGATTTTAAGGTAAAAATGAATCGAATAACTCGAGTAACTTAAAAGATTTATTCGATTATTCGAGTAATTTAAAAACTGCATTTTCGAGTTATTTGATTATTCGAACAATGAAAAATTCGAGTAAAATGAATACTCTAGTAAACACTATGTAAGCAACCACTAAATGAAAGCGTGTATAAATACGTGTGAACTTAGCCAGTACAATTGTGTAATGATGTTGACATCCCTGTTCTAGAGGATTGGGAATCGGGCTTAATTTTTGGTTTCTTTTACATAAAGTTGGAGCTTTGGCATTAGTTTCCCCATTTTCCCGAGTACATAAAATTCCTAAAAACAATGAAAACACTTTAATTCTTCTTTGTAATTCTTTACATAGAATAGAACTAGAAGTTTATGTGAGAGCCACGCTATACTAAATTTTGAAAAAATTTGCTCATTTTTTTTGAAAATACAAAAACAAAATATATGTGACTCCATGTATTTTGTTTTTGTATGAATTAGGTTTTTGACAATTGAATTAGGTTTTTTTGTCTCACATAAATATCTAGTTGTTAATCTATGATTCTTTATCTATATTTCTACACGATCAGAAATAAAATCCAATATTTAGAATATGAATATTTTAGCGACGTCAAAATCAAAGAGTCGTTCACGAGAACCAATCTTAACTCTCATCTGCTCAGGTCCAAAAGTTGACACGAAATTGTAAACAGGTGTAATTAAATCGTAGGTGTGATTAAATTATTAATTTTTTAATTTCTTGAGAATAAATGGTCTTAATAAATATTCTCAAGTTATGAAAAATATACATCATTTCAATGTTAAATTACAATAAATAATTCTAGAAACGTTCCATTGTTAGTAATATTTTCCATAATTTGTGAGTATATTTGAGTATCCAATTATTGAAAAATATTGAAGCTTATATACACAGAGAAAAAAATTTGGTTATACTTAATTCAAACTACTAGATTCATTCCCATAGTTGTTTAAATCCATTTAAGTCATACTTAAACTCTGAAGACTCAGTAGGGTGTATTACAACTGGTTTTAATTGACCCTTTAATTGTCTGACATTGTTTTATCTTTTAGAGTCAATTAAAAACAAAAAAGGAAATAATAATAAATATGTACAATATAAATATTAGAAAAAATATATCTATATGTATGTATTAATGTATCAATAAAATGTGTCTCCATAATATGAGTATGTGTGTAGGCTTTTTTTCTCAGTTGATATCTTCTAACTTGACCATTTTTGTTATTTTCTTTTTTCATTTCATTAACCAGTTTTTGTTTTTAATAGTGCAAAACCTCAAAAGTATTGTTGATATTTATTTTTTTCAACCAAATTGTACCTGAATTGAAGTGTAACAGATAAACAAATAAACCGACCAACGACAAAAACAAAACAGGAAATGGAAGAGTAGTATACTCACTGATTCGTTCATTCCCGGTGTGTGCACTTAATGTTCATTTAGTAGCAGGGATGCAAAATGGAATATGTATTTGACTTGTTAAAAAAAAAATTCATAAAACCTTAATTAATTTAAAACAATTAGTTTTATTTTTATTAAAATACAAAGCAGAATTTAAATGAATTAACAGTTTGTGATATAAAATACATTTATATTTAGTTTTATTGTATTTAGTAATATTCTACGTAGCAGATCGATGTCATTTTTCAAATTTTAATAAAAAATATATATCAATATTGCAGCAAATTTGTCATCCCTGTTATATTTATATTTTGGCCTGCCTTTTTCTTTGTTTTATTTTTTTTTAACACTTGAATGACTTTGTTTTTATACGTTAAGAGAAGAAATTACTTTTAAAGGTTATGGCCATTAAAACAAATCATACGAAATGTGATTCATTTTGATTTAAGTACAAAAATTTCTGATTTAAGAGTCATCAATGTATCAAAATTGTTTTGTGATTTATTTAGATTAAGAAATTTGTCATAATTATTAATTATATAATAAATAATTTTAAATGTAATAGAATAAAAGATATTTAATAAGAACTGCGCACGAAAAAATCCGTGCATGCTCTTGGGCTTATAACTTTTGATGTGGTGAAAACTAAATAATTCTGTTAACTGTTTTACATTTGTCATTATGCTTACTAGCCATAAGCTAAGTTTCATGGTTATAGCGAAACTAGTTTTTCTTAAAATGGAAATTGAACGAAAACACCAAAACACATAATTGAAATTCTTCATGAAATCTCACCACGGGCATATAAAACAATTGCTATGAAGGCTGTTGTGTCACAAGATACAGTTTCATGGGTCATAATATTATACAAAGAAGTCATGGTCACTGAATAGAAACCTAGTAGTGGAAGAAATATAGTATCCTCAAGCTCAGACGAAATTGAAAGGATTTTAAGAAAAAATCCCCTCATCTCTGTAAAAGTAAATTGTTTTGAATTTTTATCAGAAAAGTTGAAAGAAAATCTAGCCTGAAGACGTATAAAGTACAAAAAAATCCCAATAGAAACGCAAAACAAGAATTTGGAGGTAAAAAAATAACGTGAAAGTTCTTCAGACGAATTTTTTCATAATTATGATTAGTGTATAATAGACGATGAAACGTTCTTACAGGCTAACCTTTTTTAACTTCCTGGCCATGAATATCGTGTATCAAAGAAATCAAAATTCCCAAGAAAGTTTTTGTTTTGGGAAGCTTTATGCATATGCGGAAAAAAGCACTTCATGGTTCCATTAACGCAAAAATATACCTGAATGAGTGCCTTTGGAAAAGACTTCTCCTTCTCCACTTTTTTCTGGCCTGTTCTCGCTTCTTCTCATTACAACAACAAAACAATGCAGTGGTAATAAAGAAATTGTTAGTGTTTTGTACCGAAAGATTCTAATCCATCAAATTGTCCGGAACTCCGAGCAATTGAAAGATATTAGGCTCTAGTAAAAAATAATTTAAAGAACATTAAAAGCTCAGCTTAAAATGAAGCGGTGTTTACAAATAAGTGGACTTATTCGAGCAAAAAAGTGACCGAAACACAATAAAACCTTTAATTGGATTACCACGAGGTGGTAAACTTTAGCCCACTGTAGCTTCCATCATGCTTAAGTAGCACACTCCAAGAAACAACATTTTGAAAGTCTAATAAATAAAAATCGGTACAGCCCTTTAAAATATCCAGATATATTACAATTTCTTTTGAAAAAAGCCCCATTTTTTTGAAAATTTTAGGCTCTTAAATGCCATATAGAGAGATTGTGTCGAAATCATAGTTAAACCTTTAATTTATTTATGTTGTGTCTTATGATTCCAATTTCCAATAGGCATGATTTATAACTAAATAAATATGAATAGCAAATATTACAGTCATCTGCAAAAGAGAAGATAGGAATGAAAAATAGACATACAAGGTCATTAAAAAAAATAATCCTAGTGCGTCAATGTTTGTTTGTACGTAAATCTCGGCTAAACAGATTTTTTGACACGCAGATAGTACCAGTGCCGGAGGTAGTTACAGGCTATGTAAGATCTCGATTGGATGTTACGCCCAGTTTTTTAAAACTCATAGAAGCTAAAAAAACACGCAGTAGTGCTGAGACTGGAGAATTTTATAGGCTACGTTGGATCTTGATCGGATGTCACGCCCACTTCTTAAAACTTTCAAAAGGCCTAACCGATTTGCTTAAAATTTTCACAGCATCATCCTGTTTGTCTCTAAATTCAAATATTACATTTTATTTTTCGATCGGAGTAAGGAGAGTGGTACTTCCCATACAAAGTAAATGTTCATTATTGTATATCTAAAGAACTAATATAGTGAAATTCCTCAAACTTCGTGTGAACATCATGCTTCTCATATCGTATTAGTAAAATGGAAATATCACGGATATGTCCAGGAGAGAGACGGCCCCTATATATATAAAGGAGCATTACAGTGAAAGTCTTAAAAAGTTCTAGCAGTAGTTTTCATATCTAATTTCGAATAGGGCGGATAGGTTTAGGGGGAGTAGCAAATATCTGTTATCGGCTAAAATGAGCGCACCGGAAAAAGCTAGTAATACCCTGAACTTAATCGTGAAATTAATCATGTCATCTATTACAATTCCTATAATGTGATCTCTGCGCAAGCTTAATAACAATAAACAAGAAAAGTAATTACTGCTACTAAAAGCTATAAGATTTGACTGAAGATCATCATGTCACACTCTTACAAATTCTATCTTGGAAATATCTAGAGCCAAAATTTTAGATTCCCCAAAATAATATATGGAACAACAACATCACTTTGAAAAAAATACTGGTCCCGTAGAGATTTTATTTTTATTATAAAATTTTTACTTACTTTAGACCCCTGATTTTTTAAATAAAATTTAATTTTCCAAACCACAGTAAAATAAATTTTTTTTTTCATATTCTAGTCAATTTAAAAAAAGAAAATTTTTTGTTTATTTTCTAAAATTCTTCTTTCTTTGTTTTATTCTTTAAATTTGGTGAAATTTGTGCTCAAAAATATTAACATTTAAAAGATTTTGAAAAATTGTTTTTATTCGTAATATATTTCGCAATTTTGGGACTTGAAAGTTTAAACAAATTTTAATCAATACATTTGCTGATAAATTTAAAGGTTAGTTAAAAAAGTTTTTTTTATACCCACCATCAAAAAGATGGGGTATATTGATTTTGTCATTCCGTGTGTAACATGTCGAAGGAATCATCGACCCCACAGAGTATATATTTTCTGGGTCCTGGTTCGATTCTGAGTCGATCTAGCTATGTCCGTCCGTCTGTCCGTCTGTTGAAAGCAGGATAGGGCTCGAACGGAACAACGTAGGGAGACAAAATTTGGCACAAATATTTGTCTTATATAAGGTTTGTTTGGGATTGAAAATGGGCAAAATCGGTTAACAAACAAAAAAGTTATGGGCTAAATACTAGAAGCACAGGGTGTCCGTTTTATAGCTTTCTGCTGATATTTCTTCAACAAAAGCATGTACGACAACGAAATTTTGTACGTATAGTTCGGAGATCGATATAAACTCGGAAACTAAAAATGGGCGTGGTCCGCCTACCTCACATATAAGGTGAAAATCAACGAAATTGTGTTCAAATAGGACCAATGTAAACTCGGAAACAAAAAATGGGCGTGGTCCGCCCAATTTACTGCCCACTTTACCGCCCCCTCCCATATAGCGTAAAATTTGAAAAAGTTGATGGTGGGTATATAGATTTGGCCGGGCCGAATATTCGCGCTTGTTATACATACTTTTATTTAATTATTTTAAAACATCATAAATTTTAAATATGTATATGAATTAAGATGTTATGTTTTACGATTGTAAGCTTTGAAGATGTAGTTCACAAAAGGTTATCATTTCTAGAGTATTTAGCTTTCGGGAAAGCTTTGTCAAAAATGTTTTAATTAGACTCAAGCTGTTCGGTGCGAATTTCTGACCGTCCAACTGTTGATATCAACATGTTTGATTCACATTTACATATGTATTTTTATTTTAAAGTTAAAATATGAATCTTAATTCAAACAAATTAGATCAGGGGATACCAGACCAAAGTTTATAATAATATTAGCAGTTATTAAAGGTTTTATTAAATAAAAAGTCATATTCAAATAGGCATTAAAAATATATTTTATTAATATATTTTTTTTAAGATTCTTTTAGAATTCTATTAAATAACCCTACTTATTGTATTCACTCCCCGGGGTGTAAAAAACAAAAATGTCTTTATAATAAAAATAAATTACCAACAACTTTTAAAAACATACAAGATCAAGATACATCAAATTAGAAAACAAAAAAAAAAAAAAAAAAAAATAATAATAATTTGTTGTTGGATCCCTTCAATTCTTTATTACTCGTTCTGTGCGTCCCTATTGGAAATCAATTAAAATTAAAGATACAATTTGTCTAAGAGATATACACACTTTCCAACTAACACAAGTGTATGCGAGTATGCGGGACAATGTAAATAAAGTAATTTTATACCCTAAAGATATAACAAAATAATAATAAAGAAAACAAATACTTAAAGCAAATAAAAATCCTTAAATATGTATATTCTTCTTGCCATAACAGTAGCAGAAAAAAAAAAGATAAGTAAATAAACATAGAAGACGAAAAAAAAAAAAAAAACAAAATCGTCCCTCATGTGTTGGTTCAAATTGTCTTTTGAAACATCGATAGACTGAAGTAAAAGTGTTAAATAAAAGTACCCACAAAAATATACTGCACTCTACAAAAAGAATTAAAATGTAATTTAATACAAAAAAATTCAATTCCCAACTAAAAGGGGGAAAATATTTAAACAAATAATGCAAAAATAATAAAAAAAGTAGTTTTACTCAGAATCCCTATAAATGCGGGAATAGAGAAATATTTAAACTTAAAAATACCACAACACAAAAAGGGATTTCATAGTTAAAGGATTGCTTTAAGTTAGAAAGGAATTTATTTCTTCAGTTAGAAAAAAAATGGGAATTCAGAAAATTGATTTGCAAAGTACAGTAGACGCTCAAAAATTAGAACCGCTTTGTTTTTGAGGCAATTCTAATTTCTAAATTATTCAAACTTCTGGACGTTTATTTTTTTTCGAATAAAAAATAAAAAATTTAGTAAATTTACTTCCAAAAACTAAAATAAAACACTCTTGATAAAAACAAGAAAACAAAACATAACAATTCAGTCCAAAAAACTAAAATATTTTACATATGTATTTAAAAAAAAATATTAAATAATAAAGTTAAAAGTTATTGGAGGGATAGACTGCACAATGGCCAAATTTACAACTAATCTTTGTTTGACATATAATCAGTTATATTTGTTTGTATTTTTGGTTTTATCGAATCCGAAATATCAATACGGAGAGCCAAAAGATTGCTTATGTGCTTAGTGGAAAACAATTCACTATTATTGCACCATTTTATTAAATTATTTACGCTTTCAATGGCTGTAGTATTAGAGACATCTGAAGACTCACCATCGCTACTGAGAACATATATAGATCCGTCATAAAACACATCTTCATTCCATCTGCCGATGTTTTCTATACCAATGCAATCGTTTGGAGCTATTTCTTCTAAAAGAGCTTGAGTTCTCTGAATAACTTCGTTGCAGTCCTGATCTATTTGCAATAATTGCGCTATTGGCACGTCATCGTCGCTGTCGTATTGGTTAGAGTCCCAATTGGAAAACTTTGACCAAGATTTCTTCATAACACTTTGTGGTACTTCATCCCAAGCTTGTTTCAGTAATAATATTGCATTGCGGATTGAATGGGATTTCAAATGATTCTTCAGTTCACCACCTTCAGCAATTAATTGAGAAAGAAACATACTTCTGTAATTGAGTTTTGTTAACTTAATAGGGTTTTGATCCATTGGTTGTAAAGCTGCTGTTACATTTGGTGGAAAGAATAATGCAACTATGTTTCCATCGTCACTTTTAAGTTTCTCAATGGGTGCATGAGCGGAGCAATTATCTATAAGCAAAATGGCTTTCGGTGGCAAATTATTTTCCTGAGAAAAGCGTATCACCTGTAAATTTTAAATGTTTTAGAATTACTGAACCTGAAATCAAAATTTGTTCTTACCTTTTTAATAAATATTCGGTGAAACCATTCGTGAAAAATCCGAGAAGTCATCCAAGCATTTTTTGAAAAGTTTTAATGCAGAGGATTATTGAAACTTTTAAAACACCTGGGGTTTTTTGATTTTCCAATTACCAATGGAACTAATTTATGTGATCTATCAGAGTTTGCACCAAGTAGGACTGAAATTCTCTCTTTTTGAATTTTATGTGCAGGGGCGTTTTTTTTCAAAAGCAGAGACATATGTTCTGTCTGGTAGGCAACGAAAAAATAATCCGGTTTCATCGACATTATATATTTGTGATTCCATTAACCCCATCTCAGCGACCTTTGCGCGATATCGATGAATAAAAGGAGTGACTGAAGCAACATCACTGGAAAGAATCTCGCCACAAATTTTTAAAAAACGGATACCGTGTCGTTTCTTAAATTTGGTAAACCATCCATCACTTGCACGGAATGCATTTTCATCTTTATCGGGATATTCCTCTTTAAATATTTGTTTAGCTTTCTGTTGAAGTATGTGCCCAGTCAGTGTACACTTTTTTGTCGTTGATTTAAAAACCACTCATACAGACGACTTTCCATTTTAGGATATTCAGCGCTGTGCAGAGATTTATTGCTTGCCTCCTGATATGTGTTGGAAACAGCATTTAATATTGCTGTTCTATGTGATTTGATGTAGCTGATTGAAGATGTTGTCACATTAAAATCTAGGGTTAACCGCTTCCCTTGAACTCCTTTGTGAAGCTTTTCTAATATTTTGACTTTAGTTTACAATGATAAAGTGTTTTTTTTACGTTTATTTGACATTTCTAATGATACACTTTCACATTTTAATAGAGACTGCCAAAATATGTACCCACGTATCAAATTTCGCAAATAAACTAGCCACAAATATACATAAATGCGACAAAAAAAAAAAAAAAAAAAACAAAAACAAGGGAGTAAACATATATTATTTGGTGATTCCCCTTTTTAGTTTTACTATGTTCAAACAGAATAAAAATAAATTGGAGATTTCTTGTGTTCAAATAACAAAAAAAAAAAAAAAAAAAAAAAAAAAAACGCTCTGAAATTAGAATTTTAAATTCGAATTTCAGAGCGTTTAATGTATTGCATACACTAATTCTAATTTCTGGACGTTCGAATTACTGAAAGCTTTAATTTGTGAGCGTCTACTGTATCTCAATAACAATTTTAAATTTTTAGCTGCTTTATTACTTTAATTTTAGATTATTTTAAAGAAGATCTAATTTGGATGGATATTCAATTAAATTACACTATGTGACAAATTTTGGGTCATCAAATAAAAATATTTTTTTTATTGTTTTTTATTAAATTATAATTTAATTACTGTATCTGCCTTTAACTCTTAGGCCTAATAATATGCATCAAAATATATCTAAAATAAAAACTATTTGCTCTCAGCTGAGAGTCATGATTGGCAAATGGTTCTTAGTAGAGTGGTAAAACACTTCTTCTAAGCTTTGTTTCAGATTGAGTTCTGGATAACAATCTTGCTAGCGGATTAGGATGCTGTTTAGCTTAGAGGCATATCTCCCTCAAATTTTTTCAAATTCTTCTTTTAATAATGTTACTTCTAAGTCTATGTGGATGTTCTCGTTCCTTATGTACCATGACGCGCCTGTCACATGGGGACAGGGGAAACTATATCATCAGTATCATCGGTAAATGTTAATATAGTCAAGTTGGTTTTCATAAATCGAAGGGGTAAATTAGATACAGCAATGGTCCAAGGACACTGACCTGTGGAACTCCAGCTCTAATTTCATAATCTATAGCCACACTGTTTTACATGAAACACTCTGTTTGTTAAGTAGGGCACTACTAATTTATGAATATTTGGTGGCAACAGACATTTATTTTTATATATAAGGCCCTTATTCCAAACTTTGTCAAAAGCTTGGGCGACAACCAAGAAGATAGCCGAGCAATACATTTTATGTTCAAAAGATTTTCTTATCTCTTCAGTTAAACGATAGTTCCATGTTGCTCACGGAAACCGAACTAATGAACTGGGATAACATTTTGCTCATTCAATAATGGTATTATTTGTATGTGGAATACTTTCTCAATTAGCTTTGATAGACATGGTAGTGGACTAATTGGTCTATTGGTACTGTAAAATATAATGATCTGTAAAAATAATGATCTGCGCAGTTTTTCATGCTTTTGGAAAAACGCCTTGTATCAAGATCGCTTTATCGCCACATTTGATAGGATTTTTATCATAGACATGTTATTAAATTATAGCCTGGTGATATCTTCAGATTAAGATTCCCATTTATGACTTTTCGTATATCCTCTTGTGTTATAGTTAATGATTCGCTACCTGAAAATTTGTGATTTTGAGGCTCCCCCAAAACAAATTCATTCATTGGGGGGTTTGGTTGAAAAACATAACTTAAGTGGTGAGCAAATATTAAGGCTTTATCATTGCTATATCCGTCTCCATGTGCCATCCGCTTATCTTAAAGGACTTTGTCCCTCTACTGGTGGTTTAATATTTCTAACTGCTTTCCAGAGGGAAAAGTTAGTACACTTGGTATTTGTCAGGCTTTTAATATAGTTTCTATTTCTGCGATCGTCTTCTAATAGTAATTTACTTGCAGCAGACAGCCTCTGCCTTGCCGCAGGAGATCTGTGTTTTTCCCATTCTCTTCTTCGTTTTCTTTTTTCAATGAGTAATCTTAGAAATTTGTGTATGTTTTTTTGGAATGATTTAAATCTCAAAATGATCTAAAGGGATTCATCACAAGCCAAGAATCGATCTCCTAACGTACCAAAGAATTGTTCAAACTTTGACTTTGATACTAAAAATTTTGGGGGACAGTATACTGCACTTAGAGCTAGTTTTTAAATTCCACATTCAATATGTATTGAGGTTGCCTGCAAGTAGTTCTCTGAAAAGTTTTCCATGGGATAATGTGTTATTCTATTTCTTACTAATATGCCAGTACAACCATGAGCCTTTCCGTCTTTATTTTCTATTTTCTATTGTATTGTAAAAAGGGGTCTGAAAAATACGAACTTCTAGAGGCCATAAAAGCTTATTTTTAAAAACCTTTTTGGGAATTTGCTAGGCTACTAAATAGTCAGAAGACGAAGGCGATGATGAATTGCAATCGGCGGTTGGACAATAATATTATCGGCGACGGCTTTATGTCTGCTGGAGTTGAATAACTTTCGGTGGCGGCTAAACAAATAAAATTACAGCGGCACATTTCAAGCCGGAATAGCGAGTAAAGCCCAAATTACAATAGCGCGTAGTCAGCAGCAGTGTGTGCTGCCATAATCAGCTGATCATTTAGAATGCACTGTTTGTTATGGTGTTGATTACATTTGGTCAGCGGCAGTTTGCAGTGCTGTTTCATTTAGAGACAAAGAGAGTGAGCAAATAAATGAGAGGCTAAAATACACAAGTAGAACAAAGCTAGATGGTGGTTGTAAATTGTGGCTGCCTACGCTGAATTGTAATTATAACGGCAGCAACATGTTGTGCTGACAGTGATCAACTGATAATTTTTGCTGATACTGTTGCTGACTACGCGCTATTGTAATTTTGGCTTAATTGAATTCAAATTAATACGTCAAAACTCATTTTGGTCTTTAAATATAAGATCCCAAAATTCAACCTTTCCCAAATTTTTCTAACATTTTGAGATACTCAAATTGGAGTCGAAAAATAATTTTTATTCTTAACTAAAAAAAAAAGTTTGTTTTGTATATAAATTTATAAACCTTATAAATGACGATACATAAAAAATCAGCTAAGAATTCTTAGTCGAAATTAGTCGGTCATTTCGGCAGTTGCTGAAGGCTTAAGAATAATGTCTGCGATGTTTATTAGTCAACTTTAAGCCGATCGGCTTCGCATAGCTACTTCCATTTCGCATTGGAATTATTAAGGCAATTTTTTTTATTGTTGCATAGTATTTTTTAGAATTGTTCTTGAAGGAAAAAATTATTAGAAAAACATTTAAACTCTTAAAGCTTTTATACATGTTGTAAAAGTAAAATTTTTGGCAGAGATGCAGACAAATTCCGAATATTTTTTCTGGAGCAACATTTAGCCTGAAAAAAAAACAACATTTAATACTTAACAAAATGTGTAAAAAATTTAAATAATTTTTTTTCTTTTTTAATTTCATATTTATATAAAAACCAACATAAAATGTTTAAGTTTGCAAAATTTTTGTTGGCATTTATACAAAATTTAACGACGAAACATTTTATCTAAAACATTTTACTTTAGATTTGATATACGCACTAGTTTTTTTTTTGTTTTCGAAAAGAACTTCTTATAAAAAATCGATGACAGCATAAGTAATTGTAAAAATGTGCTGTTGGCTTGAGTTTGCTCCATTATTCACAAAAAATAAATAAATATACATAAGTACATATAAAATGCACTGATATAATTCTGGGTACTTACTAAAGAGTCATATGTATCGACTTGCTACAAAATAAACATTCCATTTCATAAGACATCATCATCACCATAGCCACCATCATCCATTCATTTATTCAACCATCGGTTAAATACTTGACACAAAAAAAAGAAGCAAAATAAACATATTTATGTGGCATATTTAAAGAATATTTTCGACGCACAAAGATTTTCTTTTTGGAATTTTTTTTTTTTTTTTATGTGTGTAAAGTGAAAATTACAACAGCGTGAGTCAAAACATTTTGAACTAAAAATAAAGTTCAAAACAAGAAAAACATTTAATAATTATGCAGCAAATATTTATTAGAAAACTGTGTGGAAACATTTATTGTTTTTCCATTTATATATATTTTGTGGAATAATGTCTGTGTTTTAACAAGTAAACATTTATTTGCTTTGTGAAAACTAAAGGGTAATAATATTTTGTTATATTTTTCTGACATGTTTTTAGCAAGAATATACAAAATTTTAAAGTCTAAAGTTATTCATTTAAGAAGGAAATTTTCCTTGAGGTTTTAAGATAAGTAATTATTCAATCCAACTTTATACTTTATTTTATAAAATTTTATTTTATTGCATATGGATGAGTTTTTGAGGCAATGAGACTTGGTTGCAAAAGTACAGAAATATGATTTACTGGGTATCAGTGGTGTCCATGGGAGTACATCTTTGGTGGTCATTTTCCACTTACTGCCTATAAAGGAATTCATAGTTTGGGAAACGTCAAGATGTTTACCTAGACTTAGTGAGCCGTGTCTTGTTAAATCAATACATTTAGGTCAAAAGCGTATTTTGACCGAAATCAATCCATGCAGGGCCTACGGACTATAAGTCCACTAATATTTATTTCAAGAAAGTAAACTTTTTTATCACTCTCAGATAAAGATAAGTGTGAAGGATCCAAGAAACTTAACAGACGGGGCAAAAATGGTTATAGGTATCGGTTCAGAGGTCTATATAGATAATATTCGAATGTACAATAAGTTTTCGAATGAATGTAGTATGTTTCAGGCTGAAATTCTAACGATCTTAAAGTCAAAATTTAGTTAGGAAGCACTAAAGGCTCTTAAATAACATACTGTTAAAACTAGGTTGGTTAGTGATGGCTCATGGCTCAGCATCCTTAGGCCACAGGTAAGAAGAATCGGTATAAACACCGATTAAACCCAGAGAAAAACCGCCACATACAGTGGTGGCCACGAATTTAAGACACGACATTTCACTTATATATTTCTGATAATTTTTACATCTTATCGAACAAATTTTAGATCCATGTTATTTTTTAAAGATCCTAGTAATGTTATGAAAAAAAATCAACAATAGTTTGTTACCTATATTTAGTTTCCAATTTTTATTTACATATTATACAGATTAATACAAGTTTAAGCCTGGTCATGAATTTAGGACATAGGCAAAATAAAAGTTAATTCACAAAAGTAAAGCTCAGCTTCATAAAACAATATTAGTATTTGGTGGGAAATCCTTTATTTTGAATCACAGCAGCGCATCTCCTGGGTAAACTTTCAACTAAGGCCATACAGCGCTCCTTTGGAATGGCATACCAAGCCTTTTGAATTTCTTCCCATAAATCAGTCAAATTTTTTGGCTTTACTGCTCGTACATGCTCCTCAACATCATTCCACAAGTTCTCAATTGGATTGAGATCCGGGGATTGAGCTGGCCATTTCAGAACTGTGATATTATTTTCCTCTAAGCAACTCTTCACTAGGCGTGAAGTGTGCTTAGGGTCATTATCATGCATAAATTTCCACATTAGAGGCATGTTGTCTTCAGCGAATGGTATCATGATGCTTGTCAGTATGTTTTTGTAAATATGCTGGTCCATTTTATTGATAATCTTCTGAATGGGACCTACACCATGCCAGGAAAATGCTGCCCACACCATGACATTTCCACCACTATGCTTAACCGTTTTAAGGGTGTACTTTGGGTGATGCTCCAGGTTTGGAGGACGCCATACGTACTGTTTTCCATCAGAACCAAAGCGACAAAACTTCGACTCGTCGCTCCAAAGTATATTTTTTCAAAATGTCATCGGCTTATTGAGATTTTCTCTTGAAAACGCTAGTCGGGATTTAATATTTTTTTTTGACACAAGTGGTTTACGTTGTGCAATACACCCACGTAAGTTCTTCTCATTCAGACGTCTTCTTATTGTCCTGGACGATATATTAATACCAAAATCCGATGAAATCTCATTTTTAATTTTACTTGAGCTCTTGAAAGGATCTTTAGCAGCTGATTTATAAATTAAGCTATCCTCCCTGGGTGTAGTTTTTCGGGCTCTAGGGTGCTGTTTGACATTTTTGGTAGTGCCATGTTGCTTGATGTGTTCCAGTGCATTGTAAATCTTGGATCTGGAACATTTTAGTAGCTTGGAAATTTCCATTACTGTTTTTCCATCAGTATTCATTTGTTGGATCAATTTTCGCTCGGCATCCGAACTCCAAGTACCTCTGGCCATTTCTAACTAAATATTTTGATGTATTCTAACATTAAATGGAATAAAACATTCATTACTTACCTTTTAGCTTCAAAAAACACCAAAAAATCACTTAAAAACCAAATATTTCTTATATGTTTTAAATTCGTGACCAGCTTCAAAAGCACGTTTTTACGAAAATATAATAAAAACAGCAACAAAATGTATACACAAACAAAACCAAATAACGGTAATTGATCTTAACATTACAGGGTACACTGAAAAATTAACAAAATCTAATTTTATATTGCAGGGTTGTAATAATTATCACAACTTAGTTCGTTACATGTCGTGTCTTAAATTCGTGGCCACCACTGTATGTGTTGAAAACAATGAAATTCAGTGTCAATAGTGGATCTGCGGAATACAATTGGCTTTAAGTCGTTCTAATATCAAATTTTTATCCGCTCAATATTTTGATTTCAGTTAAATGAAAATACCCATTTTTACCTACAATTAAGTGGAGATACATAGGTGGGCATATTTCGCCATATAGGCGAAATATTAAACACGCCCGTAAAAAAATCCAAACCTGATGAAGAACGTTTTTGTCTACCAGTGTTACCAATATTTTAGATTATGAATTGATTTTTTTCCCACTGTGTACCTACATATCTCTTCGATATGGAATGGGTCTTGGGGAGAACCAACAACGACTGAATGGGCCTCAGTTGAACGCAGCAGGAATGAAACTATTGTTAGACATATGTAAGAAGAGTCTCAGGATCATAGTAGAGTTATTAAAGCATTGCGACCACACGCAAAGAAAAAACATGGTTGGTGAAATCATAAACGGTAACTATCATTAATGTTTGGGTTTATGATTCCCTCAATCAAATAAGATATTACACCCTTTTGTGAATATAGTATGATCCTATCCAATGTTAATATAATATGATCATAACACTTATATGTGTTAGTTTTCACAATCATAATGCATTAATATAATATGATCCATATTGTATAATACCCCCAATCATAATACTATGCATACAGTTTTTATTTATTTTTATTATTATTATTATTATTTTTTTTCATCTAAATTTGCGAACAGAAAATTAATTAAAAAACAAATACCACAGCCTTCAATGGATGATTTCGTTCAAGAAAATTCATCTTTATTATGCTCCAAATTCACACACCTAAAAAAAATATTAATAGAAATACATACATACATATGAGTTATTGATATTTATTGTACTCACCGGAAAATATTTCCAATTTGAATTTTTGATACTTTGCTCCGTCAGCACTCCGTAGATCTCGTTTGTTGTTTCAGCTTTTCCTTGTAAAAATCGAACATTGATTGCGGCATCTGTACAAAATTTTGATTAAAAAATGTTATAATTATATGAACTTTTTTTTTAATTTTTCTTCACTTTACGTCCGTCACATTTAAGATTTCATTATCGAATGAGTAAATTATTTTGAAAGAGAGACAATAATAAAGTCAAAAATATTATTGTCACCCCTAAAATTAAAATATTACATACAAATATTTAAGTGAAATAATATATTACTATGAAACATATTATTCTTTTAGTACAGCGTCGTTGTTCAACAATGTAATTTTTGTTATAACTATTTTCAATACACTAGTTATACTTCTGTATGAATATACAAAAAGAAAATTGTTGTGTTTGCATGTATACATACATCATATTTACATTTGTTAAACGGTTTGCTGATTTACTTGTATGTATTAAAATAATTATATTTATTGCACTAATATGAACACATTTTGCTCTTATACTTAGGTATAATTTTAATAAACTTTTTAACTAGAAAATTTTGATTTTTGTAAATTTGTTTGTACTACGAAACAATTACTTCAAATTGCAAATAAGAACTGAATCTATAGAATAGATTATGCTACGATTTTTATTATCATTTTATATTTGAAAATTCAAACTATTTTGTTGCAGGAAACATAACAAACCTTTTCGATAGTGACGACCATATTATTACAAAGTACCATATGTTAAAATGATCAAAACAAAAATTAATTGATTGAGCTTAGTCTAAAACATAATAATTTTATTGTGTTAGCCATATAAACTACTTATGAACATCACTTAATTGCCGCGAGCATTTAGGAACCATGTTTTTTCTTTGCGTGCAGGGATGTCAATTGAAAAATTTAAATTGTACTAAACAGCTGTTAAAATAGTACTTTTTAAACTTCAATTGTACCAAAATAGAAAATTGTTATAAAAAATCGAAAATTCTGTAGAACTCTCACACAGGGTGATATTTTGCTAAATTAACAGTCCAAAATTCTAATTTTGACGTCACTAGAAACTGCTCAGAAATATATTTTATACATAGAAATCAAAATAATCAATACAAATAACATGGGTTTATAACATTCCCTTCAGAATCACTTCAGAGTTTCTAAATTCTTGAAAAATATGGTATTGAAATGAAACTCTACGAAAATAAATCTTAGATATCCGAAATCTACTTACTTCACAAATTATAATCACTTCCGGCTCACAGTTAATCAAATTCTCATACTTTAACTAACTAAATATGCGCAAAATAATAAAAAAAAATATCTCATTTTGAATCGACTCGTCGCTAAACAGTTATTGTATGTGAAATGATAGACTTTTTTTGTTTTTATTTGTCTACGTACATTTCTTTCAAATATACAAGTAATTTTTCATTAAATTTAATGATAAAAAATTGATTTTTCACCTGCTAAATCATCGAAATCTCACACTGTATCCCGAAATAATCTTATAATACTTTCAAGTATAGAAGAATTTTATTTTCTTCAGAATTAATGTTGATATTTGGTTTCTAATTTCTGATTTTCAATATCAATTTTATAAAACATTTAAAATAGGTACAAATTTAAATTGTAGAAAATTGGTCATTGGTGTACCATTGTACTTTTCAGTCCAGATATATACATGGTTAGAGAGAGTGTGGACTGGAAAATTTTATAGTCTTTATCATGGGAATCAGTTGGTTGAGGGACAGATAACAGGGAAGGAAGTTAAATCTCTACAAATTAGGAATTCACAACGAACCCATGAGGGTCTCCTAGTGAAAATCATGTGTTCAATAGTTATAGATGTATATGATATAATAAATAAGCTCTGCTTTTTTAGTTTCTGAATATATCAATCTAAAATATTTACTGCCTTGACTTACGCAAAGATGAACAATTTTAACGGAAGCAGCTTTTAAAATTACCCGAATTGGTTGTCAAAATATTTTCAACACTAGTAATGATTTATTTTTTGTATAACTTCATTTATTTATTGTATCTGCCATTACTTTTGAAGACTAATAATAAGTAGTAAAATCATAAATCTAAAACTTAAAACTATTAAGTGAATCTGCTATTTGGAGTCTTGAATGAGATTGAGTTGATGTCAACAGCCTTGCAAGGGGGTTAGGATGTTGACATAGTTTTAAGGCATATTTCTCACGAGTTTTTTCAAATTCATCTTTTACTAGTGGAACTTATAAACCATTATGTATATTTTTATTTCTTACCAGTGTTACCGTTTGGCGACTTTAGTCGACAACAGCCCTGCAAGAGGGTTAGGATGTTGACATAGTTTTAAGGCATATTTCTGACGAGTTTTTTCAAATTCATCTTTTACTAGTGGAACTTATAAACCATTATGTATATTTTTATTTCTTACCAGTGTTACCGTTTGGCGACTTTAGTCGACAATTGCCCCTTTTTCAACTACATGGCCACTTTTTTGGCCCCTTTTTTAAATGGCGACTTAATGGCGACATTTTAAGACTATGTGCTAAATGACGAGAAAGTAAGTTATTTGAAATATATCGACCCATTATATATTAATTTCAACAAATAAATTAATAATTTTGAGATTGTTTCACAGTATAGTGTTATAAAAAACCGCGGAGTATTTATAAATGAACTGAAAGTGTAACTAAAAATAATAATAAAGTTTATGAACAGCTATTTATATCATCATATGCCGAATATTTTTGGAATGGATTGATAAAATTGAAAAAAGATTCAATGAATATTTATATCCTAATTTATATTTTTAGATTCCTCATATCAATCCCTCAGGGGAACGTGGTTGTTTCAATAATAAAAATAATTTCCATGAGTTACGTCCTATATTTGTCCGACGGGGATTTGAAATACTGGAGTACGAGTGAAGAACTCGTACAAAAGTACAGAAGTTTAATTAATAAATTATAATAATAAAAAATTAATAAAAGAGGGTTGTATGTTAAGTATTTTTGTGAATAAATTGTTGTAAATTAATTATAAATTATTTTGTTATTAATAAAACTGAATTTTGTCGTTTTTCTTAAAATTTGTTGTTATCAAATAAACAAATTTTAAGGATTTTTTTTTTCAAAAAATCCCCTTTTTTGGCGACTTTCGATTTTGAAATGCCCTTTTTTTGGACACTTTTTAAAAATTCTCAACGGTAACGCTGTTCCTTACCACGGTGCAACTGTCATAGACCTAAGGATTTTTGATTGCGTCCTCTATATAAGATAAACAATAGTGTTGTTTGCAGTACTCCATAATTTAATACCATATATCCAAATTGTTTTTAAAATAGTCTTATACAGGATAACCTTGCAGTCAAGGCTAAGTTTTGATTTTTCATTGGTCAGCCAATGAAGATTGGAAGCTTTTATTTTAATTTGAAGCCTCTTGGCTTCTATGTGACGACGCCAAGCGAGATGTCTGTCCAAGTGTAAGCCAATGTATACAACATGATCAGATTGTAGGATATTTACGTTATTAAATGAAACTGGTGGGCAGTTACCCCTAGGTTATGTAAAGGTAACGTGTCTACTTTTTAGTTCATTTTAGGCGTGGGATGTGCCACACCCCCTATTGCTAGTTCGCCTATTTTTTTCCAGAATGTTCATATAGGTGTCAAAGTTGTTCGTGCAAAATTTGAGGACTCTAGTATTACCAATTTCCGAGATATATTACTTTAGTTATTTAGTAAGTGGGCGTGGTATGTCGCCCACATGGAATTTCTAAATAAAAAGTAGCCTATTTTTCCTTCCAGGCATATAGGAACATTCTGTGAAAAATTCAAGAAAATCGGTTTAGCCGTTTAGGCGGCTATAGACTTCAAACAAACCTACATACAAACACACATTAATTTTTATATATATAGATAGATGTTTGGTTTCATACTTTAATTTGGTTTCATACTTTCGTATAATAAAGAACACAGTTTTGTATAAAATCTAGAAAGTAGATTGTGTGTTTTTATTTGGCCGCATACAAGAATGACTTCCAACATCTCTAGGTAATACATCAATACTACTCGACTTCAACTACATATAATGAGTCAAACCATTACTATAGTCCTCTTAATATTTTATACAGAATTTGCAAAAATTTGAAAATGTTCTTTGTCCATTAATTTAATTTATTTTTTTTAGTTTTCCTTTTTTTTCATAAAAATCATGTAAAATGTCTATAAAATAAACAGGAATTATGCTTGTATTGTGTTCAACTGCGCTCAGTATTACTTTTAATTAAACACAGATTATTTTATTTCACCCCAAACATCTTTATAAACTTAACGGTTTTTATTTTTCTTTTAAAATCGCACGTTGTGTGTTTAATACTAATAAAACAAATCATTCATAAAAAAGTATTTTGTTACGTTTTTTTTCTTAAAATTTTTATAATTCAATAACAACTTTTTTATGGATTTTGCGTGACTAATTGAACTTACAAAACAAAATATTTTAGTTCATATTCCATATTGAAACGTAAAATTGTAAAATATATTTATTTTTATATATTTTTTGGCAATATTTAATATTTAATTAAATATTTTTGCTTTTAATAACATTTATTTGTCGAATAATAAAAATATTTATTTAATGTTATTAAATGTAATTGAATTACTACGTACTTTTTAAAAAGAAATATTTGTATAGTCTATAGAGATTAAAAACCGAACCAAAAACAAAAATATGTTTGCAAAATTGTTCAACTTTATGGGAGTGTGGAAAAATATAATAAATAACCAGGCAAATTTATACCCTACCGCCAAAGAACTCTTTGTTATTAAATTAATAGCGGAATAATGAGAATTAATAAACATTTGTATTTAAATATTAAACAGAAGGTTATAATATATAATTTGTATTATAATGATTCGGTATTCTAGTTGATAGTGTGCTAGTTTATCAGCCTAAGCGTGGTGAGTTCGATTCCCGATGGTCCGTTTTCATTACAAATGGCGTATGTTGTTCGATACTATACTCCTTTAAATTTAGTAAATAAGTTGTAATAGTAATTAATAAAAATAAAATAATTTGTATTTAATATAACTTAAAACTATTTAATATTTTTTACACAAAATCTCTGTAGGATGCACAATATACATTATGAATAATTGTTTAAATTTATAACGATATATTTATTTTTGTTATTCATTTTATTTCGAAGTTGTCTTGCACTAAATCGCAATTGTAACACAACACTTGTATGAATAAAATGCTTAAGCATTTTAGATTTTTTGTAGAAACAGCAAAACAAACTAAACAATAGAAAATACATACTTAATAATGATGATGAACATTAAAAAAAAAAAAATAAACTATAAAACATTAAACAGAAAGGAAAAACAAAAAACAATAATTTTAAAAGTAAATTATGGTAAGACGAAGTGTAATTGCAAGATGCTGTTTGGTACAAAATAGACATAAAAAGTTAAGTTCTTGTTAAAAATAAAGATTTAAACATTTAAATTATATTATATAATAAATAATGTATATAAAATGAAATGTTTAAAAACGTTTTTTCAGTTTTGATATAAAAATCATACATATATTTATTATGTTTTCTATAAATTTTATACTGTTTGGTACGAAGGACCAAAAAAATTTGGCAATAATATAATAGAATCTTCTAAATACTAAAAAGTTTCGTAAGCATTACCAGAGTGTAAAATTAAATGAAAAAAATTGCAATTAACTCTTATCTTCGTCTTGTAGATCATGGAAATGTATAAAGGAGTTGTGTAGTTGTGATCGTTAAATATTCTAAATTTTTTATAGATAATATTTTATTAGTAACAAACAATTTACATTTTCCTCGAAATTACTTAAGCTTTTATAACTTTTTCGTGCCTTCTTTGATATACAATAGTTTTACAAAAATTTTCTGCGAAATCGCGATATTGATATACTATTTATAAACAAAAGAATTAATAAATTTTTTCTTTGTTTTATTTTATGTATATTTCTTGAATTGTTAAATTTCTCGATATTTTATGATATAGATTTCAATACAAAATCATTTCCTACCAATTTGACATCAAATGTGCTTAATTAGTTTATAAGTAGTAAGGAGTGAGATCAAAAAAAATCTTAACACACATTTTGCCTCATAACTTTTTTTGGAATAAATATTCAAAATTTTTTTTGATCTAGTTATCATGGAAAAATACTACAGTTATTATTTTTAATAACAACCATGTTAATTTGTCCTTATTTTCATCAAAATAAGTGACGAAAAAGATTTACGTCCTACAAAGTTATTAAAAAATTTCAAAAAATCCAAATAGGTCTTACAAATAATTGGCCACAGAATTAAATGTCGTCCGTAAAACCGTTTCTAATGTTATTAAACAGTATAAGGAGAATTTGACTATTGATATGAAGCCTAGTTCGGTAAGAAAAAAGGACCACTTGATATTGGGAAGGCCAGAAAATTGAAGGCATATTGAAAGGAATTCCAAATACATCTGGTAGAAAATCAGCTCAGTTTTCTCAGTGCTTCGACTATTTGGTGAGAAAATTTAAAGCTAATGGGAAAGTTGATAACATATAAAAAAAATTCCAAACTGGAATTCTGCAAAAAAAAAAAAAAAAAAAATACAAGCCAAAAATAGGACTGGGAATTTAAAACCAAATTTCATACATAATTGACTGCTGTATAATTGACGAAGAAACGTAGGTGCTGGCAGAATCTTTGCAGCTTGTGTCTCAAAAATTTTTATTGCTAATGCTCGAAGCAATGTTGGAGATAAGTTTAAGACCCAAAAGCAGCAAAAATTTCTTACAAAATTCATGGTATGACAAGCTTTTTGCAGTTGCGGCAAAACAGGAAAGTCATTTGATGCATTCGGATCTATAAATACCAAAATATGCATAAAGGAATATTTGCAAAAAAGACTTCTTCTTTTCTTAAGAAAGCACAAGGTGTCCACATATTTTTGGACCCATTTGGTACCATGTCACTACGGTAAGAAAGCTCTGGAGCGGTAGCAAATCAATAACATAGTTTTAGTACCAAGAGAGATCAATTTTCAAAATTGTCCATAGCTTAGACCAGTGGAGAGATATTGAGCTCTTGTGAAAAGTGAATTCAAGAGCACAAAAAAGGTGTCCCAAAATATCGAAGATTTTAACAAAAGATGTGCACACTGTTCCAAAAAAGTGACTGAAGCAACTATCAAATCTCCAAAGAAAGGGTTTTCAAAAATGGTCCACAATTTTATAATTAGTGGTTAGAACCATAAAAATTATATATTTCTGTGATCTGGCTAAATTATCAAATGATTAAAAAAATAATGAAAACTCTAAGATCAACCGCTTCAAAGTTATTGAATATTATATATGTTAAGAATTTTTCGATCTCACTCCTTAAGATTTTTATATTTTTTCAATAACGGATCCTTTTTAATACTTGATTATATAAAAATATTTTTTTTATATACATAGGTGGAAGAAGAATATAAAATAAAGTGATTTTGATTTATACATTATGCCTAAGTTCAATTTTTCAAATAAAATATTAAACAAAATGTAAAAAGGCATTTTGGAAATCGTGTTCGGTGGGAGAATTTTTACTTCCAAATCTACTAAAAAGTTCGGCTTTTATTATCAGGACAATATTGGCTATATGGTTGTGTTATGTTATTTTGAAGTCACAAAAAAGTTCTAATCCTAATGAACATTAAATATTTTAGCCATAAAAGAAGCAAAATTAAATTTGTATCCATTTTGCTAGAAAAAATATGGAACTTTTTTTTACATGATGGGCTAAAAAGTCTCTTACATTGGACTAAAATTATTGCGAAAATTTTTTAAAATATTTTTCATAATTGGCTCAAAATTAGGAATTTTTTGATACCTATTTCATGACAAAACTCAACACTTTTTTATTGATGAAATGTTTTAGACCCGTGACCTTCAATTACTGCTAGGGAACTGAAGATCAATTTTAAACAATTTTTTAATATCTTTTCCATATTGAGGTAATATGAAATTCAAACACGGTTAAGCTACATTAAGATTGTGAGCCGAAAAATGTATCTCGTCGGATTGTATTGTATGTAGTCGTAGTTAGCCGTTTGAGAGCCGAAGTAAATATCTCATCGGATTGTATTTGGAGGCCGAACCTTGTGGTTAGACGATCGAGATTGGATTGTATATAGTATTTATCGTAGCCCACACAATAATAATTAGACGATTGAGGGCCGAAGCTTTGTAGTTTAGCCCATGTAATCCTAGTTAGCCGATTAAGAACCGAAGAAATTATCGGATCTTATTTTTGATCTGAAACCAATAGTTAGCCGAGGAATTTATTCATTTAAAGCACCATTATTTTTATATTATTAGACACCCGATCAAGAACAGAAGTATTTGAAGAAGTTGGACAGACGGAATATACTGCAGCTGAAAATTAAAATTACACCAAAAAGTTACCGAACTAATGCAGAGTTTTCTAATCTATAATTTACGCAAACTATATAACAGTGAATCTCTTACATTGAGGGAAAAAGTAAAAAATCGTATCAAAATTAACCACGGCTGTAGTCACATGGGTAATTTACGGTATTGGCTTTTTGATACCATTCGTTAACAAATTAAATAGAAAATAAAAAAGAAAAAAATGTAATAATTAGATACTGAATTGTCTTCAACTTGAAGACAGTTAGGTATTGATTTTCGTTAAAATTTTAACATGCATTGTTGAATTTGAACACTACGGGACATATTTAATATTGTTTAGTATCAATATGATATCGTTTTCAACATGTATGTGGCCGTTTTTTTTTTTTTTTTCTCTGGGTGTAGGAATTCAAATTCCTGAACGTCTACTATTGACATATCGATATGAAGACAGCCGTGTCAAGGCTTTAAATTCCAATGTGATAAGGATAAAATATCCAAATGACTGCATACATTTCCTGACCCAACTAGAACAACGTCATATGGGTCCTGGGACACGAAAGTATCCTGTAAAAGGGTCGTCCCTAAACGAGATAGCAGCATGCAATGACATTCTTACTTCCTTGGTTGCTGCATTGATTATGATTGATGAATAGGCTTTTGGCTAAATGACACCCAGGTGTTCTTTGATTAGTACTTGTAGGGTTTTAAAAATTCTCTGTCTCTTTCAAAAAACCTACTATTTTTTGATATAAGTGCGATTATAATTCTCATAGGTACACTTATAGGAAACTGTATGATTGGGTATAAGTCGGAACGTGTAGGTTACCCGTGTAATAGCTTCTATTATGGGACTGTTCAGTTTTGCAAGAATGCCAACTTAGATTTCTCGGTATCCAATTATTTCATGATCTCAGATGTCTCATTCACGTGATGTTGCTAAATCTGGTTCGATTTGGCAGAAGTACAGGATGATTTCAACGCGAACAACGGTAATTCTAAATTCATCCCTAGTAGGATATAGGCGGCAATGATTATTCCATATTTTTAAAATGAAATAATAAAAAGTTCTTCTCTGAACTTTTACATATGTAAAAATAAGGATATCGCAATAGTAAGGTTAGTTCAAATTTAACCTTCGTGGATCAGATGGTTAAGTCAGTGTTCGGCGTCCTATAGGAGAAAATTTTAATCCCAAGTATACAATAATGACGACAGTGAAGCTCCGAGGTGGAAGTACAATGGTGTGGGGATGTTTTTCATGACACGAAATTGATACAATGTATCGATTTACTTATGAAAAGGAGACCCCAATCTTTTGGGATCTTATTAGCCTTAAAATAAGCTGAATGGGAAATGACACATTTTTAGACTGGAAGAAAAATAATTGAAAAACATAATCACCCGATCTCACACCGATTGAGAAAATTTGACACGTGTGTATATATAAAAAGTTAGCAAATCAATACCTCAATATTACAACTTTTCGTAAAGGTTTCTTTCTATTCGTTAATATTTATTTGAAATAAATACAATGGTGTTATTACTAAAATACTTATTAATAATATTATTTTCTTAAAATCTTATTTGTAAATAATTCGTTGTTCTTCATTTTAATCTCTTTCTTAGCTGAAATATCTAACATTAAATCTTAACTTATTAAATAAAGATTTGGGGTTATTTCAAATGGTGTCTGTCATTTAGCAAACAGTTCAAACAACTAATTAAATATCACCACGCAATTGCCTTAAGAGTTGAAAAGCAAATGGAAACCTAAAATTAATTATTGTGTGTGTGTGTTTTTTTTTTTTTTGGTTTTAAGTATGTTAATAATTAAGCTCATTGAAATTAACAGTATTAAGTCCCCGCAAAGCTACAATATCGACAGATAGAAACTGAAAGATAAATCGACAGACTGGCAGACAGACTTACCACCTCATGTGGTAACCACTAGACTGAACTCCTCTTATTAAATACATACAATTACAAATACCAGTATATAGCATTTTCAGTCTTTTTTTTTTCTTCTCCATATTGTTTTAACTTACAACTTCCAATTTGAGGGGGGAGATTCTTCTTCAGTAACCACACAATTGGAAAAAAAAAAAAACACACACACACACAAAACAAAAGATATGAAGAAAAAAGTGAAAAACCAGGCGTTTAATACACAAAACGCGTGTAAATATCAGTGAAGCGATGAACACAAAAAAACTGAAAGAAAAAAACCTAAAAAACAAAAGATACAAAAAAACCAACCGAAGAAATAATAATAAAAATTAAAATTAATATACATTCATATGTAGACATCTTAGTACTCGAATTTGTACTTATACTCGAAGTTAGACTAAAAATTCTTTTAAAAAAGTAGCAATAAGTTATGGAAAATAAATAAAATTTGATTTGCTTTTGTACATCCTATACTTGCGATTGCACAAATCTTAATAACTAGTCATAATCATATTATAAAGGAGCCAAAAATTTTTAAAGAAATTATTAGCTCATATCATGTGATGTTGACGCATACTAACGTCTATTAACGTTTACTGCTGGAAAAAGAAGTATTTTTCCATAAAGATGTATTTCTTTTTAATTCAAAGTTTCAATAAAGATCTTTGCTTTAATTAAATGACATGTTATGTTATTGAAATCTGTTGTTATTATGAAAATTCTTTTCAGATTACCCTCTTACATTAGTTTAGTTTTGTGTAGTTGGTAGCCAAGTATGTGGTTAAACATGTAGTTAATGGTGTTATGGTTAAACTAAATAACAAAAATAAAATATAAAATAAAAAAGCAAAGAAAGAAAATACTTAAATAAAATAATGAATCTACAAATCTTAAAACCAACTAACAAACATAAGAAAAACACAGACATAGACTAAATACAATTTACTGTACGATTTCAGTTTGACTATTACAATGCAAGTGTTGCCAATGGAGATTTTTTCTTTGTGAGTATTTAGTAAATCTATAGGTGTTGCCAATTTTATATTACTCACAGATAGCCAAAATAATAAGATCAACCTTTGATTAGAAATGTAAAAATGGCGGCTGAGATTGACCTAAAATTCTAATAGCCTACAATCCCATTATTGGCGGTTGGTGTATTATGCGTTTGTGATGACGTTTGTAAAGCACAGAAATAATATTCGAACCCACACCTTAAAGTTTACCTTTCGAATCAGAATCTCTTTCTGAACCTATTTAACGATTTCCATTTGTTCGCCTGATCAGCTGACTCGCTGTCTGTCCATGTAAACTTTGTAAACAGGTCACAATTTAATATTTAAAATGTTTTAATTATTTAAAATTGGTTCTATTCGCTTGATTATTTCACCTTGTATCCATACAAATGTCCTGCAGTAATACGGTTTTGATGTTCATAAATTTCCTGAAAATTACTTAAAGTTTATTAGTAACAAAATAATCAGCGAGAACATAAAGGTGGTTCAAAAGATCGTTAAAGTCGCGGGGCTTTGATATTCTTTTATCTATATCGCTATCATTTAGAAACGTTTTTATATGATTCGACATTTATGAAATTTGGTTTTGAAATTCTTAATTTCTTTTTTTGTCGATTTAAAGTTTATGTACATAAAAACAACAAATATTTCAATTATAATACGACCGAACTCACTTTTTCAAACCGAACCCATACCCGAACCCGGCAAGTTCTGCCGAACCCGAAACGAATCAGAACTTTTTGTTATAGGACCTAAAATACGAAAAAAGGTATTATTAACAAAAATACTAGGAAGTACTTTCTAGACGCTGCACATTGGGGTAAAAGGGGTCGAAAATGGCGATTACTTCAGGGAAAGGTGATATCAATACTTTAATATTTGGATTTAGTTTTTATATTGGACAAGAAGTAAAAAAAAATTAAATATTTTTGCAATTTTAAGATTTTTTAGAGAATTGTAATATCCATCCTTCCGTCCGTCTCTTTGTTAATTTTTTCAAACTTGCAAATTCAAAATCATTATTTTAAAGATCACGTTTTATTTTTTTTATTTATTATTGTAAAAAAATGCATTTTTTTTGGCATAATGGTAATGTCCGTCCGTCTATACATTAGAGTTAATTAGATCGAATATTATGCATAATTCAGGGAAAGGTGATATCAACACTTTAATGATCGCGTTTAATTTTCCTATTTATTAGTAAGTAAAAAATGAATTTTTTTAAATTATAAAATGTTTTTTGGATGAATGGTAATGTCTGTCCGTCCGTCTATACATTTGGTTTAAATGGGTCGAAAATGACACTTAATTCTAATTTTTTACATTTTAAAGTTGTTTTAAATTGATGTCGTTCGATGCATTTTATGTAAAAAATAACGCTTCTTACTAAATTTATTTTTTTTTAGATTTTTCAAAAAATTATATACAGGAATCTTCCGCGCACGAATGTAGTTTGTAATACCACTTGAAAATTTAAGTCTATTACCTTTATATTTATATGCATTTTTATTGTCACAAATATTCTGTTTACGAGCGTAACCCGGTGCGCTTCGCTACCCCCTAATAGGGAATATAAAACAATTGCTACTGTTTAGGGGTTTTAAAAAGTGGGCGTAAAATATGGGCGTGAACCCAGTTCTTACATAGCCTTAAACGACCACCATTACTGGTGCTATCTGTGTGTTAAATTTCTTAAAAATCGGTACAGGCGTTTGAGAGTTATAAAAAGTGGGCGTGGCATACAACCCAGTTCATACATAGCCTATAATGTCCAGCGGTAATGGTACTATCTGTGTGTCAAATTTGGTGAACATAGGTGTAACAGTTTAAGAGTTTTAAAAAGTGGGTGTAAAATGTGGGCGTGGCATCCAACCAAGTTTATACATAGCCTATAATGACCACCGGAAATGATACTATCTGTGTGTCAAATTTCGTTAAAATCGGTACAACCATTTAAGAGTTATAAAAAGTGGGCGTAAAATGTGGGCGTGGCATCAAACACAGTTCATACATAGCCTATAATGATCAGTGGCCCTGATACTATCTGTGTGTCAAATTTCGTGAAAATCGGTGCAACCGTTTGGAAGTTATAAAAAGTGGGCGTAAAATGTGGGCGTGGCATCCAATCCAGTTCGCACATAGCCTATAATGATGAGCGGCACTAATACTATCTGTGTGTCAAATTTCGTGAAAATCGATCCAACCGTTTGGAAGTTATAAAAAGTGGGCGTAAAATAAGGGCGTGTCATCCAATCGAAATCTTACATAGCCTATAATGATCAGCGGCACTGATACTATCTGTGTGTCAAATTTCGTGAAAATCGGTCCAACCGTTTGGAAGTTATAAAAAGTGGGCGTAAAATGTGGGCGTGGCATCCAATCGAAATCTTATATAGCCTATAACCACCTCTGGCACTGGTATTATCTGTGTGTCAAATTTCGTGAAAATCGGTTCAGTCGTTTAGACGTGATTGACGCACAAACAAACAAACAAACAAACAAACTTACACCTCATTTTTATAATATATATTAGGATTCCACTTTTTGTACACAGCTATATTGTTTGCCTACTAACAAACTACTGAACTGATACACAAAAATGTGTACCCAATAGTTATGCGGAAAAAAAGATTAAAGGTAAAAATTCAATAGTTGTGTGAAATCAAATCATAGTCAAAAACAAATATTCAACAGTTGTGCAAAACAAAATATGACTTAAAAGCAAATAATAATATTGGCTAAATGGTTGTAGAATTAACTAAATGTTTGGATTTTTTATAAATATGATTTCATACAAAAATATTTAAATACATATTATAATCCAGTCAACCATATTAAAATTTTGATTGTGGATAATAATTAAATAATCAAACAGAATCATAAACGTTGCTATCATGAACACGGTATTATTCAAATCAATGAAAAACGGCTATACAAACATTGAATAGTTGTAGTGATCATACTGTAACCATGTTTTTTCTTTGCGTGTAGTAATACAGTGTTTGCCTCCAACTATTTAAATTTTTTTTTAACCAAAATTTCACTGTAAGTATATAATATATATAATGCACTTAAAAGCCGAATGGATTAAAAAAATAAGACAATAATATTATTTTTCGATGTTTAACATTTTGCTACTATTTTTTTGCACAGCAAATTAAATTTTAAGATTTACTTATTTAGTATAAAATTTGGGAAAAGTATAACAAATTCCATGAACAATTTTTGTTTTTAAATGAACAAAAAATCTTAATTTTATTGAATGTAAGAATTGTAAAAATGGCGCAACTATTATATTGCACACAGCTGTATAAGAGAAAAAGTACATGCAAGTATGTTTTCTAAAGGATATCAAGGACTTTAAAGTGATATTGAAATCTTGGATATCGGGTAAAGAACAAAAATTCGTTAGTGGCTCCACTGTGTAATGTTTTATAAAGCAAAGAAAATGTCTGCACTACAGTTTTTTCGAAAAAAAAAAAAAAAAAATAATAATTTCTCAAATCGGGCTATACAGTGCTGTGCAATATAATAGGCTATTGTATATTAAATATTTTCTCTTCGATTTAACACTCTTAAAAAAACATTCTCTTAGGAATTTTTGGTACCGTTATTTTTGATATTGTCAATACTAAAAATAATGGGTATTTTTAAGAAGTTTCTTTCTTTCCTTTAATCGCTTTCGTAAACATTTTAAGAAAAGTTAAAATATAATTTGTGCAAAATAATAGACTTATTTTAAAGGATTATATTTTTTGCTTTAATTTACCTTATAATTTGGATACATTTTTTGAAAATAATTAAATGTAGGGTAAATGAAATATTATTGTTGAAAAAATATTATAAAATAATATTATTTTTACGAAAAGATAGACCGTACTCCTGCAGAAAGGCGAATAGACATTGTATTCCTGAAGAAAGGCGAATAGTGAAAAAATTACGTGACCCAGGAAAAACACTTGATTTTATTGCGGAATTGCTTGGAAGGTCTCATCAATTCGTCAGAAATGCGATCAAGTGGAAGCCATCTAAAGAAAGACGTGGTAGATCTCGCAAAACAACCGCTACCACGGACTCACGGATAGCTCTTTTGGTGAAGAAGCAGCCATTTCTATCTTCAACAGTCCGATGAAGACTTTTAGAGAAAGGTTTGCCAAGTAGAATCGCCCGGATGGTACCATTTTTAAGCTCAAAAAACAAAGCAGCTAGAAAAAGTTTGCCACAAAATTTAAAAATAGTGTTGTTGATGATTTTAAGAATATTTATGGAGTGACGGGACAAAAATTAACTTGTTCGGGTCAGATAGTCGCAGAAATGTTACAAGACCAAACGGAAAGGAACTAGATGATCTTTATACAAAAAAGACTGTAAAACACGGCGGAGGAAGTATAATGGTGTGGGGTCCATTTTCTTGGCATGGTGTTGACCCTCTTTATCAGGTAATGAACAAAGAAATGTAACGTGATATTTTGAGGAATATTATGGTACCCTATGCGGAGAACAATATGCCACCAGAATGGACTTTTCAACAGGACAATGATCCTACGCACTCCTCAAAATTAGTTAAATCTTGGCTGAATGCTCACAATGTATCTGTTTTAGAACGGACAGATGGACGGACATAACTAAATCGACTCAGAATCTAACCAGGACCCAGAAAATATATACTTTATACCCACCATCAAAAAGATGGGGGGTATAAACATATTTGTTTAAGAAATATTGAATAAGTCTATTATTTTGAATCATAGAAAAATTATTATTTTTTAATTTTTTATTTAAATAAAGTAAAAAAAAAAAAACATTTGTGGTTGGTGTATCTTTTAGTACAGTTCTTACATAAATAAAAAATAAATTTAAATATCATTCATAATGGAAAATATTTACCAAATAAAAATAAGTCTATTATTTTGCACAGCACTGTATATGCGCACAATTTTTTTCATAATATAAAATTGGACAATATTTAATAATAATAATATTAAAAATGTACAAATTTTATACATATATACATATATATTTTTCACGAATTTAAAAATACCACTTTTTGAAATATGCGACCGCGAAATTTAATTCGCGAATTATCCACCAATAAAATTCAACATAACAACATGTTTCAGATATAATTTTAAAGGTAATTTTATTACCTTTAAATATTTGCCTTAATGAACATTGTAACGTTAATACTTTGGAAGATATTTGTATTTTTAAAAAGACAATTTCAATTCAAATTGTAATAAATATTTCGTATTTATTATGACATTTGTTGTAATAACTCCTAAAATATTGCGAGTCCCAGAATGCCACTTTTCACGGTTATAGAAAACATTTTCATCATTAACATATATTTTTTTAAAAGTTTTAAAAAGATCACTTTTCGAGATATTTACCCGCGAACGAATAATCGCGAGATTATTTGATACCTTTAATATGACATCTCAATAAATCTTATATAATAAATACTTCGAAAGATATTTGTAATTTTGTGTATGCAACTTTGTACATACTTTGAGCTATTTTGCACTTTTAAACCGCGATATTTCGCGAACCACTTGACGAAATTATCTGAATTAGTCTTAGTTTTGACAATAATATATATACCAAATATTATCAAATTCGGAGGAGGTGAATAAATCAGCTGGTTGGTTTTAAATGGAATGACTCTATACTAGATACATTTTTATCAAGAAAAGCGTCGAAACTTTATCACAATAAAAAAATGGCAAGTATAGACTGAATTTGTCTGTGTTTTTGCAGCATCAAAACAAAGTTGTCAGCGTTCGTTTCAACACTCGACGTATGTAGATGGATAAAAGGAAATTTGTTTGTTGTTGGTGATTTGGATGTTTTGTGCTCTTTATAATTTTTCCCGGTCATTTCTGTCCCTATCCATTTTTCAAAACGTGTAATTGGAGGCAAAGTGTTGCCTATTCCATTTAAAAAGTGGCTGGAAATATATTTTATTAAATTAAAATAATTTTTTTCATAGCAGATATTTAAAAAGGACTATTATATTCGAGCGCTGTAAAGTGTAGCACTTAAAAAATACTGTAAATATGATCAAAATTATCAACAGTTGCTTCAAAACCTGATCTATAACTACTAAAGTAATTTTAAGTAGATTTAAATATTAATAAGTATGTATTTAATAGCTTTATAGTAGATTATAAAAATTAAACTATAATTAGTTAACCCTGACGCATGTATTTATTTAACTCCCTTTTGGTTTGTGTCATCTTATCTAAAATTATTTTCTGTGCTTCATTTCTTTAAGTGTATTCGTAAATTGTTTATATTTGATACATCTTTGTTTGCGGTTAAAATACAAATTACAAATACAACTAAAATGGCTGCAAAAAAAACCTTTATTTTTATATTGTGTATCTGAATAAATAATATTTTTTTATATAAAAATGCGGTTTTAAGAAATAAAATAATCTTTAAATAACAAAAAAAAAAAAAAATTTACTATTTTATCTAGACTTTAAATAAAATGCTACGCGTATATTACGAGGGTTTGTTCATCAAAATGACATTGAAGTTTTAAATTTCCAGCAACAAACAGACAGCAACAACAATAATAACAAAATACTAGGGTGTTGCAAAACAACATCTTGTACTTATTTGTATATTTTTTTATATTTTATTTAATTTTGTTTGTAATAAAAACTACTTACAGAAGGATGTTTAGAGACTAGAGTTTAAAACACAAACAAATGAACATAAATAGCAATAACAACAATGTGAAAAAAATATATTAATTAAAATACAATTAAAAAGTTGAAACAAAAAAACCTTCATTTATTATATATTTTTTTTTTTAAGTTAAATATTCATTCCAAGCAAATTAACATATTTCGTAGCCTTTTGTTATAAAGTGCAAAAATTTAATTTAATTTTTCGCTTTAAATTTAATGTTAAAATTTTTAAATATTAACACTATTAGCGGCTTGAAGATAATACATATTTTAAAATGTGACTAAATTATTAGGTTTTTAGTAAAAAATGTAAAAATAATTTGCTTTTAACGGAAATGTATTAAATTTTTGAGGTCGTTATTCTTTTGTTTTTATATGGAAATGATTTAAAATTTTTAGTTAAAGTTAATTAATAACCACCCGCATCGGAACTTATGGATCAATATGAACAAAATGTATATTATGATTATATGGAAAATATTTGTGGCCCAACTTTAACTCTACAGATGTTTCTGCCTTAAAGGGAATTATTTTAATTAATAATAATTAATTAATTTAATTAATAAGACCAAACAATTTTTTTATATTTCTATGGAACTACAAGTGCAATCCCATACATATCAAGACAAGTAAGGCATTTTTTTTATATGTAAAAAATGTTGGTTCCGTTACTCCAGTGCAAAAATAACGGGACTTTTACTTGAGCTTCGAACGAAATAATTATAAGACCAAATATGACGAAATATTTTAAATATTTAAAAAAATGTAATATGTTTTCAAAATTTTTTTGTTCGTATTATTAATAAAGATTGTTCAGAAATATATCAGAGTTAATTTTTGGTACAGTGGGACAAATATATTTTTATGATATAACCAATAAAAAGCAAAAAATAAGTCTAAAGGCTCAATTAAATTATATTTTTGTTTATATATAAAAAAATCTTGAGAAGAAATGGTGTTTATTATTGTTTTTGTAATTTTGGACTAGACCAAGATCAAAATATTTAAATTAATTTAATTGTCTACGTAAAAAATGTATTTGTAGCATAAATTTTTGAGATATGGAATGTCTTGTTGAGAATAAATCAGAAAATATTAATCACATTTCAATAAGCCTTGGCCAATTTGGTAATCGCAAGATAGTTTATAATTATTAATAGCTAATTTGATTCTACAAATATGGTAAACTCATTTTAGTAGGTCTGAAAACAGGCGCTTAATGTTATTGGACTTTTATCTCAATTATATTCCAATGAATACCCTTGATTATTAGTATTTACGCAATTTCTGATACAAAACTTAAAAATTGGATACAATATATTTCAAAATAACTATAAATAAAGGCTAGATATTGTATTGCGTATATGCAAAAACTTCCGGAGCTATTAAAGCAATAAACAAATATTTTTACAAGATATATTTACTAAATATATTTAGTATAGTTAGCAATTATTATAAATTAGCTTACAACTGACATTCTGGCCAATTTTTATTAAGACATGATAAATATTTTCTGATTTATTCTGAACACGACATTCTAAATCTCAAAAAATTAGGGCTATAAATAGATTTTTTTTGCGTAGAAAAATACATTTGTTTTACATATTATGATACAAATCTAATCCAGAATTACAAGAAAAGCAATAAACAGCACTTTCCCCATAATCTTTATTAATTTTCAAACTTAATTGACCATTTGGGCTTATTTTTTACATTTTATTGATTATATCACAAAAATATATTAGTCCCACTGTACCAAAAATTAACTCTGATCCAACTCTGAACAACCTTTATTAATAATACGAACAACAAATTTAAAATTTTTGAAAACATTTCATTTCTTTAAATATTTAAAATAGTTCATATTTGGTTTTATAATTATTTCGTTGGAAGCTCAAATAAAAGTCCCTTTCTTTTTGCACAGGAGTAACGGAACCAACTTTTTTTACATATTAAAGAAACTGCCTTACTTGTCTTCATATGTGTGCCAAATATTTCTGGGATTGCATTTCTAGTTCCATAGAAATATAAAAAATTTGTTTGGTCTTATAAATATTTCGGGGAGTGTATAACGAATTTCTTTAATTTATTTGAATAAGTTTTAGTTTGATTTCAAAATTTACATAGACGGACGATTTACATTTAAACGTACCTAAAATTATAAAATGAGATACCATTAGTAACATCTTAGCCTAATTTAAATATCCTACAACGATTAGAATAGGAGAATACACGCACATTTATGTTAATGAATCCAACAGAAATCTATAAAAATTTTATCTTTCTCAAGATCGAAGTTATAAAGGCTTAAAGTAGCATATCTCTGACATAGAAAATTTTCAACCTCTTGTTTTTTATCCAATTTCAAAGTAGTTTTTTCATCATCATAAAACTCTACATATGGCCTAGATCGCACGTGCTATTTATGTTCTATTGTTTTGGAGTTATTTGCAAATTTCAACCATCTCAAGTTTGCAACGTATTGGATTTGTTTACCCTTAATTATACACTGTTACCAAAAATTACCATTAGGCTAATATTTGAGGATTTTTGCAAAAATTTTATTTGTCTAATGTGAAAACTAAATATGTTTACGAACCAAACATAAAATATAAAATATTTGCCATTATTTTTTTTGATCCAACAAAATATAAAAATAAATGTAAGATCACACAGATCAAACAACAGCTGATGCGGCGGACTTACATATTGAGTTGAAAAAGTTGTAAATAAACTTTAAATATATAAAAAAGAAATTAGGAATTTATATTTTATCTATTAAAATATAATTATTATTAATATTATTTATTAAAACCATAATAGACTTGCTTTGTTTTTTGTTTACATCACTGAAACTGCCGTATAAAAGAAAACAGTGTTGTTTTGTGAAGACAGGTCTGTTTTCTAAAAAATAATGTAAAGAGGAAACAGAGTTGTTATTTTGTGTAAACATAAATTACTTATACAAAATTTTAAAATACAGTGGTTTTCCGATTTAGCGAAGCTAATTGTTGTCAGGCTTGTTCGTTAAACCGAAAAGTTCGTAATATACAGCACTAACTTAAAGTTAATGTAATTTATGTAAAATTTATTAAAAATATAAAAATGTTGGCTTCTTAAAATGTATTTTTTAATAAAAATAGAGTTATTTTATTTCTTAAAAGAAATTAATTTGTTTTCGAATAATTTATATTTATTTGTTCGTTAAACTGAGTACATAATGAATTTTTAAATCGCTATATAAGATACTCAATAGAAAAATATTGATCGTTCGTTAAATGCGATTTTTTATGGATCCTGTGATTAATTGTGGATGAAGTCAGTGCTAACATTCTTTAGGTCTGTAAGAACGATATAGTCGGTTTTGACTGATTTTCACAGAGAGTTTATATGAAGCGTGTGTTATATTGTAGATCAAGCCTTGTTAAGTTTAAAATTACAATTTATACTTTTATTCAAGGTTGGAAACCGAAATGAATAACGGTATCGGTAACGGTGTTCAATTTATTTTTATTTCGGTAACGGTATCGATAACGGTATTATAAATTATATCGGTATCGGTATACCGTTACCGAAACAAAAATACCGGTAAATACCGATATTATTAAAAAAACTAAAAAAATCTTAAAAAAGTAAAATTTTAAATAATATTATAATATATATTTGTATATTTAATTTAATAATTTTCTCTTGAAATGTTTGAAATATGAATATTTTTCGTTAGAGAACTTCATACAATTTTTACAATTGCGTGTTTTATGGCAACAAAGCATTTAGGAATATTAAACTAGACTTCTTAAAGACAAATTGGTATAATTTTTTGTATTTACCACAAATTTTAATAAAGACAAAAATCCTTCAATTAATTTTGCAAAAATTTTTTTAAAAAAAAGGCTAATTTTATTATAAAATTGCAAAATGTAAAATTGTGCAAAAGATCTGTGGAGTAGCACAAAAAAAAGAATACCATGAAAAGGAATTTTAGACGAGAGATTTTGTAGAGGAGAAATAGTGCTCTAGCAAGAAAGTACTAATTATGTTCTATTTACTCACTAGAAGTTTTTAAAATTGCAGGATTAAAACGACGCGTCATAACCATTGAATTCAAATGTAATTCAAACTCTGAAAACGCCCAGGAGAAAATTTCCCGGACTTTTTGATCTCCCCGGTATCGCGATGAAAAAAGAAATTTAAACAATTGTTATTGTACTGATTTTACAAATTAAATGAATTCTGACTTATATATTGTGAAACGCGTTTTTGGATATCTGCAGAATCGTTATTCGTACATATATCAAACATGTATCAAAAAATTTCGTATTTGAGCCAGAAAATGAAAGACATTTCATATACATACATTATTTAAACATTTTTACACAAACTTCGAAACACGAATTTAATAATTTTTAAAGTAGTGGCTGATGAACGTCTTAACCGAAACCGTTTGAGGTAATTTAAATGTTAGTTCAAATGGTATAAAATTGTCTGTAGATTCAATAGGCTGTTCCATCAACATTATTGCAAATAGTTAAAGTGTATGACATATTGAAACGTACTTACCTAAATTGTGAAAGTGATCGAATAAAATATTTTTGAAAAATGTCAAATTCTTATAATAATTGGAACATAATACTATAAGGTCTGACATGACTATCTTTTTCTCTTAACATTCTATTTGTTTTTTTCAAAATTTCTAGAGATTAATTCCGGATGTTGTCCATACCAATGAAAAATTTATAGCGTATATTTAAGATGCCTACAAGATCCTTTCAATAAGTTTAAGTTTTTTTCTTGCTGCTTCTTAGTGCTGACACGATGTTTATTTGAATCCATACCTAAGATTCATCCTATACAAGAAATTCAAAGAGTAATGAAATTATATGTATACATAGTTCCCAGCTGGATTTAGCATGTTATTTTTTATTCGTTAAACTAATTTCGAAAATATATTACCTATTGTTGAAATTCATGCAGTTTTCTTTCACTTAAGTGCTTTTAAAATTCACGGAAATCACGGACAAAATTACATCAGATAAAGACATGAAAAATCGCAAACTTCCCGAGAAATCTTGGTATTCATTCTTCAAAGATAGCCCAAGTTGTTAACTTCTGAAGAACATATGTCTTTTGGAGACTCCAAAATTAAGGAAAGAATCTTCATAGAATCAAATATCAAGAACCTATAAATACTTTCAACAGTATGTTCAAATGTAGTAAGACTTTTTATCAAATAGAATTCGCATTAGGTAAGAGACATTGAAACCTCTTTAATAATATATTTATTGCAATCTATATAACAAAGAAGTGAACAATAAATGTCCTCTTTAAAATAATATTCTATAAATATTACATTAAATAAACTCTTATTATTAAGAATAATATTATGTTGAAAATTTGTATTTTTTAATTTGTATTTTTAAAATACCGAAACTAAAATACCGGTATATACCGGTACAGAGGGAAACGGTATTTGAATACCGGTATTTTTAACAAAATAATAATTTCGGTATCGGTATCAGTTACGGTAACCAACTTTAAACGGTATTTAATCGGTATCGGTATTCATAACGGTATTGGTTTCCAACCTTGTTTTATTACTATTTTTATTACTTTGGTTACAAAAAAACCTAATATCTATCAATATTAATTTATGAACATTATGATAATATTTGGAAATAGGGCTTATAAGAGAGGTGTGGATTTTTGAGGGGTACGAATCTGACAAAAAATGTTATATGTTAATTTTTACGTTTATAAAAATTATTTTATAAAATGAATTAGAGTTTAGTTTCAACGTCCATAAAATTTGTATATGTACTAAATTATGCAATACTAAACAAATTTATGAACATCTAAGACCTATTCTAGGAAAAAAAATTGTCAAAATTTTATTGTATGGGGACTTGGGTATAATAGATAATCATTATCAACTAATTTTAACAGAACTTTTGTCTGCATCATATAACCTCAAAATTCATCCAAATATCTTAAAAACTGCGACTTGTAGCTTCACTAATAGCTTAATATGGACGGCCAGGCAGCCGGACGGACATCGCCAAAATACTCACACATGTATTTCTACTTATATTTTATGATTTGTTTTAAGTTTCATGACCAATAAAACGGTGGTAGTAATTTTTTTATAATATTATATATATTATATATATATATATATATATAGATATATATATCTTTTAAATAAAATCAACGAAAAATATACTATGGTATCCGGGTACCACAAGTATTGACTAACGTTAATTTTATTGGATATGTACCGTAGGGTTGAAATTTTTCATTTGTTATCTAAATATTTTACTTTATTGGAAATTTTGTATATTCTAAATCGATATAAAAAAACAAAATAAAAAAATAAGATTTTCTTATAAATTCATTTCATAATTGCTGTCAAATTGTTTATGGTAGTTTTGAGTTAATTTTGAGCAAATAATATGAATCTAATTTGAACAGGCTTAAATATGTTTTTCCTTTTCGTATTTTACGATATTTGCTCATACAAAAGAAAAAAAAAAAGCCAAATATGAACCAAAATTCAAATTTGTATTTGTTTCAATGATTTGGAGGGAAACTCTACTAAATATTTCGTGTCAAATATTAGTCTAATCTGAACTTAGCTTTAGTATGCGTCAACCAGTAATTTTTAAACCTTTTGAACGCATAAAAAAATAATTTTTAATGCTGAAATAAATATTGATAAATACAGATTTTAATAATTTTAAATTAATAATTTTCACATATGTATGTAGCAACTGAAAAATCAAGAGGAACGCGATACTTTCAATTTACATACTTTTTAATTAATAGCTATTAATATTTTCGAATAAAACTATTATTATACATTAAAGGAGGTTTCTATTTGAATATTTAAAAAACTTTATACTTTATAAAAACACCGTAAATCATTAAATTATACACAAACAAATGTAACACACATGATGCTCTGAATTTTTAATTAATCATCATGGTTTATTAAAAGTACATACCTATATATTTATCTTTAAATAAAAAATTATAAATTTAAATTCATTAATAAAAAACACTAATAAAACTAGTGAAATTATGTTAAAAAAAATCTAAAATTTTAACAACATAAAGAAAGTAGAAGTTAAAAAGTTGACCTAATTAATATTTTTTTCTTAAAATTTGCATAATAAAGTTGACAAAAAAAAAAAAAAAATGTTTTAATTTGAAAACAGCAAAAGCAGAACTTTTTTTGTTAAACAAAATATTTTGACATTTTAGGTTAATTAAAGATTTATTAAGAAATAAATGCACAAAACAAAAATATTAAAAATACAATAAATTTACAACAAATAGTGAGTAAAATGTAAATAAATTTCAACAAAAATTCATGTTTAGAATAATAAATTATTTACAGAATTTATAATAAAACCGGTTTTGATAAAAAAATAAAAAAAAAAAAAAAATTAAAATTCGTATCATAAGAAAAAAAGGTTTTGTAAATATTTTTAAAAAAATTAAAAATAAAAATTTGTATATTAAATGATTTTTTATAAAAATCAAAGTCGCGTGTTTGTTTTTATAATTAGTTATAGAAAAAATCAAACAATTTAAACAAAATAATTTTATAATTTGTCGAACTCTATTTTGAAGCCACAGAAAATTTGTATTTATTTGTTTATTTAATATGTAGTAAGTAGTACATACATATGCACGTATTTATATTTTTTACTTATTATTGTCGTTTGTTTTGTTAGGGAGCGTGAGAAGTTTATTTATAGTATATTTTTGTTATTGATTTATATAGAAAAACCTTACTTTTCGTATTCTTACCTTATTTTTACCGTTATTTCCGTATTGGGGTCAAGGTTAGAGACTATTTAGTAAAACTTTGGAGCGAGTATAAGTTAAGGAAAAAAAAAAAAACGTTAAAGAACATGCAACCTGACTTGGTTTTAATAATTCAATTGTTAACAGGTGTTTAAATGGGAACGAACATCTTTGGGGAATACGAGTTACTTTAGTATTTATTATGAAAAGTTAATTAGTGTCATAATTTATATGTATTAAATAGGTCATACCAAGCAAGGTTTTACTCTAAGGACGTCATAATTTTTATTAAAATTTTTTGTGTAACTTTTTACAAATGTTATTGGAACAATTATTGATTTTAGAATTTTTATTTTTAAAAATTGGTAATATTTCCTTAATATATTAAAAAGTTCAAATAATGTGTAGGATTTGTTATAATTTTGAGATTGTCAGAGTTCAGTTTTTTTTATTTTTATTAACATCACATACTCATAATTTGGCTTGAAGATTTTCATCGAATCTTAGTGATTTCATCGCCCTAGATTTTCAATATCGAAAAATCAATATGAAACTTATTATAAATTACTAGGACCCTGTTTCCTGGCAGCTGGAGATGATAATGCTAAGCATACATACTGAGGATCACGACTGACTAATCCGAAAGGTCGTGTATTGTTTGATACAATTTCTTAAATGGGATTAAATGTATTTCGAGTGGAAAACATATTGGCCTACTGATCCAAATAAAACACCGGATGTCATCGATTTTGCAGTTGTAAAAAATTGTTCATTGGAACTTATTCAAGTAGAATCTTCATTGGAATTATCTTCAGATCATTCACCCAATTTTGTTACTTTATTTAAGCCTCGAGAAATTGTACCCCCCACTTGTAATTTAGCCATATCAAAGACAAGAATTAACTGGTTGAAATATAGAAAATATATCAGCACTTACTGCACAGAAAATATATCGCTGAAAACACCAGAAGAAATCGGTCTCTCTATCAATAATTTTGAAAAAAGTAAAAAATCTAAAAAGACTAGTTTTAAGCAGACCTCTTCCACGTAATACAAATGGAGGCTAGGCAAGAAATGATAGCGAAAAGAGGAATCTATTCATTAATCATCTAAAGAACGTGTTTACCCCAAATTTATCAGATGACATAATAGAATTGCTACCTGTTGTACCCAATTATAGAGCAGTTTAACCCCTTTGTTTTGCGATTCGACAGATCGAGAAGACTACTGTTGATTTAAATTCAAAAAATCCAGATATTGATAAAATCAGTAACAAGATGCTTTTGGAGCTACCCCGGATAGCGTTAAAAATTATACTTTTTATTTTTAACGCTATATAACATCTTGAATACTATCCACCAAAATGGAAGGTTTCGTTGATTACTATGGTACCTAAGCCAGGAAAAGATCACACTAAAGTAGAATCGTATAGACCCATCAGCCTGTTATCAAATATATCAACACAAGCTATTTGAAAGCTATTAAACTTAACGGAACTTTATTCTTAAAGACTTCGTAAGTTCACCCTAGTCCATAACAGCAGGTCTACCGCAGGGAAGCATTCCGTGTGCTTTTTTGTATTTAACATTTACCTCTGATATGCCCACAAATAGTCAAATCCATATATCAACATTTGCAAACGACACAGCTATTCTATGCGTTCATAAAAAACCCCAAGAAGCATCTATACTCCTGCAAGATCATGTATCTGATCCAGAAATATGGTTAAAGCAATGAAAGAGCAATGCATACACATAACCTTCACATTGAGGAGAGAATCATGGTCAACAATTCGAATAAATAATCAAGTTATACCCCAACAAACGGAGGTTAAATACCTTAGTATGCATCTAGATCAACGTCTTACATGGAAAACGCACATTGAAGCAAAGTTAACCCAAATGAAGTTGAAAGCTTTTGAGATTAACTGGCTCATTGGAAGAAATTCTAAGCTGAGTTTTGATTGTAAATAATTGCTTTAAATCACAACTCTAAAGCCAATATCATGCTATGGTATTCAATTATGGGCCACGCTTCTAATTCAGCTTCTAATGTTTAAAAAATTTAAAGGCGCCAAAATAAAATTTTAAGAACAATCACATCTGCCCCATCGTATGTAAAAAATTCGAATATCCATAAAGATCACGGCGTACCTCTGGTAACTAACTAAATAAAAAAGCACGCATTAAGATACCTAAAAAAGCTTGAAATACACCTAAACCCACTTGCTCGTAATATATACGCAGACCTGATCCGTATATGAAATGCACGAGAAAAGATTTTTATCGTCTGACACTGGTTGGACGAAATAAATTTTAATTTTTTAGATTTAAGATTTGAATACTTATTGTTAGTTCTATTTTTAAAAAGATTCAATAAATAAATACAAATATTAAAAAATAAATACAAAATCACATACTGATAGTAGAAGTAGAAGGTTAGTATAAAACAAAATTCAGATTAGGTATATATTTGACATGAATTATTTGATCGTGTTTTCCCGCAATTTTTGCAACTAAATACAGAGTTGATTTCCAGTTCCATATCTATTGTATTTATCTATTGTAGAAAATACTATGTGCAAAGTTATAAACTACACAGTTTGAACTGTTTAACCAATTAATGTTAAAATGACAATTAATTGGGGACGTTAGCACCTTTCTTATTTCATAGTTAAATTTGTAGGCAAAGCATGTTGACAGATACTGAATTTTCGGAAAAATTGCTAAAATAAATATATTATGACTCAATACTTAAATGAAACTCTGCAAAATAGTGTCTGCTGATAAATCACTTCAAAATACTGTTGTAAATTAAAAAAAAGTTTGAAAATAGCTATTTTACGGGAGGTTTAGCGGTAAACAAATGCATACTCGAAATATTACAATTAGTATATATTTTTGTTTAAAAACTTCAACAGCACCATCAGTTCGTGAGCATGGGAAATGAAAACTGTTATGTTTAAAAATTCCAGGTGTTCATAATAAACATAACCTGGATATTTGACGTTCACAAAGGACATTCTTCAAACTCATTCAGAGTGGCAAATCACTCATAATATAAGCCGATTTTAGCTGTAGAGATAAATTAGAAAAATGTGTTGCACCTATCAAAAATAATTCACATGACTACATAAATTTAATAGGCAGTGGGTTCATAAGCTTTTCTGGTGAAAATCAATTAATTAATCCTATAAAATATATGTACATAAGAAATATTTTTTATCTGACTTTTAAAGCATATGAAATGTATATTTTTGAAGAAAAGAAATAACTTTATTTGTATCACATATAATTATTTGACAGGGATACTTTCAAAATGAAAAATGCTAACTATTATTAATTGCAAAATTTATAATGTACATTAATAAAAATTAATTTAAAAAATATAAATTTTTTTATAAAACAGGCCTGTTTTCACAAAACAGTACTTTTTTTTGTATATCACTTTCAACTATAAAATCATCATAAACACTATTATGATTTTAATAAAAATATTAATATATTAAAAGTTTTATTTAAAAAAAAAAACTTTATTTTAATAGATAAAACATAAAAAGTTATTTTTTTTTTCTATATTTCAATTTAAAGTGCATAACTACCTTTTCAACTCAAGCAGTCCGCCGCATCACCTGTTGTTTGCCCTTATTTGATCTTATATATTTTTGTAAGATCAAACAAAAATTCTGCCAAAATAATGGTAGATATTTTACAATTTCACTCTTGCCACATTAATAATCAGCTGTTTAAGTGAGGTCACCTCTTTGAATTCTCCTTGACTTAAGATAAATATTTGATAAATATAGCTAAATAGTTTTCTAATACCTACAATTTTCACAGAGTTTCATTTCAATAAAAAATTATTTCTTGAATTTAGGACTTCTGAGGGAATTGATTTATAAAGTCCGTAGGCTAAAATAAGACCCGATCTTATTTCTTATCTACAGTAGCGAGCATAAAGCATATATGATTTTTGATCGTATTAATTTTGATCGTATTAATGCGGTCTTAGCCAACTATTGTATGTCATTTTGTTCCAAGTTGTTACGCATACGAACAGTTAATAATCAGGTATGTGATGCAAAACGATTTCGAAAACGAATCGATTTTAAATCGAAAAAATGTGTGATGTACTTATATTTTCGTTTTTGTTATTGATAAAAATTGTATTTAAATCACTTTCTATTAGATTTTATTAAATATTTTTTTTATATTTCCTTAAAATTAATTGTTATCTTTCACATGAGCTGTATATCCTTAATGGAAAATAGATCATTATTGAAAAATGATTTTTGAAATCGATCGAAATTCATCACAACTTTTCAAACCGATTCATTTTGAAAACGATCGGTTTTCATCACATACCTGAATATTTTTTTTTTTTAAGTTGTAAATTTAAAAAATCATCGGATTTTTTTAAATTTTGATAAAAATAATTATTGAAAAATGATGAAAACTATAATTTGGTAGTATTACCACTAATTACTATCAATACATATAAATTTAGGGTAATTTTAACTACAAAGGATATTAATAATATTAAGAAAACCCTCTTTTCTCCATACTTTTTAAGAATTTTCGAATATTTTTGAATAACATTCTGATAATTGCAGTGAAATAATATTAACATGTAGTTCTAATATGAAGATTCTTAAATATTATCTTAAAGAAACAATATTGAAACGATCATGCCTGAAACAATTGATACAAGTCATTTAACAGTAGATATTTTATATTATCTGAATGACCACATTTGGTCATTCAAAGATACTATTGCCAACAATCGTTGATTTAATAATGTAAATATGGTAACTGGATATCCTTCTAACAAAACATATATTACTTACTTATATAAAACTACCACCTTTACATTTAGAGGCAGGTCCTTTATTATTTTTACGAGTACTGTATAATGGAAATAAGAGCCTATTACGATAACTTGAATTAATTTGACTCTAAACCCATATATTTCAATTTTAGACGGTCTAGGTAGACATACTTACTTAAATATTAATTTCCAATAGTAAACAAGACCAATCATCACGAAGGATGCACTTTTAATTTTTCAACATATGAAGAGTTAAAATAGGTATATTTCTTAACTGTTTTTTCTTGTGTTAGAATTTGTTCCAGGACCAAAATCAAGGGATATTTGAACATTATAGCGATACAGGGCATTGATAATGTCATATCATTGCGAACAAAATATTTTAAGCTGTTGATTCCATCTCAATAACGATCGAAAGTGGTTGCGTTATTTCGGTCGAAAGGTCATACTCAATTATAAATTATGAAGTTAAGCTAAACTATCATAAATATTTGAACGCTTATTTATAGAAAGTGTTTGTTGGTTTTAAAACAACTAACAAAATAAATAATAATTCCAAAAATATCAATCTCTGTTGAAAAATGTCCAAAATAGTTCAGAAAAATATCAAAATTTAATAAAATTGGAATTTATTGCTAATATTTATATTATTTGTAGATTTCATGTATCTTAGACAATATGCAACGATAGAAAATCATGTTTTTTAACAACACTATAGTTTCCAACCATTTCCATTCAAAATTTATATCAAAATTTTAAAAATCATGTTTATTTGTTTAGAGTTGCATTTTTTTTGCTCGCTCACATTTTCAATTGCTTTTACTAAACGTTCAATAATTTTCGTTACGCACAAAAATATTCAACAAAGTTATATGTATTACCACAAATAATAAAATCACATTAGTACTTTTACATTAGGACTTGCTATAAGCAAAATATATGCGAACAAAGATCATATCACATAGCGTTGCATTTTTAATGCTCGCTACTGTATATAATGACTACAGTGTAAAATATGTTTTATAGCAGTTTCTAACCCAGTACTGTCAAAATATGAATATTATTAACAAACATAAGTAAATGTTTTAAATGATCTTAGGGATTGCTACATATGACTATAATCATGATTTCTATATCTTTTATTTTCTTCATTTAACATAATAAATTTCCAATTATTTGAAATTCTAAACTTAATTAGCTATGAATAATGTAAATCTTAACAAAATAAATCAAAATCAATTTATTCATTTCAACAATCAAATGTTTAGTATTTACGAAATCCATTAAATAAAAAATTAAATACTTTTATAATAAAAAAAAAATCCATTTGTCACCCAGACTACAAATAAAATTTTTCAATCTCCCAAAGAAAAAAAGAACAAACAAATTAATGATGTTTTAACGATGTCATTAAATTAATAGCTAAATTAAGCCTTTACAAAATAAAAAACAAAAAAATACAGTTAGGGACAAAACTATTTGTACACCTCATATATTTCGTATACCTTCAATAGTTTATAAAGAATTTAAAATTGTCGTATGCAGTATTATTTTTAATATATTTTTATTTAATTAAGTTATAAAAACAAAATTAATATCCAACACATTATTTAAAAAAAATACAAAATAATGAAAATTCATTGGGACAAAAGTATTTGTACATATAATCTACACCTACTTATAATACTTATATTGGAAAAATTTAATATTTTGTGGGTCCTCCTTTTGCATCTATCACGGCCTGTAATCTTCTGGGCATCGATCGGACCAAATTTCTCGTTTCATCTGGAGATATTTCCTTCCAGGCTTCCTCCAAAGCTTCGGACGTGCTTTGTAGCAATTTTACGTTTCAAAATATCCCAACAGTGCTCGATGGGGTTTAAGTCAGGTGATTGGGGAGGAGAATTAAGTTGTCTTGGTGCATGGTAAAGCAACCACTCCTTCACTGAACGCGCTGTATGTTTTGGGTCATTGTCCTGTTGGAATATCCAACTTTGGCCAAGACCCAAACCATCTACGGAATCCTTCAAATTGTCTTCCAATATACGTTTATATTGATGCTGGTCCATTACACCATCTATAAATACCATTCGCCCTTCCCCATTGGCTGCTATTGCCCCCCATACCATAACACTTCCCCCACCATGTTTCACTGTTGGGGTCAAATTGTTAACATCTAATGCTGTATTTTTTTTGCGCCACACTTTTCCCCTGCTATCATTTCCGAAAAGATTGACTTTGGTTTCATCAGTAAACAAAACCCTATTCCAAAATTCTTCGTCCTTATCAATGTATCGTTTGCCAAACTCTAAACGCAAATGCTGGTTTTTTTTACTAATCAGCGGTTTCTTGCGGGGAATTCTACTTGCATATCCCGCAGAATGTAAGATCCTCCCTGCTGTTTTTGGATGAACAATTGTTCCGGTAGTATTTGCGATTTGTTCCGCTAATTTTGCCCGAGTTACTCTTGGATTTCTTGCCACTTCTTTTATCACCAAGTTCGCTTCCCGTCTGGAAACCTTTTTTGGCCGTCCATTTCTTGGCACATTTTCAACAGATCCGCTGTTTTTATACTTGTTTACAATGTATTGTACTGTGGAATGTTGCAAATTTACTAAATTACTTATATTCCGGAGAGATTTTCCTTTTTTATGTTCATCAATAATTAAATTTTTAATATCCAAACTCAACTCTTTTCGCTTTCCCATTTTTAATGTGCTTATTATTCAAAACTTTAAAACCAACTTCTTATTTTGTAAAATAAAACTCGATTAACGAAGAAAATATAACGGTATTTAAAAAAAATCATCATACAAGAGTCCAACGTACAAATAATTGTACAAAGTACTGATGTACAAATACTTTTGTCCCAAAGATTTTTACTTAAATTGTACTTTTTTTTAACAATGTGTTATATATTAATTTATTTTTTTATCAAATAATTCAATAAAAATGGACCTGAATTAAAACTACATATAATAATTTTTTATTCTTTATAAATTATTGAATATATACGAAATGCATGGGGTGTACAAATAGTTTTATCCCTAACTGTACATATAAAATGATACTTTTTTTAATTCCCTAAGAAGTTAGGTATATTATTTTATTGAACTGTATGCAAATGAACTCATAAAAAAATTTTAATTAAAACATTAAATTCATTTGTAGATATTTGGAAACTTTATACACTCTCCGCTAAATGAAATACTTACATTAACTATTTTGATTCTTATCAATATTGGTAATATGATAAATAAAAAAAATTTTATTAGTTTCTAAAGAAATCATTCCTTAATAGCCTGTTTGTCATCATTTAAATAAAATGCATCTTTATTAAATGCGTTTTAAATACTAACGATTGGGAGAATAAAATAAAATAAAATAAACTTATGCCTTGTCATCTGCCTTTGTTCGCATGACGATGACGATGATGACGACGTTCATGATGAGTTGAGAAACATAAATATTTTAATTTATTGTAATAAAATAACCATAAAATATGATTAAAACTGAATGAATGACAATTGTAGTAGTAATCAAAAGAATGGTCAGTCACCAAAATCAATGTTACAACATTGAATTCATGCATGACAATAAACGGAAATTTATAAGAAATATACTTGTACTCAATTGTATTGTGGATGTATATACGTATACATGTAGTAGTTATGTACGGGTCTAGTAGAAGTGTCGATTAAAAGGGTTGTCGTCATGCTTTTCACAAAATATTTTATTGAATAAAAACGCCACAAAAATTTCCTCGATATTCATATATTCCGAAATGCTCTCTGAAAATTTTTCTCATTCGATAAAAACAAAATAAAAAATCTAATTTTCCCATATATTTATTTAATAATTGATGTTTATAGTAATTTTGTGTTCAGTAAAATAATTTTTAGTACAAAATTTGCTTTTAATCCGAATAGGCTTGAAAAAATGTTTCCCCTTCACATATTTTACAATATTTGTTAGCTGTTTTCTGAAACAGAAAACGTCAAATAAATGCACGTAATGTGATAATAAAATTAACTCTGTATTTAGTTAAAAAAAAAATTGCGAAAAAACACGATAAAATATTTCTGGTCAAATATTTGCCTAGTCTGAACTTAGCTAAAGATATTTAAATATTTCTCTTAAAAAAAAAGAAATTAATTCACTGCTATTAGAGGAATGGCATTTTCGAACATTGTTCTTTGTTTTATACCTGCAATCAGACATTGGAACACCTTTGTTCCGAATGTTTGTTGCGAAACCGATTGCAAGCATTCCATCCCCGATAAGGACTGCTGGGCGTGTGTAGAAATCTGTTACAATATTGTGATAAAATTCTTCATTGACAGCTCTAAACTGTTGTCGCGAATTCTCGCCTATAACACATCAAAATATTCTAAGTCCTCGTGAGAATTTAAGATGATCTAACTTTGTCCGTCCGTCCGTCTGTCCATATATGTGTCTTTTTAGCAAGAAGTATAAGGCTAGGGGCGGAACATCTAGGGAAATGAAATTTAAGTGAATTATTCCCCTTCAGTTTATTTGGTATAGAAAATGGGCAAAATCGGTTAATAAACAAAAGTTTTATAAGCCAAATACTCGAAAAAATTGGTGTCCATCGTAACTCTCGTTAATTGTTTTACAGCAATAAATCTTAAATAAAATAATGCAAGACAATGAAATTTTGCACAAATAGTTTAAGTATCGATATAAATTCGCTAACCAAAAAGGGCATCAACCGCCCACTTCCCTTTTAAAGTGATATTTTTAATTATGGTGACAAAAAAAAAAAAAAAAAAAAATTGAGATGGTGGTTATAATTGATTCGCCAAAGCCGATGTCCGTCTGTCCGACTTTTAATATTTTGAATTTAAAGGTCAAAGAAATTATTCAAATTGACAAAAAATCGCCGAATTGCGAAAAAGTGAAAATATTCAAAACTAAACAGCGCGAATGTTATATTCGGCTCGTATCTATATACCCACCATCAACTTTTTCAAATTTTATATCGACCCTCAAACTATTTATACAAAATTACGTTGTCATACAAGTTTTTGTTTAAGAGATATCAGCAGAAAAGTATGAAACGGACACCTTATGTTTCTAGTTTTTATCCCATAACTTATTTGTTTATCAACCAATTTTCAATACCAAACAAACCTTATATAAGATAAATATTTGTGCCGAATTTCGACGTTGTCCCGTTCGAGCCTTATCCTGCTTACAACAGACGGACAGACGGACAGACATTTCTAGATCGACTCAGAATCTAACCAGAACCCAATGATTCCTTAAATGATTCCTTCGACATGTTACACACGGAATGACAAAATCAATGTACCCCTCATCTTTTTGATGGTGGGTATAAAAAAATGTACTTAGTTGTCTTTATAAGTCTCGGAAGTGGGGCACTAATTGATTCAGTTAGTTTTACTAAAATTTTACTCAAAAGCACAAGAATAACAATATGCTTTTAAATGTAAAATATGTAAACGAAACAAAATATGCTTTAGGATTTCTGGTCATAATATTCACAGAAGAAAACCTTTTGCAAAAATATTTATTATTTTTGTCCTACATTTATTTCTGCTTTAAAACTGTGCAATAATTTCAACTCATTTGGCAACTCTGTCTCCAATATAATTCATATAATTAAAGTATTTATTTCGTCTTTCTGCACACAGTCACTTTAAAAGAGGAATGAATCATCATAATCTTTACAAAGAAATCAAAGACAAACTACTTTATGATTGTAAATATTTTATGGCCTTTGATCAGGTTTTGCTAATAATAAAACATAAAACGAAAAAAAGATTATAATAAATAAAAAATAGTTTATTAAAAACAAAGACAAATATTACAAAAACTGAATATTTTTTTCTCAATATCAAAACTAACAGACACACTTCCAAGCAACAAGACAAACGAAACATTTAAAAAAAAAATAAAAATAAATTAAAGAAAAAAAGAAATGCAAAAACTACTAACAATATTTTATTGTATTAATTTAAAACCGATACATTTCTGTTTATATATTTGTACGACTATTAACTCTAAAACTGGCAAAAACTGACATTTGTTATAACGGTATTCATTCGTTTTTTTTTTACAATTTTTCTTTTAGTTTTCTTTGGTTTTATTACTCTTTATGATTTTTTTATGGCTTTAATTTTCCCGTACCAGACGTGTTAACAAAATAATTATGTAGTTTTTTTTTGTAGCTCTTGGAGTTAAGTCGTCGTAATCGTTACAGAAAAAAATATTTTATTTGTTAATAAATGGTATTAATTGATTTTTTTGTTGCCAATATTATAAAAATAAACACACTTTTCAGCACTCTTTCACATCAATTGATTTGTTAATAAGTTGGGGATGGACAGACGGGCGGACAGACTATCTAAGTGTTTAAAATGTTGTTACATAAATATTATATGTATGTATTATTTTAACTGGTATTGTACAATAGTTGTTATAATTGGTTAAAATAAATTGTTGTTTTTGTTGTTTATGGTCAAGATGTTTGTGACACTGACCGATTGAAATTAATTGCAGCCGTTTTAAAATACCAAACCAAAAATGGTTAAACCTGAAGAAAATTTGCCATTAATATTTATTACATGTAATATAGTGCAAATATTTGGAAATAAACTAGATTTTATATAATGATGAAATGATATATTGTTTAACTAGTTGTGGAATAATATCCTGTTTACAGAAATCGTACTAATGATAAAAAAAGGAATATAATTTTTGGAATTATGTTAAAATTTAAGAAAAACTATTTCTTAATTTAAATCAATGCTAAATATAATGTATATTTCAAGGCCTCTTTAAGACATAAAATGGGCTCAGATATTTTAAAATTTATTAAAATTGTCTCAAGCATTCTAATCGATACCAAGGGAAATGAATATTAATATCTGTCCACAGCCATTCCATTTGACAAGGTACCCACAATTATCTGGCATTATGTCGTCATACACTGAACCAAAAAGGTACATAAGTACAATGAAAAAGTTCATTGTTACAATGAATTTGTGCACTAATTTTGACCCTATGTACAGGTTCATTGAAACAATGTATTACCATACATTAATATTAAAATTCAATGTACAAGTTCATTGATTACATTTATTCTTACATTGAATCAATGAACACGTTCATTAAATGAAATAAATAATTCCAGTGAACAGTACATTGATTTCAATGAACTCATATTTTGTCCCAATAATAGGCTTGTTCTGTATTTTTGGTTTTTATTTTATTTTAAATTAAATGATTAAATTATATGATATTGAGTTAATATAAGCAAAAATTAAATATAAATATAAAAATATTACATTTCACTAAAAAATTTAAGTAAACAAAATGCATGTTACAGATGTGATCGTGTTTGCTTTGTCATTTATAATAATATAGTAATTCCTGTTGTCCTCTATATTGCTCAATGATGGTATGGAATATCCATTTAGACGCCACATTAATATAACAACAGCATTATCCTGAACAAGAAAAGTTTATAAATAAAATTATTAAAATTTGTTCAATTGCTTAAAATATTTGAACTAGTTACCTTTAAATTTTTTTGTCTATAGAAATTCCCAAATGTAGCATCCAAATCTTGATCAGTCTGTAATATGTTTTTATTAAGAATTCAATTAAAATATTTCATATAATTATGTATACTTACGAATAGAATCCTCTTGGTTTTGAAATCACAATATTTTTTGAAACCTTAGTATTTGAGGCTAATAACACATTCTTCTGTGTCTTAGTGGTTTTATCTACATAAATAAAAATGAAATGTAATATTTAAAAACTGTTTAAAATCATAAACATTATTAAACTTACGTGTTAGGAAGGCTAGTCTTCAAATTCTTTCTTTTTGGTAATTAATTTAATTTGGTATATTCAATTGTGCTGCTCGACTTCTTCTTTGCGAAAAAATTGTATTTATGTATTTTAATAATTCGATTTATAACTTATTTACTTTTTAATTATTTTCGTTTTTAACACAACACAGATTTTTTTTTTATTTTTTGTCTTTTATTTAAAACGTGTAATTTCTTGTTGAGAGATAAAAGAAAACTGAGTTGTATTTGTTTCCGTTTTACTTTATTTCCCATTAGAACGCATTTATTTTAATATAATTTAATGAAATATTTCATTGATTCAATGCTTTTGTTCATTATGTAATGCTTCTTCTTAATTAAATCAATGTATTAGTACATTGAATAAATTAATTCAATGAACTAATACATTAAATCAAATAACTGATTTACTTATTGTATTAAGAAATAAATTTAATGAATGGTTTCAATGTAATGTTCATAATAGCGTTAATTTTTTCATTGAATTTTAATGAATATTTTCATTGAGGCAATGAATTCGTACATTAAGTTAATAAATTCTTGGAAAAAATTAATGAATTTCATTTAATGTACTTCATTCATTGAAATTACTTTTTTCAGTGTAGACACCTTCCTCTCAATAATCGAAGTCAATTATTTAAAGCCGTTAAAATTTATTGGAATTATATTGATTAAAGTTTTAAATTCGTAAACCTTTCAAAATAAAAAAATCGTCGTAAATGCGCTCCCTGGCCGAAATACAGAATCAGTTTTTTATAGGATTTGGAGAGCAAACAATAAGTATAGCAACTCAAAAGTTCTTAAAACCAAAACAGACTTTTTGGTCCCTGGTACTGTTAGAATTTGTTGAACGAATAGTTTTATAAGTATGCCGATTTTTAGTTTCTTACGTCGTCTGGGAGCTTCAGAAAGCTCTGGAAAGGAAACATTGCTTAGGAAAGATATATGTAAATCCATATATATAGATCCACGTATTTTCGCTCCCTGATAGAGATATATTTAAATCCATATATATAGATCCACGTATTTTCGCTCCCTGATAGAGATTTCAAAATCTGGCTCCGTTACGATTTGTAGGACGAATAGGGTTATAATTAAGCTGAATTTTAATTTTCTATGTCTTCTGAGAGCTTTAGAAAGCTCTGGAAAGAGAAAAAATTCTTAGAAAAGGACACATAAATCCTCTTATATCCGCTCCCTGATAAAAATTTCAAAATATGGCTCCATTAGGATTTGTTGGACAAAAAGTTGTATAATTAAGCCAAATTTTAATTTTCTACGTCGTTTGGTAGCTTCAGAAAGCTCTGGAAAGAGAAAGAATGCTAAGCAAATTATATATCTAGATGACTAGAAGATAATTATGTTTCAAAATTGTAGAAAAAATCATCTAAATTTTAGTTAGCATAAACAGAAACCATGGCTTAATATGGAGATAGTATATTAATTAAGTCTCAATTGAAACGATTCTGAAAGGTGAAACTTTTTTAACACAACACCTTTAAAAAATAAAGGAAATATTAGATCAAAAAAATTAAATTGGGTCATACAGGATAATTATTAATTATTTATTTGTTTAATATTACAGAATAAATTCCAATTTATACTTAAACTATATTTTAAAAACATAAGAAATCAGTCTTTATGAATATTTAAAAAATTATTCCTAAATTTCGACTCAAATATCACTATTTAGTACATGTTTTCTGAAATAAAATGCTATTTTTGAAACCGGTTTTTTGTGTTTAAAAAAACCGGTCTATTCGACATTCGAAAAATGAACATTTTGAAAAAACCGACAGCACATTGACTGAAAAAACCGGTTGGAAAACCGCGTCGATCACCTTAGTCAAAAGGCAATAATATAACTTTTCCTCCAATTTTTTGTTGCATTTGTCCATGTATAAAAAGTTGTCATATAGCGAAGAATGCGATTATGGGTCTTTTTTCGGTTGTGAATGCTGTTTATGATGTAACTTAAATTAGAAATTAAGCTATTCGAATTTTTAGAATTCAAACTTGAATCATCAGAATCTATATTTTGATCCACACCATTTAAAAATAGACGATTATGTGAATCAACAGCGAATTTCTTAGTTTCTGTTTTTGTGGAGTATTTCAAAACATTATCATCACATAGGAATTTTCCTGAACTTAAATAAACAGTAAGTGTATTTACAACATTAATTCTGCGCTCATTAAGCCTTTTTATAAGTCGATTACAAAATTCTTGTGCGTATTGAGTGTTAATTTTTTTTCAAATTGTTATACAAAAACTTATGAATTGATTCTCCCTCTATTAGAGTTGCAGAATATTTTAAAAACTTTAATAGTTATTTCTAATGGTTGAAAAGTTTTCTAAAGATTATTTAGTGCATATATTTTAAGATTTGTAAAGGAACTTATACCAAACTCTAACAACGCATGATTGACACATTTGTTGATTCTTAAAAACTGTTCAATCATTTTTGACAAAGAGTTTCATCTGTGTTTTACGTCGCAAATTAATCGTAGCTCATTGCCTTCTTTCTTTTGTATAATGTTTTGCAGTTCTTTTGCTTTTCACTCGATTTATTGAAGAGTTTTACATATTTAAGTAATAATTTTCTAATTACTACTCCGACCTCGCAACATATTGTTAAAGTATTATCAATATTGATACCTGATTCTGTATTTTGGATATCGTCGTAATCATGTTCATCTTCCGATGAAGCTTCAGTATCTTTATTTTCTTCGTTAATTTGCTTTTTGGTATAAATTGTATCTATAGAATTAAATAATGTACACTATGAAAATATAAATAAATGAAAAACACTGGGTATTTTAAAAAACCGGTTAACCGACAGAAAAAAACCCGGCATGTCGAATAATTCGAAAGCAGAAATTTTTCGAAACCGTTCGGTTTTTTTTAAATTCAAAAATTGGTTAACCGGTTTCCGGTTTCGGGTTTTGAATACACTATTTTTAGACAAAATTGGCTTGATTTTAGCTTAAGTCCATATTTAAGTGAACATAAATAGGATTGATTGCAGAATAATTGGATCTCAATTAATCCCAAAATGCAATTGATTTAAGAAATATAGATCTTGAATCAAACCAAATTGCGATGAATTTGAGCTTGGTTTAAGGTAGAATTCTTACTAAAATTTATCCATAAAGCGCTTGTTTTTAGAATGTTCATACTTTATATATAAACCTAAATTGAAAAACATATCTATATATAAGGAGTGCGATCGAAAAAATCTTAACATAACATAATTTGGAAACGGTTGATCTTAGAGTTTTGATTGTTTTTTTTTATTTAATTGATAATATACTACAGATCACAGAAAAGTATAACTTTTAAACTTCTGTCCACTACTTATGAACTCGTAGACCTTTTTTGATAACACTCCCATTAGAGATTTGATAGTTGTTTCAGTCACTTTTTTGGAACAATCTGCCCATCTCCTTTCAAAATCTTCGATATTTTGGGACAACTCTTTTGTCCTCTTCGATTCTCTTTTCACAAAAGTCCAATATCTCTTCACTGGTGTTAGCTCCGGACAATTTTGTATATTGACATCTTTGACTCCAAAGCTTTCTTACGTAGTGACATGTTAAAGTGGGCCAAAAATATGTGGACACATTGTGCTATGTTATGAAAGGAAAAATATTTTTTTGCAAACATTCTTTGATGTATTTTTAGGTATTTATGCTTCTTTTGCTGCAACTGCATAAATCTTGCTTCACCACGAATTCTTTCGGAAATTTCGTCAGCTTTTCTGTCCTAAACGTATTTTCAACATTATTAGCAATATACAAATTTTGACTCGGAAGATGCGAAAAATCTGCCAGTACATACGTTACATCGTTCTTTATACAGCAAGAGTATTTTTGTATGAAATTTTGTTTTAATTTCTGTGCTCTATTCTTGGCTTATAAATTTTTGCAGCATTCCAGTCTGTAACTTTTTGGTCTTTATATGTTCTTAACTCCTCATTAGCTTTAACTTTTCGCACCAAATAGTTAGAGCACTGAGCTAATCGGGATGCTTTTCTACATGATATGTTTGGAGTTCTTTACAATATGCCTTCAATTTTCTTGACCTCCCCAATATCATGTGGACCTTTTTTCTTCCCGAACCATGTTTAATAAATCCGGTTTACGCAATATTTTGGACAATTTCTATAAAAACGGAATTTGTCAGTAGCGTAAAACATAATTTACCAAAAAAAAAAACTTTGTAAAGATGCTATCCCATGTCTGGTTTGCTGACATCAACGAAATATACATTAAACTATTTGTTGAGGCCGGGCAGAGGATGAAGACTACCTGGACATCGATATGGAGCCCTTATTATAATTGTGACCCTCCACAGCTCTGACTGTTGTAGCATTTAGGAAGTTGAGAGTTAATCTTCGCCCGAAGTCCTGGCAATCTTCCTAAGTGCCATTACAGTTTTTATTATTTTATTTTTATTAAATAAATACGTTTATTACGTTTCCTGAAATCCCTACCTTTTATTAACTTCTTCCGTTAGAGACTACAACTGTACATTCCACTTCATCCTCCAAAATTATTTCTTTGATAATTTTGGTTTCTTTCTTTTAAACCCCCGATGAAGAGAAACAAAAACAAGCCAACAGACTTCTAGCCATCAGCCAGAAATTAGTTTATGGTTCTTCGAACCGGATGTGGGCTTACGACACTATGTAACCACATCTTTAACAGCGTTTATCTCTGCTTTACTTGTCCCAAATGCCTGGCGCTGCTAACTAAGTTCCTCAATATTGCACCCTGTGCAAGGCGGGTGCTATGTTTAGGTTTCAACGAAACCGAATTGGGTAAAAACCACGAATGCCTGATGAAGTGTGTAGCGGCACAGAAAATACATATTCCATTCTGTTTGTGTCTAATTATAGGTCACAAACTCTGCTTTGGTACCGGCAAAAAGAGAAAACAAGGCAATTTATGATTGCAAACTTGTTTATGGTCCTAAGGATTTGAACCATCGACCTATGGTCATAGGTAATCACTACGTCTTTAAAATTCTGCCCTCTAAATTTAAATTCACTGAATGGCGCAAATTTTCTAAAAAAAATCTGCAAAAATTTATAAAGCCATCAACACTTTTGTACGTGAAGAATAACCTTCCAATTTTGTTTGCCTTGTTGCCTCTCGAAATGAAATAGTTATCCTGAAAAAAGTCATAAAAAAATTATAAATGAATGGTTTTGTGAACTTAATATAAAAAAAAATATATTTAAAACAAGTTTTCGTCGAAAATCGCTTATGTAAGTAGAAATTGCTCTTAAATCAAGACATCATTTCTTGACAGAAATCGATAGACAAATAGAGTGTGAGAGAGCAGAGAGAGTAAATAAATTCCGCTCATATTCCTTCACAGATAAATATAAAATTTCTCTTCAAATTAGACTTAATTTCAATTTCAAGAATCAATAACTTGATTTAAGAACAATTCGTAATTAGTATTAGACTTTTCATACTTAAATTATATTTGTTTTAAGTATACCTCGTTACGATTGTACGATTTCTGCGAAAAATTAAAAATAAACTTGAATTTGGAATGCAGTTTTTCTTTCTGTGTATATAATGTGTTTTACATTTCTTTTAATTTATTTTATTTTGTTTCGTGTTTAAATATTTTTAAGAAAATATTTAAATTTATATCATTGATATGTTAGAAAGTTGAAAAAATTAAGGTTTCAATGTTGTATTCAAACAGGATTCTAACATAACTCGTATCCTTGTTTAATGCTAATCTTATTAACAAATTCTTGTTTTTCAAAAAATTCCACAAATCTTTATATTAGTTTTATGTTAATTATACAGTAATACATATTTAGTATGTATGTACCTTCATATACATAAATACATAAGATTAGTATATAACATAAATAAATAACATGCGTCAAACACCAAAAACAACATAAATACACAATCTTACATCTAAATAACGTGTTTTATTTAACTCAACCCAAAGCTAAATACTATTTAAACCGAAAATCTTTCTTTTCTTCAATTTTGGCTAAAACAAGAAGTCAAAAGCATACAGACACACTTATTGCCAATAAACTAAATATATTGGGTACGAGAGTATGTATTTAGTTGTATGGACATTTTTGGTTGTCACGTTTATGCCTTTTTTTTTCAACTCATGCAAACTGCTGTTGGCCGTATTTGGTAACCGGCATAAAAGAAAACTAACAACAAAACTTAGTATAGAAACAAAAAATAATACGGTATTATGTATGATGACTCAATGTAGGCTTAAGGCTAGGGAAACCCTTTTTATTTCCTTTTATTGTAGATTTACCGTGTTGGCCTCTGACCAGAACCTTGAACGAATGAAAGCAATTGTTTTAAAGATTTATTTGGACTTTGTTGTAAGTAACATAAAGTGGCAAGAAATTAATTTAAGGTTTATATGTTGTTGTGGAATCGACATACAAAATACCAAACGTGTTCTTTGATATGAAAAGTTAGAACTACTTAAGTATTTGTATATATATTATAAAAAACAAATCAATTAAATTATTAATTAGAAATTATTTTTATATTCAAATTGAATATAAATAAATAAATAAATAAATAAATAAATAAATAAATAAATAAATAAATAAATAAATAAATAAATAAATAAATAAATAAATAAATAAATAAATAAATAAATAAATAAATAAATAAATAAATAAATAAATAAATAAATAAATAAATAAATAAATAAATAAATAAATAAATAAATAAATAAATAAATAAATAAATAAATAAATAAATAAATAAATAAATAAATAAATAAATAAATAAATAAATAAATAAATAAATAAATAAATAAATAAATAAATAAATAAATAAATAAATAAATAAATAAATAAATAAATAAATAAATAAATAAATAAATAAATAAATAAATAAATAAATAAATAAATAAATAAATAAATAAATAAATAAATAAATAAATAAATAAATAAATAAATAAATAAATAAATAAATAAATAAATAAATAAATAAATAAATAAATAAATAAATAAATAAATAAATAAATAAATAAATAAATAAATAAATAAATAAATAAATAAATAAATAAATAAATAAATAAATAAATAAATAAATAAATAAATAAATAAATAAATAAATAAATAAATAAATAAATAAATAAATAAATAAATAAATAAATAAATAAATAAATAAATAAATAAATAAATAAATAAATAAATAAATAAATAAATAAATAAATAAATAAATAAATAAATAAATAAATAAGAAATAAATAAATAAATAAATAAATAAATAAATAAATAAATAAATAAATAAATAAATAAATAAATAAATAATTGAATAAATGAATAAATAAATAAATAAATAAATAAATAAATAAATAAATAAATAAATAAATAAATAAATAAATAAATAAATAAATAAATAAATAAATAAATAAATAAATAAATAAATAAATAAATAAATAAATAAATAAATAAATAAATAAATAAATAAATAAATAAATAAATAAATAAATAAATAAATAAATAAATAAATAAATAAATAAATAAATAAATAAATAAATAAATAAATAAATAAATAAATAAATAAATAAATAATTAAATAAATAAATATATTAATTAATTCAAATTTTACACAAAAATCTAAAATGTCACAAAAAAAAAATATATTTTCGAAAAAATGTCTATAAGTTATTTATAATTAAATAAATTACTCAAAACTCAAGTATTGCAATATAGAAAAATATGGTCTTTTAAACGATTTAATAAAAATAAGAATTATTCCAATTACTTTTTTAATTATATCCATTATTCTATTTTTTACTAAAAATAAAACTATTTATCGGCTTTCAATTATTTTTCTTATTGTATCAATTAATAAATTAATTAAATAAAACAAAGTAATAATCTTAATAATTGAATAGGTATTATTTGTAATTAAAATTTGATTTTAGATTTTTCTATGTTAAGTTTCAGTTTTAATTGTTAGAATACTTCTATTTTAAGTAAATAATTTAATTGAATTTTTATTTCTATTTTTTTTTTCTGTGAACAAATTTAATTCAAATTTTACATATAAAAATTTAAAATCGAATTTCAATTACAAATAATACATATCCACCTAAAATGAAAAAAACATTATGGTCCTTCGGTCGGATTAAATTTAGGCAATTAAGTAAAATTTGTTAATCGTCCACTTAAAGTATAAATAGATAAAGCATAAAACACTCTTCGGACCAAAATTTTTCTTAAATGAATTAAATTTTACGACTGTTTCGTTTATGATGTTGATGTTACGGAATTTTGGCTTTTCTGATTATTGATGTGATTTTTGAAGATATGTATATAAAATTTTTGTCAAGATGTAGTTTGGCTCAGTGCATTATAATACAGTGGTTACGGCTTTTTGCATTTTAGGTGACGATATTCAATAATTCTATTAAATGAAATTCAACATAAAGAGTGAGATCGAAAAAATTTTAACATATATAAAATTCTATAATTTGGAAACGTTTGACCTTAGAGATTTGATTTCATTTTATTTAATTGATATTATATTAAATATCACAGAAAAATATAATTTTATTAGTTCTAACAATTACTTATGTACACGTGTTAATTTTTTGGTAGCCCTTCCATTAGAAATTTGATTGTTGTTTCAGTCACTTTTTTCAACAGTTTGCCCAATTCCTTTTAAAATCTTCTATATTTTGGGACAACTTTTTTGTGCTCTTCAATTCTCTTTTCACAAGAGCCCCATATCTCTCCACAACATATCTTAGCTCCAGACAATTTGGAGGATTGAATTTTCTTCTCTTGGTACAAAAACTATGTTATTGTTTTGATACATGATGGCAAATCGGGCCAAAAATATGTGGACACATTGTGCTCTCCTATGGTGTCTAATTATAGTCCATAAACTCTGCTTTGCTACCGGCAAACAGAGACAACAAGGCAATTTACGATTGCAAATTTATTTATGGTCCTTCGAACCGGATGTCGGTTTACTCGAAACAGACAATAAGGCAATTTACGATTACAAACTTGTTTAGTTTTATTTTTAGTAAAATCATTTAATGTAACGATTTAGGATCTGTACTATTGTATTTAATTTTAAGTTACTTTAGATGAACTTAAATTACAATACTTTTTGTTTTTGCCAATTAAAGTAATAAAAAAATATGACTTGTCTAATTGGGGAATTTATCCCATGGGTGAGGTAAAAATAAAGAGGAGACAAGACCAAACGACTTAAGGACAGCATATCTAATTCCTTAAGAAAAAAGAGCACTTAAAAAAAGTCTATCCAGCTTGTAATTAAATTTTAAGCAATTCTCAGACTTTTGAGCAGCTTATGTTAACACATTTTCCTATATTTCCGGTAACAAAGTTAACGATTTGGATTAAGATTCTGGCATATATTGACATATAAAGACGACATTGAGCCCTTTATTAAGTAAAATTTTTCCGTACGTTATATTAACTCAGTTATCAGTATAATATAAATTGCACAAATTGACTAAAATCAAAGGTGCGAAATATTGAATTGATTCCTTTTGCTAGAGGAAGTAAAATTCAAGTCCTCTAAACATTCATCTCACTGAAACTTTCTAAAAAAGGCACGTCGATCGACATGATCCTGGGCTCGCAACTTTCATGATAACGTATTGCTGAGAGAATAATAAAATATAAAATAAGAAAAACTATGTGGAAATCTTCTGCAAAGTCGCCCCTACGATTGGAGGAGTCTGTCGACTTTATTAAAATACACGGAAAATATTTCTAAACCTGTTCCGATAATGTAACTGTTTTACAAATATTTTACAATGACATAGTACTTTTAATATCTCCTACACTACATTCAGTTATGAGATATACTGCAAATATAACGCAACTTCTTTTGTAAACTTTGACCTTTGACATCTGCAATAAGTGGGTAGTGAAGTTTAGCTTTAGACTCAGTCAGATTTTGGTAAAGAAATTGCTGATGAGTATGCAAGAAAGGAATGGATAAAAATGTCTGCTTTTGAGTATCTCTTAACAAAAACAGGACACACCTCTCCAATATGGAAAACAGTTTCATTTATTAATAAATCTATTTTCTTTAAAGAATTAATTCTTTTTCTCTACCCTCCTTGAAATGTTTGCGTGTTTAAAAACTGTTATAAAGTAAAATAGGAAACGTACGTACGTACCTCTTGCATATTTTCACTTATATACAGGACTTAAGTTAAAATCCTACTTTTATTTTATTTATTTGTTTTGTTGCCAAGTTCTTTTACATAAATAATTTACATAATTTGGTTTATTTAATATGTAAAGGATACTGGTTTCCCGTACTCTTTCTTTTTTTACTTAAAAAAACACTCGTTCTCACACCTATTTCCTTTTTTACCTTCTTTTTCCTTTTGCTCTTACTTTCTGTTTATTTAATCCGGAAGTCAATACTTTATTTAAAAATTGCCAATTTTATATAAAAAAGGAAGTTTTTAAAAACGTTTGTTTATTCTTGCTTTTAGTTTGTCTGTCTTACGTTATTTCTTTTATTCGTTCTTTTAGTTTGTAGGTTTATGATTCATTTTAAACGTTTTATTCTGTTTATAGAGGAAAGTAGTAAAGAAGAATATTTGAAAAAAGTTACGGTTTTGACCGATTTAATTTTATTAAGGGGTTAAAGTGATTACTATTATTTGTATTGTGAAAGTTTTTGAGTTTAAAGTTATTAACTATTTGTATTTTATTTGTTTAAATAAATAAACATAATAGAATAAATTGAAATGATTTTTTTATTTATGTGAATTTTTACTTGTGAAAAGTTAAATTTTTTATTAAAATTGTTAATTTTTTTAGACTTATTGGTGGATTTATTTAAACATCACATAGCACTGGAACATTTGATAAAATTTATGGAAATGTCAGGGGTTCAAATTTTGTATTACTTAAAAACTCATTTAATTATAGATTGAAACAAGTACTAAAACACTTAACTTGTGCAACGTATTAAATATGCTTAAATACTATATTCCAAAGAATATTATTTTTAAATTTTAAATAAACTAAATTTGATATCAATTCTGTTTTAATTGAATACTAAATTTTCCTGCCAAGCTCATTCAAATGTAACCCAATTAATTAAATAAAATCATTTTAGTGTAAAATTTAAATTAACTTTCATTTTAAACAAAGTAGCAAACAATAGCATCAATATAATAAATTGTAATTTGTAACTAATAATTACAAATTCTCACATGCTTGACTTAATTTTCCTCTGGATTGATTATTTTCTCAATTTGATAATACATTTATTTTTTTTAATAGAAAACAATACTGTGATAACAATGAAAAATAAACTAATTGTTGATTCTAAATAATTACTTAAATACTAATGTGTGTTTTTTTTCAGAAATCTGATCATTAGACTAATCAACCATTAAGTTTTAGATTTTATTTATTTTTTTTAACTTTTTTGTTTAATGCAAATTTAAAAACTTTATTTGTTGTCGTTTAACTGCAAATATCACATTTGACATTTGATTTTTAAATAAACAAACAATATGTGTTAAACAGTGGTTTAAATAATTAAACAACCATTTAAACTAAGTTCACACTAGACTAATATTTGACGATTTTTGCCAAGAAGAAAACAGCTGAATTTGTCCAATTAAAAATATTTACCTTAAGTTAAAAGTGTGAAAGCAAGATGTAAAATATTTCCAATATTTGAGCAAATTTTTATTTTATCTTACAAAATAAAATCAAAAAAAAAAAAAAAAAAATGAGCAAACAACAGCTGATGTGGTGGACGGCTTGAACTGAAAAAAAAAGTAATGAAAAAATTTTAAATTGACAAAAAATAAATTATCAAATTATATTTCATCTATCAAAATACTATTTTTTTTTAATATAACTTTCAATGAAAATGGCGTACAAAGCAGACAGTGTTGTTTTATTAAGACAGGGCTGTTTTATAAATATTATGAAGAGGAAACAGGTTTGTTCTTGTGTATAAACGTAAATTACTAAATAATTTACTTTGTAAACTTTTTAAAATTTGTATATATAAAATTAATAGCATTTTCGCTTTATATTAAACTAGTTTATATCCGGCGTGCTTCGCTATACCATTTAAATATAAAATAATCGAAACAAATTTATTATTTATTGTATATGATGGACATAAATTTTTTTGGAATTTTCTAAATTTCATAGCATATAAGAACGTTGCTAAAGTTATAACATTTCTGTAGATATAAGATGAAAAATATACCTACTAGTCGAATATGAAAATTATTTCCACAAAAGATTAAGACTTTCACAGTTATATTTCTTAAGTGGTGCGATTATTTATATTGTATATTTACTTTATATTTACTTAGCTCCTCCAAGGTACAAAAAGCTGTACAAAAATACAGATAGATTCATTGATTCGTTTTGGGAATATAGAAACGGGGACTGGTACTTTTTTAATTTATTGTTAATTTATTGTTTATAGGATAGATATTACAAAAGTTTATATAGTACTATTGGAAGAACAGTAAGGTACCTGTGAATTCTACTTAACTTATCATATATCATTAATTTCATATTTCTGGGTTCAATATTTCAAAAAGTACCATTGTGGATTTCCACACAGAAAGGAATATATATTTTTAATTATCATACAAAATTCAAAAGAGTACCATTAGAAGAACAACAAAAGTTATAAAACATTCCTTCATATTTGTTCTTATTCACTCAGGGCCACGTAAGTTTAATATAATGTTTCTAAGTACATAGTATACCAAACACAGACATTATTATTAAAGGGATGAAAAAATTCCAGTAAGTCCCGCTTTTTTGGACTCAAAAATATAAAAAATAGTATTTGACTTTCTTCTTTGGTACCATTTGAAGGAAAAAAAACTAACTATTAAGCACAAATTTCATTGATTTTGAATTCACTAAGATAAATTGTTTGTTGAAAGTATTAGAAAAATATAAGCCATAAAATACCAAGTTTCATCTTCCGTTAGAAGAGTCTTTTAAAATTGAATTTTCACTATATGCAAATTTGCTTATTATAGATACGACTCAAACGTTTCAATTACTTAAAAAAAGTATCAAACTTTTTACCCCAATTTGATCCTATCTAAATCTTGGTAACCTAGTTTCAAATAACGTCCAATTACCTTATTTTGTGTGACTAAATGAACCAATCAACATTCGGATTTCTAAAAATATGCAGTTAGTGGATATCTACGTTGGAAGACGAACCTAATGCTCAAGTCTCAATAATAAAAAAGCTAAAAATACTTACCTTGACATCCCCATATACTAAAATTCTCTAAATCGATAAAAACAAAACAAAATATAAATTCATTTAATAATTTATGTCAAATAAATTTATGGTATTTGTTTGATCAAATAATTTTTAGTAAACAATTTTCATCTAATCTGAAAAGGCTTAAAATATTTTTCCCTTCTTGTGTTTTACAATACTTTTCATCAAACAAAAAATTTCAAATAAATTCGTGTTATGAAAACATATAAACAAATCAAATCAAATAAATCAGGGTAATGTGAAAAAAAAAAAAAAAAAAATCAACTCTGTATTTAGTTGCAAATATTTCTGGTGAAATATTTGCCTAATCTGTATCAATTAAACTATGAGCCAAATTAAACGGACAAACATTTATTTTTATAAAAGGCTCATTTCATAAATAATAAAAATAACTGAAAACAAAATTCAAATTGAGTATTCATAATTCCAAAATATTTATCTATAAATATATATCCACTACTGTTAAAAACTTTGTTGAATATTAAACACCCTTAGGTAAAAGTATTTATAATTATTATTTTTATAAATAGCTGGCAGATATAATTAAAGTTTTTAACAAATAAAAATATGTAGTACCCGCTTGAGTCTTTAATAAATCTTATGAATAACTCACAAAAATGTTAAATTTAAGCAGTAGACACTATTTCTAAGTAGCTCTGCTAAAAACACTTTACCTGAAGAAAAAACAAAAATTTAATAAAAATTCATATGTCTGAAAATGCAAATTTATTTCTGATTTAAACAAAACGATAATTACACCCCCATTTTTTTTTAGCGCTACCAATAAACATTTGTAACGGTTCCACATTTAAAATTTAAATAAAACTAGAAAGAGGAGTGGTTTTTTAAAAGATATAAATAAATTTAAAAAATAATATAATAAAACAATATAATCAAATGCTAAATAATACTACTTGTTTTGTGCCACTTTGAATTTTATTATTTTATTATACTAAATCACAAACAAATGTTGAATTTAATTAATTAATCACTTTTGATATAAATATATACATATGTATGTATGTATTTACTTATGTATAATGTATGGTGGGCAAATCAAAGCTTGTTAAACAAAAGATTTTACTTTATATAATTTATCAAAAATAAATTAAAATTATCTTGAGGAAAACAAGTGGTCAATGCACCAAATAAGTAGATAAAATGTTTAATATTGTTTTTGTTATTATTGTTAATTTTGTATTTAATTTAATTTTTTTTTTAAATAAGAACAGAATGTGTTTATTTAATTTTTTAATCGTTGGTAAGGAAGTTGTTATACTAGGTCATTATTGAGATTAAATGTCAGTTTTTTTTTTTTTCTATAAATCTATATACAAACGTATGTATTTATGTATGTTATTTTGCTCAGGGGAAGTACGATTTTGAACTTTAAATGTTAACATGAATATTAATATTAAAAACAAGCGCGAATGTTATATTCGGCCCGGCTATGCGTACAAAATTTCGTTGTCGTACATGCTTTCGTTTAAGAGATATCAGCAGAAATGTATGAAACGGACACCCTGTGTTTCTAGTTTTTAGCCCATAACTTTTTTGTTTATTAACCGATTTTGCTCATTTTCAATACCAAATAAACCTTATATAAGATAAATATGCCAAATTTCGTCCCCCTACGTTGCCCCGTTCGAGCCCTATCCTGCTTTCAATAGACAGACAGACGGACGGACATAGCTAGATCGACTCAGAATCTAACCAGGACCCAGAAAATATATACTTTGTGGGGTCTTAGATGATTCCTTCGACATGTTACACACGGAATGACAAAATCAACATACTCCCCATCTTTTTGATGGTGGGTATAAAAAAATAATAAAATAAAGATTATTGAAATTACTTAGTATTCTTTTTATCCACGTTTAATCTATGTATTCAGATCTGTTGAATAATGATTAATTTTACATTAAATGTAACATAATCCTCGGCATTATTTTTTGAAAAAAGTAATAACTTATTTAAGTAAAAAGTCATATTTGATATAACTGTTTTTGCGTAGATAGTGGAAGATAAGCTAAGTTCAGATTAGGCAAATATTTGACAAGATATAATTGGTCGTGTTTCTCAGACATTTTTGCAACTAAATACAAAGTGATTTTTTTATTGACATTATGCGCAGTTATTTCACGTTTTTTGTCTATCAAATATCGTAAAATACGTGAAAGAATAAACATAATTCAATCCTGTTCAGACGTTTACTTTTAGATTAAGCTAAGTCCAGACTAGAAGAAATAATTGGTAGTGTTTCTCCGAAATTTTTGCAACTAAATCAAAGGAAATTTCTTTTGACATTACTCGGCACACAGTGGTTCCAAAACGTTTTTTTTCAGGAAATAATTCTGTAACTTTTAAACCGTTGGAGATATCTTAATAAAATTTCACTTGGTTAAAGGTGAGGTGCTTTCTAGTTGATTGAGTTGAGTACAGTCCCCTAGCGGGTCAGGGGGGTAGTGGGTGACCCTCCAAAATTGGCCATCTCGGGTATTTATTTTTTTGAAAAATAAAATTCATTTATGATATAACAGAAAAAATTTATATATAGATAGTCCTTGTAAATCTCTACAAAAAATACGCTTACATATGTAGGTTATCTTTTTCACTATTTTTCACTAAGAGATATTCGGGTAGAAATAAATTTTGACCAAATTTTTTGCTTCGTTTTTTTTTTTTTTTTAGTTTTTTAACTTGGCGGTCTTAATATTTCCCTAAATTTTTTAAATATTCGCCAGATTCCTTACAAAATTCTAAACAATATTGCTGCAAAAATAATATAAAAATATGAATCCGTTAAAAATTTATATTAATCTGAAGTTGGAACTTTTAAAAAAATTTTAAAATTTTTAGGTTTTTTTCCAAAAAGGTGGCAATATTTATTCACTAATTAAATTTGTTTTTTGTTCTGGGTTTTATCATTTTGTTAATGCCTTCAAAAGAAATCTTAATGCAAATGCGAATAAAGTAGATCCGTAGGAGTTTGGGGCAAAGGTCTGCCCACAAGTCCTATCCAAATTTTGTCAATTTTGAAAAATTTGTTTTTTTGTTTTTGTTAAGTTCTCAAATTGCAATGCTGGGATCGACTTAAAATTATTTTAATTATATAGTTTTGAAATTTTCCAGGCCTTGTAATTCGGAACCAAAATTATCTAAGCGTTCAAATCTTCTGAATTTGTTATCACAATTACAAAAGCAAATTTTGTGCCAAATTTCGTAATGTTATCTCAACGAAATCGGGTAGTGGTCCAAAATGGGTTTAAAATAATTTAATGAAATTTGGTATACAGGTTTTCTAACTATAGTATAGTATTTCGAAAATCACTTTTATATACATAAATCCCATACAAATCTTAGTATCAAGTTATTATAAATTCTTAAATTTAATGTTAAATTAATTCTAAAGGCTCCCTTACTCTACCGTTAATGTAACGAATCAGCTGACACGTTTTGTTTATAAAAGTTATGTTATGAGTATTCGTAAACGTAAATGTAACGTAGAAACGTAATCAAATTAAGTCGCTCTACGTTTTTACGTGACAGCTGTAAGAACAGTGATGACAGCTTTTAATTTCATTACATTAAATCTGCGTAAAAAATCGCTGTAAAAAGTTTATTAATTGGACAATTTATTTTGCAGTTTTCTTCACCATAAAATTTGTTAAAATAATTTTATAAAGTCTAGATTTGAAGCAATAATTTAAAATTAATTTTTTTTTTTTAAATACAAGTTTTGTTTTCTATACAAATCGCTAAAATAAAAACAATAAATCTAGCGATTTTCAAACTATAAGAGATTTACTGGAAATATGTGTAATTTAAATCACTGATGTTTATGTGTATAAAACAACAACAAAGTATGTCCAACATTTACGTTTTTTTAATTACCATCAACTTACGGTTTACGTTTACATTTACGGTAGAGTAGTGGAGGCCTTAATAAACGTCTTCCTTAGACTTGTAAAAAAGATATAAATAAAGAATTTAAAAATAGACAAACCCGTATGAATGAATTTTATTTGAACAGACTTTGAAGAAGTGTTAAAAATAATAAATTAATAAAATAAACACACAACTAGCCATAAATTAGTCAAAATATCTTACAAGAGTAAGTATTTAAAAAAGTATGAAAGTTTTAAACTACAGACAACATTGAATTTGACAGTGAAATAATAAAACAAAATGTAAAAAAAAAATTGTTACCATATTTTTTATAATTCATAAATAGTTGGCTTGACTTGGGTTAAAGATGATGAATACCATAGAGAAATGTTTCATACCTTCATGGTTTTTAAGTGCAAATTTTAAACCAAGAGCTGGGTTTGATGAAATGAATTTAAATTGATTGAGTGTGAGTTTGAGTGTATCTTGTTGATGTTAATTATAATTAATATTAAAGCTTAATTATAGTAATTAAATAAATTTATGATAATGAATGCTAAAAAATAACACAAAATAGTTTCAAACAATATTTATTTATAAACGTTAAAATCCACTTTAAAAATATGAAATAAAATATACCCTACACTTAAGTATATATAAGATAAAATTTTGTTTAAACTTATTATATAAATCATATTATATATGTATTAGAAAACTTAAATTCTTCAATTTTAATCACATTTCTATGGTTTCATTTGGTTTTTATTCTAAACAAAAAAAGAAAAAACTTTAGATTTGTTTATTAGAGCAAACATTATTAAGTTTAATCTAAACAAAAAAACCAAACAACAGCTAAAAATGAAAAAAAAAAAAAACTCATTAAACCAATTTTTAATTAATCAATATCAAAAAGTTAACGAGTTCTACTTGTTGTTTTTGTTGTTGTAATATTTATGTATGAATACTTGTTTCTTACACTGTAGGGTATACAAGTAAATTTAAATTAATTAGAGCAAAACTTATTAATTATGTTTTTAAAATATTAATAAAAAAGATAAAATAAAACAAAATTCAATATTATTTTAGGCAATAGAGTTAATGGTAGAGTGTAAATTTATGAAATAAATATAAAGAGTAATTAAACAACAAATTAAATGTTTAACTATTAAATGACGAAATTTAATTTAATGGTTATAAAATGTATCTTTATTTCAAATAGTATTAATTACGAAAAGGTTATTAAGAAATTGAAATTAAAAATGAATTTCAAAGTGAGCTAAAATTTGTTTGCATTTCTTAAATTTTTAAATACTTAATTTTAATAATTTGTTAACTCTATTTAAATAACAAAGTGCAGCAAGAAGATAGGTTAGCCTAGGTTTAAAGGGTTGCTCGCCATATCAAGTGCACTTGAATACCATAAGTCCCATTGTGATACCCTAGAAAGAGAAATGATATGGACATTCACATAACAGATGCTGTACGGATTCTTCTTCATCTAGGCAGCTTCTGCAATAGCTGTTCCCCTGGTAGCCCATATAGTCCGACATGCCTTGAATACTCTCATGGCCAGGAACCCACCCTAGCTCGACTTGGTAATGACTGAGCAGGGCTAAAGAGCGTATGCAATCGTTAGTAAGTATGGACTTTAGTTTACAGAAAAAAAAATGTTATCCTACAGGCCGTCCCCCCTAAAATTGTTCTATGGGTTGTAAAAATACGTCGTGCAAAAAATTAGGGCAATAGGACTACGTTAACTGGTGCCGCAACGGCTCTGAAGTTTGAAGATGCATTTACAAGGGGAAAATATGTATTTTTTTCAGTTTTCACAAAAATTTTGTCATTAAATAATTAGTTTTGCATTTTGTTGTAAAGGAATAGTAATGTATACAGAATTAGTGTTACAAAAAGATATAAAACACAAAAATTGGTTGAAAAATGTAAAAGTTATTGAAAATTCCCCAGGCCATTAACGTGTCTCAGAGCACTTGAATTCGAAATGTGACAATAAAATAAATATATTTTTAAAAATATTCGAATAAAACAATTGTATTACTTAAAATACATCTGTACTTACTTGAATATGAGTTTCTGTCCTTATAGAATAACTGGTAAATTCGAAACTTCATTTTTTTGGAGCACTCTAGTCCGCATATATGCCAATGCTCGATGCACAGAAATTCTCTAATCTGCCTAGCTGCCACATTAATGGCGTATATTTCGTCCTTGAATACTGTGCACGGGTTCGGTAATCTGAGAGACAGTAAAATGTTCAAATCATCAGAGTAAATACCCAAACTAGTGCCATTTTCCGTGAAATTAGTGAAAATTGAGATAGCATGTTCCTTAAACACGGAATTAGCCGCCCATTCTTCCCTAGATGGGTTTCTTACATTGTAGGTCCTACCAAAGCTCAAGTTTGGTACTTGATAATCGGTTTCCCGTTTTAGGATTGATGTGCCTATCTTCCTTAAAATAGTGCCGTGACCTAACTATATTTTTGATGAAAATATCAAGGGGAAAAATATCTAACAATGTCTCCAGACTTGCTTGAGAAGTGATGGAGAGACAAGCTAATCTGCAGCAAGAAAAAAATATCTCAATAATTCGAAAGCACATGGTGGTACTGGTAAATTAATTAGAAATCGAATACGACATTTTGCCTCGAAAGATTACTTGCAGGCAACTTCTATTAATCTTGAGTGTTTCGTTGGTGACACTAGGAAATCGTTTCCTGGCATGTGGCGACTATAATGCCAAACACACTTACTGAGGTTCTAGATTGATAAATCCCAGGGGTTGAACGCAAAAATGGCATGGATTTTGTGTCTCCTGGACACACAACATATTGGCTGGCTGATCCTAGAAAAATTCCTGATCTCATAGAGTTTGCCATATATAAAAATATAAACCGAAATTCAATAACTGCGTAAATTTCATATGATTTAACTTCTGACTATTCTCCGATAATAGTAACATATTATGGAAGGACTAACATACCAAAATATCCTATTAATACTTTCTATACGACAAATTGGTTAAAATATAGAAAATACATCAATAGTCATATCCACACAAATCCATATTTTCAGTGTGAGGAAGATATAAACAAATGCGTACACGACTTTATGTCGTTAATTAATTTAGCCATGGACCAATCAAAAAGTCAAACTTTTAAGAATGATAATAAGCATGTTTCTAATTATGAAATTCAAAAACTTCTTTTTGAAAAAAGAAAATGTAGAATGAAAATAGAGAATGGCAGCAAACCAGATCACCAGCTGCAAAGTTGAGGCTGTCTACAGCAATCGAAAAACCAAGAAAAGCCCTTCAATTAGAAGAGGATTGCCAGAGTAGAAATTACATTGAAAATTTAACAAATAATAAATATAAAAATGTTTCCCTATGGAAAGCAACGAAAGATATTAAGCCACCGTTAGAGGCACAAAATCCTTTAAGGAAGGCTGACCGTACCTAGGCCCGTAGTTCAGAAGATAAGGCCAATTTATTTGCATGCTATTTAAGCTCAGTCTTTCAACCAAATCCCCAAACAAATAATTTTGTATTGGGAGAGACACCTGACACTACACTAAATAATGATATAATTGTTGTTATCGCAGAGGATATTAATATAGTTATTAAGGAAAATATAAATGTTAGAAAATCATCTGGATATGATTCAATAACAGCATCCATGATTAAAAACCTACCGAATGTGGAAATTATTGTGCTTTCAATAATTTTCAATGCGATCTTAAAAGTAGGAATTTTTCCAAAAATGTGGAAAACTTCTCAGATCAAAATGATATTAAAGCCAGGAAAGGATTCTACTATACAATCTTCTTATAGACCTATTAGCCTTCTATCTTGTTTGTCGAAGTTGTTCGAGAAAGTATTTCAAAATTATACCATTATTGAACGATGGAAATATCGTCCTAGTTCACCAGTTTGGTTTTCGTGAAAAAAATGGAACCATAGAATAAGTGAATCGTCTAACTGGAAAGATAAGGAAATGTTTTGAATTAAAGAAGTATTGTTCAGCTATCTTTTTGGATATCTCGCAAGCTTTCGACAAAGTTTGGTACAAGGGCCTAATACACACAAATTACTGGAGTCTTATTTATCTGACCGTTTATTTAGAGTAAAATATAACGAATTTGTAACGGAAGAATTTGAAATAAAAACAGGTGTCTCACAGGGAAGTGTTCTTGGACCTACCTTGTACTAAATTTACACTTCTGACTTACCAGTATGCGATGGACTGACTGTTTCTACGTTTTCTGATGATACGGTAATACTCAGTTCCCACGAAAACCCGGACATAGCATCTAGCCAATTTCATATCTACCTCTGACGTGTGAAGACATGGTTGAAAAACTGGCGTATATGAGTAAATGAATTGAAAAGTAATCACGTTACATTCACCCTCAGAAGAGGAAATTGTCCTCCTGTTAAACTTAATGACATAAGTATACTCCAGTCAGATCATGTAACATACATTGGTATACATATAGATAGGCGACAAATGTGGCGTCGTCATATAGAAACCAAGAGACTTCATATGAAGTTAAAAGCTTCTAGCATTCACTGGTTAATAAACAGCCAATCAAAACTAAGCCTTGACAATAAAGTCATCCTGTATAAAACCGTTTTAAAACCAATTTGGACATATGGTATCCAATTATTGGGTACAACCAGTAAAACGAGTATAGATATTATACAGAGGACCCAATCAAAAATACTTAGAACCATGACGGGTGCACCATGGTATATAAAAAATGAGAATATTCATAGAGATTTAGAGGTTTCATTTGTAAAAGATGAGTTTAAAAAACTGCAGACTCACCCCAACTCGTTCCCAAGACTTCTTACTGAAGTTCGATCGAATTCAAGGCTTCGTGGAGCCGATTTTCTACCCCGTTATTAAGAGGACAAATAATTCACTTGGGCATGCGATAAAGTAGTATTTAGTCTTTAGTTTAAAGATTTGAATACATATTGTGAGGCCTTAAAAAAGGTAGATTCTATATATAAACAAAGAAAACGTTAAAAAAAATTCGAACGTAAAATGAAAGTGTACAAGTAATCTAGCAAAACCCCCAAAAGGGTTTCTCAAAGTTAGTACGAATTTTAATTTTATGGCCTCTTGAATTTCGAATTTTTCGTAGCCTTTTTATATCCTACACCGCCATATGTGGGGAGGGTATTATGCGTTTATACTGATGTTTGTAACATCCAAAAATATGGGTTAAGACCCACCTTAACGTGCATCACTTTCTGAGTCGATTTAATGATGCCTGTCTTTCCGTCCGTCCATGCAAACTCTGTAATCAAACTGCAGGTTGCAATTTAATCATATATGTGCCAATCTTTTCATAGAAAAAAGTCACCAATTAACAAATATGATAGAAAATAATTCATTCAATTAAAAACTTGTTTAAATTTGCACCTCTCACCAAAATGATTATATCAATTACTAAAAACTGTAAAAAATACAAAACAAAAAAAAAAAAAAAAAAAAAAAAAATTCCCAATTAATAATTTAATTGAATCAATCAAGTAGTTGATTGGATGAATTAGAAATGTATATAGAATATAAAAGCATAGTTAAATTTTATTTTTACTTCATTTTTGCTTGAATAAATTTATTAAATTTCGAAGCAAAATGAAATAACGATGTTAATTGAAAAAAAAAGACTGTAATAATTTTTTCTGTGTTACGGTCCAAGGACGAAGCATATTCCAATTGGTTATGATCGCTCCATTATTTCACCTAGCCCTCATACAATTGTCCCCCTTTAATATGTGTCTAACGAGCATATAAGTTTTATATAAGTAGAAGTTCAGTTCATAATTGACCGTAGCTCACATATAAACCCCTCTTCCGACAACCACTTCAAACTGCATTAATTCTATACAAATGTTAGTATCAACTAAATAATATTTGACACAAATAAGTTTAACATAAGTATAAATCATAATGCCAAATTTTATCACAATCAGTCTATAATTAATCATAGCTCCCATATAAGTCCCTCTTCCGGGAAAACTATAAAATACCCTTAATACAAGTATCGGTCAACAATTAGCCTCAAGTCCCATATAAAACCCCTCCCCGAACTTTGGTGTACATACAGAATGTTGTAGGGTATCATATAGTTGGGCTTGACCGACTATATTTTTCTAAATTGTTTAAAGATAATTTTTTACTTTTTTTATAGCTTATTTTTGGTTGCAATACTTATAACAGTCTTAAGCATTTGAATATCTGAAAAATACCTTTATTACAAAAATAATTTAAAATCTAAAACTAAGCATAATCTCTAATAAAAATTAATTTACATTTTAGAAATTATTTCATTCTTTAAAGTTAATTGTTATTTTTCTTTATAAATTAAAATTTTCGATTAATAAATTCTCTTTTTTTTCTTTTTTGCTCTCTTTTTAGTTTTCAAAATAAACCATGTAAATTTTGTGCATTGCAAAATCGTTTTGAAAGCCCAACAAAATTAAATATATAAAATAAAATAAAAATTTTCACTAAAATTTCATATAATTTTCTTTATGTTTGATGTATTTTTTATGGTGAACAAACAAAAAATATCAATTTTTGTTTATTGGAAAAACAAAATTGATATTAAACCCAAATACATGCTTCAGTTAAGTTGAGTTTAACTTTAGCAGCTGGTCACTACAACTGCAAAAAAAAAACCTACCTACAAATTGCAAAGAGTAAAACTAAAGAAAACAAACGATAAAGGTAAGTTTAAAACAATTCATTTAGAAATACAAATACACAATCGTATTACATAGTTATGTAAATGTAATTAAGTAGTCAAACTAAATTAACAAAGTTTAAGTTAAAAATTGCAAATCAAGCAATTTACAGTTTAAAAAGAAATTAACGAAGGAATTGAAAGACGGCCAAACTACAATAAAAATTATAAAATTGGACACTCACAAAAAATAAAATAAAAATAATGTTAATTGAAAAATTGCATTTAAATCCAAAGCAATAAAACAAAATTAAAAAAATGCAAAAACATAAAAAAAAAAAAAATAGCAAATCGTCATAAATTTAGGTCAAATGAGAAACAAAGCAGGAGAGAAAAAGAAAATTAAAATACTTGGAAGCACTAAAGTTTATTGAACTAAAGAAATATAGTTGAAAAAGAAAAAAAAAAAAAAAAAAAAAAAGAAGAAAAGAAATTTAATATAAAAACAGTAAACAGTTGGTAAAATAAGAAGATGAATGGTCAAGCGAAAAGAGTTAAAAATGGATAATTATAAATTAATTTTAAAAATATGAATATTAACTATGAAGACATACAGTATTGTGCAGAACATAAGCAACAAAATTAAGATTATCCTAAATGTTGAATTATTTTTTAAAGTATTAAACTTACAACAAAACTAATTTCATAATATTGTTAACACATTTGGATACTAACAAACATTTGTACTTTAGAAGATGTTAAGTAGTTTCTTTTCGCAAAAACGAGAAAAATATTGCATGTTTCCATATGATTGAGAGCAATTTTTAAATAAATGGCAGTTTTATAGTAAAAACGAACGTAACCCGGTGCGCTTCGCAATATCAAATATTTACTACCGTTTAAGAGTTTTAAAAAGTGGGCGTAAAATGTGGGTGTGACACCACCGGCACTGATAGTATCTTTGTTTCAAATTTCGTGAAAATCGGTTTAGCCGTTTTGACTTGATTGACGCACAAATAAACAAACTTACACTTCATTTTTATAATATATATTAGGATATCTGAATAGAGCATTCCTTATCCTAATATATATTATAAAAATGATCTAATCAAATTTTGATATTTTTAGGTTAATAGATTATTAAAAAGCACAGAAATTTCGTCATTCATAGAGAAATATCTTGTTTAATTCTATGTTTTTATTATATATTAAAACTTCCGATGGATTGGATTAAATGTAATTGCATAAAATGTTTTAACCATGTTGACACAAGACTCTATGAATATTTTTATGCGGCTTCAATATTATTGCAGCTCAAAGTGTTGTGTAGTCAACAAATTGAAATGAAAACCATTCTAAAGAAATAAATTAACAATTTAATTGCATTAAAACTGCTTAATTTTAGAAAAAATATAAAATATAGAAATTATAGATATGTTTGCACAGTCTTATATGAAGATTGTAATGCTTTATTCCAGTTTTTGTTAATGGAAAAAGTTTAAGTACTTTAAAAGTTTATGTGTTTCTTAATCCATAAATGTGTATATAATTTCGTAAAACTATTTTTGTTGTAAACCAAGTATTGGAAAAAATAAAACTATTCATAGGTTTACCCTAATTTTGTTGCTTTTGTTCTGCACAGTACTGTACATACGTTCATATAAAAACTAATTTAATACCTATAATTGTTCTCGCACTCTAGGGATTTATAAAATAAAAACTTTTACACTTTAATAAAAATGAACAATATGCTCATTACACGGTCAGTCAATTAACCTCTTTTAGGTTTTCTTTAATTAAAAACATATACCTATAACGAATTGATTAATTAAAACATATGTGCAAAATGATTAATACTAAAATATTTTGAAAAATTTAATGATTTGGCGGAAAAATAAAATTTTAAAATTCATACTTTAACCCATTTTGTTTGTATATTTGACAATTGAAAATAATAATTGAGTCTAATGAAACATTTTGATGTTATATTAAAGGTATCAAAATTACCTTTAATATGACTTTTTTCTCAACATCAAAATGGTCCATATCTCGCGATTTTTATTTTAAAAAATATATGTTAATGGTGAAATTGTTTTCTAAAGGTGGTCCAACCATAATGCACGATGTTAATTGTGAGTTACACCTTAACGTCAAGTCTTTTAACTTAATTTGACATTTCTTTGTTTCAGTGTTTGAGAAATTCAAAGTGCACGAAATCAAAATGCATTTCGTGCATTTCGCTATCTCGAGATTATGACGGACTTCTTGTGGCCAGAAATTGAGGATATGGATATCCTCCATCCTGTTGGAACCTAACAGTCAACGAAACAATGTTTCTTTTTTCGCGAGAAATTCAATGACCATGTTATCTCATGTCGTGGCGATGTTAAGTGGCCGCCACGATCATGATCATTTGAAACCGTTAGACTTCTTTCTTTGAGGATATATATTTAAAACAAAAAGTGTACGTCAATAAGCCAAGAACAATTCATGAACTAAAGGATGAGATAATTCGGAACATTAACGACACTGAACCTCAATTATGTGAAAAAATGTACCATCGGTAGAAGTATGCCACTGAAGCGGTGGAGGGTATTTGACCCATATTTTATTTCCCATATAATTGTCATAGATCAGCCAAAGGCAGAAATAGGTATTTTATTTAAGAAAATTCTCTGAAAAATTGTTTTATTTACAATTAACATCATGCGTTTGGTTGGGCCGTTATAACCTTGGTAAGCGGTATGATGGGACTCGCCAAATTTTACAATTTATTCCAAAAAAATGTCATAATAAATACGAAATATTTATTTCAATTTGTACACACAGAAAAAAGATTTGTTAGAAAATGGTTACAACTATTAAAATATTCTAGTTTAGAGTGAATTTTAATTCTTATTATTAAAAATCTAAAAACTCTATAGAATTTCTGTATTTAAAACCATGTAAGCAATATTCTAACCGAATCGGTATTCAGGGATTAAAAAACTAGTTAACACAGCCATTTTAAACTTTTGTTAAAACAAACGTAACATAATCGGAAGATGCAACCAAATAAAATGTTAGCTAGTATGATATAATACTAATTATTTATGGTTACAATTGAAAACATAATAGGCATAAACATATTATAAATTAAAAAATGTATTTATAGTGTTAGTAACCAACAATTCATTATGAGCATTAAAAAATCTGTTATGATAAGACAAAAAATAAATCGTTGTTCCCAAACAATTAATCGGTATATTTTGAATGACATTAAGAAAAAATTATATTAAAAGAAACAAAAACGAAAATAAAACAAATTTTAATATTCAGTTATGAAAGTAAATTAAAATTTAAAAAGTGAACAGAAAGAAAATTCAACAATAGTTTGAACGGACATGAAGAATTGTATCCAATTTATCGAAATGCAAAAAAGAATGGATGTTGTAGGTATGTATTTACATTTTTGGAATCAGTTAATTACAATTTGTTAATATTTTTAATTTTTAGCTGTTGATTAAAGGAATCAAATGTTGCATTGTTTCAATAATGATGCTAGTACCGCATGTATGTCTCCAAGCCATAAAAACATACAAAGACTTCCAACGTTTATCTAAAGCAAACGCTTGTGTTCATATGTTTGGAAAGATTGTTTCTCAAAATTCAGCCATTTCATTTCCTCATTTAATATCATATTCAAACGGACTTTTTCTACAGGAATTTAAGATCTCCTAAAGAAGTTCATTAATAGAATAAATGTTCTTTAATGTTTGTAATTTTACTAATATGTGTTACAATTGTGTATGTATGTGTTAAAAATTAAAATATATATGCTTGTAAAATAAAAAGTAAAGAAATAAAAATAAACTGTCACATTTTTTTAATTGAAATTCATTGGTTAGGAGAACCGAATTTAATATTGTATATTTCGATTGCTAGCACCGATAATTTCAGTTTTTCGAACCGAATTGAATTTTCAATCAATGTTTTCAACAATTTTATTTAATGCTATGAAATGAATTATTCGATATGTACAATCAAATTATTAGATAATACGTGCAACCGACAAAATTCGTTTGTATTCGTTTGAATCTGTTTTCTCTGTGTATTATTTCGTTTTTAATAAAACAGAAAAATCGCCGATTGCGAGCTTTTATATGAAACCCAGAATAGCAAATTGAAGTTATTGTCACTAATGTGTCAGAATAGTACTGTAAGGCAATTAATATTAAATTTTATATACCCTAGAAATAGAGAATAATCTGTATAGATACCGCCTCTTTTTTGGCCACTTTTATTATGATTTTTTTCCAGTGTCATCAAATTTTTAATGAAGGAAGCAAAATAATTATTCTCCCTGGGAGAAAAAAAGCATTTGTGGTAAATTTCATAAAATTATCTTCAAAATTGTGAACTTTGTTAGGTTTACACAAACTGACGGATAACGTTAAAATGATTCAGCAAGAGATTCTAAGTCGAACGGTATACTTTAAGGATCTAATATTTTTTCTGTGCTTTACAGATATCAGCACAGATATCATGCTAAATACACAAAATAGGGTATACCGAACATAATTGACAACCAAGCATGACCTAAATGATTAATAAAAAAATGTTTGCCAATGAATAATAATTTTAATACTTTATAATTTCACAACGCTGAGTACTATGGGAAAATGCTTTTTTTAATTCATTTCAATTACGAAATATTTCAATTGTATGTAATTATTCAGAAATGTCTGTTCAACTGATTCTAAAAAAACTGTCTTGTCTGTTTATATTGCAGTAACAATAAAAAATAACATAATATTTGTAAAATGTTAATTTTATTAAAATTGTTTATATTTTTCATCTTTGTGATTACATTTGACCTTCATATATAAAGTGATTTTCAGTTCTTGCGTTTGCACAATAAAAATATTTGTGTATTTCAAATAAAATACAATATTCTCGTTATACAAAGAAGTAAAACAAATAAATTAAATATTTACTTTACCTTCAGGGCAAAAATATATAAGAAAGAAATAATAAATTTTTTGTTTAAAATTTTATGAAAAATCTTTAGATCCCGCTTGACCACAAAATTCGATAAAGATATCACCTTCGAATAAATCACGAACATTTCTCTAACAAAACCTTCGAGAACGAATATCGAAGGCGTTTCGAGAATGAACTCGTAGAGTTCACCTGTCGTTCAGTTTGTGGCAGCAAATCGATCGATATCGAAGGTTCGTTTCTGATATCTATATCGGATAATAAGTGATATCATTAGCGAAACGGAAAAATATTCGTTTTCGATATCGAAAATTGTTCGATATCGATATTACTAACGAATCGTTGGCAATAGTTCTATTCTGTTTCATTTTCATTTTGTTTCCCATTTAAAATTAAAAGCTCTTTTAATTTTTAAAGCAATTTTTTATTTTGAACTTAATAAAACAAATATTCAAAAATACATTTTAATGTCAACTTTCTAATACAATTAGAACATAGTGATACATGTCGATGGACCCAGAGGAAGTCTCAATAATATTAGTTTTTCTGTTGCCCAAATCCACATTTTTTTGGTCAAAGTTTAGATAAATATGTTATTTAGCGAATGTCTTTAGACATATAGCAATGTTACTTACCATTTTTACTATTTTTCAGAAATGGTTTTTAAAGTTAAATTTACATCCTAAACTTTAGTCTAATTTACAACCGATCAGTATGAACTACGACTAAAGAATGACATGTACAAACAAGAATTTTTTTTTAAGTAACAAAATATCGAGAAATTGAGAAGAAAAGATAATTTCTCGAATCATTTACTTTCGAAATTTTATCGAAAAAATTTAATATTGCGATAATCCGATATATTAAGAATTCTCGAAAATTTCTCGAACCTTAACTATCGAGAAATTATCTAGTAAGTTACGATGCTACGAAAATTCACTTTTTATTTAATTTTCGATCATTTTTCGAATACATTTGTTTCGAAAATTCCTCGTTTTTGCGAACATTCACTAATTTCTTATATCAGGTCAAGCGGGATGTTGTAGATTTTTGTTTTACAATTTGATTTGTGTTTGTGTGTATGTAAAATATATTTTCAATTATTTTGTAACTAAACTAATTTGCAATTCAATTTTAATTTGTATTTCAATATAAATTTAAATTAAATTTTTGTTTATATTTCAATAGACAAATGTTTGTTTAAAAAAATGTTCTTATAACAATTTGATTGTTAAAGTTTGTGTATTTCAAATTAATAATAACATGACCTCTATTAAGATGAAATTTATGGTTTCAAAATAAACCTTTACATTTACGTTTGTATGTATAATGAAGTTGAAAAATAAAAACTTATTGTAGTAATTTACTGACATATAATTTTATTATTGAAGTTTTCTGTTTTAGCACAGTAGACTCTATTTGTTAAAATTTTATTTGGCTCCAAATATTAGCATTATTTCTTGAAAATATGCTTAAAATCCAAATTTTTAGTTTTTCTCGTCATGGTCAGGATAAGTTTTACCGCATGTGATAGTGATTATTTTCAAAAAAATGTAGGGCCCAAATTAAGGCCACCAGTTTAAAAAACTATAAAAGAACTAATCCAGAAATGGGGGTAAAATTTGCTTCGACTCAAATATCTCTTAATAAAAAATTAATCTATGATATGACAAAAACAAATTTATATATAGATAGTCCTCGTAAATCTCTACATACGCTTACATGTGTAGGTTATCTCTTTTAGTTTAAGAAATATGCAGCTCGAAATAAATTTGTATGCCATTTTCAACCTCGTTTTTCTTTAGTTTTTTTTTTTTGTTAAGTTGACGGGCTTTATATTGCCCCTATATTTTTTTAAAATATTCTCCAGATTCCTTACAAAATTCTTAATAATATTGTTGCAAGAATCATATAAATATATGAATATGTTAAAATGTTATATTGATCTGAAGTTTGAACTTTAAAAAAATATAAAATTTTTTGTGTTTTTTTCCAAAAAAGTGGCAATATTTATTCACTGATAAAATTTGTTTTTTGTTCTGGGCTTTTTAATTTTTTTAATGTTTTTATAAGAATACTTAATGCAGATGCGTTTAAAGTAAATCCGGAGGAGCTTGGGGCAAAGATCTGCCCTATCCAAAGTTTGTCAAATTTGATTTTTTTTATCTTTTTATTAAGTTCTCAAATTGCAAACCTGGGATCGACTTAAAATTATTTTAATTATATATCTCCATATGAAGGGTAAACACCCAACAAGTTTTTTTTTCTGACGGACGCCCTTTATAACGATAGGGTGATCATTTTAATAAAGAAAATCAATTTTTTAAGCATGTTTTATACGGATTGGGATTTTGGGTATTTTCATGTAAAAAGTGGGAATTTTTTATTTCTCTGTTTTTAAGACAAGTTTATACATATTATAGCGAAATTTCAATAAAATATCACTATTTTTTTAGATTTTATTAAAGTTTAAATATTAACTTTATTTTTTAAAAAACTGCAAAAATTATTAATTTTAAGTCCTTCGAGAAATTCTTCAATCTAATTACTTTCCACTAACCTTTTTTTAATAAATTGTTAATCTCCATATTCTAACATTTTCTTAGATACCAAATACTTGTATAAAAAGTTTATGCTTTTGCTTAAAACTTAATAGAAACATGGCCTACTCTAGCCAAGTTAAGCTTTTTTTATACATTTGTTAGAACCACTGTACGTTGTAAGTAATTAGATTTTATTTTGGTACATAACTTCCAAACTAAATGAGTCTCCAAAATTTTACGTGTGTACGTTTTTCAGAATGTTAAAAATACCGTTTTTAGAGATATAATGGTTTGATTTGTATATGTCTTACTAAAACTAGATATCTACCATGTATAGTTTAGAAGTTATTAGCAATTGTATTTGTTGTACACATTTGTCAAGTTTTTAGATGTTTTTCGTTTTTTAAACCATCATATTTTTTGACCGGAAAGGAACATGAGTCTAAAATTTTATGATTTGAGAAACATTTCCAATTGTCAATATATGCAGGGAATTTCATAGACATCGGAGATGTCAAGTTCGATTGCTATCTGTTTTGACATGGAATCACTCTATTGTGACCTTTTTTTTAACAAAAAAAAAAAAAAAAAAAAAAAAAATTCTATGTCAGGTGCGCTTTAATACCTCATAGCTCCTGAGAGATCTGTAGGATTCGTCTTCCGAACTTATATTTAAATTATATCAGAAGACTAATTGTCTAAATGGTAAGGCAATCGATGGCCATAATCAGCTCTCTTTTTTTTTAACATTATATACATTCATTTAAATTAGATTTTAATGTTTATGTTGAAATTCTGATGTTGAACTTTCATTGTCATTAATTGGAAGTGAATAATCCTTAACATTTTAAAAATTATTCTCAACAAGAATTACGTCTGTTAAATGTGTTTTCAACAAAAATTCCTCGAAAGCTAATCAAGAAGCAGAAAAATAAATTCGTTTTATAATAATTTATCATTTTCAAGGGCAGCTGATGGGAGGAACTCTCGTGTGTTTTGCATCATGTTTTAATTAACACTTTCTCCCTGGAGTTAAAGACCCACAAATAAGCACGAAAAAAAAAACATACTGTTGTATTCATATATATATTTTTTACCTTCGGGGAGGCTGCTGCTGTGTGTGTATGTGTGTGCATGAGAAAGTCTTTAAAATACGTTTTGGCAACGATTTCAAAAGTATTTCAATGTTGTTATTATTATTTTAAGTATTTGTTGTTGCTATTCTGTTCCATGACTGGTACTCAATTCAAGGTCAAGGAAACGAGTAAGTGGTTTTTTCTTTTTTATTCGAGTCCTGCGCAAAAATCCAAACTGGTTTAGAGAAGAATATTATGGAATAACAACAAAAATGTTGATACAGTTCATGTGAAAAAAAAATACATATTTGTTGCAGCAACATTTTGTTGGCCAACTCAAATCTATGCGCATCCTGAAATATATTGAGTTACAACTCTCTTTTTTTCGTTTCAAGGAAGTGATTTTTGTTAGTGAGAGAGTTGACATTTTTGAGAGTTTTTTAAAGTTACGAGTACCACTGACCTAGTCAACTATATTTGATACATATAATTTTTTTTTTGTTCGTTTCAAACCACCATTGGTGTTGGCTCTTTTTTTTCCACGAGTTAAAGAATGATTTTAACCAAATATGGTAATGGATGAATGTACGTTTGTTGCTTCAAAAAGGAAATTGTATGAAAGGACTTTTATATGAAAAATAAATCATAAAATAAAGAATGAAATAAAATTATTTTTTTATTTTTTTTTATTTATTTTTTATTACCGGTGCATTTTATTATGAGGATGAAAGCACATTTTCTTACAGAAATAAATGAAAGGAAATAAAATTATTCAATATTTATAAATTGAATTTAAAATAATGTTTAAATTGGGTTGGTAAGCCAATCGGTGGCTATTACATACATACATGTCCTGACCCAGGGACAGTGCTTTAGAATAACAAAAAACAAATTTTGGAGATATTGATCTGAAATTGTATATTCTGGTAATAGATAAGGCCGTAAACATTCCCACTAAAAATGGGCGGGTAGCACTGCCACTTCTATACTCAAAAGAATTATTTTAGGCGTATTTTTAGTAGGTGTAACAAGATCTAATCACGTCAATCTTAGCGCAGCATTTGTATAATAAATTTTCATAAAATGTTTAAATAATTCTTAAAAAAATTCGAATATGAGGTACCGCACATTTTTTTCTAATATTTAAAAAGTTTGCAAAAAGTCGCAGCCAATATTTTCAAATATAATTTTATAGATGTTCTTTTATATAAAAATCGTATTTTTAAATTGGAAGTCCTTGAAACTTTTTAGTTCCAGTCCATTAAAAATAGAATTTTCCACAAAATATATTTTTTAATATTATGATTTCTTTTAAATAAAAACAATATTTTCAGTATTGACTTTTTAACTTTTTATTAATAAAATAATTTGGATAAATTTATTATTTCATATCAAAAAAAAAAAAAAAAATAATAATAAAAATCATATCAATATCTACTGAGATATATGAAGTTAAAGTTAACACACTTCTTTACAAAAGTAAATAAAATTAAAATATTTTTAAAAGTTGCAGCTTTGAAAGTCCATAATTCGCGCTAGAGGAACTTTCCTATACTTTAAGTATTTTTCCATAGTATGTGACATTAGAGTGCTCCAAGCTTGTATGAAGGAAAAAAATGTTATCCTACAGTTTTTGTCCTTATAGAATAACGTAAACCTGTTCTCAGCTATGGTCAGAAAATGTTGATCTTTTTAACGGTCGTTTCAAAACTCAAATTTCAGCAAATTGATAAAAAAAAATTTGGTTATTAAACCTTTCAATTTTCAATTTGGTGAACCTTTCAAAAAGGGTTAATACCCAATTTTTTGTTATCAATTTGCTGAATTAATGTGACACCATATTCAAAAAGGGTTAATGCCTAATTTTTTTTTTTATCAATTTGCTGAATTAATGGGATTGCAAACGGGTTTTATTGAAATATATTCAAATTGGCATGTTTTTAAATCATTAAACGCCCGGCCTCGGGCGTTTAAGGGTTAATTTCATTTTTTTCACTATTATTGTAAATATCGATTGTTAATAAATAAATTTCTTAAGTTTTATGATAATCTACCGAAAAATAGATAAAATTTTGACTTGTTTCCATCAAAAATTGCAAATATTACAAAATTTGACCTTTGACCTTTAAAGTTTATGGGTTAAATTGTTTGAAACTCTTGATTTATATTTAGAATTATGTGGATTATAAAATTTTAAAAAAGTTCCATTTAAAATACACAACAATGTAATAAAATGGCTGATTTGCCAAAATATTACATAAAAATGGGATTTTCTCGAAATTAAAATGCAGGTACAGGCAAACTATAAGAGGTATTGACCTAATTTTTACTGTTTTATTCCGTAAAATTCGAAACTTCGTTTTTTTTTGGAGCACTCTAATGTGACATGTTTACTAATAAATGCGAAAAGAATTATTTCAATTAATAAACTTTTATTTTGGTATTTTTGTCGTTTTAATTTGGATAAATGTGACACTTTGCCAGGTTCCCAGCAAAAACTTTACTTACCTGGTAAGTCAATACATTACATTGCTAAAAGGCGGTAACTACTTATAATTCGGGTGAAAAACTCATTACATTTGTATGGCGATGTCCACGAATTCATGGGTCCCCATTATTAAAGTACTTATTTTAAACAATTAAATAAGTAGTTAATCAAATGCTACAAAACTACAAAATTGCTAAAAAAATTAAAAACTGAGATTTGAACCTAGGCAAAAACATTCGTTCATGTTTCAAAGACTACTGTCTTAGTCACTACGCCATGTATGTGTTAAAATTTGTGTGCGTTATTAATAGTTTCAAAATACCAATACAAATTAAAATAATTTACTGAAAAACGTTTGGGTTTAGTTCGGGGTTGAACCGACAACCTTCTGAGTGCTACGCTGTCGCTCTAGCGAACTGAGCCATTGCAGAACTAAATGAAATTGCTGTTGACTGGTAACTAGTTATTCCACTACTCGAAGAAATGAGAAAAATAATGACAACTCATTACCTGGTAATGAGTCTAGTAAGTAGTATTCATTACCAAAAGCCAACAAATTTTTGCTGGGTTATTGCTAGGGTTATTGCTACAAGAACTATTGTCATCCAGTAAATTAATGAAATTGAAAAAAGATTCGGCTGTGCCGAATCTTTGATACCCTTCACCATATTACCATCTTACTATCTTATCGACATCATATTACCATATTACCATATTACCGACAAATAATAAAATTTTCGCCTTAACGTATGTTTTCATATTTTCACATATATAAATCTAAATTTTTTTCAAACTACGAAAATTTGAATATATAAAAAAAATACAATCATAGCAGGCTTTGCTTTTAAAAAATAAACAACAACAATTCCATATTTATTTATTTTTTTATGTGTGTATATACAAACTGGTTGCATATACAAAGAACAACAACAACACTGTTATTCATTATATTACTTCTGTTGCTAACTAAACTACTTGTCTTACAAGCAAAAACGTCACTAATAGTCATAATAATGCTTAATATACAAGTTTGTGTATGTATTTATGTATGTATATTCTTAACAGATATGTTTTAGTTTTTAAAAATAAACAACAACAATTCCATATCTATCTATTTTTGTACAGACTGCATATACAAAGAACAACAACAACAACACTGTTATTCATTATATTACTGCTGTTTCTAACTAAACTACTTGTCTATACAAAAAACAAAAAACGTCACTAATAGTCATTACCAGGGCAAGTTTTTCAAGCTTTTCGCTTGGAAAGTAAGCATTTGCATATTTCAAAAGAATTTTACAAAAAATGCTTATTTTTTAAATCTTTGCATAAATTTGCATATAATGGATACAAAAGTTAGTTTTCTTAACAAAAACACACTCTTTTTGTGATTTTTTTGGAGTTCAATCAAATGAATTCTAAAAATCCTTTTGTGAGAATTTTGAGTACATTGTAAATATTGTAAAGAAAAAAAAATCGGAAGCGTCAAATATGATACTTAAAATTAAAATAGTTATATTTTTATAAACATCGTAATCTATTAGAGATTGAAAGTTAAAAAAATGCATATTTGTGCATATTTTCTACACATTAATATATAAGAATGCATAAATTCGTAGGTTTTTATATACATATTCATGCTATTTTTGCATATTTCTGTGCATATTATACCATTTTTTCGTGCTTTTTCAAGCGCATATTTCAATTTTTTTTGTGCATATAAAAACTTGCCCTGGTCATTACAATACTTAATATACATGTTTGTATGTGTATTTATATTCTTAACAGATTTGTTTTTGGACCATAACTCTGTTGATTATAAACGAATTTGGTTTATTAAAAAAAACGAAATTTTATAAAAACATTTATGACTGATCTATATAAAAATAAAAATCTGTAGCTTGAACAAGGGCTTCAAAAATAAAAAATTCGTTTTCCCCGATATCTCAGTTATTACTGAACCGATTTATTTCATTTTTTCAGAACAAAAATTCAGAAAATAATTTCCGAGCCCCCTTTAAAAATTCGAAGTCCCTGGTATATGCAGAGGCTTCAGAAACAGAAAAACCGGTTTCAAAAACCGGTTTTTAAAGCATATCTCCGCCATTTATAAACTGATCCTGCTGATTCAAAAAACCGAAATTTTATAAAAATATTTCTGACCGATCTGTATAAAAATAAAAATCTATAGCTTAAACCAGGGCTTCAAAAAATAAAAAATGCGTTTTGTCCGATATCTCAGTTATTATTGAACCGATTTATTTCATTTTTTCAGAATAAAAATTCAGAAAAAAATGTCCGAGACTTCTTTGTAAAAAAGAAGTCCCTAGTATATACATGGGCTTCAGAAACTGGAAAACCGGTTTTTTTAACATATCTCCGCATTGTATGAACCGATCTTGCTGAATTCCAATAGCAAAATTCTCGAAAGCATTTCCGATCGTTTGACATATATATTATATATGTTAGTTATCGGTGGGCTTCATAAACGCCATTTCAACCGACACACGGACGGACGGACGGACATGGTCCTATCGTCATCATTTCTTACAAGGATCCCGAAAATGTAAACTTTTTTGCTCTCCGACGAAAATTGTGGGAATTACAAACGGAATGACAAACTTATATATACCCTTTACACCTGTGGTGAAGGGTATAAAAAGTACAAGGCGCTTCATTAATCATAAGCGCTGATCTACACAGAATCTTGTTGAAGATCCCTCAATAAGTTGATTCATCGATTGCGTTATACGAAAATCAAACCTTACATTAGTTCATGGATTTATAATAAAAAAAAAAATCCGCACATTAGGGTAAAAGGGGTCCAAAATGGCGATTAATTCAGGGAAAGGTGATATCAATTTTTTAATTATCACATTTTATTTTTTTTATTGATCATTAGTTAAAGAAATTCAGTTTTAGAATTTTAAGATTTTTTTTAGCATAAATGGGTCGAAAATTATGCATAATTCAGAGAAGGGTGGTATCAACAATTTAATGATCATGACATTTAATTTGCCTATTTATTAGTAAGTAAAAAAATGCATTTTTAGAATTTTAAGATGCTTTTTGGCTGAATGGTACTGTCCGTCCATTTATAAATTTTGAGTTAAATGGGTCGAAAATGACGCTTTATTCTCTTCCTGAATAAAGCGCCATTTTCGATATCCGAATTTTGATGATCACGTTATATTTTTTTTTATTTATTTGTTTGTAAAAAAATGCATTTTTAGAATTCTAAAATATTTTTTTGGCAGCATGGCAATGTCCGTCCGTCTATACATTTGGGTTAAATGGGTCGAAAATGGCACTTAATTCAGTAAAAAGTGATATCAAAATTCTACTACTTACATTTGGTTTTCATATTGATCAAGAAGTAAATAAAAATATTCTAATGTACGTCCTTCTGTCCCTCTGTTTGTTAATTCTTGCAAACTTTCCAATTCAAAATCATTTAACTTTTGACCCAATAAAGATAACAACTTAAAATTTTCTTTGTTCGATAGATGATTTTGTTTTTTTAACCAACTATATAAAACATAATAAAATCGGTTGAATATTTTGGGCTATATATGGAAAAATCTTAACCAAAATCTTGTAAAATTGAGATTTTTGAAATTTCAAATGTATAAAACTCGAAAAATATATAAGAAAAGTAATATATGCAAGCATTTTTTCTATAGGATTTATCAAGGACTTTAAGGTGATATAAAAATCTTGGAAATCGGGTAAGGAACAATAATTCCATGACACTAGTTGTCTATTTTGAACCCCCATAGTTCCGCTCCTGATGCATATATTAGAAACTCGAAATGCTACTGTCCTCTGTTAGGCCTGTGTGAAATTTCATGCAAATCCAATCAGCTGATTAGAAGTTACAGATTTATTTCGATTCTTCCCCATTTAAACAATGTTTGATGAAGCAAAGAAAATGTCTGCACTTAAGCTGCTTTTTGTATGAAATCTACTGGAGTTTTTTCGAAAAAGATCATTTTCTCAAATCGGGCTATATATGCGCACGATTTTTTTTCCATAATATTAAAGTGGACAATATGTACTATTTTTCAGAAAATTTTCAGAACAAACTTTCTGTATCATTTTAAGTTGCATTCCATGAAAGTTGAAAATTCGTGTATTTTAAGACAATTTTCAAAAAAAAAAAAAAAAATATTAGGACAAAATATAATTTACAAATACTTTAAGAAAAGTACACTTAAATATCTGAAGTTGGTGGTTTCATTTAAAATTTTTACCTTAAAAGACTTTTTATTTAAAATAAATACACTGAAAGCTGATGAAAATTGAATTTTTTACTATTTTTCAAAAAATTTAAAAAAAAATCTTAACTTTGACAGCTTTTTATAAGAAAACAACATAACCTAGTTTAAAGATTTTAATTGATATTGATACATAATTTTATCTCCGTTAGGATCAGTAGGATGAACATATTTATAAGTAAGCCCATTTTTAGATTTTTTTTTTTACCAATGCCAGGGAGCTTTAGAAAGTTCTGGAAAGGGAAAAAATGCTTAAAAAAGACGTATTAATCCGATTATTTCCACTCCCTGGTAAAATTTCAAAATTTGGCTCCATTAAAATTTGTATGAAAAAAAGTTTTATAAGAAATATAAATTTTAATTTTCTGCGTCGTCTGCGAGCTTCAAATAGCTCCGAAATGAGGAAAAAGGCTTTGGACTTTACAAATATATAATCTCCGCTCCCTGATACAAATTTCAAAATCTGGCTCCTTTAGGATTTGTAGTACGAAAAGTTCTATAAGTAAAACAAATTTTAATTTTCTACGTCGTACAGTGGGTTGAACAATAGCCAAAAAATATAATAAAATACTACAATTTAAAATAAAAATATTTTGGAAAACAATTTTTTTCTATTTTTATGGCTACTCTTGTTTTTCAGGGAAAATGGCTCCATTTAGACGTTTTGTGCTAACTTTTGAACTAAAAACTATAAATTAATAAATTAAACTGTAAATTGAATTAAACTTATTATATAAGATATACAATCCACTATCTGAACTTAATCGACCTGTTGAAAAAATTAAAGTTTTACAAAAACTAACAAAACTCATACTTGCAATTTTGAAAGTTTCAATTTTTGTTACTATAAGATTATTTATGAAAAATTATTGAACTTTGAGAGAGTGTATCAAAAAAAGTAACACATATTATGATAATTTAGTTTATTTTCTATTACCTGGTATAAAAAAATATCCACACTTTATTTTTTGAATTAATCCTCGTTTTGCGTACAGTTTAATCTAACGTGCGTCGTCGGGGAGCTTCAGAAAGCGCTGGAAAGTAAAAAATGCTTAGCAAATTATATATGTAGATATTTTTCGATGGTCTAAAATCATATCTTATATTGATAAAATTCACAACTATAGTTTGAAATTTGGTCAAACATTTTCATATTGCATAAAACTTTTGCATTTCAAAATTTTGTAAAACCATGTTGACTCGGACGTGTAACTTATTATTAAATATTGTTTACGGGATATTTCGCACAATTTCTATAAAAGCGGTATATGTTGGTAGCGAAAAACATACATTTTTCTAAAGGCCAAATTACATTTACGCGTAGTCAGCAACAGTATCAGCAAAAATTATCAGCTGATCACTGTCAGCACAACATGTTGCTACCGTTATAATTACAATTCAGCGTATGCAGCCACAATTTACAACCACCATCTAGCTTTATTCTACTTGTGTATTTTAGCCTCTCATTTATTTGCTCACTCTCTTTGTCTCGGTCTCAATCTGAATGCAGCGCAGTGAATTTAGAAACAGGGCTAAATAAAACAGCACTGCAAACTGCTGCTGACCAAATGTAATCTACACCATAACAAACAGTGCATTCTAAATTATCAGCTGATTATGGCAGCACACACTGCTGCTGACTACGCGCTATTGTAATTTGGGCTTAATATTTACGCCAATTATATGAAAGTTTGTGATGATGTTATTCCATGCCTGGTTTTCTGACATCAACGAGATATACATTAAATTTTGAAGGCGTGGACCCGATCGGCTTGTATCTCTGCATTAAACTGTAGGTAATTAAATTTCAGCTTTATACATTTAATTTCACTTAATGGCCCAAATTTTCTTAAAAAAAAAAAAACTGCAAAATTTTAAAAATTTTAAATTTTTGAGTTCATTTTTAATCACCGCATAACTTTTCACCATATATTAATCCGGTTACTACCCTAGAGGGAAAAGAACTAACACAAAACATGTTACGGGATTGGTCGAAAGTGATAGGGACCGGTTCAAGTTCAAACACTTTGTATGAGCTGGACCTATCACTTTAACATGGCGTTGGCGTAGGTGGGAGAAATTTACCTTTTTTAACCAGTTTTGGCACAGGTCACAAAACTAATCCAAAAGGGCATATTCGGTATTAATAAATATAATACAATTTTGGAAAAAATAGGAAATTATTTTTTTTATGTATATTTTTTATTTTTTTAATATTTTCATTTTATATTTTTTTTGTTAATATCGATGGCGGCACTCTGAAACGAACCAAGGTTACTTTTACTTATCTCGTGTTTTATAGTCCTGCACGCTTATCACTCAGCCACAGATTGTTAACTGGTTCTCAACTGAAACTTTGGTGACTATCAGGTGTCAATTGGTACCCAACTGGTACTAAGGGACCGGTACATTGCACCAATTGCTGCAAATTTCCTGCAGGGTATATAAATATCCTAAATGTCTCTTGACTGGTTAATGGTTTAAATCTAAAATATATAAACATGCAGAACTAAAATAAAATAAAAAATCCTCGAAAGTTTCAACTCAGTTTTTTTTTTATATTTATTAATTTTTAATACCTGTAGTTCCGTATGATATAAAATTTAAGATTTCTTAGTTATTTTTAAGGTCTACTAAAATCTATCAACAATTTTTCTACTTTTAAAACAAACTTTTGAAATACAAGATACTAAAATTAGGTTTCAAAGTGTTTTGCAACTTGTTGAAATTCCTCATATACATATTTTTTACATTTAAAGTCATAAATGAATTTTTTTGCGAATTTTCCAAAAAAAAAAAAAAAAATTTATATGGCCATCTTTGGGGGTTTACTCTCTAGCACCCTGATTATCTAGGGATCTGAACTCCTTCAAATCAACTAAAAAATAGTTCAGCTCTAGCAATGTTAAATTTTATTGAAATATATTTAAGGGATCCAAAGTTACAGCATTATTTCCAAAAAAGCGTTTTACTTCAAAAATTGATCAAAATCTGAACACTAAGTAATTTTCTTCATTCCAGGTCTCATATGATATTAACATTTAGGATATTAGTACTGCATATAGTCGTTATTGTCTTAAACATACAAGTACAAATAATTTTACTTCTTTAACATTTATTTAATGTTTTATTTAAGTTTAATATAAAAACTTTTTCCCTTTTTTTTTTTTTTTTTTTTTTTTTTTTTTGCGAATTTCAATTCTCTTTGGTAATTTGTATATTTTTTTGTTTGTTTTTGCAAGAGTTTATAGTTGGGTAAATGTAATTTTGTAATATATGTATATTTTTATTTACATGAGTGACTCTCTATATTCATACTTACCAAATAAAATTATTTGGTAATGGAAAGTTTCATTTTGAATGTTTTAATTAAATAAAGTTTTTCAATTACCCTCTCGATTTTTGTTACTGGTTGTTTGTAAAGCGTCATTTTACATTTGTAACTGAAACAAAATTAAATAAATAATTTTGTGCTTGTTTGTTTTTTTTTTTTTTTTTTTGGTTTTATATAAAATAGTTTGATTTAAAAACTGTTATAACATGCATATATTTAAAAAGCATTTATACATAAAATTAAAAATAAAATAAATTCATTATTAAATTTTGTAACCTTCGACCCTGGTTTGTTTGCTAATTGTATGCTCTGTTTGAATACGTTTTATTTGAATTATATAAAAGGTCATTGTGCAGCATGCAGAGTGATGTTTCCTTTGATTTTTTATTTTTTTTGTAGATAAGCTGAAATTCCAAATAAAATAAACAAATATTTGTTGAATTTTTTAGTTTTATATTTAAATCGTATATAGAATTTGAAAGAGCAATGTGGCATGTCCTTTGATAAGGATTTTAAAATCTCCTGCAAAGATTTTACCTTGAAATCAATGCAAATGTTAAATAATAAACGATGAATAATGAATGAATGACAGAATGCAACGTAATAAATATTTTAACCATGAACGTGATTAGTGAGTGAGAGCATGATTTCAAAATAAATTTCAGTGGCTTTTAAATTCATTAATTCATTCATACACATATGATTCGTATGATTGTTAATTGAATGCTTCTGGAGGACTTTTTAAACAATGCAGCAGATTTTTATAGTTTAACAGTGGGACAAGCATATAATATAAGCCCTTTTTTAAAGTGGCTAAAGTTTACTATTAAAAAATGTAATATATTTTCAATTTAATTCTTTCTTATTGTGCTCTACTTGCAGATACTTTGTATAAATATTTAAATGGAATCTGTAATTGATGTTACACAGCATCAATTCCTGATAATTTCCATTAACTTTATCAATAATACAATAACAATTTATTTTGTGATTTCAATTTATTTGAAATGTAATTGAAAAATAAAAAAAAAATATTTTTAGATGACAATTTAATTTATGCGGTAAACCTGGAAATTTTACGATTTCATAAGAAAATCCCTACGAAAAATACCTTAAATAAAACAGTTTAAGCAAAAATTCACTAAAATAAAAATGTCTAAATTTGTGTTTTTGTATAAGTGCCTGTGTTTGTTTGTTAATGACAAGCCATATAGCAAATTTGTCTTCTGTTATTGAACTTTTAAGTAAAATTTTCCACCAATATTTTGTATGCCATCATCTATTTTACTTTGTTAATGTTACATTATTACAAACGCCTAATAACTCCTATTAAGTATTAGGGGGCGTAGAGTGTTATATATTACAAATATACAAATTTTACATTAGTATGTGTTGTGAGAGTAAGTTGCAAGTAAACTCAATTTCCTTTTCCCATTATATTGAATGAAAAACTGTGTGTGTGTGTTTTTTTTATTGAAACTTGACAACCACAAGTGTAATGTGTAACATGCGAAAAATTGTTTGACATTTTTTTTGTTTCTTGTCATGTTTCAAAGGTAATGACAGAGGTTTACTTTAAAATAAACAAAATTCGCATATTGCACAGTGGTATAATGTAGAATAAAAATAAATTAAAGTTTTATTAAAGAAAATCATATTTATGTATATTTTAAGCCTTTCTGGCAAATTTTTATCATAATTCTTATCTCTATACGAAATTATGTATTTATATTAATATGTATCTCTTTTTTAAGGCTTCTAAATTTATTTCATTTCTACACATACATGTTTAATATATATGTATGTATACAGTTATAAAATCTTTTTAAATAATACATAAAACTATCTATTTAATAGATTTTTTTTTTGTTTCTTTACAGGTATGGATCAAAACCAATTTTTTCAATGTATTTTATTTTAAGGCTGTAAGTAATAATTTAAATGCTCCGTTACTCTAACGTAAATGTAAATGTAGCGAATCAGCTAACACGTTTTGCTTATGAGAGTTATGTGTGTATGTGTACCCAAAATCGTAAATGTAACACAGTAACCTAATCAAATTAGGTCGCTCTACGTTTTTACGCGACAGCTGTAAGAACAGTGTTGACAGCTTTTTATTTCAATATACTAAATCTGCGTAAAAAATCGCTATAAAAAGTTTATCAGTTGGACAATTTATTTTACTGTTTTCTTCTCTAAAAAATTGTTAAAATAGTTTAAATAAAACGTAGAGTTGAATCAACAATTTAAAATTAAACATTTTTGTCATAAAAGCATACATTTTGTTTTGTATACAAATCGCTAAAATACAAACCAATAAATCTAGCGATTTTCAAACTAAATGAGACTTACTGGAAATATGTGTAATTGACATCACTAATGTTGATGTGTACAAAACAACAACAAAGTATTGGCTACATTTACGTTTTTTGAGTAACAATCCACTTACATTTACGTTTTTACATTTACATTTTACGATAGAGTAACGGAGCCTTAAGTCTTTGCTGAATGTAAGGATCCATAATATAAACAAAACTTATACTAGTAACTTATAACGATTGGACCAAAATTGGTAGATATATTTTAATCTTCAAAGATTTGGTAGATTGTTTGGATTCTTTCAAATACTTTGATTTTTTTTGTAGCCTGCCAAATAACTTCTAAACCTTACTAATCATTATTATTCCTATTATTATTATTCAGAATGAAAAAAAAACTATAAGTTCCTGAAAAAGAGCCAAAAGTTTTAAGAAACTTAAAATTTTGGTACTTTATCACATTTTTTGAAGCATAAAGATTTAAAGTAGTTTCCCGCATGTGCTAAAAATTGAAATTATCTTTTTTCACTTTTTAAAAAGATATCTTCGAAGTGGTGAACAATTTAATTTTATGAGAAGTATATATTCAGTCAGTTTAAAGAAATTAATGATTAAGTTTTTTTTTTTTTTTCTTATAAAATATTCTTTAAATTCATATTATAGTGGAGTGATTCCATGTCTGTCCTCAACTTCGGCTATGCTCCACTGTGTTAGCTGGTTAGTTAGAACCAATTCAGTTCCATTTAAAAGGGGTAAAATGAAATTGTTTAAATAAAATGAAATATAAAAATTAAATAAGGAGTGAGATCGAAAAATTCTTAACATACATAATATTTTTTCTTTACGTGTGATATCAGAAATATCTATTTCCCCATATAAGGAGTGAGATCGAAAAAATCTTAACACACATTTTGCCTCATAACTTTTTTCGGAATCAATATTCAAAATTTTTTTTGATCTAGTTATCATGGAAAAATACTTCAGTTATTATTTTTAATAACAACCATGTTAATTTGTCCTTATTTTCATCAAAATAAGTGACGAAAAAGATTTACGTCCTACAAGTTATTAAAAAATTTCAAAAAATCCAAATAGGTCTTACAAATAATTGGCCACAGAATTAAATGTCGTCCGTAAAACCATTTCTAATGTTATTAAACAGTATCAGGAGAATTTGACTTTTGATGTGAAACCTAGTTCGGTAAGAAAAAAGGACCACATGATATTGGGATGGCCAGAAAATTGAAGGCATATTGAAAGGAACTCCAAACACATCTGATAGAAAATCATCCCAGTTTTCTCAGTACTTCGACTATTTGGTGCGACAATTTACAGCTAATGGGAAAGTTGATAACATATAAAGTTAAAAAAATTCCAAACTGGAATTCTGCAAAAAAAAATTACAAGCCAAAAATAGGACTCGGAATTTAAAAGCAAATTCCATACAAAAATACTCAAGCTGTATAATTGACGAAGAAATGTAGGTGCTGGCAGAATCTTCGTAGCTTGTGTCTTAAAAATTTTTATTGCTATTGCTCGAAGCAATGTTGGAGATAAGTTTAAGACCCAAAAGCAGCAAAAATTTCTTACAAAATTCATGGTATGACAAGCTTTTTGCAGTTGCGGCAAAACAGGAAAGTCATTTGATACATTCCGATCTATAAATACCAAAATATGCATAAAGGAATATTTGCAAAAAAGACTTCTTCTTTTCTTAAGAAAGCACAACGTGTCCAGATATTTTTGGACCCATTTGGTATCATGTCACTACGGTAAGAAAGCTCTGGAGTTTTACCAAATCAATAACATAGTTTTAGTACTAAGAGAGGTCAATTTTCAAAATTGTCCATAGCTTAGACCAGTGGAGAGATATTGAGCTCTTCTGAAAAGTGAATTGAAGAGCACAAAAAAGGTGTCCCAAAATACCGAAAATTTTAACAGAAGATATGCACACTGTTCCAAAAAAATGACTGAAGAAACTATCAAATCTCCAAGGAAAGGGTTTTCAAAAATGGTCCACAATTTTATAATTAGCGGTTAGAACCATAAAAATTATATATTTCTGTGATCTGTGCTGCAAACTCTAAGATCAACCGTTTCCAAGTTATTAAATATTATGTATGTTAAGAATTTTTTGATCTCACTCCTTACAATTAAAAAAGTAGAGGAATTTTTTTTATCTTCGATAAATCATTTAATAGGCTATATTTTTTCTGTAAACCATCTAGAGGCTTTGTTGCTAAAATTTGAACTCGAATACCGATCTGTTATTCCAATAAGAAATTGAAAGTCAATTGGATGACCCAGATAGAAATAGCAGAACTATTACCTAAAATTCTGTAAATGATTGTGTGCCATTGTGCAGAATCAGAAATACATACATACATATGTCTAGATACCAAGTTCTATTTTCGTACGAGTATCATTCTTGTCACACAACCCCCACACTATTGATTTTGAATAAAATCTGTAAATTAAATACAAAATTTCTAAAAACAAAAAGCAAAATAAATAGAAAAGAAAAAATCACTTGATGATTTATCCCTTTCTTAATTCTAACAAAGACTACTGTGTTTGCATTTAAAAAATTGTTGTGGAATAATTCTGAGTATCTATGAGTGCACAAGAGTGTGTGTATTTGAGTGTATTTAATACGTAATGATACAGATGACTGTAATAATATTGTTGCTGCCTGATACTGCTGCTACTACTGCTACCCATGATGATGCTGAAGACGACGACAATGATGATGCTGATGATGTCAACCCCCAGCAAAGAATGAAAAAAAAAAAAAAAAAAGATGGAATGAAAGAAGTGCTTGTACTCGTTTGAGTATAAAAAGAATTTCCACATGTTTGACAAGTGTGTCACTTGCTAAACATGGATTATTGTCTTGTGTTGTAAATGTTCAGGATTTAGTTGAAAACAAACGTGGAAAATGAAAAGACCTAAAGAAAACAAACTTACTAAACCCTCGACTAATTTTATGTAACAATTTAATATAAAAAAATTAAATTTTGTGTGAAAAAGGGAATTTTCTATAAAAAAAGTTAAAAAGGAAAAAAACGAAAGTATTCGCCGGTGATGACAGCCAAAAAAAATTACACAAAAACCCGTTAAATTGAATTTGTGTCATTATCAAGAGTTATAAAAACATTAATGTGATTTTTTTTTTTTTTTTTTTTTGTAAACAGTAACATTTACCAAAAGAAAAAGTTAAAAAAGCAACAAAACTAATAAATTTAATACCTTGTCATTGTTGCTAATGTAGAAAAGAAAAAATAAAATAATAATATTACTTAAAGTTAATTTGAACAAAAAAAGAAGCTACATCATTGTTGTCACTTTAATCATAATTTTCATTATCACACAAAACCATCAACGCCACCATCATCAACATAATTATACACTTAGCCATTGTCACCATCAACATAATCATCTTCATTGACCTGATAATGATGGCTGATAATGACAACATAAATTTCCTTTGATATTAATGTTTTTGCTTTTGCCAAAAAAAAGGTGCCTCAAAACTTTAATGGCCACAAACATTCTCACAAAATTATATTGATTTTTTCCGTCTTATTAAAGTTTAAAAAAAATGAAAACAGAATAAAGTACAAAACAAAAGAATTCGATATAAACAAAAAAATAAAGTAAATTCAAATAATGTTTTAAGTAAAAATCAACTGAAAATAAAAGTTGTTTGTGATTTCCTTTAGTTTCTCGAGAATCTTTCTCAAGGCAATAGAAAAAGGAAATAAATAAATAAATTGATCAAGATGTTATTATTTGGTCATTGTTTTCATCCTAAAAGACCGCGAAGAGTAATTTTATATAAAACAAAAAATGTTTCAAAGAAACGGTAAATATTTTTTAAATTAAACTAATTTTATTAATATTATAAATAAATACTTTATTACTTCATTTAGTTCCCTTAAATGTTTTCAATGTTAGACTATTTCTTTAGCTCAAGTGTTTATTTTATTATTTGTTGTTTTTTCTAATATTCTCCAAGTTTGAAGGCATCATTAATTATCTGTTGTTTAGTTTAAAAAATTTGCAAATATGTTGTACTTACTCATCCATTGGAGAAAATTTTAATAAAAATTTGCATAAATTTTTTAAAACATTTTGAAACTTTCTCTGTGTAAATAAAAGTTTTTAGCAAAGTAAATAATAGTGGTAATAAATTATAAAGAATATTAAATTAAATTAAATTTAATTAACAATTTTTAATACTATTTCATGAAATAATTTAAATCAATGGAATGTTATCTTAGATTTGGTTAGAAGGAAATTTAAACTTTGCTTTCTACGTTGAACTTCCACTGATTAATGGTGATTAAAAGTGTCACAGTTTTTTAATTGTATTTACTTTATCAATCCAGGTAGATCAAGGGGTAAGAAGATGCTGATTTGTTGAAATTGGAAATTCTATATTAGGATGAAACTGTAATTTAGTACATACATATGTATATACACAAGCGAGTGTATATATAGAAAAAATTCTAATTAGACCATAATTATTTAGGTTAGAATTGAAAATTTGGAAGGGGACCCCAAGTAGGATACCTCAGAAATATAAAATTTTTAAACGTTTGCCAATTTTTTTGTTTTTTATTCGATTTAAAATAATTTGACTTTTTACTAAAGCCCTCAGTAAGATCTATAAAAAACATGACTTGTTTGATGTATATCATAAAGTTATTTGGATTTGAAATTTTAACTACCTCAATTTTGAAAATGTTTGGTTCATTTTGCTTTTCATATATATATACCAGTATTTCTAATCAATTTTTTAGTTTTTATACCCTACACCAGCATAGGTTTGTAACGCATAGAAAAAACCATCAGACCACCACCTTAAAGTATACCATTCGACTTAGAATCACTTCCTGAGTCGATTTAACGATGTCCGTCCGTCCGTCTGTCTGACTGACCGTCTGTCTGTACATGTAAACCTTGTAATCAAATTACAAGTCGAAATTTTAAAGATAAGTCAATGAAATTTAGCTCACGATCTTCTATTAGGTCAAGGACGAACCCTATTGAAACTGGTTATGATCGGTTCATTATTTCACCTAGCCCCCATACAAATGTCCTCCCGGAAAAGGGTTTAACGATCATAAATTCTTTAAATATAGCAATATTTTAATGAAATTTGGCACATATAAGTTCTATAAAAGTTTAAATATGTGTGCTGAATTTCAGGATCGGTCCAGAATTGACCGTAGCTCCCATATAAACCCCTCTTCCGAAAATCACTTTAAAGGGCATAAATCCCATTAAAATGTTGGTATCAAGTTAAAATTCGGCACAAATAAGTTTTATAAAAATGTAAATGATAGTGCCAAATTTTAAGAAGATCGGCCCATAATTTACCATAGCTCCCATATAAGCCCTTTTTTCGGGAGCCACCCAAAAATTAATAAATTCATATTAGTATCGACGTTATATTCTGTATTCGAATGTTTTATTTTACACTTAATAAAAATATCGGTCCAAAATTGGCCCCAAGTCTAATAAAAGACCCCTGCCTGAATTTTGATGTACACAATGGTGTAGGGTATCATATGGTCCGGCTTGACCGACTATATCTTCCTCTTTCGTTTTTTTTTTTTTTTTTAACTAATTAAAGAACAGAGAATTATCTATTAAATCTATTTTTGGCCGAAAAAGTGTCCAAACCCTCTTTTCCCTAAAATGTAATTTCCTTTAACATTGTATAATCATTTTATACTGTTCTGAAAGATATTTTCACTAAAATCATTTTAAAATTGAATACAAGCCCAATGACTCGAGCGGTCCATATACAAACCTTCCCGAATTAGACCAATTTTATATGAAAGTTTTGACTTTAGTCCGTATTTTCTAAAATTCTAAGGCATGAATCTACAAACAGAATGCAGTTTTGGAATCTATTATGAGCTCTTAAGAGTTTCCAATCGTGATTTCTGGAAGTACCGTAAATTAACTCCCAGCAAAAAATAAAATAATTCCGAATTTTTTCCATACAAATTGGGTTTTATTTCATTATGAAATAACACCCAGTGGGTTGGAACCAGAGCTTCGAAAGAATTAATTAAATCTTAGCTTAATTCCCTTAAATCTTAATTCTGAATTAAGAAGTAATAGTTTTTCATTCAATAATACCATTCTTAAAAATATAAATCAATAGCTTAATTCAAAGGCTTTTGTTTGAATAGAATTAATTCATAAAGAATTCATTCAAATTTTGTTAATTCAAATCTTTTCCAAATTGAATGAAAATATTTTTCTTTCATTCAATTTGTAATATTTTGTGTTTTATTCTTTTACAAAATGAATTAAAAAATATTTTCTAAAGCTAATTTGTAATAGATTTGAATTGAAGAAAATTTGAATGATTCAATTTAGTTTTAAAGCTTGAATTGTAAATTGATGAATGAATTCTTTAAGGAATTAATTCTTTACAGAATTAATTCAATTTATATGAAATACAATGAATTTAATTCTATGAATTAAGATAATATGCTTTAATAGAATGAATAGGATAATAAATTTAATACGATTTTAAAAAGTGAATTAAAGAATTAAACTTTTCGAACCTTTGGTTGGAACTTATTTAATTTTATATCTTCGGAAGTTATTTCATAATGTAATAACTCCCAAATGAAATAATTCCCAATGAAATTTTGTTGAAAGTTATTTCATTAATATTTGCAATTGGGTTTTATTTCATTTTATTTGGCACTTTTTTTATTCACTTAAGGGATAAATATCATTGGGAGTTATTTCATTTTTATTGAAAGTTGTTTCATTTTGCTAGAAATTAAAGTTTTTCTGCATGCATATATACATATTATATATCAATGAATTGGTAATTAAGTCTATTTTTATATTCTTGTAATATTTTATTAGTTTTTGGAAAATAGGCGGAGTTTTGCTTTAAAAAACATTATTATTTTTGTTTTCATATCTTTTTTATATTTTCTATTTTTGAAAAATTGCCAAAAATCGGGTTTTAAAGATCTTTTAATGTTTTTTGCAGGAACGAAAGATAGATATATAATTTATACAATACATAAGAAATAATGGCGAAAGTATTATGTTAATGTGTTTTTTAATGCAATTAAAAAAAGTCGTTTAAAATATTGACTTTTTTCATGAAATCTGCTCTCCTGCATTCGTTTTTGGCCGGGCGGGAAACAATTTAGTGTTAAATCGTTCTTAATCTATTTCTTGATAAAATATTGTCAATAAATTTAAAAAAGCTCGCGTGACATTTTTTTTATTAATCGATACAAATTTAATCTTTTTCCAAAATTGACCATTTTCGACCAATGCCTGATGTAGCGTGCAAACATAAATTAATTCAAAATTTCGTTATTAAAAATGTTTGAAGCTTTATCTTTTGAAATATTTAAAGAAAGAATTTTTTCGTTAACAGAACTTTGAGAAAAAAGTGAAATAATTTTACTATATTTTTGTAAAAAATAGCAGTTTTTCATACTAATTTCAGACTGTTGACTTTGAATATTTTTCACGTCTAGACGAATTGAGATAATCCAAAAATTCTTTCAGCATATTATTTTGAATTATATAGCAAATTACAAAATATTTTTAAAAAATTGTTACCTCATATATCTCCGGACTTATTCCTGAAAAACGAAAGAAAGTCGAGGCAAAAAATCAAAATTCAAAAGTAAATATCTTTTTAACTGTAAGAGATAACTTAGGTGATTTTCTCTTTATCTTGCGAAGCACTTTACAGAAATATAAAAATCGGACTTAATTTGTAGAAGTTACGATTTTTTTAAACTTTTACATACTTGAGGTAGTCAAATTTGACACCCTGTAACTTATCTTGTGTTATCACAAGGTGATCACAAGATGATTTTTCTGAAAGCTTAAGTCCTCCTCTGCAACTCTTCCATACATTTCAATTTCATCCGAGCAGTAGTTTTGGAGATACAGATTTATTACCAAAAAATTTGCGTTTGACCCCACTGTGCAACGTTTGAAAAAAATATAGTGTTAAACTTATAACAGATTCAAATTTAGTTGGAAATTTATTCCCACGTAAGTGTGAACTAATTATCCGATTTTAATTATTATCATTTTTGAACAAAAATAAGACTATTTTAATTGCATTAAATATGTAAATTAATCCAACTATTGCGTTTCTATTATATTCATTATCACAATATAAAAATCAATTGTATTTTCAACCATATCGAATTCTACAGGAACTCTCAACTTCCTTTTGAATAACTGAAAAAAAAGAATAACGTTTTTTTTTATTTTTTTTATTTTGCTGTTCATTTACTCGTATTTCCTTCATGACTTGATAAACGACTATGAAAGTTATAAAGTTTATGAACTTTTCCTGAAATATACTAAATATGAATAAATGAATGAATGTCTTGTCTAAATGAATCTGCACTGTAACAAATTGACTACAATGTGCAAAAGATGTTTATCTCGCGATATGATTTTAAGTTTTTTTTTTTTCTTGTTTTCTTCTACTACTTTTCTGTTTTTCTTTTTTTTTTTAATGTTTAATTTAACTTTATTACACCACATTATACTGAACTTTATTGTTGTTGCTGTTTTTTTTTTTTTTTTGTTTCTGGGCTTTTTGTATTTGTTTTTTTTTTCTTTTTCAAAGATTCATGTTTTATGAAGACAACAACATATTTGTATAAAATCTAATAAAAGTAACACAACAACATTAATATTGTTATAAAGAGTAAAAAGTACTAAATATGAGAAGAAGTGTGTTTTGAGTTTTGTTAACAAAAGATCCCGGTTTAACTAAATATAATATGAATCAGAGATGACAGCGATATTACAATTGTACTGTTTTTGGTAAACAATATTTTTATATTACTGTGCTTATTTGTCCAGTATTTGTACCATAAGAATAATTTGAATTTTCTAGTGAACCTTTGGAAATATGTAAATAAAAACGAGAAAGATATAGTTGGTCAAGCCTGACCATATGATATCCTACACCATTGTGTGCATCAAAATTCGGGGAAGGGTCTTCTTTTTTCTGGACCTGTTAATTGTATTGATTGTAAAATAAAACCTACGAATACAGAATATTAAATCGATACTAACATTTATATGAATTTATGGCCGTTAAAGTGATTTTATGAAGAAGGGTTTATATGGGAGGTCAATTATGGACCGATCTCCAGAAATTTGGCACACAGATTTAGATTTATATGGAACTTTAATGTGTCAATTTTCATTAAAATATTGCTATATATAAGGGATTTATGATCGCTATACCATTTTCCGGGAGAACATTTCCGGGCCCTGTATTTTAGAAACAACAAGCGCGAATATATTCGGCCCGGCCGAATCTATATACCCACCATCAACTTTTTCAAATTTTACGTTATATGGAAGGGGGCGGTAAAGTGGGCAATAAAGTGGGCGGACCACGCCCATTTTTTGTTTCCGACTTTACATTGATCCTTGAACTATTTGAACACAATTTCGTTGATTTTCACCTTATATGGAAGGTGAGCGGTAAAGTGGGCGGACCACGCCCATTTTTGGTTTCCGAGTTTATATCGACCCCCGAACTATACGTACAAAATTTCGTTGTCGTACGTGCTTTTATTGAAGAAATATCAGCAGAAAAGTATTTAATGGACACCCTGTGTTTCTAGATTTTAGCCCATAACTTTTTTATAAGATAAATATTTGTGCCAAATTTCGTCTCCCTACCTTGCCCCGTTCGAGCTCTATCCTGCTTTCAACAGACAGACGGACGGACATAGCTAGATCAACTCAGAATCTAACCAGGACCCAGAAAATATATACTTTGTGGGGTCTTAGATGATTCCTTCGACATGTTACACACGGAATGACAAAATCAATATACCTCCCATCTTTTTGATGGTGGGTATAAAAATATCTAGGCGTTCAAATATTCTTAATTTGTTATCACAATCACAAAAACAAACCTTGTGCCAAATTTCGTTAAGTTATCTCAATGGAATCGGGTAATGGTCGGAAATGGGCCTTTTGGTATATGTGAAGGTGGGTCTTCGACCAATATTTTTGGGTGTTACAAACGCATAATACCCTTCACACCTATGTTGGTATAAAAACATGGTTATAGTGTTTTATGTTGATTTGGAGGAGCACTGCTCTATACCGGGTCACGGGGTTATAGGGTAGACCTCCAAAATTGGTCACCTCAGGAATGTAGTATTTTTAAAAATTGTCCAAAATTTAATTTACTTGGTATAAAAAAGTTTTACGTATAGGCCCTTTATGCCTCCCAATATAAAAATAAATAAATAACGAGGCCAAAATTAGGGTATATTTTGCAGGACCTAAATATCTCTTAAACTACATGAGATAACTTACACATGTAATCATATTTTTTGTAGAGATTTATAAGGACTATGCAATTTTTACATTCAAGTCATAAAGTAACTAATTTTAGAGGTCTACCTACCTTCTTGCTCCTCCAAATCAACCCGAAAACATCTCAGCTTTGACAATATTCTTATTTATTTATTTACATATCTCTAAGGATTAACAAGTTACAGAATTATTTCCAAGAAAAAAAATGCTAATCTTACTAAATGGAAAAAAGTTTGTAGATCTTATACAAATGTCTAACGATTTGACGGCCTTATAGTCGAATTTAGAATATTATTTATCAATGAATTAAAAAGACTTAAAATTGTACCATTTGGTACTATTCCTTCAGTAATATTTTACAACAAATCCCCGGATTCTCTTTGAAAGAAATAGAGTTTGAGTTCATCTAATTTTTTGTTGCTGGTAAAATAAAATTATGATTTTATTTTCTTATTTTGATGTTTTTTTTTTTTGTTTTTATGAGAAAAAAACTAACCGCAGTGGCAAAAACAACAATACATAGTACCAATTACAACAACAAAAACCATAACAACAATAGGCTATTAGAAATTAACACCAAAGCGTGCGATTTTTGTTTTTATAGCTGTCTTTTTTAATATTAAAAATAAAATAAAAACGAGAGAAAAAGATATAGTCGGTCAAGCCCGACCATATGATACCCTACACCATTGTGTACATTATAATTCGGGGAGGGGTCTTGACTTGGAGTCAGATGTGGACCGATACTCATAAGTGTAAAATAAAACATACGAATACAGAATATTACGTTGATGCTGACATTTATATGAATTTATTCACTTTTGGGTGATTCCCGAAAGAGGGCCTTATATGGGAGCTATGGTAAATTATGGACCGATCTTTATAAAATTTGGCACTATCATTTATGTTCATATAAAACTTATTTGTGTCGAATATTAACTTGATACTAACATTTTAATGGGATTTATGCCCGTTAAAGTGATTTTCTGAAAAGGGGTTTATATGGGAGCTATGGTTAATTATGGACCGATCTTTTTAAAAATCGGCACACTTATTTAGACTTATATAAAACTTATATGTTCCAAATTTCATTAAAATATTGCTATATTTAAGGGATTTATGATCGTTAAACCCTTTTCCGGGAGGACATTTGTATGGGGGCTAGGTGAAATAATGGACCGATCATAACCAATTTCAATAGGCTTCGTCCCTGGACTAAAAGAAACATGTGTACCAAATTTCATTAATTTTGATTCAAAATTGCGACCTGTAGTTTGATTACAAGGTTTACATGGACGGACAGACGGTCAGACGGACAGACGGACGGACGGACGGACGGACATCGTTAAATCGACTCAGAAAATGATTCTAAGTCGATTGGTATAAATTAAGGTGGGTCTTAGACCAATATTTTTGGGTGTTACAAACATCAGCACAAACGCATAATACCCTCCCCACCTATGGTGGTGTAGGGTATAAAAATTAAATGACTGCGTTTATTCTCTTGTGTTTATTAAAGACGAAAGCCTAATAACAAAAACAACATAAACAAAAAGCAACATAAATCGTGTTAAACAAAATAACAAGTCATATAAAGAAAACAAAACAAAACACACAAAAAAATCACATTAAGTTCACCATGTGATGTGATGTTTTACCTGTATTTATGCTTAACGTACATGTGATTTGCTATTGATGTTGTAAAATATAATACCACGAAAATGAAAGCATACCTTAAGGCTGTACATAAAATACTGATACTTGTTTACGCCGAACAAGAATTTGGTTCGCGGCGAACATGCAACACACAAACTAATGTATTTCTTATGAAGCTGGTTCGCCGCATAAGTACCCTATATTTGGTTCGCGGCGAACCAACATGGCGTCCATAAGAAAAACATTACTTTGATTGATTTTCTTTAATCGCGAAAAAATTTTTGTTCGTGCGAACAAATTTTCCGAAAAAAGATTTTATCATTCTTTTGTTAATTTCTTTCAATCTAAAAATTAAAAAAAAATATTTTCAAAAACATTGTAACATAAACAAGATTTTATACGTAATTTAATGTAGAGGATAATAATATTTAAGATTAAAAAAAGTATTTTAAATACAATTGGTGCAGTGTTTTTTCTTGGACTTTTCCCACTCTTCTTAGATCTAATTTAGTTTATAAATTTATTGTTAATATATGGAACTACACTTTTTATACCACTTCTCAATTGTTACAACATTTAAAAAGATTATGCTGGAAACATTCTGAATATTGTAAAGATTGTTGTCATAAGATATCAAAACACAAGTATAAACATACAAAGCTTTATTGTAGTCTTACTTTTATACATTTCTGTTTTTAAATTTTAGTATCCCACGGTGATTTCATGCCCAATGATGAACTCATAATAGAACTATTATTAGAACCTTCCATTTTTCATCATTGTCTGATGTGCCCAAAAAATTATTCACCTGTATTGTAGGACAGGCAAAAGTCCTACAATTTTGAGGATATAACTTCCTTGGCATTCTTTATAATCGAGATGAAAATGTAAAGGATAAGCCTAGGGAAAAAAGTATCCCCCATACTAATTATCGAATATGTAATGCATAAGTCCTGGGGGAATGTTATCCCAACAAGGAAAATATTAAGTATCATATATCTTAAGAACTATTATTGCAGAAGTCTTAACATTTTGTAGTCCTAACTTTTTCATCAACATCTATAATTTAAGATATGGGATTAACATTAGGTTTAAGGCATTGAAACTTCTTTAAAAGTATATTTATAAATGTCCTCTTTAAAACAAAATTCTATAAAGATTACATCAAATAAACTCTTATTATTAAGAATAATGTTACCGAAGTTACCGAAACTAAAATACCGGTACAGAGGGAAACGGTATTTGAATACCGGTATTTTTAACAAAATAGTAATTTCGGTATCGGTATCAGTTACGGTAACCAATTTTAAACGGTATTTAATCGGTATCGGTATTCATAACGGTATCGGTTTCCAACCTGGATTTTAATCTGTTCAAATCCCAAATGTAGCACTGAAACATCCAAGTGCTTTATTTAAAACTTGTTTAAGCCGTGGAGGAACTTCGCTAACTGTTTTGAGTCTATAACTTATATTTAATTTTACTTTTTAATATAACAAATAATTCTGTAAGAAAATTATTTTTTATTTATAATTTCATATCATATTTTACATGAAACAAGGGCAATAAAAATATAAATTTGTCTATAAATTTTTGACAATTTAACATTTTACCAATTACATATTCTGGAAACATGCGGGAACATTCTTGGTCATTTATTTTTAAATATATAATTTTATACAAATATTAGACGCAACTACGCTACACAGTGGTTCCAAATCGATTTTTTGGAAATAATTCTGTAACTTCTGAACCGTTGGAAATTTCGTTCGGTCATATCTAAGATAAGTTTTACCCAAAATTTTGGTTTCGTTTTTTTTTAATTTTTTAAACTTGGGAGCCTTAATTTGTACCTTAAAATTTTTTTAAAATAATCGCTAGATTTTTTACGAAATTATAACTGCGCGAATTATATCAATATATTAGACTTGGGAATAATATTTCATTTTGGTGAATCGTTCGTTATCGGTCAGTACGACTGACTGAAATATTTCTTTCTTTTCTTTCATCTTTCATTTACTGAAGTACGTATGGAACAGAAACCAAAGAAAGATTCTTTCTTTTATTTCATCTTTCATTTACTGAAATATGAATGAAATAGAAACGAATGAAAGATGTTTTTTTTTTCTTTCATCTTACATTTTCTGAAGTATGTATGAAATAGAAACCAAAGAAAGGTTCTTACTTGTCTTTCATTTACTGAAGTAGGAATGAAATGGAAAGGAATGAAATATGTTTTTTTTTCTTTCTTTTTTTGTGAAACAACTATGTCTAATGAATGGTTAACCATTTTTTTTATTTAGTTGTTTTGAACATACCAAATTTGTGTATTATTTACATTTTTTTTTGCCGGATGAATTCACATATTTAAATCAGCTGAAAAAAATATGACAGAAGAAAAGAATGAAATATGAAAGAAATGTGAAAAGTGAAACATAAACATGAAAGATTGTGAAGTATTTCATATCTTTCATTTAACTGAATCGTTCAATTGAAATATTTCTTTCATGAACGACACAACTCTACAATATATCGATCCAATACACCCAGAGAAATATCAATCACATACGTGTTGAAAACAATAACATTCTGTGTCAATAGTGAATCTACACCGTATGTGTTTAAATTAAATACTGCGTGTTCAATTCTTATTGAAAATCGATACCTAATTGGCACCAAGTTGAAACCATTTCGGTATCAAATTGTTAAATTACATATGTTTTCTATTAAATTTGTTAACGAAAGGTATTAAAAAGCTGTTACCGTAAATTACCAATGTGGTCACAACCGTTGTTGATTTTGAATCGAATTTTTTCCCTTAGTGTAAAAAGTTATATTAATCAAAAGTTGATTAATATCATATCAAGTTGTTACTACTACATATGATAAAGAGTAAATTTGTGTCGGGCAGCATTAATGCCTTTATTTCGTAGTTTTTTTCCTTTTATCAATTATTCTTTTAAATTTTTCATAATAATAAAGAGCTGTCGCTTATGCTGAATTAATATTAATTAACACTATGAGTCCAAGTTTTGCCTTGAACTCGTCATGAACTCTTTTTATTATTTCTGATTAAAAATAGGGGGATGCATGTTTAGTTATTTGCAGTCGTTGGCTGCGTCATCAATTAATAGAAACATTGACATTGCACTTGTATTTTATTTTGTTTGCAAAAGTACATATGTATATACATTAAACTATTTATGGTCGCACTTTGTTTTCAATTAACAGAGACAATTATTGTACATTAATTTTATTTTTTTTTTTGTTAATTTGTCTAGAAATTAAATAAAATGAAAATGGTTTTAGTCTCAGATCGATGGTAAGAATAAATATATTTTGTTGGATTCATTGCCCCTTACTCGTTCTTGAATTTTCAAGTGGAAGAGCGGAGGATTCAACAAGAAGATATACTTTATGGCCGCTTTATTGAAGGAAAAGTTTACTAAATACATTAATCGAAGTTTATAGAATTGACTTCCAGGAAAAGTTAAATGCCACACGATTTTTAAAACTCAAAGGATTTTAATTTTTAATCATTGATTTTAAATCATTTTTCCTTTTTTTGGAAACAATTTCAATACTGTACAATTTATTTGGTCCTAGTTTGGTCCCTACAAACGTTCTATGGTGGTCGTGGAACATTTTTCTTAAACGTACAAATTTAAAACATTTGTTATTTAACTATCACTAATGTCCACAAAGTTCCGAAAGTAAAATTAAATGCAATACAATCAATTTTGAACGGATAAAATTTTGATTAACTTACAAGACCTCACCTTACCATCACTATATTTCATTATATAAGGTCCACTTAAATATTAACTATCGCATATATTAATAACTATTTCGGCAAAAGTCTTACAATTTTGAGGAAATAACTGAAATGAAAATTCGGGCAAAATGACAAAACTCCTAATGAAATAAGTCCCATGAAATAAGTCCTAATGAAAAAGGTCCTAAAAAAAATGAATTAAATCCAAAATATTTTAAATGAAATAAATCCTAAAAGAAATGAAATTACTTCAAAAACAAAAATGAAATAAAACCCAAATTTAGATTTTATTTCATAATGAAATAACTCCCATACAGGAAAATGAAATAAATGCAAATGAAATAATTTCAAAAAGTAATGAAATAAGTCCCATATTATATAGATACTTATTTTAAAAACGTTTGAAGCTTTAATATTAATATTTAAGAGTACAGTGTTAATGCTTTCCTTTATACAAATTTCTTGATTTCTATTAGAAATTTAAAAAATTAATTGTTAAATAGAAAAAATTATAAAAATCGGGTGACGTTTTATTGAAAATGTCTCTGTAGTGCTGTTGACTTTGAACTAAATGTTATTATTATTTTTTTTCAACTTATTAATAAAATATGGTAAAATGAAATAATTTTCCTATTGAAAATTTTTAATAAAAAATCGCGCGATTTTTTATTAAAAATTTTATTTATAACAAGTTTCAAAATTTTTCCCCTGCGGCGCTACATCGCTTACACCTATTATAAACATCTTCATTAAAGGGTAAATTTAGTATTAGTACATCACTCATTTTAATGAATAGCAAGTAAAGTTGTTTTATTATCTAAAAAAGTCTGGTGTATTAACATTTCAGATTATGAGCAGGGCCGCGAAAAAATCATGTTGTTCTAATTACGTTACCTATTGAGTATTACTTGAAAAATATATTATTTAAGATATGCTTCGGCTTTTGTATAGTCATCACCACTAAGATATCTAGAAAAAACTACCTAATTGACAATAATATTATTTTAATTTAAGAGTTAAAAAAAATACACAATTTTTAATAACTAAAACTGCGTCTCCTGAAAAATTAGATTCTTGGAGTCATGTGTAACAAATGAGCGATATGCATTACTTAACGTATAAGATTTCAAGAAAACACTCTTTAAACTTGCTGAAATAAAAGACTTCTTAAAAGAATTAAAAATATAGTTCATAAATAAAGACTCATTCAGAAATTTTAAAATTAACGCAAATTTAAGAAAATGAAATAAATCCTTAAAAAATGAAATAATTTCTAACTTCTTTGAAAAATGAAACAAATCCCAAAATAAATTTTTGAAGGGACTTATTTCATTATTCGTATTTTTAAAAAATTAAATAATTTTATAAGAAAATGAAGTTACTCCCTAAAAAAATGCAATAATTTCAAAAAAAATTAGGAGTTATTTCATATGAAAAAACTTGTAAAATGTATGGAATTTTTTGGGACTTATTTCATTTTTGTTTTTTGAAGTTATTTCATTGGGAGCTATTTCATAGAGCCGAAAATTCAGTTATGCGTAAAAATTAGCTTAATATGGGAATAATATTTAAACAAATTTTAAATTTGATATTCAGTTCCGTACCAGCGATTGAAAGTCATGGGTCTGTAACATTTCTCCCAAAAAATAGTATTGAGTTTTGTCTTGAAATGGGTATCGATTAAAAAATCTAAACTTTTTTTGACCAAAATGTATGGGACCCATGATTATTCAATGGCTGGTAGGGAACCAATTTTAAAAATTTTTTAAATAATCTTTTCGTATTAAACACATTTTTACGCATCGTTTGAGGGGTCTTCCTACATCGAAATCTCGAAAAATGCTATGATCGGGACACATGTAAGCATTTTTTTCTTTTTTAGAGATTTACAAGGACTACCCATATGATTTTTTTTTTTACATTCAAGTCATAAATTAATTTTTGGCGAATTTATTAAAAAATTACATACCCGAGGTGACCAATTTTAGAGGTCTACCCCTGTGACCCGCTAGGATCCTGTACTCCTCCAAATTAACTCGTAATCACCTTAGCTCTGACCATGCGAAACTTTATTTAGATACCTCCAACGGTTCACAAGTTACAGAATTATTTCCAAAAAAAATTATATTTGGGACTACTGTTTAGGTGGTCTATTCGGAAGGTACAATTATCGATCACACTTTTCAGCATTGCCACCGGTAACTAGCGAATTACGCGAGTAATGTAGGCTTCTAAGTTCATTCTTTCGTACAATGCACAGTGGGTTGGAATAAGGGATGCCAATCTCGAAAATCCCGGGATTTCTCTGGATTACAAAATCCCGAATCCCGGGTGATGAAATTAAACCTTTAAATTAGTAGTAGTCTTGAAATCCTATAAGGGATATCGGTAATATTATGAACCTAATTATAAAAAAAATTATATTTTTTTATATTGTTATTTTAATGTTGTGGGAATATTAGAGACTTTTTCGAAGGAAGATGTTTTATTTTTATTATAATAAAGACTGTGCATGAAAAAATTAATGCAAAAAATTAATAGCTTATAAAAATTATAGCAATATGTCAAACCTTTTTTTCTTGCATTTCTATTAAAAACATTTTATTTTATTTAGTGGGTCTTCAGGTCACCTCTATTTAACTTTTCTGATAAAAGATACAAAGCAATTAAATTAATGAGCAACTTTTACAAATTTGTATTATTTTGTTTACGATCCTACAGTCTAGAATATAATGTTAATAAAATATTATTTTAATGTTTACATCATTTATAAATGAACATTATTTTGATTATGCAGTTTCCCTTTCAATTTAATAAATTTAATCAACCACCCACAAATGTTTATTTCGCAGTCATCATCATCATCATGATGGTAATGAATATCATCATAAAAATATTATTTCCCTGTAATACTAACAAGTGTCACTGTCATTGTCACTTTCATTGGAATTTTTATTTTTTTTTAAACATCTCTTAAATAAACTGATGATGACATAATTTGTGGTTGGATTGAAGGGGTGACTAAATTAAATGAACTTTTTCTCAATATAAAAAAGCAGAAAATCTACCTCTCCTTTTTAAGAGCAGTAATGTTAAATAAGATTAAATTTATTGGCATGTGCAAAAAAATAATATTGGCTGCTGTTGTCTGTTTTGTATTGATTAAATTCTATGAATAAAAATTATAAAAGTTCAATTTTATTGTAGCCATTATAAGAATTTTACACGTGTCATAGGTTTTTTTGTTTTTTTTTTTTTTATGCAAAGGATCAATATCAATTGGATTGATGGATGGCTGGTTAGATGGCAGTTTGCCAAGTCTGTGTTCATGACAATTCTTTTACTGTCGCCGTCTGTGGTTCTTATGCCACTTTAAAATTAGATTCTTATTTTAGGTTTTTGAGTGTTTAACAATTGTTTTATCTTAACATTTACACAAATTTCAATTTTTGTTTCAGGAAAACAAAAAGGTAATTTTTTTATGGAAAATTTGTGATGCAAGTTGTTTGAAAGAAATTATTTAGAAAAGAATTCAACTAATCTGAGAATGCTTTTTTATTCTTAAATCTTTGAATCTGGTTTCTATAGAACTGTTATGTTTTGGTTTCACACATTTTCAGATTGAGACATTTTTTAAATTTAAATGGAACACATTTTAAAAATGTATTTGAAATATTTAAGAAACATTGGGCAAAACATATTACTATTTAATGAGATTAATGTTTAAAACAATATCTTAACTTTCCTTTATCTTATAAACGATAATTTGATTCTTTTTGTTTACATAGAAATCTTTTTTGGTTATTATTTTCCAGTAAGTTATTTACTCAAAGTATATGAAACAATCAAAGTTAAGGACAGAACATTTAAAAACCAATTTTCCAAGTAAATTGATTTCAAAATAGCTTTCATCTTTATATTACTTTATTCATCATTTAAACAAAAGTGTGGCAAATGATAAGTTAATTGTTTTTCGGAATGGTTTTTGTTGCTAATAAAGCCTTAAGGAAGGAATTTAAATAAAGTCCTTTAACTTTAATTAAATTTTTTTGGTATACTTTTGATACTGAATTTTCCCCAAAAAATAACTTAACCATAAAGTTAGTAAAACGTAAAACATAAATTTTAAATGATTTATTTACAATTCCTGTCCACAAAACAAAGTTTCTCATAAAAGCACTTACAAACATACATACTTAGTGAGTATGATGTATCCTTGGGCACACGCACTTACCACACTATCCTTGCTAAAAAAAAGAAGAGGCACATAAACAATTTCATGGAAATCAAAAAAGAAAATTAAAGTAATTAATCATTTTTATGATAAAAGAATGAAAATGAAAATAAAGTTGTAACAGTAATCAGAAACAAAAGAACATGCGATTACATAACGAAAAATCATATTAAATCTGAAAACAAGTTAATTTGGGGATAAGAGTTTTAATTTTTTGGGAAAACTTTTTAAATCTTCGATTTATAAATTTCGGACATTATTTATTTAATATCATTTTTGTTTTATTTGTTTTAGTGTTGACAATTAATTAATTTAATTGGCACAAGTGTTTTTATATTTTTTGGATCATGTTGTTTTCTATACCTAATAATAGAGAAAATATTCTTGAATAATATCGTACTACTTCCGCCTAAAGAACCATAAATAACAAAGAAAGTCATATTGACTCCCTTCTGTCACCAATGAGCATAATGACAACTGACACTTTACTGACCCTATGGTAAGTGGCAAGAAGACGAAAAGGAGACTATAAAATTTGTTTACTCATTGAAACTAGTAAATTAACTGTTTGTGCACAAAAGTGACACTTCGTAGTTGACGGAGGTGGCGATTATCATTTTACTGACCCTTGTAATGCAGTTTTGTTTCCAGCTGGGGTATATTCAGTCTGACCAGTTTCTTTAAAGGTCTGCTTCCTTTGACTGTTACCACAGAGCTTCCTTGTTCCTTCGTGACAAGAACAACGACGAAATGGTACCTAGATATAAGAGGAAAGAATAGTGTTGGCAAAGTTAGTTCTCAGGTCAGTTAACAAAATAGAATCCGACGGAACAAATTCTTCGGCTTTCGGTCGGCCGACTACGGGTTTCGTCTTTAAAATATAATCTGACGAGATTAATGCTTCGGATAAATTCTTCGGCTCTTGGTCGGCTAACTACAACTTTCGTCCTCAAATAAAATCAAAATAAAGCTGTGTGAGCTACGCTAAATTCTGAATACAATCCGACGAGATAAATTCTTCAGCTCTCAATCGGCTAGTTAAGATTGACTAAGCTATTTTATATACTAAATATTATCAGACGAGATAAATTCTTCGGCTTTCAGTCGGATAACTAAGATTGTATGAGCTATTTTATGAACTAAATACAATCCGACGAGATAAATGCTAAATACAATCCGATGAGATAAATTCTTCAGCTTTCAATAGGTTAACTACGGTACTACTACGATCCGACGAGATAAATTTTTCGGATCTCGGTCGGCTAACTACGGGTTCGGCTACGGTTCGGAAGAAAGAATTTCGGTCGCGTCTGGTGATAATTTGATCCCTAAGAGCAAAATATAACAAGATCGGTACTTCGGTTCTTGCTCCAATATGTTGTCCTAATCTTGACTATTTATGTTAAAATTGACATAAACTAAATGAGAATTATAAATTCTCCTATTGTATTGTAACTACTATAGTAGTTACAATATGTTAATATATTGGTGGTGTAATATTTGTAACTACACGTTACACTCTTTGGTAGTCGTGGATGTGATAGTGGGTGCAAAAAAGTGCTACCGGGTAGTTGTAAGGGCGGCAATTGACTTCATCCTAGGACATGCCCACAATGTATATTAATCGGCTTAGAATCACTAGCCAAGTCGATTTAGCGATGTCTGACAATGTGAACTAATCAAACTAAAAGTTGTAATTTTAAAAATACATTTAATGACATTTGGAACTCATTTCCAAGGACAAGGCTTATCGGAATTAGTTATGATCGGTTCATTATTTTACCTAGTCCCCATAGAAGTTTTCCCTCCTGAATGGGTTTTTAACGATATAAAATATTGTAATATTTTAATGAATTATAAGTATTGTTCATCAATATTTGCTTAAAATATCTAACTTTAGCGACCTCTCGTATATATAAATATAGTTATACCCTTCTTGGATATATCGTCACTTTTGGTTGTTTAATTCCATTCATGCTATCCTTCAAAACTAGTCAGTTGGTTCAAGACCCAGCTACTGTTAATATTGAGCAATATTTATGAAAAATTTTAGTTACACAGGTCAACACTAAAAAAAAGTATCTTGAAAATCATGTTGCAGATATCCCAATCAACAGGAACATTTTGGTTTTCCTCCATCACGTCACATTTTTAACCCATTGAGGACCAAAGAAAATATGCTTCCTTGAGGAGTTTTTAGGTTATACAATTTTCCAAGTAATAGATAGAAGAAATAAGTCACTCATGTTTTATAGCCCAGACATGGGACTACAAAAATGTAGTACTATCTCTAACTTGTCACACATGGCCTCTAGAAGTCTTTAAAGTTGTAAAAATGAAGAATTTTTCAATTAGGAAATTTGTATTTGATATAACAAAAGACTGTAGATCTCAAAAATGCTAAAATTTTTAAATTCGCACTGACAGAAAATGCGTAGCCATCAAAAGCATACAAAAAATAAATATACCAAATTAAGCAACAAAGTTAACAAAAAACAAGCGCGAATGTTATATTCGGCTCGGCCGCATCTATATACTCACCATCAGCTTTTTCAAATTTTATGTTATATGGGAGGTTTCCGAGATTACATTGCTCCTTGAACTATTTGTACAAAATTTCGTTAACGTTTCACCTTATATGGGAGGAGGGCGGTAAAGTTGGGGAACCTTGCCCATTTTTGGTTTCCAAGTTTATATCGACCCTCGAACTATCTGTAGAAAATTTCGTTATCGTACATGCTTTTGTTGATGAGATATCAGCAGAAAAGTATGAAATAAAGCTACAACGGACACCCTGTGTTTCTAGTATTTTGTCCATAACTTTTTTGCTTATTAACCGATTTTGCTCATTTTCAATACCAAACAATCATAAGACAAATATATAAGCCAAATTTGGTTCCCCTATGTTGTCAACAGGTGGACAGACGGATAGACGGGCGGACATAGCTAGATCGATTTAGAATCTAACCAGGACCCAGAAAATATATACTTTATGGGGTCTTAAATGATTCCTTCGACATGTTACACACGGAATGACAAAATCAATATAACCCCCATACTTAACATTTTCTTAAACTATTTGTTATATTTAGAATTTTATTTAACCCTAAAAGTATGTTAAGAAATTTTCTTCATATTACGAAAACATCATCGTCAATAAACACTAGCATAATTAAATTTGTTAACAAATTAATAAGTATTTTAGAAATATTTAAATAGACTATTTTGTAATAAATACTTAAAATTATATAAAACAATGTTCCAAATATTTCTACTAAAACCTCTAGGCAGCGCGTAAAAACTTTATTATTTGTTTAGAAAATAAAATTAAAATAAAACGGAAACGTTCGATAAAATTTCCTAAATAGCTTTTAACAAAACAAAAATCAAGCAACAATGTTGAATATGAAATAGAAAATACATATCAACACAACATATAAAAAATACAAAAATAAATTTAAAACTTATTTTGTACGCAGTGCAACTAAACTTTTTTTGTAGCGCCAACAAATTTTACAATCAACAACTAAAATACAATGAAACAAAATTGCGCAAAAACAAAATAAAGAAAATAGATCCCTAAGAAATATAATAAACGTTTTCGAAAACATATTCGCTCATTCGTACTTCAACAGACATTTATACATTTTGTTCAACAACATAATCATCAAAATGACTCCAGGCGTTAAATATATGTTATAACGTCTATTCAAACTTATACTGGAAGATTCGTAGCGAATGCAATCAACTCAGTTGTATTCGTTGTAAATGTGCCAGCATTGGGCACGTGATAAGTTTGATAAGTAACTGCATAATGATGGCCAGGGATAGATATTTTATTCTTTTTTATGTGGGTTGTTTAAGAAGTCGATAAGAATGAAAGTTAATCACTTTATATACTTTATCAGCTGAAGGCGGCGGTGAATGTTAAATTCAAAAATTTTAATTTTGCATAGCAATATTTTGGCAATGATTTCTAATGATGTATTTTTTAATCGATTTATAAATGTAGCTACATACATATGTACTAAATTTTAAATAACTTGTAATTTTCATTTATTCATACAACTTTATCTTAGATCTTAGATTACAATGTAGTACATATGCCCGGGTTAATATATTCATTACATCAAATGCATCATAATATCCCATATAATCATTCCCAGGGCCCACAAAACCCAACCTCTAATTTTAAATAATTTTATCATTAGCACTATTAAATAATACACCAGCTTAACAGACATATAAACATCCTCTAAAGTACTTACTTGTATCCCCAAACTAAAACATCATGTAAAAAAAAAAAAATTATAAACTGTTTTTTATTAAATTAAAAGTCTTTATTTTTCCTTAATTTTTTTGACTTCATACATTTATGCCTCAATTGCTTTTTAACAAACATTTGTATTTTTTTTTTGTTTTGCTTTTAAGTTGCTACTAATTTCGTAGTTTTAATAATTACAAGGAGAAGTTTGCCTGTTGTTTTATTAAGTTTTCTTTGAAACAATCAAATTCAACCAGCAACAAATGGAATCAACCATAAAGTTTTCTTTCATAACTTACAATTTCTCTGTTGTGCTCTGACACAGCATCAAACTCAAGAAAAAGGGTGGATCTTGTCTAAATTGTTGTTCCATTATTTCACCCGAGATGAGAAATGTACTAACATTTTGCTAAAACTGAAAGTAAAAGTGTGTGCTTGTACAAATTGGAGTTAATTTTGAAAAAAAAAAGTATAATTTCATTTAGCTTAAAGATGCATGAATGTATGATATGAATGGAGATTTATAATAGAAGTGAAGTTGATTAAAATCTTAAGGAAGTATTTAGTTAAAAAGTTAAATTAAAGAAAAATACTACTTACTTACTACAAGTACTTACTTTAAATTAGTAGCAACATGACGGAAAGTATAGTTAATGTATGTTTGTTGTTGGGCTGAAGTTTAATTAAGTTACAATGTTCATGGTAACTGTATGACTTGAGAGCCTCTGTTGTTCCTTATTATCAGAAGTTGTAATGGGAGTTGTGTGTGTGTAAAAGTTGAAAAAATGCTTTTATTGCAGAATTTTCTTTCTGATATACAGCAAGAAAAAAAAACTTCATCTAGAATGGTATGAGATGTTACTTTGTGGTGTTTCATAGAAAGTAGGGAGTCAGACCAACTTCACGTAAAATTAACTCATATTGAAAGCAATGGATTTTTTTGAAATGCACAGTGGGAACTTTTTTTAATTTTCTGTTAATTTTCATCTTAAATAACACTGGTCGGCAAAAGAATTTTTTTTTCATCCTCCTTCAAAAAAAAAAAAAAAAAAAAAAAAAAATAAAAAAAAAAAAAAATAAATATTAAATATGTGGACTAGATGGAATTTGACCTTCTGAAAAGAGAACGGGTTGTCCAATTTAGACAATTGAAACACCAAAAGATGCAAACAAAAATTATACATATTTAAGTCACTTTATCATTTTTTTATCTGCCCAATATTTTCGGATTTATGTATTCAGAAATGAGTGTCGGAAAAATTTAAGAAATTTTTTTATGGAAAATTTCTTATAAGAAATGATAACGTTGGGATATGAATACAATAAGATACGTATCATACAAATTGATGCATAAATCTTGCTAATTGGAGACGGTGGGAAAAAAATCTGCTTTAATTTTTTTTTCTTTTAGGTTATGATTATTTCAATCAAGGCTCTGAATTCCTCCATTATAAGCATAGCTTCATAGTTCTGTATTTGGTAGATGTGCTTTCGCCCCTAACGCTTTTCCCGGGTTGTCAAGGTCGTGGGACTACGAGCGTCCAGCGATCTGACGTGCCGAAGAGAGCGTTTGTAGCCCCCCAACCTCTTTCGTTCGTCCTGTTCTTTGTCATTTTGTCTCCATTTGCGGGGTCATGAGCCTTCCGTTGTTGTCCATCTGCGTGAAGGCTTTCGGAGGACACCATACGAAAGTCTTCCTCGTCGGTCTCATAAAGGTTCAGACTTTTGAGGCCTTCGAGGGGGTAAGAGTCTTTGTCACTGTTTGTACTGTTGTCAAACTGTTGTCAGAAATCTGTACTTTTTGTCTACCCCAGTAGCGATCTGAAGGACACGGGGTAATCGTCCGTTCAGTCGTGGTCACAGTAGCTCCAGTGGCACTCAGACCTGTGGCCTCCCCCTGGAGATTTTAGAACCCTCGACCAGGGGCATAGGGCCGTTCTCTGTGTTCACACTCATAGATTTGGGGAGGTTTGGCATTTTATACTTATGCCAGAGTTAAAGAAGATATGCTGCCGCTCCTCTGGAGCAGACACAGACCAGGATGCCGCCCAACATGGGAAACTGACGCATCCTGGATTTGGAAGACATGGATGCCACAATCCCGGACAGACATTCAGTGCGGACAGGAATCCAGTAGCCGACCTTAACATAAGTAACAAACGTTACTGGGTGAGGTCGTGATCACACAAAATGGTCTAGAAGAGGGTCAGTTACTCCACAAACAACTCTTAATATAAAGGACAGCAGTCGTATGGGATGGGTGGTTCTTGGTTGGCATCCTGCGAATGCTTAAGCTCCTGCACCGTGTCTGAAGACTCAAGGTGATCATCCCGATGCGCAGTAAATGCATTGTCTTTAGAAGAGGCACTCGCTTGGGAAGACATTCACACCTCCTTCGTTGCTGTATCCAACACTCTTGATAAATGGGTGGTGAATGAAATGGAACTCAGATGGTCCTCAATCACCACTTGTAGACTGTCAAGGACTCTCTGGTCACTCCGGTCCCTGAATAGAACTAGAGCATTACTAACTCTTGAAAGGGCTTCTTGTAGGTATTATCACATGATCGGGCGTATGTCGGAACATATGGGCTACCCAGAAAATGCTTTTGTAGAAGTTGTTTAGATGGGGAAGAGGAAGAACACTTGTTATGTGAATGTCCAGCACTGAAAGAGCGTAGACTGAGACACCTCGGTAGACAATTCTCCACGATCTGGATTGTCTCAATGACATGCTACTGTTAAACGTAATTAGGTTCGTTAGGAGTACGGGTTGGTTTCAAGGTGGACCAACAGAACGTTAGTTTTTGTTTATAGAAAGGGAGATGAACTTTCTTCCCATATAGGGCATCACAATTGGCCTAAGGGCTTCCGAGTGCACTCGCAATGGCTGGCTACCCTTATAACCTAACCAAACCCAATTTGTGTGCAATATAATAGTAGCGCCATATATAGAATTTTTACTTTCAATAAAATGAAAACGTTTTGTTGATTTCAAAAAGTGTTTGTTATTGAATTTTATTATATTTTTCCCAAATTTTATAAAAAATAAGTTAATCTTAAAATTGAACAACGTAATTCAGATACAATACTTAAAGAGATTTGATATATTACATTACAATGTAGCATCAATGAAAACCACCAGTACAAACAAAATTACGTGATTAAGTTTTTCTTTTTTTTTTTTTTGCATATTTTGTTCGCACACATTAATATTTTGTGGAATACTGAGTCCACTAATAACCCCTGGTCCTCTCGATGGGAATATTTTTCCAAGCTGACTGCACTGGTGTTCACAATTTTTGCAAATTTGTCGGTTTCTTTTTAAAAACAGCATCTTTAACATCTCCCCAAAGATTTTTAATGTGGATCAGATTTGGTCACTCCAAAACACCACGTTTATTTTCATTTTGTCATTTTGTTCGTGTTCTTAGGAAAATTTTCCTGCTAAAACACACATTTGAGCGGCATATTCTTCTCTGAATAAGACAACATGACTGTTCTTAATATTTCCACATAATCTTGCTTACAGATTTTGTTTTTAGAGATGTCAAGAAATAGTTGACGCATCAAATTTCAGCTCTAAGTTCTGTTTTACCTTAGTGGACGTCACAAATGTGTTTGAGTTAACCATTCGATTTGTACGCGTAGAGCCACTTGGAAGATTTTTTTACCTGCGAGTTCGTGTTTCTTGGTTTGGATTTTTTGAAATTTCCAATAACTGTGGGAGAACATTTCACAAAATTTTTGCAGAAATTTTTATGTTTTACTTTCCCGCTGAATAAGGCGGTCATATTAGTCATCCCCACTAAAATTAATCAGTACGTGATAGAATAAAATTGAAATCAGACTCTTGTTTAGCTTCTCAAATTTCATCCATTTTGTTTAATGAGGAAAAAAACATTTTTTTTGCCCACCAGTGAATAAAATCAAGATTTTTTTCATAAATTTTGATGATACATGGCTTATTTTATTCCTATCTATTTAGCAAAAAACAATTTTTTTGGACACTAATTTCTAAATAATTTGGAAAATATTGAGCATACAAAAAAATTATGTAAGGACAGCTTGAAAACATTTTTAGTCCGCACCTTTTACTGTATCATTTATATTATCGTATACACCGTTAGTGAGTTATGATGCAATATACTCTTGAGTTATGGTGAAATGACAATACAAAAAATTTCAGACCTGATGGAAAAAAACTGAAAGTAGATTCGTATTTAACACATCATAATCACTATTGTTCCACTATTCGTCTTTGAGGAGTATTTTTTTCCGACCAGTGTAATAAATGAACAAAAATTTGGTACAATAAACTTAAGAATATGAGATAAATCCTATGTGTTTGGGTATTACACTGCACAGTGGGGCTGAATCGAAATTTTTTTTGGAAATAAATCTGTAACTACTGATCGGCTGGTTAGATTTGCATGAAATTTGGTATATGCGTAGTAGAAGAGTGTACAATGGGGGACCGTAAAGACCCAGGGCGGAGCTAAAGGGACTCAAAGTTGGGTACCTCTGACATACAAATTTTTTAATCGCTTGCCAAATTTTTGTTTCTCGTCCAATTCCAAATATTTGTATACATTATTGTAGGCATTAATAAGACCTACAAAAAACATGCTTGCATGTCTTATTTATCTCTTATGTTTTTTGAGTTATTTGCAGTTGAATTTTTAAGTACCTCAATTTTGCATGCTCTTGGTCCAGTTTTTTTCATATACATATATCCTAGTGTTTCAGACCAATTTCATTTGTTTTTTTTTTTTCAACTAGTTAAAGAACAAAATTATCTATTGAATAAAAAAAAATTTAAGTCGATATCTTTACCGAGTCCAAAAATAACCGATTTTGAATTCGAAAATTGCAAAAATTACGACTTTGTGTTTTTTTTTTGACCGAAAAAGTATCTACACTCTTTTTTCTCTAAAATTTAATTTTTTTGAACAACATATAAAAATTTTATACTTATCTGAAGGGTATCTCCACAGAGAATACTTTTAAGGAGTGAGATCGAAAAAATCTTAACATACATTTTGCCTCATAACTTTTTTCGGAATCAATATTCAAACATTTTTTTGATCTAGTTATCATGGAAAAATACTTCAGTTATTATTTTTAATAACAACCATGTTAATTTGTGCTTATTTTCATCAAAATAAGTGACGAAAACGATTTACGTCCTACAAAGTTATTAAAAAATTTCAAAAAATCCAAATAGGTCTTACAAATAATTGATCACAGAATTAAATGTCGTCCGTAAAACCGTTTCTAATGTTATTAAACAGTATAAGGAGAATTTGACTATTGATGTGAAACCTAGTTCGGTAAGAAAAAAGGACCACATGATATTGGGAAGGCCAGAATATTGAAGATATATTGAAAGGAACTCCAAACACATCTGGTAGAAAATCAGCTCAGTTTTCTCAGTGCTTCGACTATTTGGTGCGAAAATTTAAAGCTAATGGGAAAGTTGATAACATATAAAGTTCAAAAAATTCCAAACTGGAATTCTGCAAAAAAAAAAAAAAAAAAATACAAGCCAAAAATAGGACTGGGAATTTAAAACCAAATTTCATACCAAAATACTCAAGCTGTATAATTGACGAAGAAACGTAGGTGCTGGCAGAATCTTCGCAGCTTGTGTCTCAAAAATTTTTATTGCTAATGCTCGAAGCAATGTTGGAGATAAGTTTGAGACCCAAAAGCAGCAAAAATTTCTTACAAAATTCATGGTATGACAAGCTTTTTGCAGTTGCGGCATTTGATACATTCGGATCTATAAATACCAAAATATGCATAAAGGAATATTTGCAAAAAAGACTTCTTATTTCGTTAAGAAAGCACAACATGTCCACATATTTTTGGACCCATTTGGTATCATGTCACTACGGTAAGAAAGCTCTAGAGTGGTACCAAATCAATAACATAGTTTTAGTACCAAGAGAGGTCAATTTTCAAAATTGTCCATAGCTTAGACCAGTGGAGAGATATTGAGCTCATGTTAAAAGTGAATTCAAGAGCACAAAAAAGGTGTCCCAAAATATCGAAGATTTTAACAGAAGATGTGCACACTGTTCCAAAAAAGTGACTGAAGCAACTATCAAATCTCCAAGGAAAGGGTTTTCAAAAATGGTCCACAATTTTATAATTAGTGGTTAGAACCATAAAAATTATATATTTCTGTGATCTGTGCTAAATTATCAAATGGTTAAAAAAATAATGAAAACTCTAAGATCAACCGTTTCCAAGTTATTGAATATTATGTATGTTAAGAATTTTCCGATCTCACTCCTTAAATAAAAAGCAACCCCAATAACCATTTTATATGAAAGTTTTGACTTTAATCTATATTTTTTCAAATATTCAAGTATATAAAAAATATTTTACTTATTATTCTTTTTCTACGCAGAAAAAATTATTACCGTCTTTTTTACAATTAACTCAATTATTTAATTTTGCATAAAAGTTTAATAAATATATTCAAGAAAAAATAAATTAAAAATAAATTTTAGTATGATTTTCTTTCCTATACACATTTTTAATTCATTCAATCATTGATTGATTGAAAATCTTAGGAGATGGGCGGAAAAAACTTTTTGGAAATTATTTCTAGATGTATCTAGATGAACATCTAATAGTAAGAATTTCTAACAGTTTGTTTTTTTGGAAATTATAAAGATTTTTCGAAAAAGTAATTTTTGTTATATGAAAAAGGACTTTGGTCCTTTTCTCAAAAAAGTCTTTTCCGCCCATCTCCTAAGATTTTTGAGAAAAGGACCAAAGTCCTTTTCAATATAACAAAAATTGCTTTTTCGAAAAATCTTTATAATTTCCAAAAAAAAAAAAAACTGTTAGAGATTCTAACTATTAGATATTCATCTAGATAAATCTAGAAATAATTTCCAAAAAGTTTTTTCCGCCCATCTCCTAAGATTTTTGAGAATAGGACCAAAGTCCTTTTCAATATAACAAAAATTGCTTTTTCGAAAAATCTTTATAATTTCCAAAAAAAACAAACTGTTAGAGATTCTAACTATTAGATATTCATCTAGATACATCTAGAAATAATTTCCAAAAAGTTTTTTCCGCCCATCTCCTAAGATTTTTGAGAAAAGGACCAAAGTCCTTTTTCATACAACAAAAATTACTTTTTCGAAAAATCTTTATAATTTCCAAAAAAACAAACTGTTAGATATTCTTACTATTAGATGTTCATCTAGATACATCTAGAAATAATTTCCAAAAAGTCTTTTCCGCCCATCTCCTAAGATTTTTGAGAAAAGGACCAAAGTCCTTTTCAATATAACAAAAATTGCTTTTTCGAAAAATCTTTATAATTTCCAAAAAAACAAACTGTTAGAGATTCTAACTATTAGATATTCATCTAGATACATCTAGAAATAATTTCCAAAAAGTTTTTTCCGCCCATCTCCTAAGATTTTTGAGAAAAGGACCAAAGTCCTTTCTCATATAACAAAAATTACTTTTTCGAAAAATCTTTATAATTTCCAAAAACAAACTGTTAGAGATTCTAACTATTAGATATTCATCTAGATACATCTAGAAATAATTTCCAAAAAGTTTTTTCCGCCCATCTCCTAAGATTTTTGAGAAAAGGACCAAAGTCCTTTTCAATATAACAAAAATTGCTTTTTCGAAAAATCTTTATAATTTCCAAAAAAACAAACTGTTAGATATTCTTACTATTAGATGTTCATCTAGATACATCTAGAAATAATTTCCAAAAATTTTTTTCCGCCCATCTCCTAAGATTTTTGAGAAAAGGACCAAAGTCCTTTTCAATATAACAAAAATTGCTTTTTCGAAAAATCTTTATAATTTCCAAAAAAACAAACTGTTAGATATTCTTACTATTAGATGTTCATCTAGATACATCTAGAATTAATTTCCAAAAATTTTTTTCCGCCCATCTGCTAAGATTTTTGAGAAAAGGACCAAAGTCCTTTTCAATATAACAAAAATTGCTTTTTCGAAAAATCTTTATAATTTCCAAAAAAAACAAACTGTTAGTTATTCTTACTATTAGATGTTCATCTAGATACATCTAGAAATAATTTCCAAAAAGTTTTTTCCGCCCATCTCCTAAGATTTTTGAGAAAAGGACCAAAGTCCTATTCAATATAACAAAAATTGCTTTTTCGAAAAATCTTTATAATTTCCAAAAAAACAAACTATTAGTTATTCTTACTATTAGGTGTTCATCTAGATACATCTAGAAATAATTTCCAAAAAGTTTTTTCCGCCCATCTCCTAAGATTTTTGAGAAAAGGACCAAAGTCCTTTTCAATATAACAAAAATAGCTTTTTCGAAAAATCTTTATAATTTCCAAAAAAACAAACTGTTAGATATTCTTACTATTAGATGTTCATCTAGATACATCTAGAAATAATTTCCAAAAAGTCTTTTCCGCCCATCTCCTAAGATTTTTGAGAAAAGGACCAAAGTCCTTTTTCGTAGAACAAAAATTGTTTTTTCGAAAAATCTTTATAATTTTCAAAAAAACAAACTGTTAGATATTCTTACTATTAGATGTTCATCTAGATACATCTAGAATTAATTTCCAAAAATTTTTTTCCGCCCATCTCCTAAGATTTTTGAGAAAAGGACCAAAGTCCTTTTTCATATAACAAAAATTACTTTTTCGAAAAATCTTTATAATTTCCAAAAAAACAAACTGTTAGAGATTCTAACTATTAGATATTCATATAGATACATCTAGAAATAATTTCCAAAAAGTTTTTTCCGCCCATCTCCTAAGATTTTTGAGAAAAGGACCAGAGTCCTTTTTCGTAGAACAAAAATTGCTTTTTCGAAAAGTCTTTATAATTTCCAAAAAAACAAACTGTTAGATATTCTTACTATTAGATGTTCATCTAGATACATCTAGAAATAATTTCCAAAAAGTTTTTTCCGCCCATCTCCTAAGATTTTTGAGAAAAGGACCAAAGTCCTTTCTCATATAACAAAAATTACTTTTTCGAAAAATCTTTATAATTTCCAAAAAAACAAACTGTTAGAGATTCTAACTATTAGATATTCATCTAGATACATCTAGAAATAATTTCCAAAAAGTTTTTTCCGCCCATCTCCTAAGATTTTTGAGAAAAGGACCAAAGTCCTTTTTCATACTTCACGATTTTGTTTTTCAAAAAATGTCTAATTAAAATGAAGAATTGGGTCTTTTTACTATTTTGTTATCAAACACTAGTATCTGAGAAGGAATTCCAATATTAAAATTTTTGTTGTTGTTGTTTTATCTTTAAAATATCCTTTTTATTAAATATATTCATATTTCTATCATTTCTGTTACTTCTGTTAAGTGCTTAACATAGCACTGTTAACCTAACAGGTTTGTGTCTTAGCTAAAAAATTTTAAAATTTATCTTCACACACATTTATGGGCTACTTTTTTGGTGTCCAGGTATTTGTCGTTTTATATTATTTAATTTAATAAACAAAAGAAGTTTTTGAAATATGTGTATTTCGAGTTTGGGGCAAAAGTTTTGCGTTGGTCATGAATTTTGTGCAACAAAATAAAGTAACACTTTACTTAATTTCTTTAACTTGGCTTTCAATTTTCAATTTTTTTTATACAAAATGGAAGGCATTTGCTTAAAATGTGCTCAGTTTTAATATTATATTAATTAAATTATATTTAAATTATTAATACGTTTGAAAAATAAGAATGAATCCGGCCATATTATCCAAAAGTCTTCGACCACAATCCAGAAAGATTTCTTGACTCCAGATAAGGAAAATTAATGTATTTGTCTTTTAAGTGCATCATTTTAGAATTTCGTTATACAAAATAACAATTTAAACTGAAATCTAGAAGTAATTGACAGGGCAGAAACTGTTATACTGCGAAGTAAAATCGTAGCTATATACACATTTCAAAAACTTTTGTTTATCAAATTAAAGAATATAAAACGACAAATACCTGGACACCAAAAAAGTGGCCCATAATGCACCTAGAATATAGTAATTATGAAGTAAATACCAAGAGTAAAAAAACGCGCTTTATTTTGTCCGACAGTGTATGTGTTTGTGCTGATATTTGTAACTCAATATTTTGAACCCTACCATAAAGTAAACCGTTCAACTAAAAATCACTTTTTGAGTCCATTTAACGATGTCCGTCCGTCTGGTCTGTTCATGTAAACCTTGTGATCAAAGTCTCAAGATATCTTGATAAAATATAAGAAGAGTAGTTATTTTGGCAAAAGGATGAAGCTTTTTGAAATTGATTGTGATCGGCCCATTATTTCACAAAGCCCAAATAGAGATTAACCGATCATAAATATAGCAATATTGTGATAATTTTTCCGTCAAATTTCATGAAGAACGGTGTATAATTGCTAAAATCACTTTAACATTCATAAATCTCATACAAATGTTAGTATCAAGTTAATATTTGATTCAATTAAGTTTTATGTAACTAAAAAATACATGCCAAGTTTTATAAGGATTAGTCCGTAATTGACAATATCTCCCATATAAAGGCCAGTTATGGGAATCATTCATATGATAAAAATGTATTTCCTTTATATAACTTTTTCCTCTTTCTTCGTCAAAAAAAAAATCACGATTATAATTTTCTTAAATTGTAAACAAATTCAATAATTTTTCTTATACAACGAACTGTCACGAAACAAATTTGTTATAATCAGTCATTTTAAATAAATATGGCAAATATTGAATGTAGACTTTTTTAATTTTCCAATAAACAAATTTCACACATAAAATTTTAGAATTTTTAAATGACAATATTTTTTAAAAAGAATTTCTATTCTATAAAGAACAATAAATCTTTTACGCATCCATAAATCTTTCATGCTGAGTCAATTATAAAAGCTGAAGTATTAAATCTATTGCTGGAATAAAAAATAAATAAATAAAGAAATAAACAGATATAAATACATTGAACATACATATACTCACAATTTATACCCAGCAAACAACAAAATATATACTTAGATAGATAGATAGATAGATAGATAGATAGATAGATAGATAGATAGATAGATAGATAGATAGATAGATAGATAGATAGATAGATAGATAGATAGATAGATAGATAGATAGATAGATAGATAGATAGATAGATAGATAGATATATAGATAAATAGATAGATAGATAGATAGATAGATAGATAGATAGATAGATAGATAGATAGATAAATAGATAGAAAGATAGATAGATATATAGATAGATAGATAGATAGATAGATAGATAGATAGATAGATAGATAGATAGATAGATAGATAGATAGATAGATAGATAGATAGATAGATATATATATATATAGATAGATAGATAGATAGATAGATAGATATATAGATAATTTTTTATTTTATTTATTCTTGTTCTGTTTGTTGTTATAGTAAATTGGTTTGGCCGATTAAAAACTTCAAATTATTTTTCAAACTACTTTTAATTCGCTCTACTGTGCAGTACGTAGTAATCTGTCCTCCTACGTATTATATGCTACTAAACGTTAAAAAATATTGATTTTTAATTTGATATCAGATCGAATATCTTACATTTGTTTTATCCCTAAATGTTAAATATATTTTTAATTTATTATCTAATTTGTTTGTTTGCTGGGTATATAGATTTTTATTCATACTTGTCTATACATAGGGAGTTTCTATAGTATAAATTTATCAATACCTGACATTTATTCTGCATATAAAATACCACACTGATGAAGAAGCAAAGTGAGTGACAATTCATTTGGTTGTTGGTTGTTTGTATTGAAATTGAAGATTGATCAAATTCAGCCATAAATTAATCAACAAGTCTCATACAAAACAAAACATACATACATCCATGTTTGTATGTAAAAATAAAAAGCTCTAAAGATTATATAAATAAAATAAAATTGAAATATAAAATCTACTAACAGATTGTCATATACATAGAACTTTAATACTTTAATTTGTCAAAATATTTCAATTATGGAAACATAAAGAAATATGTACATTAGACTGCACCAAATTTTTGAATTTTGATCGTAATTTACCCTAGAACCGTTTTGTGGATTGTAGAAGGTTATTGCATCGCACCTGAAGTATATAGGGTATGTTTTTATGGATAAAATTGTTTATGATATATTTCTTCCCAACTTTAAGGAGAAGACCTATTGATTTACAAGATCTTAATAATAAAATTTATATAAACATATAAAAGATTGAGCCAGTTCTGAAAACCTTTTAAAAATTAATTTAACCCATTTTGGAATAATATCCGATTTCGTTCAGATAACTTTACGAAATTTGGCATAAAGTTTGTTTTTGTGATAACAAATTTAGAAGATTTAAATGTTTAGATAATTTTGGTTCCGAATTACAGGGCCTGGAAAATTTCAAAAATCGTACTATTTTTTGACCCGGAATATTTTTTATACTCACCATCAAAAAGATGGGGTGTATATTGATTTTGTTATTCCGTGTGTAACATGTCGAAGAAATCATTTAAGACCCCACAAAGTATATATTTTCTGGGTCCTGGTTAGATTCTGAGTCGATCTAGCTATGTCCGTCTGTTGAAAGCAGGATAGGGCTCGGAGGGAACAACGTAGGGGACAAATATTTGTCTTATATAAGGTTTGTTGGGATTGAAAATGGGCAAAATTGGTTAATAAACAAAAAAGTTATGGGCTAGAAACACAGGGTGTCCGTTTCATACTTTTCTGCTGATATCTCTTAAATGAAAGCATGTGCGATAACGAAATTTTGTTTGGGGGTCGATATAAACTCGGAGACCAAAAATGGGCGTGGTCCGCCCACTTTAACGCCCACCTTCCATATAAGGTGAAATTGTGTTCAAATAGTTCAAGGACCAATGTAAACTCGGAAAAAGAAATGGGCGTGGTCCGCCCACTTTACCGCCCACCTCCCATATAACGAAAAATTTGAAAAATTTGATGGTGGGTATATAGATTCGGCCTAACATTCGCGCTTGTTTTAACAATATTTTGAATTTTTTTTAGCTCAAATTTATAGTTATTTACCTCTAGAATGGATCAATAAGGCGAAGTAAAAGTTACAGCTGCGAAAACGCAACAGTGGTCCAAAAAGGGTTAATCGAATAACGTTCCAGTAAATCGACTTTAATAAAGACATAAAACCCTTATTGCAAATTTTTATAAAAAAGTAATTTATGTTTAAATAATATAACCTCACTTTGTATTTATTAAAAATTATTTAAATCACATTTATAGTTTTAAATAACTATTTCCAATTCACAGCATCATTTAAATAACTACAAGAAAAAAAAAAAAAAAAAAAAACATGTTAGAATCATAAAGTAACATCATAATTTCAAATATAATTTCCGGCTTATTTATTTCCTGTCATTTCGCATACTACAAGATGACAATTCTTGCAACATTAATACGTTTTATAGTATTTTTGTGCAGCATGATATGAACATAAAAAAGTTGCAAGCATGTTTGTATAAATGTGGTTACGTATGTATATGTTCACTAACTTGGCCTTCTACCGATGGCCGGTTATGCCAAGGCAATGTCTTTCTTTCTCTGTAGCTTGGTGTATTTCACACTCACTACGCCAAAGTCTATGACAAAAAATGTAGGTCATATTTAAACTGCTTATGATGATTTAACTAAGCAATATGTATGAGGATTTTTATTGCATAGAATAAAGTAAAACAACATTATAGGTATATTGCCTTACATATACATATGTAACTACGAGTACATACATACATATTTTTGTATATGCAAGTAAGTGGAAGTTAAAAGGCTTTATAATATAATTTTATATTATGATGAAAAAAGAAGAAACATATAAAAATTGGAAAATTATGAAGAAAAGGATGTTTAACACTAGCTGAAACTGACAATGCACAGTGGTCCCAAAACGGAATTTTTTGGAAATAATTCTGTAACTTTAGAACTCTGGATGTATTTGAATGAAATTTCACACGGGTAATCCTGAGGTGTATGGCAATTTATTTGGAGGAAGACAGGTTCGTAGGGGTGGACCTCCAAAGTTGGTCACCTCGGGTATGAAATTTTTAAAAAAAATCGCAAAATTTCATTTATGATTTGATTGAAAAAAAAAATAAGCTTACATGTGAGGGTTATCTATTTTACTTTAAGAGATATTTGGACCAAAGAAAAATTTTTACCCATTTTTGGACATGTTTTTTTTTTAGTTTTTTTTTTTAACTTGGCGGGCGCAATTTGTGTTCTAAAATGTTTCTAAAATGTTTCTAAAATATTCTCTGGATTCTGTACAAAATTCTAAAAAATTTTTGTGCAAAGATCAAATACCTATGTGGTTTAGATAAAAATTTACATTATTTTAAATTAGAAAATTTAAAAAAAATTTTGATTTTTTGTGATTTTTTTCAAAAAGGTGGTAACATTTTTTCACTTTAAAATCCATTAATTTCCTCTGGACCATAAATTTTTTTTCATTTTTCTAAAAGAATGCTTAATATAAATGCATGTAAAACAAACCCGAGAGCAGTTGGGGTAACAGTCTCCCCGCTAGCCCTATCAAAATTTCGTTAATTTTAATTTTTGTGTTTTTAGTTTTTTGTGGAGCACAAAAATGTCAAAGCTAATATTAAAATAAAAATACCGTAGAAAGTTACCTCCATATGTTGGCTAAATACACAAAAAAAATTTGAATAAGCCACGCCTCTTATAACGACAGGGTGACCATTTTACTGAAAAAAGTCAATTTTTGAAGTAAGTTTTCCCCGAACAGGAATTTTGGGTAATTTGGCGTAAAAAAATGGGAGTCTATTTATACTCTTCTTTTAAGAACCATTTTTTTATATAATACTAAAATTTCAGAATGATAGCTTTATTGATATAGATTTTATATAAATTCAAATATTAATTTTCTTTTTGAAAAATAACACTAAATACAAAAATTTTTCGTTTTTTGATCAATTTAAGGAAAAAATTTAGTTGAAGTACTTTATTATTTAAATATTATTATTTTTCAAGTAATAACCTTTCCAACGATACCAAATACTTGCACAGATACTTTACACAGTCCTTTAAAAACTAACTGAAACTTTACCTCCTTCCGCAAAATGTGCACATTTTTCTTCAATTTGTATGGTAAATGTGTGCTGAATGAAGCATTCTATATACAGTTAGGGACAAAACTATTTGTACACCTCATATATTTCGTATACCTTCACGCACATTTTCAACAGATCCGCTGTTTTTATACTTGCTTACAATGTATTGTACTGTGGAATGTTGCAAATTTACTAAATTACTTATATTCCGGAGAGATTTTCCTTTTTTATGTTCATCAATAATTAAATTTTTAATATCCAAACTCAACTCTTTTCGCTTTCCCATTTTTGATGTGCTTATTATTCAAAACGTTAAAACCAACTTCTTATTTTGTAAAATAAAACTCGATTAACGAAGAAAATATAACGGTATTTAAAAAAATCATCATACAAGAGTCCAACGTACAAATAATTGTACAAAGTACTGATGTACAAATAAAATGTGACGGTAATGAAAGGGAGAGTTGTAATTTGGTTTACATTGGTACAACAAAAAGAATGTTGGGGACAAGAATTAATGAACACAAAACAGATATTGAAAAAGGAAAAGTAACGACGGCATTATCGCTGCATGTAAAGGAGTGCGATCACAATATGGATTTTGAAAACATTAGGATTTTGGATAGAGAAAAGAAAGAGAACAAACGATATACTCTCGAAAGCTTGAGAATACAACAAAAAATACACAATACAATGAATACAAAAGAGGACAAGGACAACACAAAACTACAATATTCCGCTGCAATAATTAAGTATTAATTTAGTTGAAGTTCTGTGATATTAGCATTAAGTTTAACTTATATGTTTGTGTTGTAGTGATTATTTATTTATTTATTAATTCTGTGTCGTGAAGTCCAGTTTTTTTAAATAATAAGTAAAATGATAAACAACAAGAAAAATCATTAGAAATTCGTAAGTTTAACAATGATAATATTGTAAGATCTTTAACTAATTATGATTTAATAATAATTTTGTCGCTAGAATTCATCAATAAAATACCCCTGAAGAAGTTTGAAACAAGCAAACGAAACGTTGGGTGGAAAAGTAAAAATGTTATGATTTTTATTTACACATTTGGAAACAAATGATTGACCAAAAATAGCCCGTAAGATCTAAAATCTTAAACACAGAATATTATAACAAGATTGGTCATAAAACAAACTAAAAAATTAACTATCGGAGGGCCCGCCGAAAGTGAAGGAGGAATGAAAACAACATCAAAAACGACAAAGATAAGTATGGAGAGTTATTTCAATACGATCAGGAAAAAATACAACATACATACTAGCAGCTTATTGAAGAAATACAGCAGGGAGATAGAGAGACTAGCAAAATCGATAGAGAGGACGACATTCCTACAAAAATGCAGACAGATGGGAATTATTCCCACGCATTTAAAGAACAGTACAAGAATGTTGGGACAATTATTTACAACAGAGACAGCGAAGACAGAGGCAGAGAAGATAGAGAAAAACTTACACTCAAAATTATTGAATATAGAGATAAGTGAGACACACACCAACACTAGCCACATAAGATTAAATATCAAGAAAATTGAGTACGGGATGAAAAATACACTTGACGAAACAGAACTATCAAAATTCAAAAGGGAACAGTGGGGCAAATTTAATAATATTAGGACAAATATAAAACAAACCCATTCATTAAAATTGACAAAACTGAAGCAGGAAAAGTTTAGAAGATTGAATCTCTTATACAATAAAGACTGGTTTATAAACAACACTAACATAGAATTTGAGATGGAACAGGAATGGATACTATCACTTGGGAACAAATTTGCTATACCAGTGGATACAAAAAACTTCGCGCCTATTCCACTTATAGCCGATATTGAACAATGGGTTCAAAACATAAAGGATGACACTGAAAAAGACATAACACGCTCGAAGATAGCAAACAGAATTACATATTTCAAAAGAAGGATGAAAAACACTGAAAGAGAGAAATTTATATTGAGTATATACGAGGACACGAAGAATTTTATAAGAAAACACAAAGAAAACATAGTTATAACTACAGCGGACAAGGGAAACAAAACTGTCATAATATACAAGACAGAATACATGGAGAAAATGCGGAAACTTTTAAGTGATAAGAACACATACAAGACAATCAAAATAGATCCAACTGATAATCTTCAGAAAAGAAATAATACATTAATTGCACAACTACATAAAGATGGATACATAACCAGATATGAAAAATTCAACATGACGACACGAGTGGCTGCAGCACCAGAATTGTATGGCTTGCCGAAAATACATAAGAATGATATACCACTTAGACCAATATCTGCTTCAATGAAAGTGCCGTGTTATAGTTTATCAAAGTATATTGGGAGAATCTTGAAGAACATTATATCACCCACTTATAATATACTGAACTCGATGGAACTAAAACAAAAATTGGATGATGTTTCATTGGAAAACGACGAAACTATGGTCTCATTCGACGTGGTATCATTATTTACTAATATACCGATTCACTTGGCTATAAGGAATATACTTGACAAATGGAAAATACTGAAGGAACACACTACAATACCAAGGCAAACATTTCTGAAAATTCTTCAGTTTTGCTTAACCGACAATAATTATTTCACTTTTGACAACAAATTTTACCATCAAACATATGGTATGCCCATGGGAAATCCCCTATCTCCAACAATTGCAAATATTGTACTTGACACACTACTAGACAATGTAATTGACGAGTTAAAAGCGAATAATATAGAAATTAAATTTATTACAAAGTATGTGGATGATTTGTTTGCAATTATAAAGAAATCAGACGAAGATAAGATATTAAGGACAATGAACATTTATCACAAGAAAATACAATTCACAATAGAACGAGAGAAGAACATGTCAATTCCGTATCTGGACATAAACATAATAAATGATGAAGGGAAAATAAGGACTAATTGGTATACGAAACCCACATCTTCAGGCAGAATGATGAACTATAATTCAACACAACCATTGAAAATGAAGATAAATACAGCGACAAATCTTATAAAGAAGGTATTAAAAATAAGTGATGAAAAATTCAAAAAATCCAATATCAACAGGATAAGACAAATACTTAACATGAATAGTTACCCAACATATATGATAAACAACTTAATCAACAAAACACTGAAAACTGAGAAACAGGAAAACAAACAGAGCAAGGAATGTAAAAAAGTTTTTTACAGTGTACCATATATTCCCAAACTAACGGAGACAAAAACAATGAAGAGAATGCTTACAGAAGAAACAGCAACAATAGCCCACAAATCGAATATGACATTGAGGCATCTATTTACGAATAATAAAACCAAACTTGACAAACTGAAAAGTGATAACGTTGTGTATGAAATAAAATGTGACGGTAATGAAAGGGAGAGTTGTAATTTGGTTTACATTGGTACAACAAAAAGAATGTTGGGGACAAGAATTAATGAACACAAAACAGATATTGAAAAAGGAAAAGTAACGACGGCATTATCGCTGCATGTAAAGGAGTGCGATCACAATATGGATTTTGAAAACATTAGGATTTTGGATAGAGAAAAGAAAGAGAACAAACGATATACTCTCGAAAGCTTGAGAATACAACAAAAAATACACAATACAATGAATACAAAAGAGGACAAGGACAACACAAAACTACAATATTCCGCTGCAATAATTAAGTATTAATTTAGTTGAAGTTCTGTGATATTAGCATTAAGTTTAACTTATATGTTTGTGTTGTAGTGATTATTTATTTATTTATTAATTCTGTGTCGTGAAGTCCAGTTTTTTTAAATAATAAGTAAAATGATAAACAACAAGAAAAATCATTAGAAATTCGTAAGTTTAACAATGATAATATTGTAAGATCTTTAACTAATTATGATTTAATAATAATTTTGTCGCTAGAATTCATCAATAAAATACCCCTGAAGAAGTTTGAAACAAGCAAACGAAACGTTGGGTGGAAAAGTAAAAATGTTATGATTTTTATTTACACATTTGGAAACAAATGATTGACCAAAAATAGCCCGTAAGATCTAAAATCTTAAACACAGAATATTATAACAAGATTGGTCATAAAACAAACTAAAAAAAAGATTTTTACTTAAATTGTACTTTTTTTTAACAATGTGTTATATATTAATTTATTTTTCATCAAATAATTCAATAAAAATGGACCTGAATTAAAACTACATATAATAATTTTTTATTCTTTATAAATTATTGAAGATATACGAAATGCATGGGTGTACAAATAGTTTTGTCCCTAACTGTACATAAGTGCACAGCAGTTTCAATGTGTTTTTTAAATAAATTTGTTTAACTTTTGAATCGTTCAATACATTTCAACGAAATTTCACATAGTTATTACTGATATTATGTAAGAAATAATTAAAACAGTTGACCACTTTCGGAGGTTCTCCTCCTGCCCACAGACCAGCTAGAAATTTGTAATCCTTCAAAGTATTTGGAAAATACTTCAGTAGTAACTGTGTTAAATTTCATTGAAATATATTTATCCGTTCAAAAATTACGTTTTATAATTAAAAAAACACATTGAAACATCTGTGCACTTATATATCGTCAGCGAAAATGCAAAACAACGTAACATGAAAATTTTCAAATTTATGTTTTTGATGAAATATGGTTCATTTTTCCAAAACACGTGTGATCACAAATTTTTAGACTTGTAGCTCCAAAAATGACGATAATATTAACGAAACCAATAATTTTCTTAACGTATCACATTTGTTAAAAAAAAAATAATTTTTTTTTTCTTTTTTTACGAATTTAGATTGCAAATTATTAAAAATGTAATAGTAATTTTGGAGTAAAATTTATCAAAAATTCTTTTAATTGCAATTTTTGTAAAATATTTATTGATGTTAAGTTTTTTTGGCTTCACAAAATTTAAATCTTGAAAAACGTAAACCACATAACTTAAAAAATATTTAATAAAAATTAAATTATTCATCTTCAATATATTAAGCAATATTTAAGGATGTAAAAAATCTTGTTTGTAACACAATTTGTTTAGATTTTATAAAGTTTTTTGTGCCTCCTGTAAAGTTGTGAAAAGTGATGTTACGTTGTTTTTCATTTTCGGTGACGATATGTATATTTCAACGTGTTTTTTTTAATAATAAAACGTAACTTTTAGAACACAAATTGAACCCGCCAAGTTAAAAAAAAAACTAAAAAAAACATGTCCAAAAATGGGTCAAAAGTAAAAGTCGATATCACTTCTGAGTTCAAAAATAAACGATTTTGAAATTGGAAATTTGCAAAAATTATGATTTTTTGTGTGTTTTTTTTTTGCCGAAAAAGTGTCTCTCTTTTTTTTTTCTAAAATAAAATTTTATTTAAGAACATATAATAATTTTATATGTTTCTGAAAGGTATCTTCACAAAATGGATTTTTTAATTAAAAATATGCCCAAACGCTCAATATGGTTATGTGCAGACTATTCCGAATTTGACCTATTTTAAATAAAAATTTTTACTTTAACTTATGTATTGTAAAATCCCGAAGGCGGGTTCCGCAGACCGAATGCAGTTTCGAAAACTTTAATGTATTTTGGATTTTTGGGAATTGTGGGATTTCTTTTACAAAAATCTAAAATTTTTCTACACTTTACAATTTCAAATGATAAAGTCAATAATCGCTGAAAAATTCGTTAGGTATCTTAACAACCAAGATTTTATTAGATATCAAATATTTATAGTTTCTGCAAAAACCAATTTTCTTTCTGCAAACATTTTTGAAAAACAAATTTTGAAATAGGGATTGATACTTATTATAATTATGCGTATTCTCCATTATATCTGGTTGATGTGTCCTAAATAGTCAACGTAATAGATAGTCAAAATTTAGAAAACATGAGCGAAAATAAAAAAAAAAATATAAAAAAAAATCTGTTTTTCTCGAGGCACATTCACAGTTTCATGTGGAATAGCAAGGATTACAACGTGAATTAAGTTTTTCCTCCAGGTGATGCTTTAATTTCAGTGGCGATCCAATATAACACCGAAGCATTTAATTTTGTTGGATATATTGAGTACTTTATCACGGAATCCGAGGGTCACGGAATGGTAGAAAAGAAGTTAGTTTTAATGTTGCTATGTCTTTTTAAGTTAAATTTTTATACCCTACACCACCATAGGTGGTTATACCTTAAAATATACCAAATCGACTTTTTAAATCGATCTAACGATGTCCGTCCGTCCGTCTGGCTGGCTGTCCATGTAAACCGTGAGCACAAAGTACAGTTCGCAATTTTGAAGATATTTCAAAGAAGAGACTTTTATGATACATTATTTCACCCTAGCCCCCATACAAATATCCCCCCGGAATAGAGTTTCAATACTCAAAAATGCCATAAAAATAAGAATATTTTGTTGAAATTCGGTGAAGAAGTTTTGTATAATTATTAATGTTCGTACCAAATTTCATGAAAACCGGTCCACAATTGACTATAGCTCCCATATAAATCCCTCTTTAGAAAATCACTTTCACGTGCATAAATCCCATACAAATGCTAGTATAGAGTAGGGTGATCTACTCGGTTTTCCAACCGGTTTTTTTTTTAATGTTAATTTTTCGAATGTCGAATAGACCGTTTTTTTAAACACAAAAAAACGGTTTTAAAAGTAGCTTTTTATTTCAAAAAACATGTACATGTAAATACTGATATTTGTATCGAAATTGGTAAATTTTTTTTTTTAAATATTAATAAAGTATAATTTATAATGTTTAAAAATATAGTTTAGGCTTAAGTCGAAATTAATTCTGTAAGATTAAATTAATAAAATAGTAATAATTATAATGAATGAAATTTGTTTTATCTATTTTTACATCTAATTTAAATTTTTTAGTCTTTTTTTTTTTATCCAATATTTTCTTCATTTTTCGAAGATGTTGTATTAAAAGAGTTTCACCTGCAGAATCGTTTCAATAAAATTGATTCTGGCTTTTCCATGTAAACCTTGTTTTCAAAATACAGGTCGCAAATTTGAGCATAAATTAATGAAATTTGGCACACAGTTTCTTATAGTCCAAGACAAATCCTATTGAAATTAGTTATGATTGGCCCATTATTTTACCTAACTCCCATACAAATAACTTCCCGGAAAAGGGGTTTAACAATCATAAATTCCTTAAATGTAGCAAGAATTTGTGCACATGTAAGTTCCATATAAGTTTAAATCTGTGAGCCGAATTTCATGAAGATCAGTCCATAATTGACCATAGCTATCATACGAGGGCGGATCAATAAGTCCGTGACTTTTTGAATGAAACACAGTGTTTTTTGCAAAACAAAAATTTATTTTTCAACATAATCTCCTTTTAACTCAATACACTTAGTACAACGTTTATCCAGTTTTTGTATCCCTTCCAAAAAATAGGATTTTTCGAGGTCCTTAAAATAGGCATTTGTTTGGTCAATAATTTCATCGTTGGAGCTGAATCTCTTTTCACAGAGTTATTTCTTTAGGTTTGGAAATAGGAAGTAGTCACTATAGGCTAAATCCGGATAATATGGCGAATGAGGTACCAATTCGTAGCCCAATTCATAGAGTTTTGTCATTGAGACTGCACACGTGTGCACCCGTGCATTACATTGTTGAAAAAGAACTTTTTTCTTGGGTATATGGGTCGTTTTCTTTTTAAATCCTCATTAAATCGGTCTAATAAGTTGGCATAATATTCGCCATGTATTGATTTTCCCTTTTGAAGGTAATTGATGTGGACTATCCCGCGTGCATCTCAAAAAACTACAAACTTAAATTGGCCTTCTTCGGAGCAGGTTCACCCGGAGAAACCCATTGTTTAGACTGCTGCTCCGTAGTACAGTAATGGATCCGTGTCTCATCCACAGTTACAAAACGCCGCAAAAACTCATTCGGATTGCGGTTAAACAACTCCAAACAATCCTTTGAAGTTGTCACACGTTTACGTTTATGGTCAATTGAAAGCAAACGCGGCACCCATCTTGCAGACAACTTTCTTAAACCCAGATGATCATTTAAAATCGAAACCACACTGCCATATGAAATGCCTCTCACGAATCTCACGTATTTTTACTCTTCGGTCGGCCAACACAATATCGTGGATTTTTTCGACATTTTCGGATGTACTGATCTCAATTGGCCGTCCAGAACGTTCAGCTTCATTTGTACTTGTGCGACCATAACGAAAGTCAGTAAACCACTTATTGATCCGCCCTCGTATCATATAAATGTTAGTATCGACATAATATTCAGTATTCGTATGTTTAGTTTTACATTTAATACAAGTATCGGTTCACAATTCCACAGGTCTAGAAAAAATAAGACCCCTCCCCGAATTTTGATTCTTTCTCGTTCTTAATGGGTTAATAGTTATTTCTAAAAATAATTATGTTTAATAAATAAAAAATGTAGTCTTTTGATTGAAATATTAACTTCTACAAAAAAAAAAAAAAACGATTAACCGGTACCTACTATTTGAAAGCCGGTTTCTTCAAAGAGTCGAATAATCGATAACCCTAGTATAAAGTTTGTATTCGACATAAATAAGTTATATATAAGTATAAATCATTGTACCAAATTTTTTAAAGATCGGTCCATAACTTACCATAGCTTCCATGTGAGGCCTACTTCAGAAATCGCTTAAAGATGCATAAAATCATATAAATGTTAGTATCAATGTAATATTATGTATTCGTATATTTTATTTTACACTTAGTAAAAGTATCGGTCCTGAGTTCTGATGCACATATACAATGGTGTAGGGTATCATATGGTCGGGCTTGACTAACTATATCTTTTTTTCTCGTTTTTAATATACTTGATATTTTACAATAACATTCTTTTTGACCACACACGCAAAGAAAAAATATGGTGAATAGCAACCATAATCGAGTATTGTCATATTATGGTTGTTTGTGAGTTATATTATGGTTAGATGTAGCACCATAATATGGTTGAATCATAATAAAAATATTGTTGATCTGCAACCATATTTTTGTTGTATATGTTCCTGATTCACGTAAATAACAATAAAATGGTTAAATCACAATAAAAATATTGTTGATCTACAACAATATTTTTGCTGTATATATACTTGATTCATATATACAGCAATAATATGGTTAAATCATAATAAAAATATTGTTGATCTACAACAACTGTACTTAGCGTCGGGAAACAATTATTATGCCTAAAAATAAATAAGAGCCAATTAATTTATCGTATGAAAGTTTTTATTAAAATTAATTATAATTTAGTTATGTAAAATAAATTATTGGTATAAAAAGATAAATCTATCTCCTGTGAACGATGAGACCTAAGAAATTTCTTGAATACTCATATAAGCTGACACATTTTTTTTAACACTCTGAAGATAACCAATTATGTAGTTTTCTTTGTATATTATCCATTTAAAATATTTTCACAATATGAAACACTTACTTATTTCTAATTTAATTTTAATTAAAATAATTTATTTTAAATAATTCACTTTTAAATATACATTCAGCATATTTTCTAATACATTTTTAACTTGCCGCCAGACAACTTGCTCAATGCAAGAAGCAAACTAAACTGAATAAAAATCAACAAGTATACTTATTGTCAAGTACTAATAATGTATATTGTTGCCAATATAAAACAAACATTTTGTTGTCAATTCAAAATTACAAACAAAATAATATATTCAGGTATTGAAAATATTTTTTCTTATGGAATTTTAACAACAATAATGTGGTTCTAATTTAAACATATTGCTTAATATGTTGTGCCAACAATATAATTGTGAGTTGAGAACAAATGTATAATTGCTACAACAAAATTGTTTTTAAAATAAAATATATTTAACAATAAGAATGTTTGCGACGGAAAAATTTCTCTGCAATGAAAATAATATTGTTGGGGCAACCATATTGAGAAATGTTTTTTCTCTGCGTGCATATGATTCAAACTGTTGGATACTCTTTTAATATTTAAGTTATGTTGGGGAAGCTAATGAACTAAAAATTTCATTAAATCAGTTAAAAGCTTTGCAATTTGTTGTTGGTCTCAAATTTTAAATATTTTATTTATTAAAACAATTACAAATTTTGTTAAATGTACACCACTAAAATGTCACTTGAAATCATATGTATAATAAGCATTAAATGGCTTTTTTTTTATTATTTTCCAAAATACCATTTAAAGCCTAAACAAAAATAAAAAAGTCTCTACACACTACTACAACTGTTGGTAGTTCTAGTGTTAAACTTGTTTACTAAACTAAGGAAATAACTTTTAATAGTTTGTTAAATCTACAATAATAATTTCATTTTTTTTTAATTTCCTTTTACTTACAGCATGTCGGGTGGTTTAATGTCTTGTGTAAGGGAAAATTCCCCTCCCTTAGATATGGATGTTAATGTATCGGGACCGCTATCGCTGCCGGAGCCCAGCATTAATAACTCCGACCTAATGGGCAGTGTACACTCATCATCACATCATAATATCATGTCTTCTACGCCGCTGGCGGCACAACAATCATCTTCACATACAGAGAGTGTAGCTGGTGGCGGTGGTGCAGGTTTTACACCAACTGCCACACCACCCAATACAGGTAAGTGCAAAGTAGTACTTTAATCAATTTTCTTAGATTTATTTTATTTTTTGCTTTCCTTTAGCCACTTAAAGGATAGGATTTTGATTTTGTTTTTTTTTTTTTTCTTTGTAAAAAATAAGCAATTATTTTCTATAGCATCTAAGACTTTAAGGTGTACTTTTGTACTATGTATGTAATACATAGTACAGTATTGTACTTTGTTTTTTTTTTTACAAAGTTATTTTGAAGTGTTAGTACCTGAAAGTTTTTACTGTTTTGTTTCGTAAACCCTTCTTATGTATGCAAAATTGAAAATGGTATCACTAACTTCCAAGGACTTTATCATCTTTTTTGTTTTATGTTATTTTTTTTCTTGTTGTTCTTTACTTGTGGTTTCAAGTGATCACTTCTAGTTTTACAAAACTTTGACCTTTTCTCAATTGTTTGTGCTGCCTTTGAAGGGAAAAATCAATTTGTTTTGAAATTTTATGGTGTCCATAATATGTCTACATTAAATTGTTCATAAAGTTTTTAGGAACATTTACTACGAGTTTGTTTTATGGCAATAAATTTTTAAAGTTTCTTGATAGTCACAAGTGGTTACTTGCTACGTGTTTTGTGAAGGATGTCAAGATGTAAAGAATAGGTATAAAGGAAAAAGTTAATAAAAAAAAAAATATATTTAAAAGTAAAAATGTCAAAAAGAAGTTGTAAGCAATAGTAGTAACAAATTTATTTCCAATAATCGAGGTTGATAAATATAAATAACTTATGAAGACAAAAATATTTATGTGTAAAGCGGATCATTATTTTGTACCGCTTAACAAGAAATATTTGAATTAATCTTTTTAGCTAATTAAGTAAAGAATTTTGACAAAGAATTGGAAGATTTTAACTCTAGCTCCAAAAGCTTTCTACAAAACTAAAAATGTTAATAGCAATTTTATAAATATAACCTATGATTAATAAAACGTATGCACAGTGGGACATCAGTAAAGCATTTTAAAAATAAAAATTTATTTTTCCAACTTGAAAGAGCCTTCTATCCTGTTTGTCAAAGCTGTTCGAGAAAGTATTTCAAAAGAAAATTATGCCATTCTTGAACGATAGAAATATTGTCCCAGTTCACCAATTTGGCTTTCGTGAAAAACATGGAACCATAGAACAAGTGAATCGTCTAACTGGAGAGATAAGGAAATGTTTTGAATTAAAGAAGTATTGTTCAGCTATTTTTTTAGACATCTCGCAAGCTTTCGACAAAGTTTGGCATAAGGGCCTAATATATAAAATTAAATGTTTACTACCACCATGCACCCACAAACTGCTGGAGTCTTATTTATCTGACCGATTATTTAGAGTAAAATATAACGAATTTGTAACGGAAGAATTTGAAATAAAAGCAGGTGTACCACAGGGAAGTGTTCTTGGACCTACCTTGTACTTAATTTACACTTCTGATTTACCAGTGAGCGATGGACTGACTGTTTCCACATTTGCTGATGATACTGCAATACTCAGTTCCCACGAAAACCCACACTTAGCATCTAGACAACTTGATATTTACCTCCGACATGTGGAGACCTGGTTGAAAAACTGGCGTATACGAGTAAATGAATTGAAAAGTAACTACGTTACATTCACCCTCAGAAGAGGAAATTGTCCTCCTGTTAAACTTAATGACATAAGTATACCCCAGTCAGACCACGTTACATACCTTGGTATACATTTAGACAGGCGACTAACGTGGCGTCGTCATATAGAAACCAAGAGACTTCATATGAAGTTAAGAGCTTCTAGCATTCACTGGTTAATAAACTGCCAATCAAAACTAAGCCTTGACAATAAAGTCATCCTGTATAAAACCGTTTTAAAACCAATTTGGACATATGGTATCCAATTATGGGGTACAGCCAGTAAAACTAGTATCGATATTATACAGAGGGCCCAATCAAAAATTCTTAGAACCATGACAGGTGCACCATGGTATATAAGAAATGAGAATATCCATAGAGATTTAGTGGTTCCATTTGTAAAAGACGAGTTTGAGAAAATCAGTGAAAAATACATTGTAAAATTGCAGACTCACCCCAACCCGCTTGCAAGACTACTTACTGAAGTTCAACCAAGTTCATGGCTTCGTAGAGCCGATTTTCCACCCCGTTATTAGCGAAGACAAATTATTCACTATGGCAAGCTCTCATTAGAGATAAAGTAGTCTTTGATTTTTAGTTTTAAGATTTGAATACATATTGTGAGGCCTTAAAAAAGGTAGATTCAATATATAAATAAAGAAAACGTTAAAAAAAAAAAAAACTTGAAAGAGCTATGTTACAATGTGCATACATATAACGTCAATATTAGTTTTCCAAATAAATTAAATTTTTATAAGATTATAATGATATCGAAATCTGGAAAATATTTTAAAGTATTATCTTCCTTATAACCGATAATAAAGATTATAATGATATCGAAATCTGGAAAATATTTTAAAGTATTATCTTCCTTATAACCGATAATAAACTTATTATCTTGTGTATTACAGCATTTTAAAAACGATTATGTTTATGATTTTAAAATGGATACAACTGGAATAATAGTTCAAGATAAAGCAAAAAAAAACGATCCTAAAAAACCTTATGTGAAATTTATTATACAAACACAATTTTCATAAAAAAAACATATTAATTGCAAAAAAAAAAATTGAGCTGGCCTAATAATCTTATCTATATTTTGTGGAATATAACCCTTGTCGTAACCGAATTGCCTTTTATAATTCAGTTGTACCTACCGTAATATTCAGTATTCCCAATCGAATTGTAACCAACAAAATTTGATTGGCTAAAAATTCGGTAGTTACAACGAATCAGTTTTCTCTGTGTATATATTAGTTGATCGTCAAATTTAAAAGTCATTTGATTGTATAATTCAAATAATAAATTTAAATAAAATAATAAATTTAAATGGTTGAAATAGATTTTGATAATTTCTATATTATTTGTAAACACTTTTTATGGTATTTTTCAACAAATTTCAATAAACAATTTGTAACGTTCCTAAATGATGATCCCTTTCTGCTACTGTTTCAACCATGATAAGAAATCAAAGAGATTTTTATTTCTTATATGGATTTTATTTTATTCTTTGATTCTTTGACTTTTTGTATTTGTCTTTATTTAAGCCTTTTACTAGATTTTTGCGTTATAATCAAAGTATAGCCTAAACTGCTTTGGGGGATAAAAGAAAATAATAGTTATAGATACTAAGAACACAAAAACATTTAATGTGGTGGCAGATAATATGATGACGATGATGAAATAAGAAATAAATAAAAATAGAATAAAAGAAGATTTTTTGTTAAGTCAATAGGGGATTATGAGATGGATTTGTATTGGCATTTCCTTATCTTAATAGAAGGCAAGAAAATATGAAAATTACTTTACTGGTATAAACAGAAAAAAATGCCAAGGGATTAGTGTTTTTTAAGCATAAAAATATGAAAAAGAAAAATTGATACAGGACAAGATGCTTTTGTTAGAAGAAAGTATTTTCATATTTCCTTCAATTTAAAAAGAAATTTCATAACCAAATTTACCGTAATTTGTTTGTTTTTTTGTTCTATATTTTTTCTACTTTAATATCAAGAAATATCACTTTCATGCATCTCTGCAAAAATTCGCCTTTACATCGTCTTTTTAACTTAAAATGCTAAAAGAAAAATCAACGGCGTCATTTCATGAATCAACGTCTTTCATTCATTATTCAGTCTTTAATATTTTCGTATGAATTTTAAGTTGATTTTTCTTTATTGTTACTGCTACAAACATTAGTTTGAAAAGTTATCAAGAGGAAGAAAACAAACGATAACTACTTTAAGGTAGAAAGAAATGAAAATAAAAGCAACACTAAAGTGATGTGATGTGTTGGGTTGTTGAGAAAAAAATATATATAAAGAAAACCCTAGAAATGCTGTTCGCTTTTTGCACTTTAACAACAAGAGTTGTTTCGAACTGTTTTCCTCAAAATCGTTTTAAGTTTTCATTTTAAAATTTCTTTATGCTGACAAAACACTCTACTCGTAGTCAACAGCATACATATGTACTTTTTAGATTTTAGATCACATTTAAAAGTGCATTTATACGTATGTAGTTGTAAAAACGACAACAATTCTTTAAGCATTTTGATATGTTTAGTGGTGTATTGAAACATTTTTAAATACAGTTAAAGGCATTCGATTAGGGGTATTATTAGAAAATTTTTCACCGCAATAATATATTTGAGTTAAAAATATATTTATTCTAATAAGAATATAGGAAAATAATCTTACTGATTTAATTATAAATTGCAAATTTCAGAATACTTTGTAGGTACCTAGCAAAAAACAAGCAAGTGCTTCCAAAAAATTATATTTTCACCACTTTAAAAGTAGAACTAACGAAGTTAATAATAATTACAAATATGGTTTATAGTAACTGTAAGAGAATACTATGATTGGAGTCTGTAAATTATATTATGGTTGAATACAGCACCATAAAATGGTTGCGTTGCCATATAATGGTTGAAATAAAATATGCAATAAAAATATGGTTGAGCTTTATATTTTTGTTGTATATGTACTTCATTCATGTAAACAGCAATAACATGCTTAAATCACAATAAAAATATGAGTGAACAGTAACCATATTTTTGTTGTATATGAACTTGGTTCATGTATACAACAATAATATGGTTAAAAGACAATAAATATATGATTGAGATCTAACCATACTAAGATTATTTATAAAAGTACCATACTAATAGTTTTGATAAACAATTATTATACCTAAAATAAAGAAATAAAAGCCAATTTATTTAGGTATGTCTTTATAATTTGTCTTTATAATATGATTAAAATTAATTATAATTTACTTATGTTTTTTGTATTGTATATGTATCTAATTGTATATGATTTTGAACATAGAATTACATTTATTGATGGAAATTCCCGAAATAAATCACTTTGGTAAAAATAAGAATAGTTTCGTTACCAGAGAATGATTAACCCCGAAAAATTGCTTTAATACTCGTGCAAGGTGACTCTAATGTTTTATTTGTATTGGTATTAGGGTATCCAATCGATGAATCGTCATTCGGTTATCCGATTAATTTTGGTCGATTAACTGTTCGAATGATTTATTGCGCGCGAGTTGCTAATTGCGCACTTAACAAGCATTTTATAAATTGACTCTCAACTGTTAAATGGTGAGTGTGTTTGTGTCAACTGGTTCCCAATTGAAACTTTGGTGACGAGTTAGGTGTCATTTGGTACTCAACTGGTACTGAAGGACCGGTCCATTACTGCAATTGGCACACATTTCCTGCAGGGTTCTGCCTATAGGCTCCATTACTCCAGGGTTCTGCCTATAGGCTCCATAAATGTAGCGAATCAGCTGACACGATTTGCTTATGAGAGTTATGTGTGTATGTGTACTAAAAAACGTAAATGTTTCGTAGCAACCTAATCAAATTAGGTCGCTCTACGTTTTTACGTGACAGCTGTAACAACAGTGTTGACAACTTTTTATTTCATTATAGCAGATCTGCGTAAAAAATCGCTGTAAAAGGTTTATCAATTGAACAATTAGTTTTGCTGTTTTCTTCACTAAAAAATTGTTGAAATAATTTAAATAAGACGTAGAGTCGAATATTTAATTTAAAATTCAAAATTTTTGTCATAAAAGCATAAATTTCGTTTTGTATACAAATCACTAAAATACAAACCAATAACTTTAGCGATTTTCAATTTGAATTTGATCCACTGGAAATATGTGTAATTGACATCACCGATGTTCGTGTGTACAAAACAACAACAAAGTATTGGCTACATTTACGCTTTTAGAGTAATCATCCACTTACGTTTCCCTTTACATTTACGTTTTTACATTTACATTTACGGTAGAGTAATGGAGCCTTATGCCAACCATCCGTTAAAAAGAACTTCTGCAGCTCTTTTTCTCACCACTACGTACTTCCTTCCAGTCACAACACAATGTTAAATTCATGACCTATTTTTGGTGCACAAAATTCTAAAATTTCAAGATGTTCATTTTTTATTTGCAATGCCATTCAACCCAATGTGCGAATATACGAAAATGATTTGTAAAAACCCTAATAAATTCATAGCCAAAACAAAAATTTTAAAAATTTCTTTATCTCATCAAAATTTTACAAAACAAAAAATTATCTCCAAAATCTTCTTTAAGCCCTTGTAAATCAATTCTGACACCTTTTAACGTATCCCCTATTATAACTGGCTGAGTTTAAGTTTATTTTTTTGAAAACCTTTAGAAATTTACTTAACATTACTTTTCGATTGGACCTACAGTTTAATAGATTTCGAAAAGAAATGGAATTTATATATAAAAATAAGTTTTATAATCTGTATTTTAAATTCCTCTATAATAAACTTTTGCACTTTTATCAGCTTGATGTAGTAAAGTACTTTTTACACAGTGAATATGTAAAAGAGCGACAATATAAAACTTTTGCAAATTTACAACTATCCTAAATATCAGAAATACCCTTTAAATTAAAATACCTATAACTATTAAAATACAATTTTCATAAAAGGAATATAATTTAATGGTTTAGTAGCTCAAATAAAAAATATTTTGAAATTCACTATCATATTATGAAACTGTTGAACATTTTTCTATAAAACCAAAAACTATTGTTAAACAATTGTCGATATATTAAAGTGATATTAAATGCCTGTCGTAGGGTTAAAATAACTTTTACTAGCAGTATTATACAATCTCAACATATATAAGAACGTTTTAAAAAAATTGTCAGAAAAAATGATGTAGAAAGTGAAAAAAGAAACTGTTAGGAAACAATATAACATTTACATTAATAATAAATGAAGAAAACACAATAAAAGTAGTAGAAACACTTGTATATTTATATACACGTATAAAAGAGTTTCCACCAATTTTCATACACGAAACGCATAAAACATACTTTAAATACATAGAGATAAATTTTGCTACATTTGTTTGAGTTTTAAGAAGAAAAAAAAAACCTAAAAGGGTCATCAGGTGTGTTATTAAAAACGCAAAAACAGCAATCAGCATGAGAGTGCTACATAAGTAAAATATTTAATGTAAATGACACACATTTATAAACAGAGATAAGAGCTTAAAATAAAAAAAATGCAAACAATTTATTTTGTATACATTAGATAACAAATAATATTACCTCATAAACTTAATGTGCTATAATTGTATACTCTACTGTATAATTGAGTTGAAAGAAATTTAAATTGAATTTTTTTTCTTCAAACCCACTCTGACTGAGTCATACAAATTTTGTTGTAATAGTTTTATACGAGTGTGTATGTATTTGTTTTTAGGCATATTATTAGCATAAATTATCTAATGCTAAAAAATACACTACTTTTTTATTTTTTTGTTAATTTGTTATTTAAGTAAATTTCATGAATTACTAATACAATTTACTTCAACTATTTGCTTTGCAAATGTTATTTTGTTTCAACAATACATACAAACAAATTGAAAACAATAAAGAGCACATTGATAGATACCGGGATCAGTTACATAGTAAACATTTTATAGTGACTTAGAAGTCAAGAAGGTTTTCTTTAGTAGAGACAGTCGTTAATGGAGCAGAAACAAATTATTTTGGAAAAAATCGTTTAATTTAATTCATGGGGAATGCCTAAATATGAGCTGATCGCAAATATTTCGATCGAAATTCGAAATCTTATGCAATTTCTTATTCTTATTCCAACCAATATAGCTTTCCTAAAACAATCGTCAAATTTATTATACATATCAGAAATAAAAAAAAAAAAAACATTAAAAAAAAGCTAGCCCATTTTAAATAGTATTATTTTGGCATCTTAAACTAAGTAAAATATAATTTATACCATTTTAAATAGAGAACTTTACGTAGATTTAATTTTTAGTCTTAAATTTAAAAAACAGTAGAACAGTGTAAAAATTCTTGTACAGACTGCATTCAATTATTTTCAGTGAAAAATATTTTTATAATCAACAAATTAATATAACTAAACATTGTCTCTGTATCGAAAGTACGGACGGACCTAATTATAGTACCGAAATGGTTACAAATAACGCGACAAATATATATCTTATTCACTATATCGGTTTTGGAGTTATTATTAAAAATGACTTGGTATGTACCCATTTTTGGTACTAAAGTTACGGTCACATTAGGCAAATGTTTGATTCAAATTTGTTTGCCCCAACGTACAATTTTTTTTTCACTTTATGCACATTAATTTTTAATTTTTGCTTGTTCAAACAGACAATAAATATAGGCAAATATTTGAAAATTTAATTGTCTTCAAAAATTATTTCATCAAACTGTCGAAAACAATAAATTTATTTTTACTAAACATACATATAATAAAAAAATGATGAACATTATTTGGTTTTATGATGTGGAGAAGCCTCGATTGCTTTTTTTAGACAAACAAAACAAAAAATAAGAAGAAAAGAAAAAGACATTGGGTTCAGAAGTACATTCAAAGCCAAAATGAGGAAAGATGCTGTAAAAAATTTTATGTTAGATTTAATGGTTTTTATTACCTGCTATAGCGCCCCTTCAGCATCTTATTTTTAGTAATGAGCCTCATTAAGAGGACCTCATAGCTTCCGTCCTGCTCTAACACCTTCTTTGGGAGGTCAAGCACCGACTTCTGAAACCCAACCTCCATAAAATCCTCCTTGATTTTTTTCACCTGGCTGACCCATCCGTCACCCTCAACTGACGTGGTAGCCTTCTTCCTAGGGCGCCCCAATCTACGTGTTTCTAAGGCAGCTTTGTCAAGGGAAGCAGCAGAACACTTCTCCCCACCTGCATCACTAGCAGCCTTATCTGCACGCAGAGAAAAAACATGGTTACAGCATGATCACCACAACTATTCAATGATTATATAGCCGTTTTTCGTTGATTTAAATATACTGTGTTCATGATAGCAACGTTTATGATTCTGTTTAATCATTTAATGATTACCCACAATCAAAATTTTAATATGGTTCACTGAATTATAATATGTATTTAAATATGTTTATATGAAATCATATATATGAAAAATCCAATCATCTTGTCAATTCTACAACTAATAAGTTAATTCTACAACCATTAAGTTCATTTTACAAATTTAGTTAATTCTACAACCATTTGGCCAATATTTTTGTTTGATTTTAAGTCATATTTTGTTTTGCACAACTGTTGAATGTTTGTTTCTGAAAAGTTTATGTTTTCCTCAAATATAGAATATTTGTTTTTGACTATGATTTGATTTCACACAACTATTGAATTTTTACTTTTAATCATATTTTTTTCTGTATAACTATTGAATACACATTTTTGTGTATCAGTTCAGTAGTTTGTTAGTAGGCAAACAATATAGCTGTGTACACACGCAGAGAAAAAACATGGTTACAGCATGATCACCACAACTATTCAATGATTATATAGCCATTTTTCATTGATTTAAATATACTGTGTTCATGATAGCAACGTTTATGATTCTGTTTAATCATTTAATGTTTACCCACAATCAAAATTTTAATATGGTTCACTGAATTATAATATGTATATTAATATGTTTATATGAAATCATATTTATGAATAAATCCAATCATTTAGACAATTCTACAACAATTTAGTTAATTACATAACCATTCATTTCATTTCCATTAACTTTTAATGCCTTTTGAATACACATTTTTGTGTATCAGTCCAGTAGTTATAATTCTCATTTAGTTTATATATGAACAAATATAAATTGACAAGTTTTGTTTTTATTCAGTATGATGAATGTACAAATGAATATAAATATGAAAATATGGGATCATATACATGATAAAATGGGATTATATATATAATGAAATTAGTTCATATATATGATAAAATGGAATTATATATATGATAACATGGGATTATATATATGATAAAGTGGAATTATACTTATGATGGATTAGATCATATATATGATATATGATGATGAAATTAGTTTATATATATGATAACATGGAATTATTAAATGATAAAAACATGATGAAATTGAAAACAATACTTAAGAAAAGGTTATAAAAATTACTAAAAGTTATTAATTAGGTTATGAACCTTACTAATAAATTATAAATTGGAATCATAATAATGATTACGTACAAATATACTTATTGTAACCTGGAATCATATATTACAATCATAGTATGTTGCTCTTAGTTTATGGTCACAGGAACCATATTTTTTCTTTGCGTGCAAAAAGTGGAATAAACAGAATATTTTTGAAAATAAAAGTGCATATAAATATAAAGGTAATAGACTTAAATTTTCAAGTGGCATAGAAACATTCGTGCGCGAACGAAGGGTCCTGTATATAATTTGTTGAAAACTAAAAAAATTAAATTTCCTGTAAATTAGTCAAAAAAGGCAAAGTAATTTGAATCTGGAAGCGGTAAGAAGCGTTCTTCTTTCTATAAAATGTATCAAACGACATCAATTCTCGACAACAAATCATAAGGATGTGTGAGATCAAAGGACTTTTACATGTAAAAAAAAAATAAGTTTTGTTAAAAAGAGTTTGGAAAAGTGTTTAATTTTTATCTGAAATATTTTATTTTGCAATATTCTCAATAAACAAATGATTTCGTATAAATGTGTTTTATTTTAAATATATTCAGTATTGGAAACTCGGGGATTATATATATGATAAAATGGGGTAAAATGATATATGATAAAATGAGGTCTGCGTGTGCGACCTCACCACCGATATTCATCGACTTAGGCGATCACGGCTTTAACCCTTCGTCTTACAAACAAGTCTGGCCAGACCAATTGCAGATTTAAATGTTGTTTTCATATATTTATAATTAAGCTAGAGGCTTGAAATTTTAGGTACCCTTTTACAATATTGTTTTCTAACGATCTATGAAAAAACAGAACGATAAATCTAACACAAGGATAGTTATGAGGATAAATTAGTGTACATGTCACATTCGTACCAAATATGGTCTGGCTGGACCAGTTATTTTTTGTGTGGAAAATTATGTGGTTTAAGGATTTTATTCGTTTTTTTTTATTGTATTTTATTTTATTAAAAACTTTTAAACTGAGCTCTCATCAGTTTACACATGTTATTTTATGATTTTCCACATTTTCTTTCATATTTTGTGTTATATGAGAATTACTGATAAAACCTCAAATGTTTGAAAAGAAAAATTGTATGCGTTTGTAGACTGAAAACAAGGAGAAGAACGTGAAGTTTATCGGTGGGAAAATGTAATATCTTGCAAAACTATGTAGTAGTGATGCTAGAATATAGTTATACAAATGTAATAATATAAAAAAATCAAAAATTTCCATTAACATATATAGAATTACAGAGCTGGTCTGGCCAGACCATATTTGTTACGAATGTGACAATTGAAACATCTGTATGACGAAGGGTTAAATGCTTGCCCAAATCCACTTCATTCACCTTCAAAAATATTTTTTTTACATATATTTCTCTCATTATGTATTTGCGGACACCCCAACTTAAACCAGGAAAAGATTTTTTGCTAATATATGCAAGAGAAAATAAGTAAATATCTTTAGAAGATGGTTGATATAATTAACCTTACAATTTTACTATATCGTTCTGAAATATAGTGGATACTAAAAAACATTAAATATATCATAAAATGCATAAAATAATTTAACCGCGGATAACTCATTTATTTATATATTTATAATTTTAATGATGTAGATTCAATAGTAAACAATATGGCTGGATACAACTATTATTTGATATTGTTTTCCCTCACAAAAATTTTGTAAGATCAAATAATTATTTGCCCAAAAAATGGGAAAATATTTTGCTTTATGTGATCACACTGTGTTCACATTAAGAACATTCTAGTTTGCTATTAAATAATTTTGTTTTCCCAAAATTAGCTGGTTTGTTGTTTGCTACATAAAAATATTATATGATCACTTATGGCAAAGAAATATTTGTGATTTTCAGTCAAATGTCTCCCTAGTGTGACCGCACCTTAAGTAAATATTTTTTTTTTTTTTTTATTAAAATTACTTCATTTTTTTAGTAACATCTCAGAACGCAATTAATTAATTAGTATACAAATTTGTATACACTATTTACCACTGATCATTATAAAACTATATGATGGCCATAATCTGTCCGTATGTCTGTCTTTTTAGAAAATTACCTTTAACCACAAATAGTGTTCTATATATTATCACATATTATCAAGGTGTTCGACCAGAGCAGGGTTATATGTTCTCATATCCACTCGGAGACCTAGAGGTGCATTGTGAGTTAAGAACCAAAGCAACCAATAACATATTATAATGTAATTTGGTGTGCTGAATTCAAAACTTCACTACGCTTTTCAAAACTGGTTCTAGTTTTCGAGATATCGGTTAAACTCAGTCATGACCACATTTGAAAGTTAATTCAAATTTTATTGAATAAAAAATAATATGAAATGATTTGCCACGCACTCTTCTATCAGTTGTAAAGAACGCAAAGTGTAGCCAACATGCGAGAACTAAAAAAGTGGAACCAATCTTAGAAAACGGATTTTATTTTTGAGTTAAGCGCTCCAAATTACATTTAAATTAAAACTCAACCACTTTGGTCCAAAAGCTGAATTTGTAAAATGTGGTATTGTGGATCTTATGACATATAATATTGGTATGGGTTTCAGACTTTTTAAATTTTTTATGGACCACAAAAAAAGTTAAGATTTTAACATTGTGTTGTCATCGGAAAGAAATACTTAGTTTTTTTTTTTAACCCACTGTTTTCATTGGTCGGATGTACTTTTTTAATAATAAAAACAATTTTAAATTTGTGAAATTTTAATTTTCTTAAATATTTTAAGGAAATTTTTTATATAATATTATTGATATTTTCATTGTTTAAATAATATAAATATTAATTTACAAATATCTCAATTTAAGATCTAAAATTTTTAACAACGCTGCAAAAAAACGATCAAGTGCTTACAAAAAAAAAAAAAAAAAAAAAAAAAAAAAAAAGCATTTTCACCACTTCTAAAGTAAAATTAAGGGCATATTTAGTACTTTCTTGGAAGTTGCTTATAATTACTTCTAAAAAAAATAAAAATAAACGTATTTTTAGCATTAAACAAAAATATCAAAAATTGTGTATATAAATGAAATAAAATGGGAATTAAAATAAGTTACAAATTTATGTTTCAAAATAATGCTTTAAAAAAAGACAACATTGAAAAATTAGTTGTTCATCCGAAAAAGTGTAGCATTTCAGTGTTAAAGAAACTATGTAATCAAACATGTATGTTTGCTGGGTATGCAGTAACACACAATGGGGCCAAACGCAATTTTCTTTTTTTGGTAATAAATCTATATCTTCTAAACTACTGCTCGTATCGAATTGAAAGTTATGAAAGAGTTGCAGAGGAGGACCTAAGGTTTAGGAAAAAGTATCTTGTAGTTACCCTACGATAGCACGAGATAAGCTACAGGGTGTCAAAGTTTACTATCTTGAGTATGTAAAAGATTAAAAAAATCGTAACTTCTACAAATTAAGTTCGATTTCAAAGATATTTATATTTCTGTAAAGCGTTTGAGTTCTTTCTTACAGTTAAAAAATATATTTACGCTTGAATTTTGATTTTAACCCTCGAATTTACTTAGTTTTTCGGGAATAAATCCTGAGATATATGAGGGAAAACATTTTCCAAAAATATTGTATAATTTGGAATATATTCCTAAATAATATGTTGAACAAAATTTTCGATTATCTCCATACGTCAAGACCTGAAAAATGTTCAAAGTCAGAATTCTGAAATTAGTATTAAAAATAATATTTTTTTTTTTTTAATATAGTACTATAATAAAAAATGTCACGCGAGTTTTTTTTAATTTATTGACGACATTTAGTCAAGAAATATATTAAGATCAATATATCAAAAACGAATGCAAAATTTATGAAAAAAGTAAATTTTTTTAAAGAACTTTTTTTAATTGCACAGAAAAGCATTTTAGCATAATATTTTCATTATTATTTCTTATGTATAATATAAAATAAATATCAATCTTTCATTCCTGCAAAAGTCATTTAAAAATCTTTACAAATACATTTTTGACATTTTTTCAAAAATAAACAATATTTAATAAATTTTGTCGATTATTACGAATATTTTGTAGTTATACAAATAACACGCACCATAAAATTTGCGTTTGGCCCCACTGTGTAACAGTAGTATAATGAACTAATAGCTTTATATGTATTATTTAAATAGTTTAGAGAAGTAAACTATCCATCATAGGCAATAAACAAAATCCAATTATGTAAAGTTCATCAAAAAGGTTACAACGTATTTTTATGTTTTATTTTGTTATATTACTATTTTTCACTTTTTTATGCTGTTGTTTTTATTGTATTCATTTGTAAGATATTTTTTCCGCTACTTTATTTTAATGATGATGTTTAGCTTGATGTGTGTACATAAACACATGTTTTACTGTATTTTTTCCTAGTTTTGTAGCACCCTAAATAATGTGTTTTTGTTTTTTGTTTCTTTTGCTACAATTGGCTGGGGAAGTGCGCCCAGTATTTAGTTTTTTTATTTCGAAAAAAAGGGGTTCATGGTATGAAATTGTTTGCAATTGGGTGTTTATATTTTTGTGCACTTGGCGTTACTTAACACGTGTTTAAAGGGGGATACATAAGCTAATGCTAATTTGAAACGTTGTAATGAGATTTATTTGTTGGGTAAAGAGTAATTCTGTGAAAGTTTATTCAGAAGATATGGAAGGGTTGTCAGTATGACGAAGGTCATGTTATAAATATATTTACATTTTATGTATTTATTTAAAAGAATTTTACAAAAGTAAAAGTTACTTAAAATCTAAAATAACAAAAACGTAAACTTTAATTTAAGTAATAAATAATAAATGATACATCTCTTAACTGGAATCATTAGGTCCTCACTTTTTAGTCCTCTTAAGACCCATTTCTTTATTATATTTTTTACAAATAGTTTTCTATATCTTAACTTCGAACAATATGATCAATTTTCTAGCGTTACTTATGGCCCTTTAATAGTCATTTGTAACACAAGATTACCATCTAAATGTAGTATATTTTAACTTATTGAATTAACGATTTAAAATTTCATATGAATATTTGAACTAAATAATATATGTATGTATATTATAGGGTGATCGACTCGGTTTTCCAACCGGTTTTTAAACCGGTTTTTCCAGTCAATGTGCTGTCGGTTTTTTCAGAATGTTCAATTTTCGAATGTCGAATAGACCGGTTTTTTTTCAACACAAAAAACCGATTTTAAAAATACCTTTTTATTTCAAAACCATGCACTAAATATTGATATTTGAATCGAAATTTATGATTATTTTTTTAATATTCATAAAGTATGATTTTTAATCACTTAAAAATATAGTTTAAGATTAAATAAATAAGTAATAATTATCCTTATTGTAATATTTTTGCACCTAATTTAAATGTTTTAGTTTTTTTTATTCAGCGAAGAAATTGTTTTTCAAAGATTTTGTTTTGAAAGAGTTTCACCTGCTGAATCCTTTCAATAAAATTGATTCTTGCTTTTTTCATATTAACCCATGGTTTCTGTTTATGCTAAGTAAATGTTAATATCATTTTTGATGATTATTTTCTTACAATTTTTATACCCTACATGCCTATTATGCGTTTGTACTGATGTTATTGGTCTAAGACCCACCTTCATTTGTACCAATCGACTTTAAGTTGATTTAAGGATGTCCGTCTGTCCATTCATGTAAAACTTGTAATCAAAATACAGGTCGCAATTTTGGTTTCTTATAGTCCAAGAACGAAGCGTGTTGAAATTGGTTATGATAGGTCCATTATTTCCTCTAGCCCCCATACAAATAACTTACCAGAAAGGGGGTTTAACGATCATAAATCCCTTAAATGTAGCAGTCATTTTTGCAATTATGGACCGATCATTTATGAAGATCGGTCCATAATTGACCATAGTACTGGTCCACAATTCCACAGGTCTAGAAAAAAATACCCCTCCCCGAATTTTGATGCACACAATGGTGTAGGTTATTGTCGGCCTTGACCAACCATATCTTTTTTTCTCGTTCTTAATGGGTTAATAGTTATTTCCAAAAATAAAAAAAGATTTATTGATTTTTCTTTAAGAAATGTAGTTTTTTGATAGAAATATTAACTTCTACAAAAAAAACCGGTTATCCGGTTTTTTCTGAATTTAAAAAAGTGCAACCGGTTTTTTCAAAATACCAACTATTCGAACTATTCGAAAACCGGTTTCTCCAAAAAGTCGAATAATCGATCACCCTAGTATATTAGCAAAATTCTAAGTTTTCAAACAAATTCGGAAATGAAAAATTTCCCTCAATGTTGTAATATTTTAATGATGTTAAATTTAAATCTATACAAGTATGTACATCTCTGATCATGTTTTTTTTTCTTATATATATTTTTCGATTATTAAATATTGCAGTTTTTTTCGTTACAGTTGCAATTTAAATGGAGTGAATATAAACTAAAAAGACTCGTGAAGTTTGCAATAATTTATTTGTTTTGTTTTTTATATTGATACGAGTACGAGCATTATTAACAAGCCACAATTGTTTGCTAAATCTATTGTTTTATGGATTGCAGTTTTTTTTTATTTTATTTTTACAAACAAACATGTCGGCTCTATTTTGCAAATAGTTTTTTTTTTTTTCAGATGATGACTATGATAATAATGATGTTGAAGTATTTTTTGTAATCACGTATGAGTTGAATGTCTATTGTTTTATTTTCGGTTTTCAACTACATTTTTTTTTTAATGAAAACTTATTGTGGCAATAAATTTTTATAAATGAATATTAAAGTTTAACTTAAAACCCTTTTTCTGTTTTGAAAAAAACAGTAGAACGGAATATCTCTGTCAATTCGGATACATGGTATTTATAAGTTCTGAAATTGACTCCAGTTCTCGCGATGAATTGCGATTTGTAAAATTAAGGAGGTTGCACCATATATGGAAGCATATCTCGAAAATGACTTGTCTGATGAGGTTGTGTAAAATCAAAAGCAGAAGGATCTTAAAATATCAATTGAAATTCTACGTAATTTATAATTTACATGCCATAAAAACAAATCCATCGATTTATTTTAAATTAACCAGCTTTTAAAGATCTTAAATTTTTTTATTTGCCAATCGACTTGGAATTACTTACTGAGTTTATTTACAAAACTTTTTGTGTTTTAGTAAGATATTCAAGGTAAAATTGAAGAAGTTCTATAATTTTTTGTCCAAATGATAAGATATAGTTGGCCAAGCCCGACCATATGATACTCTACACCAATGTGTACATTATAATTCAGGGAGGTTTCTTTTATTAGACTTGGAACTAAATGTGGACCGATACTTAAAGTGTAAAATAAAACATACGAATATAGATTATTACGTCGACGCTAAAATTTATATGAATTTATTAATTTTTGGGTGATTCCTGAAAGAGGTCCTTGGAGCTATGGCCAATTATGGAGCGAACTTTCTAAAAATCTGCACACTTATTTAGACTTGTATGAAACTTATATGTGCCAAATTTGATTTAAATATTGCTATACTTAAGAGATATATGATCGTTAAACCCTTTTCTGGGAGGACAATTGTATGGGGGCTAGGTGAAATAATGGACCGATCATAACCAATTTCAATAAGCTTCGACCCTGGACTGTAAGAAACCTGTGTACCATTCATTAATTTTTGTTCAAAATTGCGACCTGTAGTTTGATTACAAGCTTTCCATGGACGATCAGACGGTCAGACGGGCAGAGTTAAATTGACTTATAAAGTGATTCTAAGCCGATTGGTATAAATTAAGGTGTGTCTTAGACCAATATTTTTGGGTGTTACAAACATCAAACAAATGCATAATACCCTCCCCACCTATGTATTATAGGCTTCTATAGAGAAATTTTAGTAAATCGCAGTTAGACTCGAAATGTGTTGGATCCATTACTGCAAACATAACAAATCAGCTGACACCTTAACGTACTGACTTAGAACTATCAAACTCCATATAAGAGCAAATTTTGCTTACCAGTTAAAGTGTCAAACTCCATGTTTAAAACAACTTAATGAATGCGCCGCATTATTGTTTTTGTAGAACTGCTGTCACCTGTTTTATTTCGCCATGGCTACGCAATGTAGAATGAAGAAAAGTAGCGTGAAACAAATAAACTACATGGTTGTCAAAAAGTCACACAGCTACGTAAAAATCAATTTTCTATAGATTTCTGCGATACGCTAGGTAGCCTTTAGGTTTCTCACGTTTTTACGTGACCCGTTAAAATGTTTTGAAATAAACCGGAATTAAAAATTGCTGTTGTAAACGAATAATTTTTTTTTTTCTGAAATACGAAACGTTAAAATCCAAAGTACGGCGAACTTATAAGTGATATCATCCTAATTCTTTCTTACTTTTACTTTCTGTAGTTTTTTCTATAAAACAGTATAGTTTTGTCATAACTTTTTTTAAATTTATTTAACAAAATTTTTAAGAAATTGAAATTGGAGTTTTGAAATAGCCATAATAAAAACAACATTTTGAAATAAAGTATTAAAAGGGGATTGATTATACTACCCAGCAAAAATTTTACTTGCCATGTAATGAGTTAAGAAGCTAATGTAATGGCTCTTCACTACTTACACATTTGATGAATAACTCACGGTGATGTCATTAGAGCCAACTACTTATCTGATATTATTACAAGGAGACATTTTAGAATGTAATTACTTAGATGTAATTACAAGAACTAATTATTTCCAAGCTATTCAATAACTCATTAATTTCAAAGTATTACAGAAGTCATTATTAGCAAAATAAATAGTAACTAGTAGGGTATTCACTCGAATATTGTTTGCTCGATTAATCGTCAAATTAAAATCAAATATTCGTTCGATTAAATTAAAATCAAGAGTTTCGAGTAAAAATTTATTCGAGCAAATTATGACGATTAATCGAATAATTCGAGTAAAAAAATATTTTAAATAGTTCCTTTCTTAACTATTTTTTAGGATGTTTTAATTTTAGTTTTTTTAAAAATTTAGCTTGAAAACAATGTTTCAAAATTTTCATAGGATGTTTAGAATCTAAAAGTGGTACCACAATTCGGAAGTTTATTAAAAAAATATATATATTTAGTAAAAGAACCGAATATATGACTAAATTACAGCACGTAATTAAAGGTTGTTTCGATCACAAAAATTAAACAAAAATACAAACGCCACTTTAAAAATTTGTAATGTAAATTCAAATAATTTTTTATAATTTTAATAATTTGAGAAGGATAAGGAGAAGGATTACGCGTACATTTGGGAGAAATAATTATATATTTTAAATTTACAATAAATTTGTCTATTAAATGGAGAAAAGTTGTAAGTTCTAACTTACTGTATATATGACTAATTTACTATACAAGTTTATAGAATTTATAAAGAATTTTCTATACTTTTACACCGGTATTGTTAGGAAATTAAGAGTTGCGAAACATTTTTGGACAAAATAGAACTAAAACATAATCACGAGATCACTATAATATAAATAAGAGTAAATTATCTTAAAAACTATATACAGTTGTATATTATTAAATGACTGTCTAATACTTAATTTATTTGTCTATGTCTGGCGATTAGTCATCGTAGTATATGGGTAAAACATTCACAAATATTATATATATAAGTATTTTGAATATAACTGAAAACCTCTGTGTAGCACATAAATTAGTATGTGTCCAAAATGAAAAGTGAGACAAAATTGCTAATTATTTCAAAGTGGTTAAAAACTCAACATTAAATTGTTATCGAAAGTATAGATAATTTCCTTTAATTTAACCTCACTTTAATATAAAAATTTTTTCGAATTAATACACCAAAATGGTTAGACATATTAATTTTACTATCAATGAATAATAATCAAAAAAGACAAATATTTATAAATATTTACGCAAATTTTAATTATATATTATTTTTGAAAGACTATTTCTTGTTTTAAGCTATATTTTTGTTTAATTTTTTAATAATCATTGAAAAACGAGTAAAATTTTAAGGCATAATTTACTCGAATAACTCGAGTAACTTAAAAGATTTATTCGATTATTCGAGTAACTTAAAAACTGCATTTTCGAGTTATTTGATTATTCGAACAATGAAAAAGTCGAGTAAAATGAATACTCTAGTAACTAGGCACATTTTAGGATACAAATAAGTACTGAAATATGGAACAGTAAAAGCTTATTTTTTAAAACAAAAATAAACTTAAAATATTCAAATTACAGAGTTCAAAAACTTAATTATAACTTTTCATGAATGAATTATTATGTATGTATGTATTTATAGAGCCCCAATGGATTTGTTGACAAAAAGCTAGTCTGCCTACCTTTCGTCGTGGAATAGACTCCACCAGGGACTCTGGTGTTTGTACGATTGAAAAAAGTAACAAAGAGTAACATTTCCAAAAATCAGATCACAAATAATTGATAACATATTAGGTTAAAAGTAAGTAGTTACTCGTCTAGTTTCATGTAATGCAGACAGTATGTTGTAATCATTGAAAAGTAACTAAATCCGTAACTACTTACCATTGTCAAGTTTTTGTTGGATATTATCTAGCAGAAATCAAAGTTTATTTGACTATAATGTTTTCCTCACTATGTTTTTAAAAATCCTAAAGGGAGTTACAGTCGAACTTAGAAAGTGTGCTTTTTTTTGGAGTATATTTACCGTATAGATGAGGAAGAAGAGGAGTCCGTACAAAATCTGTAATGCATCTATTTAGCTTTGTAAGAGGGAAGACTTCCATGACTCGGTATGAAATTATTTCATGATCTGAAGTGTCGTGGTACAAAAAAAAAAAAAAATCTTCTTTGGTTTTTTAACAACACGAGTTATTTTTAACGTAAATTATATTAAAGACACCACAATGGGCCTTAAATACCTCCGAGTGCAGACCCTTGTAATCTAAACGTATAATACTGTTTAAAAAAATCCATATAAGTAGTTTTGACACTTATGTTTTAATTACTTACTGAAAATACAATAATAAATAAATTTACCTCATCTTCGTATAATGACATACTTTTTTTTTTAATTTAATATTACTGGTATATGTATGTATGTACATGTAAACAATATTGTTGGTTAACCAAGTTTCCTGATAAATCATCTTTCAATGCACACACTCTTCATATTATCTAAGCTTCTATCCAAGATGTTATAATAAAATTGTAGAAATAAACCTACTAATATAGATTCAGAAAAATAATAATAAAAAAAATCATTTAAAGTTTCGCCTACATAAATACTCCAACATGAACAATCATCAACAATCCTCTTTTTCTCAACTGGTTCAATTACATACGAATATGCGAGTTTACTTGGCTGCATGTAGAAGAGGCAACAAAAAAACGCCTGTCTAGTTTCTCAAATTTCATTACGTTCACTGTTGAGTGCGGTAGTGTTGTGTATAGTAGTGAGTCTTACCAATTATGGTTTTACATGCACCTGAATAGATAAATAGACGAATAGACAATGACGGACGCACCTTCAACACCAAATCAATATACAAAACTATATTAGTCATAACGTACGAATATCTATTCTGTTCCCAGATGAGACAAACGAATGCATTTGATCCTATATGGTGGCTGTATTTAGCACAAACACCTCCTTTTCGAGATAGTTATAATTTCTTCATTTGCTTTATAAAAATACAAAAAATAAAAAATGTAAAAATTGGGTTAAATATGACAATTTTGTTTGAGGCAGCAGACAAATGCCACTTAATCAGCCGGCAATTTGTATTAAATAATAGTTGGCGTTATTTCTTAACCCCTTAAGAGGTCTGTGTAATATGATTATGTTGTTGCAAATTATATTGTAACAAAGTATTTATTATTATTATTATTATTTTTTGGGTTTGTTCCTTTTTGAATTTCATTCCAATTTCATGTCTAAGTAATTGAATTCATTAAGAGATTTAAATTTCCTTGTATTATACGAATACCAGCCATGATTTCATATTTTAGCGTTGTTGTACTTCTTTTTTTTTTTTTGAAAATGTATGTGAATTGTTTTGTATTTCGTTTTATTTATCTATTGTATTTTTAAAATTATTGCTACATATTCGTATTTGTGTTTCTGAATAATTATTTTTTACCATGCCAACCATATGGCAGCAAACAATTTTCATACGTACACATAGTTACGTATGTATGGGTATGCATATTTAGCTAAGAAAAACTAATAATTTGTATATTTTTAAGATGGCCAAAACGACTATGTAATACTCTAATTACACAGGAAAACACTAATTCTGCAGCAGGGGGTTTCTCAGTTAATTCAGATGCACGATTATTGAATGCACTTTATTTGAATCGACTCTAGTTCTCGCGATAAATCGCGATTTGTAAAGAGTTTGCACTATATATTGAAGCATATCTCGAAAACGATTTGTCTAATTTTATTTAAAAAATAATAATAATAAAATATATCAAGTAATTCTAATCAAAATTGTATTCAACTCATTCTTATATTATTTTTTAATATGGTCAACAGTTATGGAAATATAAAGCCTATTTTCTAAAAAAGAACTTAAATTTCAAAAAATAAAGTAGTCTTCAAAAATCGTAAAAATTCGTAAATGTCAAAAATGTCAATTTTTATTACTTATTTAATCATAAAGACAAATTTGTTGCATATAAAACAATACATATTTCCTTCAAACCAATGCATAAATTTTAATCACAAATTAGTGAAAATATTAATTTATAAATTACATAGAAATGTTAAAAAAATAATGAAATGAATTTGTAATTTTTTTAGTATCTCTATGTAATTTGTGAATGAGATATTTTTTTTTTCTTTTTTCAATTTTATACAAAATTAAATTTTTTCTCAGAAAATATGCTTAATATGTCCATAACTATTGACCATATTAAAAAGTAATGTAAGAATGACTTCATGACAATTTAGATTAGAATTTTTTGATAATTTTTTGAACAAAATCAGATAAGATACCTCCTTAATTTTTCAAATCGCAAATCGAACTGGAGTCAATAAAAAAGAACGGAATAGTGGCTTAATACTTATTAATACCGTGTATCCGAATTGACTGAGAAACCTCAAGCCGCAGAATTTTTTTATTTTGTAACTCTGTGTTATGTATTAAACCTTAAATATTCTTTTGGAAGGGTACAAAGTGCTGTTGTTGTTGTTGTTTTTTTTTTCAGAATCCTCAGAAAATTTTCACGTCATTGGTTCCACAATTATCATCCGATTTTATCATGCGATACCTTTTTATTTTACCAATGAAGTATAGAATTAGATTGTGTATTAAAAAAAGTATGTCTTTTAATCAAATGTGGGTCAAAAATAGATATAACTTCAAAATAATAGAAGAAAAAATTCAAAAACTGATTTTGTGTCTTAAATATTCAACATAGTTTTGCTGTTAAATTAAATGTATGTACCATTCCAGGAAAGAACGCCCGAAAAAGTATATTTTTTTACTTGATGGCTTTCAATTTCGATAAAAATTTGTATACATTAACTCCATTAAGCCTTTTATCAATTTCAGTTTTGTTAAATTGCAAAAACTCGCGATTTAATTTCGTTTTTAATTTTCTCAAAAACCAAAAAAATTTTAAAAGTATGTAACTTTGAATAGCAATATCTCTGGGAAGACTTTGTGAATTTTAAACGGCCTTAAAATTTCGCATATGGCGGCTTTATGACGAACATTTTAAAAATAAGAAAAAATTTTTAAAAATGCATTTTAATGCAATTGCATTTTTCAAATGCATTTTTCTTTAAATATGCTATTAAAATTTTTTAATTTTTTAACATAAATGAAAAGTTTGGAATCTTTACATTAAGATAAAAGTGTAAAATTTTTGGGACGCGAAAATCTTATATGCATAATCCAATTTTTATAAAAACATGTTTAAAATTTTTCATATAAAATTAAATTTTTTTCTTGTTTTTGAAATTTTCTTTAAAATTTGTATAAAAGTTAACAAAAAATAAAAAGTATGCAATTTTAAATATTCATATCTCTTGAAGTTATTGATGGATTTTTGTAATTTAAAAAGTATTTAAAAGGACATTGTATGTTTTTTGTGTAATTTAGTCAGCATTTCAAAAATCACGTCTTCGATCCATAATATTTTCAAAATATAATTGCAGTTTTTAGATGCATTTTTGTTAGTTGCGAATTTATTAAATTTTAATTTTTCAAAAGTGTATTTAAAAATGCTTTGTTTATTATAACTTAAAACAATAAATAGTTTGATACATAAAGTTTTACTATTTTTCAGGATTTTTTAAAAAATAACACAATAAATTTTTTTTAACAAAATACGTGAAGATACTCATAATACCAGAAAAATATAATTTGTATATGAAAAAATTTAAACTAGTTGAAGAAAAGGGGAAATTATGCACAAAGTTTGAAATTTTTATTTTAATGCAAAGATTCCATGCTTTCCAAGTACGGAAAAAAAAAAAAAAAAAAAAAAAAAAAAATTAATTAATTAAGCGTATTTAAAGAAAAATGCATTTAAAAAATGCAATTGCATTAAAATGCATTTTTAAAAAGTATTTTTTATTTGTAAAATATTCATTTTTAAGCTGATATAATTACAATTCAAACGTCGTTTAAATAATAAATTTCCGTAAGGAGTTCCCAGAATTATTTGTATTTAAAGTTGTACACTTTCAAGATTTTTTAGATTTTTTCGAAAGTGAAATAAAATCGCGAATTTTCTGAATTTATCGAATGTGAAAACGGAAATCTATATAGACACCCATAGACCTTATACGTATAAAATTTTATAAAAATCGGAGGACACTTGGTATATTTTTGGGCGTTCTTTCATGGAATGGACGATATACACTTTTTAAAAAAGATAATTTCTTGTCTTTCTAATACAGTTTAAAGAATTTAATTTAGTCAACTGGTATTCTAGATATACAATTTTAAAACCGGAAATTTCCAAAAATCTGTCCTTCGAATATAGCTCCCGATTTTAAAGGTATATTTAAAATTCTAAAAATGGCATAATAATCTACTGACCCATATCTATAAACTACACTATATTATATTCCAATATATTATAATTGTTGTAAAAAAAATATTTTGAAAATATGTACTATAAAATCCCTCAGGTGTAAAATTTAGTACATTCGAGTTGTTTTCGTTTTATATGATTTTTTCTTAGAGCTTGATGCTTTTATTTTTTAAATTATAAATTATTATATTAAATATTAAACATAAAATAAATTAAAGAAAATATTTTTGGATTTGTTTTACTATTTTTATTTTTATACAACGACAAGTGCAGAAATTACAAGCATGTACTCATTTGTGCTCCCTACTGTACGTAATAGTGGACATTACTCACTAATTTTTGGACCTTGTATTTTCCATATAAATCTCGTGGGTTATATAAGCAAGACTTAAAAAATTTTATTATTATTATTTTTTTTTTTTTTTTAAAGCACAATAAAATTGATATATTCAAGAAGTTTTACAACATTTGTACTAATTCATCATTGAAAAACTTTTCTAAATTTATATATGGACCCAAGTGACTACATCCGGTTACAGGAAATGCCTTCCTCTGCGTGATCTAGGACCGCATCTTCCTCATGATCTGTGTTTTCATGCTGATATGTGGCACGAGAATAAGGATATACAAAAATAAATTGGACCAGAATGTCTGTATAGTGCCTAGGGCAAATTTTTCCGTAGGGTCCCTACTTATTCATATCCACAATATTAATCGAACTGCTAAGAATAAACAAGGACGGTTCTATAACCACTTATTTAAACAAATAGTATATTTAATTAAAAAATGTTGTCATTTAGTCCTTTTTGTATTGAAAATAGTGTGGGGCCAAAAAGTACTGAGAATGACCCAGTGTTACATATATGTAACACTTTATTTTATCACTTTCTATTTTTCATAGGACACGTCTTATATATTTTTAAACAATTAAATAAACAAATTTGATTTTTGACAATATAGTTTTAAACTTAGACATTGTAGCGTACATATAAGTAATAGTAGGCATTAATGGGTTAAGACTTTAAAATAGTTACTCAATATTTTCAGAGTTTAGTTTTTTAATGATATCATACTCGTATTAAAAATATAACGGCTAAAGTACAACTCTTTCTAAAGATACAAGTTAATTTTTAAATATATGAAAATAATATTATTGATTTTGTTTTAATTTAAATTAAAAGAACATTTATTAAAAATTATATTTCAAATTAAAAAATCCGTTAAGTATCGAGTACCCAACTGAAAAAGTATTGAGTAGTATCGAGTACTCAAAAGTTGTAAAATTTGGCAACACTATTTTAAAAGGACGTACAAATAAGTGTGTAAATAAATAATTTAAACTAAAATAAAAATTATCTTTACTGATAAAAAAAATTTCAGTCAGAATTTAGTAACACAATTTAATCAGTCAGTACTGTCAATTAGCTCTGATTAAAAATGAACTACTGAACAAAAAGCATGAACTTGTTGACGTATTTCTTTTCTTCTCTAAATTAAATTATCAAAACGAACGTTTATATAAATTTTGTTTTGCAATTTCTTAAATTTCGTACTGAAACATAGTAAAATTTATTAAGTAAAATTATAACAAAATTTGTGTAGTTTCATGTAAATGGTAAAATATCCTTAAAATTGCATATATCTCTCCTTATGGCATTAAAATGGTACGGGGAAGAAAACTCGTATTAGATTTTCAATTAAAATTTTGTATTAACACCTTCTTAGACTTACTTTTTTTCACAACCGGATTAGGTTTTTGAAAACAGTTTCATGTCTATTTAAATTTATGTATTATACTTTATTTATTGAATTGAATACATTCTCTTTATCTTCTGCTGAGGTATTTGTATAAATAAGGACTACGTACGAAAAAACCGTGCTTACTTCTAGGCATAAATCTATTGACATAGCGAAAAAAGAATTAGTCCGTTAATTTGTCTACATTTGTAATTATGCTCAGTAGCCGTGTACTAAATTTCATTGTAATAGAAAAATTAGCTTATCTTAAAATGAAAATTGAATAAAAAACCCGAAAACTCATTCAAATTTTTAATGGTAAACCAAGTCGGTTGTATAAAACAATTGATTGGAAAGCAGCCCTAGAGGAAAGAGAACCGGTTCAAAATTAGTCACGTGATAGGTTTTCAGGGCTAGTGACTGGGTTCAGTTCCGATACTTTATATGGGAGGAAAATGTCACTTTTACATGGGGTTGTCATTGGAGGTGGCTAATTAGCACCTTGGGACAGGCCATAGGACAGGTCATAGGACTGGTCCATGAGGACAGGTTCAGAATCGAATAATATAATACTAATTTGAAGAAAATTGTTTTTAATTTTTTAACCTTTTTTGTTTATTTTTTTTTTTTATTTATTTTTATGTAATTATATTTATTTTTATTTTGTAATTTTTCGTTAATGTCGCACAGTGGTCCCAAAACGGAATTTTTTGGAAATAATTCTGTAACTTTATAACTGCTGGATGTATTTGAATGAAATTTCACATGGGTAATCCTGAGGTGTATGAGGTGTAGGACAGGTTCGTAGCGGGTCTGAAGGATGAGGGGTGGACCTCCAAAGTTGGTCACCTCAAGTATGAAAATTTAAAAAAAAAATCGCCAAAATTTCATTTATGATTTGATTGAAAAAAAATTTTGCACACAAATAGTCCTTATAAATCTCTATAAAAAATACGCTTACATGTGTGGGTTATTTCTTTTACTTTAAGAGATATTTGGACCAAAGTAAAATTTTGACCCATTTTTGGACATGTTTTTTTTTTTTTAACTTGGCGGGCGCAATTTGTGTCCTAAAATTTTTCTAAAATATTCTCTGGGTTCTGTAAAAAATTCTTAACAATTTTTGTGCAAAGATCATATACCTATGTGGTTTAGATAAAAAGTTATATTATTTTGAATTAGAAAATTTGGAAAAAATTGTGTTTTTTTGTGATTTTTTCAAAAAGGTGGTTACATTTTTTCACTTTAAAATCCATTAGTTTCCTCTGGATCATAATTTTTTTTCACGTTTCTAAAAGAATGCTTAATATAAATGCATGTAAAACAAACCCGAGTGCAGTTGGGGTAACAGTCTCCCCGCTAGCCCTATCAGAATTTCGTTAATTTTAATTTTTGTGTTTTTAGTTTTTGTGGAGCACAAAAATGTCAAAGCTAATATTAAAATAAAAATACCGTAGAAAGTTACCTCCATATGTTAGCTAAATACACAAAAAATTTTGAATAAGCCACGCCTCTTATAACCACAGGGTGACCATTTTACTGAAAAAAGTCAATTTTTGAAGTAAATTTTCCCCGAACAGGAATTTTGGGTATTTTGGAGTAAAGAAATGGGAATCTATTTATATTATAGAGATAGAGATAAAGTAAAAGAGATAACCAGTTAGTTGTCAATTGGTACTCAACCGGTACTGAGGGACCGGTCCATTACTGCAATTGCCAAAAATTTCCCGCAGGGAGGTGTGTTACAAAATGCAGTTTTACGAATCAAAAAAAATATATAAAGGGGTCATGACCACTGAATGGAAACCAATGATGAAACATACGTACTGGCACATTTTTTGCAACTTCCTGGTCAGAAATTCTATGTTGCAGATGCTAGAGGGAATGTGGCAGAAAAATATTGTGTACAAAGAAAAAAAAAAATAAAATAAAAAAAAGAAATAGAAATGTTCAAAATAGTTTTTGTTTGGCAAGCCATTTGTACCTTCGGCGAAAGAAGTATTCATAAGAATTGGCTCCTTTAACACAGAAATGTACGTGAATTAGTGGCTTCAGAAAAAACGTCTTCCTTTCCTAAGAAAACACAGTATGTCCGCAAGTTTCTGGACTGATCTCTCTACCTCTCAATATAGTCACAAAGCGATTTAGTGGTATCAAATAAATGGTATTGTGTTTGTACCGAAAGAAGCTAATACACCAAATTGTCCAGAACTCCGATAAATTAAAAGGTATTAGGCCCTATTTAAAATTCATTTAAAGGGCACTAAAAGCTCATCAAAAAATTAAACCTTTTGTCTGGACTTATTCCAGTAAAAAAGTAGCAGATAAATACTCTAATGGAGGGAATTCCGAAAAATATTTGAAATAATTTATTATTTTAAATTTAGAACGTGAACGTAATAGCGTGCAGTCCTTAATTAGGATTTCTTGTTTCTTGACCAAATTATATATTTTCTTTTAAGAAAATTCATTACTAATCCATGTTTTTCTTTTAAAAACATAATTAATATTATATGTATACTGATTATAGGGTGTATTAAAAAATAAACAATCTATTGAACAATTAAACTAAAATACTTGCAAAAAAAAAAAAAAAATATATTGAATTTAGCTAATAATCGCTAAAAAACAGAGAGCGTTGCTATAAGGCAGACCCCTCAATATACTCTCGAGTGCCTGATAGTCTGATCTAAGTAAAATACAATGGTGTGAATGATGTTATTGCAATATTGATGTATTGAAATAAACAATTGTTAAATTTTTTTGCTTTATTTTATTTTTTTTTTTTTGCTTTACTTTGCGCTCTCGCGCTCAAATACCCAGTAGGAAAAACATTATCTAAGCTCTAATTTAAGTTGTGAAAAAAACTAACTCAAATCTAATTAGTTTTTTAAGTATATGTAAGTTAAAATACATATTCTCCATCACTTTACACCAGTGAATATTTTCTAAGCAAATACACTGTATTGCTTTTCAGTCGCTCAATTAAAATGAGAACTGAGTTAAGCATAAAATCCCTGAATAGAAAATGATTATCACAACACAATAAAGGAGTTAAAGTTCAATTTAAAAATCTCTAATTATCATTCAGTACAATCAGGATAATTTAATAATTATGGAAAAATTATGAAATCTGGCAATGTTAATAAATGCTTTAGTTTTGAAGGGTTTTCAATTTCGAAAGATTTGTGAAATTTCATCTATTATTATTCTTTTTATAGATTGTATTGTATGTACATTAAATCTTAAGTTGGCTTTAAAAATTTTATTTGTTAATATTTCATATTTATAAATGTAGTATCTAAATTTCCTATTGTCCACTTAAAATGTATATTTCTTTTACCACCAAATCAATCGCTTGTATATAAAATAATAATTAACTGGTTAAGTACTGGTTGGTGTTGAATAATTTAATAGATTGCGAGTAAAATAAGAAAAAATAGCTGAAACAAGTTATTCGTTACAAAATTTATTGAATAAATGTATAAATATTTGTTTACTGTGACAGACAATAACTACAAGTACAATGACAATATTTTCTGATATATATTTTTTTCTGCTTATAATTCTATTTTCTTGTGTCAGCGTACTCTTTTTTAGGCAATTGTGTTTAAACGTATTTTGCTTAGTCTCAATTCAGCCAATAATATTTACAGCTCTTTAATAGACAGATATATATTTTGCAGCAAAATGTAAACGTCTGCATGTCTGTCTGGTCATTGTTAGTTTGCTGTTGTAGCACAAGCTTTACATGAACATATTAATAGCACAATCTAGCGGAAAGCTTACCAGATGTCGATGAATTTGAAATAAGTACAAGGGGAAGAAGATTGATATTTTAATGGACAAAATTAAAGTTTATATTGACTTCAATCTTTGTGCATACAATTAAGAATTATGTCTGCAAGACATAATTCTTAATTAATTCATTAGAAAAAAAAATTAAGTCTATAGTTTTTCGGATTTTTGGAATTTAAGTAAAATTTTCCTAAAAAATTTTTTTTTTGGGAAAACTTTTAATATTTGATCTCTAATAAAATCCTAACGAAGTTTTCGGCGATTGTTGACTTTATCATTTGAAATAGTGAAGTGTACACAAATTTATGATTTTTTTTTTTAAGGAATCACACAAGTTCCCAAAAAACCGACGAAAATTTCAAAAATGGAATTTTGCCCACAAGTCCACATTTATTGTAGGTTTGAAAAAAGCCACTGGCAAACTCGTTGGAACACATTGCAGAACTAGACTTTGTGATTTTTGAGCATATAGCATAGTCAAAATTTTGATATAAAATAGGTCAAATTCGGAAGGATTTTGTACAAAATCCTAATCCAAAATCCTGTTTTTAATATTATTTAAAACCATATCTATGATGATATCTTTCAGAATGGTGTAAAATAATTATATGTTCTTAGGTAAAGTGTTAAGGCTCCGTTACTCTGCAGTAAATGTAAATTAGCGAATCAGCTGACACGTTTTGCTTATGAGAGTTATGTGTGTATGTGTACTGAAAAACGTAAATGTAACGTAGTAACCTAATCAAATTAGGTTGCTCTATGTTTTTACGTGACAGCTATAAGAACAGTGTTAACAGCTTTTTATTTCAATATACTTAATCTGCGTAAAAAATCGCTGTAAAAAGTTTATCAATTGGACAATTTATTTTGCTGTTTTCTTCACCACAAATTTTTTTAAAATAATTTTAATAATGTATAGATTTGAAACAATAATTTAAAATTTTAGTTATAAAAGGACAAATTTTGTTTTGTATACAAATCGCTAAAATAAAAAAATAACAAGCGCTAATATATTCGGCCCGGCCGAATCTATATACCCACCATCAACATTTTCAAATTTTACGTTATATGGAAGGGGCCGGTAAAGTGGGCGGACCACGCCCGTTTTTTGTTTCCGACTTTACATTGGTCCTTGAACTATTTGAACAAAATTTCGTTGATTTTCACCTTATATGGGAGGTGGGCGGTAAAGTGGGCGACCACGCCCATTTTTGGTTTCCGAGTTTATATCGACCCCCGAACTACATATACGTACAAAATTTCGTTGTCGTACAAGCTTTTATTGAAGAAATATCAGCAGAAAAGTATTTAACGGACAGCCTGTGTTTCTAGTTTTTAGCCCATAACTTTTTGTTTATTAACCGATTTTGCCCATTTTCAATACCAAACAAACCTTATATAAGATAAATATTTGTGCCAAATTTCGTCTCCCTACGTTGTCCCGTTCGATCTCTATCCTGCTTTCAACAGACAGACAGACGGACAGACGGACGGACATAGCTAGATCGACTCAGAATCTAACCAGGATCCAGAAAATATATACTTTGTGCGGTCTTAGATGATTCCTTCGACATGTTACACACGGAATGACAAAAACTATATACCCCCCATCTTTTTGACGGTGGGTATAAAAATAGCAAATCTAGCGATTTTCAAACAGATTGAAACTGGATATATGTGTAATTGACATCACTGATGTTGATGTGTACTAAATATCAACAAAGTACTGGCTACATTTACGTTTTTTGAGTAATCATCCACTTTCATTCCGTTAACATTTACTTTTGTACCTTTACATTTACGGTAGAGTAACGGAGCCTTTATTTTAGAGAAAAAAGAGTTTACCACATGTTTTTTATAGGTCTAATCGAGGGCTTTAAGAAGATGTAAAATATATTAGTAATCGGATAAGAACAAAAAATTGGCAAGCGGTAAATAATGTCCTATGTTAGAGGTAGCCTATTTTGTGTGCAAATAGCTCAACTCCTGAAGGGTACGTGAGACTTTCCATCTAAACTAAAAACGCGTGTATACTCCTCTGCTACGTCTGTGTGAAATTTTATGTTAATCCAACATAAATGTCCAAAAAATGTCAATTCTGCCCCAGAATGCATTGAAGGCGTTTATACTTTGATATGCGTATCTATCGTATAACTATAACATAACTATAACAGACAATGGCTGAGTGATTAGTGTGTACGACACTAATTCGAAATTTAAAAATATATATATTTTTTTTTTAAGTAAATAATTACCGAAATTTTATCAATCGACACTGAGCTTGACCACTAGGACCAATCCTGTGACCTGTGCCAAAGGGGTGAAACGACGTTAATGACAATCCTATGTAAAAGTGATAGGTTCTTCCCATATTAAGTTTTGGAACTAGGTCACTAACCCCGAGAACCTGTCAGGTGACTAGTTTTGAAACTAAATTTTTAGCATCCGAAAAGTTGAAAAATAACTACTTATAGTTCTACTTTTTGGTAGCTGATTAATAACTAGTTATATTTTCACTTCTGGTAAATGTATTTGTAAGCGGTTGTCATTATTTTTTGGACAAGTCCAACAAAAATAATTGGTTATTAAGTAAGAAAGTGAGTAATGTTTATTTATTTCTAATATTACATGACAAAGCTAATTTTCGTTTCGTTTTATAAAATCAGATCCTAAGTTTTTTCATCCACCTTGTGAATAGAAATAAACAATATATTTTTACTCAGTAAATTATTTATCTTTGTAGGAAATTCTACCCTATCTTCTATATATAGATAAAAGAGTAACGTCTGAGAGATTGACTGACTGACTTACTTGGTGATTCATCATCGCACAGCTCAAACGGTTTAAGCTAAAAAGATGAAATATGGACTGTAGATTATGAAGGGTAGAAAACGGGTAAAATCGATAACCTTATATCTCCTAAGCTAATAGAGATACAAAAAAAAGTTGAATAGATATGGTTATTCATTTAAAAAATAATCGGATAGGTGTCTGATACTTTTTTGAAATTCGGCTCTTTTAGGGAGAAAATGGGTAAAAACTTTAAATTGGGACTTTTTTGAAACCTTATATATCTTTTAATACAATAAGTATATAGATAAAATATTCATCAAATTAGTACTTTACCGAAAATTGGCGAATACAAGTTTGGTACTTTTTGAAAATTCGAACGTTTAAGGGATAAAAATCGTACCTGATTTTGGTACTTTTTTCACAAAATTATTTTCTTTTTACTGACACATACATATGAATATTTCAACATTAAATACCAGTACAATTTACAAATTCATTAAAATACAATCTTTGTTATATTCAGGGGGAATAAAAAGTACCAAAAAGTGGATAAAATAAACAATTTTTTATTAAATTAAACTTAGAGACATGAACTTAAGTATATGTAGTCCAAAGTGAGAATTCACAAGAGGGGATTTTGTGGTACTTTTTTGTTCTTCTAATGGTACTATTTGAATTTTCTACAAAATTGAACCTAGAAACATAAAATTAAAATACATGGTCCTATGTGGGTAAGAATTGAAGAGAGGGTCTATGGCACTTTTTCGTTCTGCCAATGGTACTTTTTGAATTTTCAATTATATTGTACCTACAAATATGAAATTAATAATATATGGTTATAAGTGAATGAGAATCTAGAAAAAGGGATTTGTGGTGCTTTTTCGTTCTTCTAATGGTGCTTTTAGAATTTTCTATAATATTGAACATAAAAGCATAAAATTAAGATATATGGTCTATGTGGGTAAGAATTCAAGGAGGGGGTGGTTCTTTTTGGTACTCGTTTGTTCTTCTAATGGTACTTTTTAAATTTTCTATAATATTTAATCTAAAATCATGAATTTAAAGATATATGGTCCTAAGTGAATGAAAACCCATAAGAGGATACTTTGTGGTACTTTTCGTTATTATGTTACTCTTTAAATTTTTTGTAAAAATAATTAACTTTCAAAAACGAAATTAAAGATGTAATATTGGTCACATTCTTCTCTACTAAATTATAATAATAGAAATAATTTGTTGGTTTTTGAACCTTCGAATGTTAAACTTAAATTTAAGAAACTGGTAACTAAAATATTTAAAAAGTTTATTGTACGTAATGCTGAGAGAACACTAACATTGTAACTGTTTCCACCGGAGATAGGAATCATAGTTGAGTTTTACGTATTTCTTAACTTTTGGTTTTTAATTTGTTTCTAAATAAAAAGGCTACCAAGTTTTTATCTGATCTATGTAAGAGTACTGCAAGATCGTGTTAAATGCTTTACATAAAAGTAAATCCGTGTTTGTTAGTCTGTTTGCTTTTGAATTTTATTCCGATGCTTTTATTTTATATATCAATACGATAGGGTAGCGAAGCGCACTGTGTTTATACTATTAGAAATATGTATTGTTCAAAAATATATAGTTATAAAATTATAAATTAATACAATTTGAATTTATAATATAGTATGGTTTTTATTTAAAAATCTACGCTAACGATGCAGCGGGTATACTGCTCATACTATATAAAAGTATACTAGTCCGATTATATTTACAAATAAATATCAGTTAAGATTTTCTGAAATACCTTTGGGAATTTCAAATTAATCAAAAGGGAAAGGGTTAAACGTATCATACATCTGGTAACTTTATAATGGGCCAACAAATGATTATTTACTACATGAATGTTGTCGTAATATGTTTTAGCTCTTGGTGCACCTATTGGCCTCTCTTTTTCTAGCTATTGTTGTTATTGCTGCTACATATTACCGCCGCTGCCAGCGTTGTTGTAGTTAAAATTAGTTTTTTTTTTTTCGAAACCAATACCGATTACTTTTGTTATGTTTTAGCTTTACTTCTGCATTGTATTCATGTACCTACCGGCTCTGGTAGAAAAAAAAGCAGCAAAATAAAACTTTGTTGTCTGGTCTGTCTGTGAGTGTAAATTGTTTTTTTGTTTCTGCTGCGGATCTTAATGTTGTTATTTTTGTTGTACATATTTCGTATTTGTTATTGTAGCTGTTGTTGTTTAGCTTTTGGATTTTTTTGATTTTCGTAGCAAATTCATTCTGTGAAAATTACTTCACCTGTAAAGGTGAAACGTTTCGTTATTCATTATCGTTATTATTATATTTTTTTCTTCGTTTGTTATTGTTTATTTTCTATAAAGCTGCTTGTTTTTTGATTATTATATTTTTGGTCTGTTTTGTGAATTTTTCGTGAGCGTAACTGAAGTATTTGTTTGAGGTCGTTCTCCACAGTTGTAGTCGTACACCTAGTCTGGCACAACGTACGCACGAGTTTGATAGACTGAATGCAAACTGAAAAACGCGCGCGTATCAAAACCGCAATTGAACCGTAAAAAACGCATTCGAAAATATTATTTGTGCTGAATTTCACGGGAATTTCAAATTAAAACAAATGGTGTTGTTTGTTTATCTGTTAAATACATAATTGTAAAAAATAAAAAAAAGTGATAAAGAAAACAATTTAATAAGAATTTAAGGTTATTTATAAATATTACATTCTAATATCGATTATTAAAAAAAAAAAAAAAAAACAAAAGCCCCATTAATTGTTATCGTTAAAGTAACTGGCTAAAAATAAAAATAAGAAAATAAATATTAATTTAATTATTACTTTGGTTCTTAAATAACGTTTTTAACTTAAATTATGTGTGTGTGATTAATTAGCTCTAAACAAAATAGTTAAATGTGTTTTTTCCTTAATTTTAGTGTCTAAACAGAATTCTTCTTAATGAAGTGTTAGAAAAAAATAATAATTTATGAAAAGAAACTAGGAAAAACCCAAATTTAAAATAAAAAATATTTACTCTGAATTCTTTTCCTTAAAACAAAAATAAAAAAATTAAATTGTTTTAGATTTTTTGAATCATTGCTGAATTTTTTAAGGTAATTTATATTTTAATTTAATGTTTTATATAAATTTTTGTTAAGAAAATATTTTTTTACAACTAAGTATGCATGTAGAAGATATTATTTCTTAAAAATTTAATTCAGAGGAGAATATATCAATTATAACTTTGGCCACCAATTTTAAATACCTTAAACAAACTTCTTAGCTTTTTTCGAATAAGCTTTCAGGAGATGTAATTTATTTATGCAGTAAATTGTATTGGTACTAGGAAAATAGCTTTCGGAAGATAGAATACAAAGTGTAATTTTAGTGGATATTAGGCTTAAATTTATATAAGTAGGCAAGTGATAGTTTATGAGTAATTGACAATCTAAAGTAGAAGTTCTCAAACTAGTGTCGGTAATACATTAATAAATTATTTATTATTATTTATTTATATAGGGTATATATTTTTAAACATACCCAGCGAAAACTTTGTAATGGCATGTAGTTACGGATGTAGTTACTTTTCAATTACAACAACATTCTGTCACATTACATAGAAGTAGTTTAGTGACTACTTATTTATAACCCGGTATGTAGTTACTACTTTTTATTGAATTTTTATTCAGTTTAGCAATTAATATGTTTAAAGAAGGAATAAATATGTGACGAGGCAAAACGTGTGTATGAAATAATTTTTAATCTAAAATAGTCCTTAAAATATATATCATTTCTTATTGTAAAGTTTTTTGAAATTAAAATTTATAAAATCTTTCCACGTTTAAAATTAAAAAAATTGCTTATTATATCCTTAAATTTCATTATTTATTAGTAACCTAAAACTCAACTAGTTCCTCTTGTTTTAACTTATAATGACTTCTGTAAAACAGAATTCTGATGTCCGTCTTTCTGTCCGACTGTTTGTTAGATTTTATAAATTCAAATTCAAAATCATTTATTTATTTATTTTTAATTTTAAAATTTAGTTAAACGTAACTTTTGACACATTTTACACCAACGTACGTGGTCAATATTTTTGTACATATAACATTAAAATATTTTGGATAAAAAATAATTTTTAATGGACTGCTTATTTGTTGCTCGTTTGAATTACTTTAAAAAACTTATTTACATTTAAATATGTTACTTATCACAAAATTTTTATTAATATCTCAGAATCCATTTAATCTGTTACAATGATTATTTGTATGGCGTTGAAGAAGATAATACTAAATAATATATTATTTACTACAAATCATTATAGAATTATATGGTGACCATCTTATGTCCGTCCAGTAGTCTTTTCGGAAAATAAATTTTTATCCCCAAAGAACACTATTTATTATAGTTAAAATCAATTAAAGTATTTCTAAAAATTATTTAAGCCAAGACCTTACCCTCATTTCTTTAAATGTTATACATTTTTAAGTAACAATAAATTTCATATTCAAAAATAATTTGCTAAAAATTTACCTCATAGTTATTAACTAAAACAGTTTCAAGATTTTTGAAACAAAATTTTGTTTATTTATTATTAAAGAAACAGAAAATTAAAACTTTTCCACTGTGCCAGCCTCACTACCAAAATAGCTCTTACGTTTATCTTCTTAAACGAATTAAAATTCTACACAATCAATATAAACAAAAATTTATTAAATTTGATGAAGATTAGTACGAATTAGAACACAGAACTTTTGCATAATTCAAATTATAAATGTTATGCTTAAATCTCTTAAGTAAATATTTTAAGAATTGATTAACAATTGATCATTCTTAGAAATAAACTATAATAATATAAATAAATTCTTAAAAATAAATTTTTGCAATCTATTCGCATTGGGTATAATAAGTTAAATAAGTAATTGCTTTTAAAATTATGAAAAATATTTTATTTTTAAATATTTGCTCTCTAGAAATATTTGTAGTAGTCAACACTGCACTACTTAAAATTTATTTTAATAATATCCTTTGAAGAAATGGCGCACGTTGGGGTATAATCATCAAAAATGCCGCTTAATTCAGGGAAGAGGTAAAGCGCATTATTAATTATTTTTTTGTAATTATTTGTCATTAGTCCATCAAATAAATCATTTCTAAATTTATAAATATTTTTTTTTTTTTTTAGCCCAAACCATTGTCCATCCGGCTGTCCGCACATCAATAACCAACATTTGAGGTAGTCTCTAGTTCGCTAATATGAGTCCCCATATAATTTTTTTCCCCGGAAAAGGGTCATATGCTTATAAATGTCTTAAATATGACTGTATTTCCATAATTTTTTTAGTAGGTTTTTTTTTTCCAAATAAAAATCGTATTAATAAATTTTGTGAGGATCACACCTAAATTGACCATAGCTCCCATATAAGACCCCCTAACGAAAATCACTTTCCTGCACCTAATTCCTTTATACAAGGTGGCGCAAAATTAATCATCCAATTTTGTTTTTGAATAACTTTTTTACTAAATAAAAAAAAAAAAAAAAAAAAAATAATAATAAAATAAAAATTTTGTGGTGAAAATCTTTATTTGGACCTTTACAATTTTTTCTGTTAATTGGAAAATATGATATCCGCCAAGTGTCTGCCGTCAGTATTGATACACATTTGTGCCCGTTTTATTTCATTTTCCATAACTTTCCGCAAGATTTCTGGTGATAATTGTTCGCATTCCTATCAGATATTCTCCTTAAGGGCTGCGATTGTCTGAAACTCGATTATTGGTAAAAAAAATCTACCAAAAATCAATCCATTGTTTATTTGTATTGTGCAGCTGTCTAGTTCACAAATGTCAAATGCAAAAGTTATAAATTCTTCCGACATGGTGATTTGATTTGATTTGATTTTGCGCCACCTTGTAAATCTTCGTATAAAGATAAATTTAAGTACAATTAAAGAATATTTAAATATTAGTCTAACATTCAAATTTCATAAAGACCGGACTTTATTTGGCCATGGCATCCATATAAGGACCAGTCACGCCAATGCCAATTGAACACTATTTTTGTGCATTAAAGTGATTTATTAGGGCAAAACTTGTACTACTGTAGCTTTCTTGCTCGTTTTCAATATTTTCGTACAATTCTATACAGATAGATTTTTAAATAATGCAAATAAATAAGTTAACTAAAGGTTAATTTTAAATATATAATAATTTAATTTTATTTCATATTTTCATTGCATTTTTTAGAACATATTTTTTTTTTTTCGAAATGCCAAAAATCTGCAAAATGTTTTTCTAGATTTTTATACTGCACATTACACAGAAAAAAATATTTCAAATAATTTTTTAATAAAATTATTAATTAACTTTATATTGGAATTTAATTATATGATTTATTAATATAATTAATTTCCTAATTGGTTTTCAGTTTTGTTTTTTAATAAATTGATAGCTGTTAATAAAATATAAAAAAAAAAATTAAATATTTGTCTATAAAATTACAGAAATAAAATAATTTTAAGTGAATTTTCAAAAATTTTCAGCTCATTGCATCTATTTAAGGAAAAGAAGTAATAATAATATCAATTATTCTAGTTATTAATATTATCAATTTGATGATTGGAGCAAAATCAATTAAAAATTAATTAATATTACAAATTTCGTAATTGAAATCCATTTTTACTTTTTTCTGTGTAGAGTGACAAAAATTTTGTAGGAACACCCCTCAAACGATGCGTAAAAATTAGCTGAATTTGGGAAAAATATTAAAAAAAAATAAAAAATTTTAATTGAATTGAATTGAATGTCACGGGTCTAGTACATTTAGTCCAAAAAATAGTATTGAGTTTAGCCTTGAAATGGGTATAAAAAAATTCGTAATTTTAAGCCAATTATAGAAAAAATATTTTAAAACAAATTTTGGTCCATAACCGTCATTTTAGTATATCATGAAAAAAAAAAAAAATATATTTTTCTTAAAAAATTGATAAGAACAAATTTTTACGCATCGTTTTGAGGGGTCTTCCTACATTAAAATCTCGAAAAAGGCTTTCCTCGGGACACTCTAATGTACAATAAATTGAATTTGGTAGCTCACTAGAAATTAATTATAGTATTAAGGTGATTAATTTCTATAACTGTATGGGACGAATTTTGTCTAGTGTTAGCAGATATCACACACCTGGATTAGATTGTTTAAATTATTATATTTACGATTTACATACGCAAAACGAATATAAAGTATAAACGTTTATTCCACAGTTCCTATGAAAGAAATATTGGAAAAATTTTCAGTGTTTTTAAATTCATTTAACTTTCCCAGCAAAAACTTTGGTTGCCATGTAATGAGTTAAGAAGCTAATATAATGGCTCTCCACTACTTACACATTAGCTGAATAACTCATTATTTTAACATGGTGATGACATTAGAGGCAACTACTTACCCTATACATTACTTAGATGTCATTACAATAACTAATTACTTCTAAGCTGTTAAACAGCGCATTAATTTTAAAGCATTACTGAAGTCATGATTAATAATAACAATAGGAACTAGTTATATTTTAGGTTATAAATAAGTAATGAAATGTCATGATATAAAATATTTTTTTGTTGTTGTAAAAAGATTTTTTAAATTTTAATTTAAAAAACTTAACAACAACCAAAAATTTAATTAAAATAAATGTAATAAAAATAAACTATTTTAGATTACAAATTAATTCATACACTAATTTTGTCTTTCATTTATGTATCCCTTATTTAAATATATGAATTGGTAACTGCATAATAAAAATCAATAAAAATAATTAATATTTTTACAAATCTGATCATAAATAATTATTTACATTTGGGTTATAAATAATTAGTTACTAAACAACTTCTACGTAATGCAGACAGTATGTTGTTGTCATTACAAAGTAACTACATCCGTAACTACATGTCATTACCAAGTTTTTGCTGGGTTTATTAATATTTAAATTATTTTTCTGATAAGTGATAATTTTATGATATTTCTTCATAAAACACTTATTCATTTTCTATATAATTATTTCAAAAAATATATTGCTATAGTATTTTCTTTAAGTTATTAATCTTATCTACATTTAAAGGTCATTCCCGTTTTTTTCTTTTCCTAATTTAAATTTTTATTTTTTTTTTTTTTTTTATTAACTGAAACAAGTTTAATTGTTTACTTCAAAAGTGGATCTTGAAATATTTTAACTGAACCCATTATTTACATTAATTTGTGTAATATATTTGATATTTTACATTAGACAAACAACCTGTCTTTACATCGATGATGATGCACAATTTGTCAACACATTTTTAAAATATATTTCTGCGTTTGCTTTAATTCAATTATGCAATATCCTAACAAGGCTACTTAATGAAATTTGTTGAAAATTATTACAGTTTTTGCTTGATTTCGTGGCGTATGCTAAAACTAAAGATAAGGATTTTAAACTTGAATTTCTGGCAAAACAAACTATAGTTTGAATGGAGTTTTTAAATTGAATCATTTGAATTAACAAAAAATTTTAATATTTTTAATTACTAATTTGTTGATCTGTTTAAACAGCTAATATTGAAACTGTTTTAATAAGTTATAAAAAAAAGCTTTTAAAAGTTTTTTTTTTAACAATTTAGTGAAAGATATATAGATGTTTAGAAAGCAATAAATTGAAAGTTTAACTAATTTAAACTGTACTTAATAATGTGGGTGTTTAAATTTAACTTTTCCACTATTTTTTTTTTTAAATACTTTCTTAACAAATGCATATTAAATTTTATGACGGAATAATGGTATCTTATGTTATTTGTCATGACATTTTCGACATTAATCACTTGAAGTTGTCATTAATTTTATTTTAATTTTTCATTGCCTTTTGTAAGAAAAAAACTACTAAAAGTTTTTTGCTTTACAAAATATATATTTTCAAAATAAATGAGGTGTTTGTTTGGAAATTAATTTTTTTGTTATGATTATGAAGTCATTTGCATATATTTTAAAACATATTATATCTAAAGGCAATAACTCATTATTGAAATATTGTATTGACTGGAGTATTCGTAGTAATTATATCATGAATTTTTTATTTATTTTATTTTTTTTCATTACATCATTTTGGTAAATTGAAAATGAAGATGAAGACATATGTACAATAACTCTTGACCACATAAGTGGTGAATGATGATGATGATGATGCACTTGTCTAGTCTACTCTTACGAGTACTTGTAAGATACATTTCCATTCACCCATTCAAACAATCAGTTATTCATTCACTTCATTCAAATTATAATTTGTTTCTAGTCTTCTTTTCTTCTTTTGTTTTTCAATTAAAGAAATACGTAAATAAAATGAAATAGAAGAAATGAAAAATCAATAAAATAAAATTATTTATTAAACAGGAAATCAAAGAAAACTTTTATTCAATTTTAAACTTGAAAACTTAAACAACAACAACAAAAAAACAATGGAAAAAATGTAAGAAAATTGATTAATAGAAAAATAAAGAAACTCCTAAAAAGAAAAATAAAATTTATAATAAATTGATTTTTTATTTCTTTGTGTATTTTACCCAGAAGGTTGGTTAGCAGAGACTAGTACAGACAAAAAAAGTTATAAAAATAAAAAAAAACCTATTTGTTTTAAAGAAAGGAGGAACTTTTAATGTAAAGTTAATGGTTATTGTTTTTTTAATAAAATGAAATTACTAAAATTAAAAAAAGAAAAAATGTGAAATAATATTAAAAACACTTGTGTTTGATCAGAAGGTTTCCATCTTAAAACAATAAGTATTTAATTTGAAATCAAATTCTTTACTGAAAATTTTTATAATTTTATATTTCTTACTTATTTAAAAATGTATCTCGCATTAAGGAACATTGAGCTAAAAAAATGTAGAATTAATACCTCATTGGTATCAACTTGACACCACATCAGTGTGGAATTATTTAATAACATGTATTCGATTCCGTGTTTTTAGCAGATGTAAACAAAAGGTGTAGAAAAATTGTTACATTGATCACAACCGTTGCACAGTGGTCCCAAAACGATATTTTTTTTTGGAAATAATTCTGTAACTTTAGAATTGCTGGATATATTTTAATGAAATTTCGCATGGAGATTCTAGCCAAGAAGGAGGACCTCCGAAATGGGTCATCTCGGATATTATACATATAAGAAATAGTTAAAAGAGTTGACCAATTTCGGAGGTTCTCCTCCTGCCCCGAGACCAGCTAAAAACTTGTGCTCTTCTAAAACAGTTGGAAAATACCTCAACAATTACTATGAAAAATTTCATTGAAATACATATATTTAGCGGCTCAAAAGTTACACAAAATTATTTAAAAATCACGTTGAAACTGCTGTGCACTTTTGTATATAGAATGCTGCAGCACACAATTACCATAGAAATGAAGGAAAATGTGCAAATTTTGCTGATGTTTCAGTTAGTTATTAAACGATTGTATAATGTATTAATGCAAGTATTTGGTATCATTGGTAAGGTTATAACTTGAAAAATAATAATATATAAATAATAAAGTATTCAAACTAAATTTTTTCATTAAATTGATCAAAAAAACGAAAAATGTATTTAGTGTTATTTTCCAAAAAAAAAAATTAATATTTGAACTTAAATAAAATCTACAATAATTAAGCTATCATTGTGAAATTTTATAATAATATAAACAAATTTGTCCTTAAAAGAAGAGAATAAAAAGATTCCCACTTTTTTACTCCAAAACACCCAAAATTCCAATTTGGGGAAAGCTTGCTTCAAAAATTGACTTTTTTCAGTAAAATGGTCACCCTGTCGTTATAAGAGGCGTGGCTTATTAAATATTTTTTGTGTGTTTAGCGAACATATGTAGGTATGTAACGAAGGTATTTTTTTTATTAAATTTCAGCTTTGACATTTTTGAGATCCACAAAAAACTAAAAAAATAAAAATTAAATTAACGAAATTCTGATAGGGCTAGCGGGGAGACTGTTACCCCAACTGCCTTCGGATTTGTTTTACATGCATTTATGTTAAGCATTCCAGAGGAAAATAATGGATTTTAAAGTGAAAAAAATGTTATTACCTTTTTGAGAAAAATCACAATTTTTTTCAAATTTTTTTTTTCAAAATAATATAACTTTTTATCTAAACCACATAAGTATATGATTCTTGCACGAAAATTATTTAAAATTTTGTACAGAATCCAGAGAATATTTTAGAACTCAAATTGAGTTAAAAAACGAAAAGAAAACATGACAAAAAATGTTTCAAAATTTGACTTCTGTCCAAATATCTGTTAAAATAAAAAAGATATCCCTCAAATGTTAGCGTATTTTTTGTAGAGATTTATAAGAACTATTTATGTGCAAAATTTTTTTCAATCAAATCATAAATTAAATTTTGGCGATTTTTTTAAAAATTTCGGGTATGACCAACTTTTGAGGTCCACCTCCCCCGTCCCCCAGACCCGCTATGAATTTGTGCTCCACCAAATCAAATAGAATATACCACAACATTGTCCATGCGAAATTTCATTAAAATACATCTAGTAGTTCTAAAGTTACAGAATTATTTCCAAAAAAAAATTGTTTTAAGACCACTGTGCGTTGTCGATTTTGTTAAGTAAATTTCCCTTCGAAAAATTTATTTCAACTAGCAGGCGGATATTTTTAACATTTTATAAAAGTCCGTACAAACAAAAAACTTTCCTTCTAATTTGAAAACTTTATTTTTAGCCACAAATCTGCTCAAACCTTGTCGCACATTTCATCCCCTCTTTTTGTAATTAATTTTAATTTGGCAAAATTTTGCACAGCCTTAACTTGCAACAGATTAAAAAATAATGTGACATTGAATAAATCACACACATCGTAACAAAATTGTATTTACTTTGAAGTCTTTTACAGATCCTGATCCAATTTAATTTAGCTTTAATTAATACGAAGGGCTTCCTATCCCTTCCAAAGCTCTAAAAGACGCAATAATGTCAGTAAACATTTCAATTTAATTTCGTTTTATTTTATTTATTTTTGGATGATTACAAAAGTGAATTAGTCACCCAACAATGCCACCAGTTACTCGTACACAATACCAACTAATCTGTGTTGTCTAATCACTTTTACTCATGGACGTTACAGCGATTATAGCAAAATACTTTTATTACAAGTGCTTATTGATTTTTTATTTTCGTTCAAACTTAAAGCAAATTCATTTCACATACACAATTTTCCTCAAAACCAAATGGAAAAATCAACAAAATGTGTAGGAAAGACAAGTGAAAAAAGCAATTTGTTTTTTTAGAAGGAAATACCTTGAAAAGCAATGAATGGCTAAAATGGATATACATACATAGAAGAACCTAAATTATACTAGACATTTAATTATAACATTTTCAACAGATTATAATTTTTTTTTTTTTTTAAGAAAAGTACTGTTTCAAACTTAAATTAATCATATACAGAAACATACTTGTGTATAGTAAATTAAATAACTTTCTTTTAAAACACCTCAGTTATTGCTATTCTACTGTTGCGCATTAAGGTTTTCATCGTTATTTTAAAATTACTTATTTCAAGGTTCTTTTACTTTCTCAACGTAAATTATATTAAAATTGCTTTCATTAAATATTGTTTTAGTAATTTCTGAAAAATATAAGAAAAAAAATTTTACAATTTTAAGTTTACTAAGCAAATAAAGTAACTACTTTGCACGACAATTTTTAAAATTGTTTACAAATTTATAAAATATAAGTGAAGAAAATAACGAAAGAGAAACATCATAAAAATTAAGTGCGTTATAAAAACTGTATACAATTTGCAGTTTTTTAGAAAATGTGTAGCTTAAATATGAGTTAAGTTTTTCATATGAAATAATTGCAGCAGAAAAGAACTTTCTATGACTGTAATTTGTACAGTGAGTTAAAAAAATTAAAAAAAAAAAAAATTGGGTAATATTTTTTTGTTAGTGAAAGTTTTAATTGTGCGTCACCATATGTTCTATTCGTGAAATAAGTTATTTGTTACTTATAAAGTGTTGTTAAGTATTCAAATTATTATATATTTCTTATTTTTGGAACAAAAAATACATTAATTAAGAATGCCGCACATTGGGGTAAAAGGGGTTGAAAATGGCAGAAAAACCCTCCCCCTTAGGCGAATATTTGGACTTGATGTATTTTAATGTGCTAAACATGAATCTGCTTTCAGTTTTTTTCCATCAGTAGTGCGATTCAGTAACTTTTAACGATTTGACAATCGCAAGACTTGTCAATAACATTTGTTGTTTGTAGTAACGATTGTATGATTCACTAAAGGCTCCGTTACTCTACCGTAAATGTAAATGTAGCGAATCAGCTGACACGTTTTACTTATGATAGTCATGTGTGTATGTGTACTCAAAAACGTAAATGTAACGTAGTAACCTAATCAAATTAGGTCGCTCTACGTTTTAACGTGACAGCTGTAACAACAGTGTTGACAGCTTTTCATTTCATTATACTAAATCTGCGTAAAAAATCGCTGTAAAAGGTTTATCAATTGGACAATTAGTTTTGCTGTTTTCTTCACTAAAAAATTGTTGAAATAATTTAAATAAGACGTAGAGTCGAATATTTAATTTAAAATTCAAAATTTTTGTCATAAAAGCACAAATTTCGTTTTGTATACGAATCGCTGAAATACAAACCAATAAATTTAGCGATTTTCAATTTGAATTTGATCCACTGGAAATATGTGTAATTGACATCACCGTTCATGTGTACAAAACAACAACAAAGTATTGGCTACATTTACGTTTTTAGAGTAATCCTCCACTTACGTTTCCCTTTACATTTACGTTTTTACATTTACATTTACGGTAAAAAGTAAAAAAAAGTAAAGTTCCAAACCAAATAAAAAAGAAAAACAAAAAAATTTAAGACAAATCGAAATTTTTTAACAATTTTAAGACGGCGATTGATTAAATTATGCCTTTGATATAGATTAATATATGTTTCAGTTAATGATTTTCTTAAAAATGATCACTACTTCCAAAAAACGCGGAAGCATGGACTATAACCTTGGAAGTACATATTACATCCGCAAAAGAGCGACTTAGTCTTAGGGTTGACTTCTTGGCTACTTTTTGTTTTTAATAAACAACACAAAAATTTTTGTCTTTAAGTTAACTCAAACAAGTATCGTTAAAAGTGTTACAGAATAACGAAATCGACAATTTTGTTGTTTAATATTTTTAACGATTCGATTATCGTTAAAACAAGTTACTGAATCGCACTACAGGTCTGGATTTTTTTTATGAGCGTGTCTAATATTTCGCCCATAGTAAGGCCATTACTTTAGTATATTTCCTCATAACTCAAGAACGGTGTGTACGATTGACATAAGTGATACACCAAAAGATGCGTACTAAAAATATTTTGAAATCATCCCAACTTAATTTTTTTATGTGCTCAATAGTTTCGAAATTATTTTCAAATAAGTGCCCAAAAAAATCTTTTTCGTGCAAAATTTTTGATTTTTTTGTTACTAAAATTTCTTTTAATAAATGAAAACATCAAAAATGTTACAGTTTATTATCTTTATTTTAAAGCTGGTAGTGCTGCGAACAAAACAAGGTATGTATTTTCAAAATTGATGCACAATTACCCATGTTACATACAATTGCGTAGAAATACAGTGGTGGGCAAAAAAAAAATAAAAAATAAAAAAATGATTTTTGAAACAAAAATAGGTGGAGTAGGTGGTTTTTGACGAGTTAAACAAGAATCTTCATTCACTTTTTTTCTATCACGTACTGATTTTTTTTAGGTGCATGTCTAATATCATCACCTTATTCAGCGGTCGCACTATAAAATTCGAGAATAGTTTATCAAATTTAGACTATAACTCAAGAACCGTTTTCACGATTTTGATAAATGATACATCAAAAGATGCATAGGAAAATTGTCTTTAAGGTATGTCAACAATATTTTTTATTCGCTCAAGAATTTCAGAGTTATGGATCAAAATTTTCCCGATTTTTCAAAAAAATAGAAAAATAAAAAATAATAAAATAAATAAATAAATAATTTTTTCGCTACTAATTACCAAATAACTACGGAAATATTAACTGGATAAAAAAATTAGCTGGATAAAAATTCAGCTCAAAGACAATTTAGATCACTATCTACTGGAGTTTAATTTATCGTAATTGGACAAACAGTTTTCGAGTTATATAAGTGTGACCGTCTAAAGGCGGGTCATGCCCATCAAAAAAATCAATACGTGATAGAAAAGAAGTAAAAGCTAATTCTTATTTAGCACATTAAATTCCATCTAATCCACCTATTTTTTATTTAAGAAAAAAAAAAAAAAAATTTTTTTTTGCCAGCTAGTGTATTTCCACTTAACTGTAGGTATGCATGGGTATACTAGCTTAACTGTGAATCCAATCATGATTTGTGCATAAATTTTTATGATACATGGCTTTATTTATTCGTAGTTTTGATAGCTTTGAGATAAAGATAATAAACTGAAATATTTTGGATGTTTTCACTTTTAAAAAGAAGTTTTAGTAAAAAAAAAAGAAATTTCAAATTTAGCATGAAATTAATTTTTCGGACACTTATTTCGAAATATCTTCAAAACTGTTGAGCGGATAAGAATTTGTTAGTAGAACGACTTAAAGTTAATTTTATTCCACATATTTTGGTGTATTATTTATATAAATCGTGCGTACCATTCTCGAGTTATAGTGAAATATACTCGAGTAATTTAGGGCGCAATATTAGATACGCCCATAAACAAAAATCCGTATGGGAGAAAACTGAAAGCAGATTCGAGGTTAGCATGCGGATTTCCTTCTAGTCCACATATATATATATATATATATATATATATATATATATATATATATATATATATATATATATATATATATATATATATATATATATATTGTAGGAGCACGTAAAAAGTTTTTTTGTTGGCCAGAGTTATTAGGTAAAAAAAAAAAAAATCATTTTTATAATTTTAAGATTTTTTTTTTTTTTTTGCAGAACGGTAATGTCCGTCCGTCTATATATTAGAGTTAAATGGGTCGAAAATTATGCATAATTCAGGGAAAGGTGATATCAACACTTTAATGATCACGTTTAATTTTCCTATTTATTAGTAAATAAAAAAAATGAATTTTTAGAATTATGAGATGATTTTTGGCCGTCCGTCCATACATTTGGGTTGAATGGAACGAAAATGACGCTTTATTCGGGAAAAGGGTTTTTATGATCATGTTTTATTTTTTCTATTTATCATTTGGTTTTCATATTAATTAAGATGTGGAAAAAATACTTTTCGAATTTTAAGATTTTTTTTGAAAGAATTCTAATGTCCATCTATCTGTCCGTCTGTTTGCAAACTTTCCATTTCAAAATCTTTTGACTCAATAAATATAACGAGTTTTGACTCAATAAAGATAAAGTTCGATAAATAATTTCATTTTTTAACCAACTACATAAAATATAATTAAATTGGCTAAAAATGTTTAGCTACATTTAGAAAAATATTGACCAAGATCTTGTAAAATTTAGATTTCTGAAATTTCAAATGCATATAACTCGAAAAATATATTAGATGAGTAGTACATGCAAGATTGTTTTTTAAAGAATTTATCAAGGGCTTTAGGGTGATAAAAAAATCTTGGGAATCGATTAAATAACAAAAAATTGCTAGTGGTTAAATATTTTCACTAGTACCTATTTTGAACCCCACTAGTACCCTATTTTGAACTCCCATAGTTTTGCTCCAGAAGCGTATATGGGATTCTGCTTCTACCCTCTGCTACGCCTAGGTGCAATTTTATGTAAATCTAACCAGAATCGAAAAAAAATCATTACAGATTTTTTGAAAATTAGTGTATTTTAAGACAATTTTCAAAAAAATAATAAAAATATTATGACAAAATATAATTTACAAATACTTGAAGAAAAGTACACTTAAATATCTTAATTTGATGCTTCCATTTTAAAGTGAAAATTTGATGAAAATTTTATTTTTGACTATTTTTCAAAAATGTAAAAAAGTGTTTAAATTTGACAGCTCCTTATAAGAAAACAACACAATCTAGCTTAAAGACTTTAATTAATATTGATACATAAAATTTATTTATTTTAATTAAAAGTATTAATTACTCAAACACCTAAATGCAGCGTTCTTGGGCTGCAGAATTCGAAAGTACAATCCATTTTTTTTACTACAGTAGTCATTACATATTAGCAAAATGATAGTAACTAGTTACATTACCGGTTACAAATAAATGTTGAAATATATTAAAAAAAAGCGGTCCGACTCCACTGGAGACTGGTGTTTGTACGATTATGTGCGATATTCTTCAATATTACTATGTTAAAATTTGATTATAATTTGAAATTAAATTCACATAATTAATTAATTCCCATTATTAATTAATAATAATTAATTAATAACTTACGTTTTTTTTTCTTTCATATTTAATGTTTCTTTGTTTGAAAGATTCTTGTACTCGTATTAAATGTGTCCATGTTTCACTTTAAATAATAACATCATAAGATTTCTAATTTAGACGAAAGTTTTGTTGTAGAAATTACAAATAAATAAATAAAATAAATAAATAAATAAATAAATAAATAAATAAATAAATAAATAAATAAATAAATAAATAAATAAATAAATAAATAAATAAATAAATAAATAAATAAATAAATAAATAAATAAATAAATAAATAAATAAATAAATAAATAAATAAATAAATAAATTCTCGAAATTAAATTTTCTTTCGACATAGAAAAGCAAGTAATTAATGTTTTTTATGTTTTACTCACTCTTAAAATATATAATTTTTTTATAATATAAATGAAAAGATTGATTAAAAGTAACATTTCCAAAAATCTTATCTTAAATAATTCATTACATATCAGGATAAAAGTAAGTAGTTAGCAATCCACTTTCATGTAATGCAGGAAGTATGTTGTTATCATTGAAAAGTAACTACATCCGTAACTACATACCATTACCAAGTTTTTGCTGGGTAATTTTTAAACTTTTTGAGATAGCAGTTTAAAATTTTTATTTATGATAAAACATTATATAATATTTTAATTTCAGATGATTTCTGAAACATTTTGTTATATTTTTGCAAAAAATTGGCAATGCGCAAAGTTGGCTATAAAAGATATCATGGTTTCCTTTACATTGAATTTGGCAATTTTTCCACAAACTTAATAAAATTAACTTTGCAATGTTTTTTTTTTTTTTTTTTTTTTTTTTTTTTACATGGAAAAAATGCAACCTTTAGTTCTCATCTGATCAGGTCCAAAAGTTGAAAATAAGTTGTAAACTTGTGTTATCAGAACAAATATAAATAAAAACATTTTCAAAGTTATTGATACAAAATTTAATAATTTTTTTATATACAAAGGTGAAAAGTTACAGAATAATAAGATTAGAAAATTACTAAAATTTCAACTAGTTTGTTTTTATAAAAAATTAAATACAAATTTAAAATTTTATACTAAATAAATTAATGAACCGAAAATATGTACGTATGTATTTACTTTATAAGTTCAAATAAATAAATATGGACTTATTTAAGTATTTTTCGTATATAACAAAACATTTGAAATACTTAGCAATATGCTATTAAAATTTTATTGAAATGAATTCATAAAGTACTTGCTTTAATACATATAAAATTATACATTTGTATATTATTTAATGATCTTTTGGAAACACCTGGCGCCTTGTTATTAGTGGGTGGGTGGACTAAACAATTCTTTTAAATTTCTATTTGTGTTTTTATTTAATACTACAAAATGTTTCAAAAAATCATTAATTTTTATTAATTTTATAACATAATCAAATTTTAATACAAACGTTTAAATCTTTGACAATTTTCATTATACCTACCATATTCAAAACGTAAATTTATATTTTGAAAGAATTTTAAAAACTTTTTGAATTTTAAAATATATTTTATAATATTTTAAGTTTTAGTAATATGAGTATAAAATATTTATTATTACGTTATCATACATTTTAAGCAAATACAAATCTTTCATTTACAATTATTATCTTATAAACAAAATCTTATAAGTCATATATAAATTTATTCATTCATTAATTTAATTTCGATTAAGTGTTAATAATTTAATACAATTTGTTTCCATTTTAAATCACCTGCCATATCGGCGTCTTAACACGCATGACTTAACCGGTCTTAGCCACATTTTTATTTCATTTTTTTTTTTTTTTCAAGCTGCTCATTAATAAGACACAAGACCTAATTATCGTTAATTATTTTATAATTTCAATACTTATCAAGTATTTTTCAACATATCGAAATAATAATGACAATTAAAAAATCTAAATAAAAAAACGTATTCTAAAGATAAATTATCTTAATAGTTTTTTTCATTATTATCAACCGGATAAGAACTACTTTAGTTAGCAATTTATTTCTTTATAAGTATTTCTTTTTACAAAAAACCCACTTTGCCGAGCTGAATAAGTATTCGATTAATATATGTAGTGTATTGGGTTTAGTTGCTTTGGTTGGGTTTTATTGGTTGGTAAAAGAATAATAATAATAATAATATTTAATAAACAATCACTTATGACCTTCTAAAGTCAAAACCACTTACCAAAGCAAAATTTACTTAACTGACAACACAAACAAAAATGTTTAAATAATAGTAAAAAATAAAAAAAATAAATTACAAACTAAACACCCAAACATTACCAACCGACATAAGTTTAAGAAAAGAAAAATAAAAGTTAAATTACTTTGTAACTGCAAAAACGTAGAATATTTTTTAAGAAATATTAAACAACAGCAACAAAATAGAAAACAACTTTTTCAAGAACATTTTGTATTATTTAAACAGACGTCAGTCCAACGCGTATAAAGAAAATGTTGAATTGAAAAAAAGAGGTTAAACACCAACATACGAGTAAAAAGTTTTATTTGCTTAAATTCATAGTGGGCTATATTAGGCCCTTTATACTTTAATAATCTCAAAATGAAAGAAAACCAGCGCGAATGTTATATTCGGCTCAGCCGAATCTATATACCCACCATCAACTTTTTCAAATTTTACATTATATAGAGGTGGGCGGTAAAGTGGGCGGACCACGCCCAATTTTTGTTTCCGAGTTTACATTAGTCCTTGAACTATTTGTACAATATTTCGTTGATTTTCACCTTGTATGGGAGGTGGGCGGACCTCGCCCATTTTTGGTACAAGTTTATATCGACCCTTGAACTATCTGCCCTATTTTGCTTTTAACAGACAGACAGGCGGACGGACATTGCTAGATCGACTCAGAATCTAACCAGGACCCAGAAAATATATACTTTATGGGGTCTTAAGTGATTCCTTTGACATGTTATACACAGAATGACAAAATCAATATATTCCACATCTTTTTGATGGTGGGTATAAAAATGGAATAAAAACCCTGCTAGAAATATCATGGCATATATAAATCAAATTGCCTTTTTTATACTTCTGCAGAGGGTCTAAATCAGTGGTTATCAATAATACTGGGGGGTTATTGTGTAATACGATTCGAAAGAAAACTCTTTTGAAAATCAATATATTTGAAATACAATTTCGAAAGCTTTTCTTTTCGAATCGAAATACTCGTACACAATAACTTCCCTGTTCCAGCATTCTTAATCAAATTGTTCGCACTTTGACAACCTGATATTATCAGTTCTGCTGATATTTAGGAAAAATAGTTACCTATTTAAGTGTCAGTAGGTTTTCACTAATTTTAATTTTTGGTAATCAAATTCGAACCGAGCTTAGGTTAAGTTCAGATTAAGTGAATATTTGACACAAATTATTTGATTGTGTTTTCGCGCAATTTTTGCAACTAAATACAGAGTTGATTTTTTGTTCAAATTATGCTCATTTATTTAACGTTTTTTGTTTGACAAAACAACTACCAAATATCGTAAAATATAAAAAAGGCGAAACATCCCTAGAGTAAAGACAACCGGTTCAAACACGTAACAGGTTCTCAGGACTAGTGACCGGTCAAAGTTCCGGAACTTTATATGAGAGGAACCTGTCACTTTTACATGGGGTTGTCATTGGAGGTGGCTAGTTAGCCCCTTGGGACAGGTCACATGACTGGTCAAAGAGGACAGGTTCAGTGTCGATTAATATAATAAAGTTTTGATAAAAATTCGGTAATTGTTTAATTTATGATTATTTTTATTAAATTATGTTTATTTTTGTTTTATAATTTTTCGTTAATGTCGATGGCGGCAACCCGGATCGAACCCATGTTCATGTAACGTGTGTTATGTTTTATAGTCTTCAACGCTAACCACTCAGCCACTGATTGTTATTACGCGCGAGTTGCTAATTGCGCACTTAACAAGCATTTTATAAACTGACTCTCAACTGTTAAATAGTGAGTGTGTTTGTGTCAACTGGTTGTCAATTGGAACTTTGGTGACGAGTTGGGTGTCAATTGGTACTCAACTGGTACTGAGGGACCGGTCCATTACTGCGATTGCCACAAATTTCCCGCAGGGATATTTTAAGCCTCTTCAGATTAGATGGAAATTATTGACTCAAAATTATTTTATTAAACATACAACTACCATAAATTTATTTGATGTCGATTTTTAAGTAAATAATTTTCAGAGAGAATTTTGGAATATATTGATGTCAAAGTAATTTATTATTTATAGCATTTTAAATTGCAAAAATAAAAATATTTTTGCAATATTTTTATAAGTAATTTATGTTTATAGAAAATAATAACCCTGTTTTCTTTGCAAGCCACTTTTAGATGTGTAAAAAACATAGCAAGCAATTCCATGGTTTTAATAAAAAATAAATATATTTAGATTTATTTAAAAACGGTTTTTTAAAAGATAAAATATAAATACTTTTTTGTCGATATAAAGTTTAAATACATAAAAACTACAACTTTTAAGCAGCAACAGCTGTTGTTTGTTCTTGATTGCTCATATATTTATTTTGAAAGATCAAACAAACATTTGCCCTAAATAATGGAAAATATTAAGGTAAATTCAAACAGGTGACCTCACTTAATCAGTTGTTTTTGTTAAACTTCTGCCACCTGTTTCATTTCGCCATGAGCAAATATTTTACATCTTATATTTACACAATGTTCACACCAGCTATATTTTTAACTTAAGGCAAACATTCTTTTTTGACCAAAATCACATTTGCAAATAAAATTTTTTCAAAAATTATCAAATATAAGCCTTATGTGAACTTAGAACTATCAAAAATGTTTAATAACTATAGAACTTTTACAAATTCTTCTACAAAATGTTTAAATTCGATTTATGTTTATTTATATATGTATATCATATATTTTTTAAAAAGAATAATTATGTTTGGCCCCCCATTAGATAGTATTTTTGACCTACCCTGTTTTCTGTCAACATTAGGCGGATTATAAATGAATCGAATAAAATAAATATTGAATTTATTAAACAAGTGTTAAATAATTCTAATTATTTTAAATTTATTTGTATGAATATTTTTAAAAATAAATAAAGCTTCTACTCCAATATACAAGCAACTATTTACCTATACATATATGGAGCTTATGCAAATATTTTGGAGTTTTTTTTTTTTCTAATAAAGTGTCAGAATAGTGGGTTTTGCAATAAATCTATTGTGAATTATTGATGCCAGGGTTGCAAATACATACATATGTATGTATGAGTAAATGAAAATAAAACATAATTCTTATAACTAAGACATTTTATATTACAAAATCTTTTTATTAAGTTTTTAATTTAATTCCTTTTCAAAATATATAATTTTTATATTAAACATTTTTTTGAAAAATAGGTTGCCATGTCATTTTATAATCAAGTATTACACATACGTCTGCTCTTATGCTTTTTTAAATAAAAAAAAAATGTAGTAATGGTTGCAATAATAAGTAATAACAATTTATAATAATATTTATTAAAATAACCATACAAAAGGCAACCTAGTAAATTTTTTTATAGTATCTTTTGTTAAATTTTTCTATTATGTTGAATGTTTGTAAACAAATTTATTACAATAATTTTTATTATTATTATTTTGTTATAAATACGCAATGTGCTAATTAATGATAGCAGGGCACTGAAATATTATTTGAAATTTTTATTAAGATTTTAATAATAAATAATAAAAAAAAAAAAAACAAAAAAATAAACTGCGTTACATTAGCGGTCTACGAAAATAGTTTAAAATTTTAAAATTTTTATCTCATTTCATCTTTAAAAGTTCCCACTGCAAACTTAAAAATTGTTCTTTCGTCAAAACCGCTATTTAATATAAATGTTTTATCAATTTATTTCTTATCAATATTTTATTTGTTCTTTTAAAACTTAAAACCATATCTGGTTATTTCTTTATACATATTTTTTTAAATTTATTTTTAATATCAAATTGATGATATAAAAAATTTAAATTGTGTGGCAGTTTGCTTACGATTTTATATTTTATTTGAAGTAAAATGGTTAAATTAAGTTAAATTTATTAGGGTTGTTATTTTTATATCTTTATGACATTCAATAAATTATTTGACAGTTAATAACCTAAAGCAGGGTTTCTAGTTCCTATCCTTTGAACCTATAGAAATTCAAAGTTCTAATATTCCATATACTGATTTCAATTGTGATTCTTAAGCTAAGTTCACATTAGGCAAATATTTAACTATTTTTACAAACATTTTATTTATTTAATGTGAACAAAAAATACTTCTACTTACCAAATAAGAACTACATTCACGACTTAAGATTAAATTATATTCGAGGCTATAAACTAGATCAGTGTGAAGACTCAAACTTGAAAGTAGTCCAGATTTTAGAAAAAACTATATTCAAGACTATAGACTGGACTACAGTCGAGCCTATAGACTTAAATATATTAGATACTATAGGCTAAACTATAGACTAAAATATAGTCGAAACTATATACTAGAAACTATAGTCGAGACTAAACTATAGTCCAGACGATAAAATAGTCTATAGTCCAGAATATATAGTATAGACTATAAAATAGTTCATTTTATAGTGTAGACTATAAAATAGTTCATAATCTACACTATAAAATAGTCTATAGTGTAGACTATAAAATAGTTTATAGTCTAGACTATAGAATAGTCTCTAGTCAGACCATAAAAAGGTCTATAGATTAGAGTATATATAGTCTATAGACTAGACTATAAAATACTCTATAGTTTAGACTATAAAATACTATAAAATAGTCTATATTTTAGACTATAAAATAGTCTACATTCTGGACTATCAAATAGTCTGTAGACTAGACTATAAAATAGTTTGTAGTCTAGACTATAGAATAGTCTCTAGTCAGACAATGAAAAGGTCTATAGATTAGAGTATATATAGTCCATAGACTAGACTATAAAATACTCTATAGTTTAGACTATAAAATACTATAAAATAGTCTATAATTTAGACTATAAAATAGTCTATAGTTTAGATTATAAAATAGTCTATAGTCTAGACTATAATCCGAACACAAGGTGCAATTTTTTTTTTTGTTTGACCTTACAAAAAATGTAAGACCAAATAGGGGCAAACAACATTTAAACACTTAAACTTAAAATCAACAAAAAAAGAAGTTTTGTGTTTGATAAAAAAAATTTTTTTTGAGAAGATAATTTGAATCTAATCTGAACAGGATTAAAAAAATTTTCCCTTTTTCGTAGTTTAGCACATTTGATAGCTGTTTTATCAAACAAACAAAAAAAAAAAAAAAAAAAAAAAACGTCAAATAAATGCGATTAAGATAAGCGAAAAATCAACTCTTTGATTAATTGCAAAAATTTCCGGAAAACATAATCAAATAATTCGTGTAAAATATTTGCCTAATCTGAACTTAGCTTAAGAATTATTTTCACCATTCTTTTGTTCATTCAGTAGTTTGGTGTACGATATGTCCAATTACTGACATTAAGCCCTTCACACTTTGCACATATCTACTTATCTAGATAATATTCACTTCTCTAGTAAGGACGGCGCACGAAAAATTTTGCGCACACGATTTATATAAATAAAAATTAATCTGTGTTTGTTTACTGCTAAACTGTTGGTCGATTTTTTGTTAGTTTGATAGGAGCAGGGAAAACTGTATTTTAAGAACTATTATAACGAAAGTATTACAATTTTGTAAATTTAATTCCATTATTAAGTTCATTAACTGAGATGAAAATAGGGCGGACAACTCTAGGCGGAATGGTAGACCCCACACATAGAAAATGCTAATTATTGAATAGGTTAAATAGTCTTACAATTATACAGGAATACCTTTCTTATCAACCTCTAAATTAATAATGAAAGTTGAACGGATAGGACTAGGGAAAATGGTATCCCCATACAAAGAAAATATTAAATACCGTATATATTAAGAACTATTACAGCTAAAGTCTTTATATTTTGCAGGAATAATTTGCTCATCAACATCCATAATATTAAAACGGGTAGGACCAGGGTAAATAGTACTCCCATACAAAGCAAATATTCTTAATGACAAATCTAAACAACCGTTATGATGACTGACCTCAAATTTTGTGGGAACTATTTTCCTATCATATTGCAATGATGAAATAAAAATAGGACGGATACGGCCAGGTAGATGGTTAGTCCCTATACAATGCAAATTTTCCCATATCTAAAGTATAGTATTTTAGTGAAAGTAGTAGGATAGTAGGTCGAGTAGCCCCATATAGAGCAAATATTAGTTACTGCATCAAAAGGGATAGCGAAGCACACCAGGATAAACTGGTATTTTATTTTAGTGAAATTATTATTAAATATATATATATATATTTTTTTTAACTTTTCATTTATTTTTTTAATCTGCCTTTTATAGGCCTCACAATAAGTGATTAAATCTCTTAAGATAAATTAAAGCTAGTTTCTCTCCAGCGAGAGCCTAAATGGTTATATGAGCCTCACATCAGAGGGGTGGTAAGTCGGCTCTACGAAGCCTTGAGTACGATTGTACTTCAGCAAGACATCTTGCTAGTGGGTTGGGGTGATTTTGTAGTTTAAGGATGTATTTTTCTCTAAATTTCTTAAATTCGTCTTTGACTAACGGCACCTCTAAGTCTCTATGGATATTCTCATTTCTTATGAATCATGGTGCACCCGTCATGGTCCTAAGAATTCTTGATTGGGCCCTCTGTATAAGATCAATACTCGTACTACTGGCGGTTCCCCATAATTGTTTGCCATATGTCCAAATTGGTTTTAAGACAATTTTATGCCAAGGCTCAGCTTTGATGGGCCGTTGATTAACCAGTGAAGGCTAGAAGCTTTTAACTTGAAGTCTCTTAGATTCTTTGTGACGGCGTCAAGTAAGTCGCCCATCTAAATGAATACCAAAGTAGGTGACATGATCTGACTGCGGTATACTTATACCATTAAGTGTAACAGGTGGACAGTTTCCTCTTTTTAGGGTGAACGTACGATAGCATGGTAACTTTTCAATTCATTTACTCGAATATACATAGATATGAAATACATTTTCGAGAATTTTGTTATTAAAAATAAAAACAATCCATTCATTATTGGCTAATATACAGATGAACAAAAATTCTAATTAAATCTTCTTCGCAAGAAATAAATTTTAATATTTAAATAAAAAAGTTAAGAAAATTTAAATTTCATACTTATTTTTTTTTTTTTTTCAATAATTTAAAAAATTTATATTATTTAACGATCAAGGTCAATTCCAGAGCTATTCCCATCATAAAATTTTAAATAAATGCATTAAAAGATTAAATCAAGGTTAACTAAATGATACCCAAACAAAATAAGTATGGAAAATGAAAAGTAAAAAATTTAAATTTTTACTTAAAATAAAATATGTATCATAACAAAAAATATTTTATTAATAATTTAGTGTATGTTGTAATTTAAAATGCATTTTTTACATTTATACGTTTTATATCTGTTTTTCTTTTTCATTTTGTTTACAAAATTATGTACCTCAAACAATATTTAAAGATTTTTAATTTATTCAAAATATTTACCATTGATTTATCCATTCAAAGATTAATCTTTTAAATAACATTTTTGAATATAATACAATGAATTTATGTTTATGGTTAAATTAGTGTTTATTAATGTGTTAATTTATGATTTGTGTTAGTTTTTTTTGTATATTTTTTCAATAAACAATTGACGGATTTGTTTTAGATTTTTGTTGTTATTATTTCATAGTATTTTGTTACAAAATATTAACTAACTCTTATGTTTAATTACTTTTTTTTAAAAAAAACTTTCGTTTTGATAGCTTCTTTGGGGGTGATGTGTTATTTATATTTGTATTATTTAAAGACGAATTCTTAAAATTATAAATGATTAAATTTTTTAAAACTTTCACTGTTCACAAATTAAACAGCATAAATTTTGTGATTGTAAGTAAGTACATACGATTTCTTAAACTACATTAAAACTCTCATCTAAGTTGAGTGACAATATACTTGTCAAATATTAAGTACCATTAACTAAAGCTACAATTAATAAATTTTGCTTAAAAAAAGGCATTAATTTCATAATTATAATACAATAATTCCATTTAATTTTTTCCATAAAAAGTTAAATACTTAAGTTAAAGACCTATAATAATTCTAGTTCATTTATTCGCAAAAAAATTAAACAAAATGCCATAATTATACTAATTTGCCTTAACAATAAATATAAATATTTTTTACTCAATTAGTATTAACTAAATAAATGAGAATTAAATGGCGTTGATAACAAACAATTAAATGGAAACATATGTTGGCCATAAATACAATCAGCTGAAAAAATATTTAGCAGTAAATACGTATGAAATTGTGTGTGACAGTTTATGGTAAAAAATATATACATTTTTGTATTAAGTAGCAGTACGTGTTTAGGCTGGCTTAAATATGTCATTCAAATTTATGCAGAGGAATAATAATATTTATTGTGCTTTATTAAGAAATTTGCTAAAATTTTAAAACAGAAATGAAGTTTTTATTAATGAAATTGAGGATCTGCTTCTGAATTTAATATTAAAGAAGCAAGATATTAAACAAAAAAGATAATCTTGTTCTGCTTAGACGAATTCTTTCTTTTATTAAATAATCGATCTTAAAAAAACAAATTTGGTTTATATATTTTCTTAGAAATTCCACATAACAATTTAAAAAAATTCTGAACTCCCTTTTAAAATTTGAGTTATTCCGAAAAAAGCATTTTCAGGTTAATTCCTGCACTAAAGATCAAGTTACTTCAAAATAAGAAATTTTTTAAATGTATTATTATTTTTTTAATTTATTTTCCTTTTCTTTTTCAAAATTTCACTATGCCTAAAGATGAGATAAAAATAATTACCTTGCATGGGCTACTACTTCCCCTGGGCCTATCTGCTCTATTCTTAACTCAATTGTAAAATTTAAAATAAATTATTGCCTTAATAATTTAGAACTTTTATTTTAGAATAAATACTTTGTATGGGGGATAGAATTTCCCCAAGATTTACCCGCCCTATTTTGGTCTCAATTGTAAATCTTATTAAGAAAATTATTCCTACTAAATTTTAAGAATTTCTTTTTAATAGTTCTTTAGCTATACGATCATTAATATCTACTTTGTATGGGATCTATCACTCTCCCTAAACCTGTCCGCTATCATCTTTATGAATTTTGATAAGAAAATTATCTCAACAAGAAAATTTTAAGATTTTCTCACTGCTATAGTTCTTTAGATATGCAATAATTAAGATTTACTTTGTATAAGGTCTATCACTGCCTCTAGACTTATCCACCTCATTTAATCTCAATGAAGGAACTTGATACGAAATTTATTCTCACAAATTATTAAAGCTTTCGCTAAATAGTTCTTGAGATATGCAAACATTAATATTTGTTTTGTATGGGGGCTACTACCCAGTAAAAACTTAGCTTCTATTTTTAAAATCAACAGCTTCCTGTATGCATTACATTGTAGCCTTATTTGCCACTCGCAGCATTACTTAATACTACTTCAATAACTGGTATTTAGTAAATATTAAAGTAATTTGATTTTTAAGTGGATCAGTTGTCTAGAGCGCCTAACTAAAAAAAACGTGATTTTAAAATTAAAGAGAGTTCAACTCCCACTCAAGGTAAACGCATTTTTTTATAAATTGTGTTTATTTATTTCCCTATATAAAAACTACTTTTTAGCGCACAAAAATATTGTGCGCTAAAAAGTAGTTTTGTGGTGTAGCGAGTAAGACTGCAGACTAACAAACACAACCAGTATGTTGATGCGTGGGTTCAAATTTCAACCGAGCCAAATGTTTTTTTTTTTTTTTTTGTGCGTAAAAAAAACAGCATCCAAAACAGCTCTTTTGGAACCCAAAAAAAAACTTATTTAATTTTGGACATCTCGAACAAAATTCATCAGTTATAGCACCAAAAATGGAAGCAGTTTTTCATACCGACTTCGCTTACAAATCACGTTATTTGGGTATTCTCCCTGCTGCTCTCGGGTACTACAGACTAATACTATGAAAATTTCAAAAAAATCGGTTCAACCCTTGCAATGGTTTAGCTTTCTATAACAAATACAGATTTTTTTTATATAAACAGAAGTAAATCAAAAGTTTGATTTAAAATTTGAGTGATTTGAAATCAGTTTTTTCTTAAATGTAAACATTTGAGAACAATTTTATAATGATTTGAGAATAATGGTATTCTCAACAAAAAGAGTATTTTTTTCTTTCCAATTTTGGTGTAAATTTGAAGTAAGTTTTGAATTAAGCATTAATATCGAAGGAAAAAGACAAAATTTTGAAATTTGATGAAATATAATGACTCTGTGCTTGTTGAATTATGGAAAATTATATCAATTAATAGAAAGAAAAAGTTATTTTGACCTGTTTGAAGATTTTTTATAATTTTAAAATAAATTTTTATGACGTTTAATAAAAAAATATATATTTTGTAAAATAATTAAAGGAAGCGTATGATTAATATTAATTATGATTTAATTTAAATAATTAATGATAACTCAGAAACTATAAAAACTATTTAAAATATAAAATCATGTAATGAAAGCTAATATTTAAAGCTTTCTAACAATAAATTAAAAGAGAAATTATAATTTTTAAACTCTTAGAAATCTCGCACTTTAAGTTATAGATTATTTTGATTATTTAATGACAGACCAAAATTTCCTAGATTACATATTATGTTTATAAGCAAAGAATACTAAGAATGGAAAATGTGTCAATTTCGTACAACAACAACATTTTTCTCTCCTCACATACAAGTTCTGCGTGAGTTCAACACACTTGTGAGAGAGAAAAACAACACAAAATAAACAAATATTTTCCTTAAAATTTAAGGAAAATTACACACGTTTTTAACTTATAAAAAACTCTGAGTGGAATTACACATATTCGAATAAGTTTCACAGTCAAATCCCTGCGGGAAATTTGAGTACCAATTGACACCCAACTCGTCACCAAAGTTTCAATTGAGCTAATTAGCCACCTCCAATGACAATCCCATGTAAAAGTGACAGGTTCCTCTCATATAAAGTTCCAGAACTGGGACCGGTCATTAGCCCTGAGAACCTGTCTCGTGACTAGTTTTGAACCGGTTCTCTTTACTCTGGGTATATAATACAGTATAGTTGAAAAAATATGCATTATCAGATGATGTATTTAATAGTAATTTTATCCAAATGATTTAACTGTTCAATATTCATTATGAATATTTAATTAATTAATACACATACTCGTATAGTAAATTATTATTTTTAAAATTTTGCTGGGTTGTTCTGTTTATTGTTTTATTAAATTAATTTACAATATATTTTTTTTTCTGCTACATTAAGGGGCTTTTTAGGTCTTAGTGGTAGTTAGATAAATTCTGTTATGTACAATCATTTATACATACTTAAGTTTAGTTTGTTTATAAACATGAACTTGTGTTGTAATTTTAGATATGACAAATGGAAAATACTCATATCTTTTGGATTATTAGTATTTTTTTCTGGTTCTTTTACTACATACTTTGTTGGACACCTTGTCCACTTATTGATTTCTGGCGTCTGATGTTTGTTTTATTCTAAACAACGTGACTTCCATTCATAATTACTAGTATAAATATATTTGATTTTATTTTTTGTTGTAAATTCTTTTATTTTTATTTATCCGTTTTTGTATCGAATGTTTCATAAAGGAAATGTGTTCTACATACATAAATGCTTTCAATATAAAACCGTTTAGTTTAGAAGTGTTTTTTGGTTTTTATTTTATAGACATATTTTTTTACGGAACTAACGGTTCAATACAAAGGCATTTTAAAAGAAAGTTATAAAGTACATTTTATGAAAAACGTTAATAAGTGTTAGATTTAATATGATAGAAAATTATATATATAAAAAATAAATGACTTTTTTTTAATTTATTTGACAGCTATTGACAAAGCCCAACTACTCTATTATTACCAGAAGTTTAAACATAACCTAAAAAAATCTTTTAATTTTCTTTTTTCAAAAAAACTTACATATCTTTTTGTCTACAGTTAAATTTTAACTTTGGGTAAATATCTGATAAGTTAAAAATCCTAAATATGACAGCTTCTAAAAATATCATACGCAAAAGGAATTTTTTTAAAAAAATTATTTTAAAAATCTGATAGCTTAATTTAATCAATAATAACATGGTTTTTCCTTCACACATAGATTTTTTTTTGATACTATTTTATTTAATAACCATAAATATCAAAAATTTAATACGTAGATAGATTAAATACTAAATATAATAGCACTAACTAAGAGACAGAAATCGATAAGATTAAATTTCTATTTGAGATAAATAGTATTTCAAGTATTTAAATAAATAAAATTTATGAAAGCAAAAGTTTTGCAACAGTAAAAAACTAAACAATTCCTATTCGTTTTTGGACCAAAATACTATTAATTAATACAAAAGGTTTTTTTTAAATCAGCTCTAAGGGGATGAGCCCTATTTATGCTGTACATTTTGTTGGTACTAGAAAAGTAGTTCAAGATAAGGAGTATAGAGGGAATAGTATTTGTTGGATAAGCACCTTCGCCTCTTCTGTACACTGTCAAGAAGCTCCAGAGTAGATTTAAAAGCCCCGGTCAATAGGTGAGAGTTGTACTCCATTTTTGGTCGGATATACACGGAAAAATTATGGATTATTAAACGATTTATCAAATACAAAAATATTCCATTTTATTTTTTAATTGTGTCAATTATTTAAGCGATCAAAATTCAATTGATAAATTAATCAAATATAAATAAAAACGAGAATGAAAGATAAAGTCGGTCAAGCCCGATCATATGATATCCTACACCATTGTATACATAAAAATTCCGGGAAGGGTCTTTTATTAAACTTGGGGATAATTTTGGACCGATAATCACATCAAGTGTAAAATAAAACATACAAATACAGAATATTACATCAATACTAACATTTATATAAATTTATATACTTTTGGGTGATGGTAAACTATGGACCGATCTTCGTAAAACTTATATTAATATAAAACTTATTTGTGTTGAATATTTAATTGATGCTAACATTTTAATGGAATTTATTCCCGTTAAAATGATTTTCTGAAAAGGGGTTAATATGGGAGCTATGGTCAATTATGGACCATCTTCCAGAAATTCGGCACACAGATTTAGACTTATATGTGCCAAATTTCATTAAAATATTGCTATATTTAAGGGATTTATCGTTAAACCAATTTTCTGAGAGTACATTTGTATGGGATTTAGCTATAAGAAACCTGTGTGCCAAATTTTATTAATTTATATTAAAAATTGCGACCTGTAGTTTGATTACAAGGCTTACATGGAGGTACAGATGGTGTGGTGATTCTAAAATGATTGGTATAAATTAAGGTGGGTCTTAGACCAATATTTTTGGGTGTTACAAACATCAGCTCAAACGCATAATACCCCCTAGGGTATAATAAGTGATAATTTAAGTAATTGAATATACAATTTTTAAGCTATGGTCAATTATTGCCCAATCTTAATGAAATTTGGCACTAAGATTAATACTTATACAAAACTTCTTTGAGCGGAATTTCATTAAAATATTGCTATATGTAAGACATTTATGACCACTAAACCTCTATTTCGGGAGGTCATTTGTATGGGGGCTAGGTGAAATAATGGACCGATCATAACCAATTTCGTCCCTGTGTCAAAATAACTGTTCGTGCCAAATTTCATCAAGATATCTTTAAAATTGCGACCTGTACTTTCTTCACAAGGTTTACATGGACAGACAGCCAGACGGACGGACGGACGGACATCGTTAAATCGACTCAAATAGTGATTCTGATTCAAACGGTATACTTTAAGCTGGGGGTCCGATAATTTTTTCTGAGCGTTACAAACATCAGCACAAACGCATAATACCCCAACCAAAGAGTAACAAGAGACGAAACTAATTGTCAAAAACCTAAGTCGGTTGTCAAAAACCTAACTCATGCAACAACAAAATACATGTAATCAAATACATTTTGTTGTTGCCAAAAGAAAATAAAAACACATTTTTGTTTACAAAACAACAATTTTGTTTAAATGTCAATCGAGAATTTCGTCTCTATATGCTACTCTATGACCCCAACCACCTATGGTGGTGTAGGGTATAACAACAATAAAATTTAAGTAAGATTTTATTTCTTATTTAAATTTTTAATTCATTCAGTCATCTACTTGATTGATTTAATTAATTTATTAATTGGACAAGTTTTTCTGTTTTTCATTTTTTACATTTTTTTGGTAATTGATATAATCATTTTGGTGAGAGGTGCAAATTTAAAAAAGTTTTTGATTGAATGAATTATTTTTACTAATATATTTGGTCATTTGTGACTTTTCTGTGTATAGCTCTATTTTTTTTAATTAGTTAAAGAACAAAATTATTGAAGTCGATATCTTTGTTGAAATCCTAAATATTTATTGAAATCCTAATAAAAAAGTATATATTAACTCAAAACTTCAGGCTCCGTTTCTCTACGGTAAATGTAAATGTAGCAAATCAGCTGACACGTTTTGCTTATGAGAGTTATGTGTGTATGTGTACTCAAAAACGTAAATGTAACGTAGTAACCTAATCAAATTAAGGCTCCATTACTCTACCGTAAATGTAAATGTAGCGAATCAGCTGACAAGTTTTGCTTATGAGAGTTATGTGTGTATGTGTACTAAAAAACGTAAATGTTACGTAGCAACCTAATCAAATTAGGTCGCTCTACGTTTTTACGTGACAGCTGTAACAACTGTGTTGACAGCTTTTTTTTCATTATATTAAATCTGCGTAAAAAATCACTGTAAAAGGTTTATCAATTGGACAATTAGTTTTGCTGTTTTCTTCACTAAAAAATTGTTGAAATAGTTTAAATAAAACGTAGAGTCGAATATTTAATTTAAAGTTCAAAATTTTTGTCATAAAAGCACAAATTTCGTTTTGTATACAAATCGCTGAAATGCAAACCAATAAATTTAGCAATTTTCAATTTGAATTTGATCCACTGGAAATATGTGTAATTGACATCACCGATGTTCATGTGTACAAAAACAACAACAAAGTATTGGCTACATTTACGTTTTTAGAGTAATCATCCACTTACGTTTCCCTTTACACTTACGTTTTTACATTTACATTTACGGTAGAGTAATGGAGCCTTTAGGTCGCTCTACGTTTTTACGTGACAGCTGTAAGATCATTGTTGACAACTTCTTATTTCAATATACTAAATCTGCGTAAAAAATCGCTGTAAAAAGTTTATCAACTGGACAAATTATTTTGCTGTTTTCTTCATAAAAAAAATTCTTAAAATAATTTAAATAATGCGTAGAGTTAAATCAATAATTTAAAATTAAAAATGTTTGTCATAAAAACAAAAATTTAGTTTTGTATACAAATCGCTAAAGTACAAACCTGAAAAACTGATTGAAACTTACTGGAAATATGTGTAATTGACAACAAAGTACTGGCTACATTTACGTTCCCTTGTGATATGTATGATGTACAACATAAATGTGTGACTAACTCCAAAAAAATTTGTCATATTTTTGTAATGAAGTTATATGTTATTGATTTAAGAACTATAATCTAAAAAGTCATGTTCACTTTTATTTTTTATTTTTTTTTTGTAAACAAAAGTATTACATTTTAACTTCCTATATTTAGCAATATGCCATAAAAAAGTACTTTTTCATTTTCAAGTTATGAATGCCGAATGACTTTTAATGCTTCGGGGGTAAAGTCAGCTACCTTAATATCTAATTAGGGTGTCCCTCACTTGTCCTAAAACGGAAATATAGGGCGGCTTTTAAAACTTGGATTTTTTAACTTTTTATGAATTTAACGCATTATTTATGTTAACAGTTACAAATTCAATGTTTTTATTAGTTGGATAGTTAGTCTGGGTAGTAATCTTCCATTTTCGGATATTGTTGCAATAATACACTGAGAAAAACAAAATGGCAACAACAAAACATGGAAGTGAGAAAATAGTACTGCTAACATTTAACGCGGCACAAATTGGGCTGAATATTATGTCTTGTCATTCAACATAATTATTAATGACTTCAAAGTCTAAAATTATGCGGTGGTGCGTGACGATCGCATTTTTCGTTTACGAGAAGATTTGGAAAATGTTTAAAAAAAATTCGAAAAAATTGAAAAAAAAAAAAAAAATCTTTTTTTTTCACCTTCATTCACATATAACTTTTGAAGTAGGAATGTAATCTTCAAGCACCACCGCAGAATTTTAGACATTATTGTCATCAACAACTATGTTGACTTTCAAGGTATAACATTCAGTCCAATTTGTGCCGTATGAAAAACAATAAAGCCTTTTTGGGTAAATTTTACTCATTCATTTACTGAAATGAATTATACATTAGTAATTAAGACCATACACACTGTTTTTAATTTAAAACCCCATAAATTATATGTTTTTTTGGGTCCTTGTTAGATTCTGAGTCGATCTAGCTATGCCCGTCTGTTGAAAGCAGGATAGGGCTCGAACGGCACAATGAAGGGGGACGAAATTTGGCCCAAATATTTATCTTATATAAGGTTTGTTTGATATTTAAAATGAGAAAAATCGGTAAATAATCAAAATATGAGCAAAATACTAGAAACACAGGGTGTCCGTTGTAGCTTAATTTCATACTTTTCTGCTAAATCTCTCCTAAATAAAAGCATGTACTATAATAAAATTTTCATGGGTCGATATAAACTTGGAAACAAAAAATGGGTGTGGTCTTCCCACCTCCCAGAAAGGTAAAAGAAATTTCATACAAATACTTCATGGACAAATGTAAACACGGAAACAAAAATAGACGTGGTTCCCCCGCTTTACCGCCCACCTCTTATTCAACATTCGCGCTTGTTTACATTTGTAATGTTATTGTTTTTTGTTGTTTTTCTTTGTATCAAATTTTTTGTTTAGAACATTTTTTACTGATTTTCGGTTATTTTTCAACCGATTTTCAAAAATCTTTACCTTTATGATTGCTGAACATAGTTAGTAAAAATTATTGCCGCTAGATGGCGCAAAATTCACTTTTTATTAAAATTGCATAAAAACACCCTGTATTTGCAAATATTATGAGTTCATATGTTCAGCAAAAATACTCGTCGAAAGATTTTGTACAAAGTTGCCAGATATCATTTGGTCGAATTCTGGAAATTTGAAGGTCAAAATTGTGATTTTCTTTAATAACCTAAAAATAACGTTAAATTTGTAAATAACGGAAAAATATTTGTTTGATCGCCCGCAGTTCTACAAATTTCTAATTATATGATTGATATGAAATTTATGTAAATTTAATATTCTTTTCACAATTTATCAATAACAATTTCATAGCAAGCTATGAAGCGATAATATTTTATTTCTATTTTACATGACCTTGTAAATTAATTTGCAGGCTAATTAACCATTTAACTTTTTTTGTTTTGGTCTATTTCTTTCTTTCTCTCTCTCCTTAGCTGACAGCTATTCTTCACATTTCATTACAATTTTTAAATGTATTGAAGTATGCAAGTACGTTTTTATATAGTACATATCGTCACCTTAAATATAAAGGGCCAAAACAAAACTGGACTATTAAATAATAAAAGTTGCATTGCATTAAAATATAGCATAGTATCACAAATGTTTAGAATTCTTTTGTCAAAAATACTGATTTATTAAAGAAATTCAAAAATTAGTTGTAAAACATACATATATATGTACATGTAAGTTGTACTTTTGAGTTGAGATTTGTGTTGGAACCACAATAGTTTTCAACTTAATACGTTTTTTACCTTTCCTGACAATTTTAAAGTGATTTGCTCTTTTGCATTTCAGGTAACGATATGTACCATTTAGAAAGTGTTATTTTTTTAATAGTGCCCTAGTGTGGGTACCTTAAGTACTTTTGTACTCCTCATTAGATATTAACTGTCGTATTTTTTTCTACTATTCGTATAATTAACGAAAGAAAATGTTTCTTTTCTTTGTTTATTTTAGAGTTGTTATTGTATTTTTTTATTTATTGCCAAATAAGGTAATGTTTTGTTTTTTTTTCGCGTTTTTGTTGTTATTTACTTTATTCGGTTTTCATTCGTTTCTTTTTGAATTGCATGCATGTGTTTGTTTATTAAAATTCGCGTGGGATTTTATTGTTGTTTTTCGCACTTCTCTTCCTTTTGTTGGATTGTTAATTTGCAGCTTGTGTTGTTATTGTTTATAGTTTTTTTTTCTGCAATACTACTATTATTGTTGTTGTTTAACACTTTGATTACTTTCTTATCTATTAAAAGGGAAAGAAAAAAAATTAAGAAATAATAAAAAGGGAAATAAATGCTGATGATTTCTTATTGTTAATTTAAACAAATGACGTATTGTTTTAATACTCTCCCGCTCATTTGCTTTTTCAACATTTTCATGATTTTTTTTTTTTTTTTGCTGTAGACAACAACAAAATTTATTAAGGTCGTTGAAATTTAAATTTGTTAAATTTATCACTTAATAAACACAGAAAAAAATATTTCAAATAATTTTTTAATAAAATTATTAATTAACTTTATATTGGAATTTAATTATATGATTTATTAATATAATTAATTTTTTAATTGGTTTACAGTTTTGTTTTTTAAAAAATTGAAAAATGTTAATAAAATATAAGAAAAATTAAGTATTTGTCTATAAAAGTACAAAAAAAAAAATAATAAATTTAAGTAAAATTTCAAAAATTTTTAGCTCATTGCGTCTATTTAAGGAAAAGAAGTAATATTAATATCAACTATTCTAGTTATTAATATTATCATTTTGATGATTGGAGCAAAATCAATTAAAAATTAATTAATATTACAAATTTCGTAATTGAAGTCCATTTTTACTTTTTTCTGTGAATATTATTAGTTGTTTGTTTAAATTAAATTTAGATAATGATTAATTGAATTTCCGTTTTTGTAAAATTGAATTCACCTTTTTTTGAAACAGAAAACAGTCATAATGATCCTAATAATGACAAATTAAGAATATTTTGTGAAAATTTTATTTGCTAGAGTGCATCTTTGGCAGTAAACATTTATCGGAAATTATTTGGATACTATGAGAATTAGGGGTATTATCACTAGGAAAATCAAGGAATATAATTTAAATTAAATATAAAAATGTTCGTTTTAATTATTATATTACTTTTGCTTTCTTTATCCCATGCAAATTAATAATAAATTAAATAGATATCCAGTTTAATTTACATGGGAAATTTTTGCAATATTATTACAAATGCTGTATAAATGCTCTGTACTTTAACTTAAATAAAAACATTTTCATTTAAATACTAGATTTTTCTTTCAATAATTAAGTATGATTTACATATTTCCTTTTTAACTTTTTTATGCATCCTTTAGCAGCTCAATGGTAAAATTTTACACCTTTTTTATGTTAAACATTTAAATTAATTTTGAATTAAAAAGTAAATTACTTTTATTACACATACTTACATACATATAAATATATTCATATGAAGTTGTAGTAATGTAATTTATATACAGTCTTCTTAATAACATTTGTAGGCACAAACATACATACGTTCATATTTGTACAAGTACAAAATTATATTTTACATTTTAATCAACATCACCATTGTATGAATGAACACAAGATATTAATTTGAAAAAGTGAGAAAAAAAAAAATGAAATAAATAGTTGACATCATTTTTCTGCTGTCTACCGACAACTTTATCGTTGTCATCATTAAACTGAAAGACATCTAAAAGAATTATTTCACTACATAGGGGTAATAATATTAAAATTGCTAAAATAATGCTAATTGTCTTACTTATGTATATTTTTAATAAACCATTAATTAAAGTTGCTATAACGACATATTTTTAATAAAAATTTTAATAGAAAATTTGCTTAGAATTAAATCATTATTTCGCCCTTAAAGATTTCATTTAAGCTTTAAAATTTCTTTAAGGAACATACACAAACTTCTAGTAATTAATTTAAAATTTTAATTGTGTTTAAAAAACATCTAATCTTTTGCTTTTAAAGTTCTGCTCTACAGCCAATATTTTATTTGAAAGTGTCATTTTCATACTATATAAATAAAATTAAAATATTGAACACAGTGCTGTCATGCCACCCACTGACATAATTATGCGTTACGTACATTACACAGAAAAAAAGTTTGTACATATTTTTAAATGAAAATAAGGACAAAAAATATATATATATATATTTTTAACTTCATTTATTTTTTTGAATTTTAAAAAAAAAATATTTGAATTTTGCTTTGGAAAATGTTTAGCTTTTAATGATTCTTAGTCATTTTTGATTTATTTTTATTTAAAAAAAAATCTTTAAATTTATAAAGTTTTTTTCTCTGTGTATGTATGTGTTTGGTGTATGTAAGTATTTAATTCATTCATACTTGGAATGCATTGCAATCAAATTTATTTACAAATACTTTGTGGGAATCACACTTAAAGGTTAAAAGATAAAATTGCAAATTATTTAAAGGAGTATGCATCATTTTTTGTAAATTCTATGTAAAATATTTATTTTAAAATTGAAAAAAGCCAATAAAATACTTCAAGAAATTTAAAATCGTTAAAAAACGATAAAAAAAAAACGAAGAAAAAAAAAATAAGACTATCCGAAGTGCTATTTTCGGCTGTGCCGAATTTTATATACCCTTCACCGAAGTTGGGATGTTATATAAAAATTAATATATTTTAATGCAACAAGAACACCAAATGAAGACATTTATTTAAATAAAAAAGGGTAATTTTGAAATTTAATTAAAAATTCGAAAAATATTTGTAATAGAAGTGTGCAAAAACGAATATCGTAGCTTATATTGGGGCTTAAAAAAGTCCAAAATCGCGTTTTGGCCGATATCTGGGTTAATACCAGTCAATAACTCGGCTACAAAGTCGGTAGCTTATATAGGAGTTTTGGCCGATCTATCAGATACTGAATTTGAATTTTCTGTTAAAAAAACAAAGTCTCTAGCTTATACAAGGGCTTTCAAAATGCAGCCATTTAATAAATTAACAAGCGGAAATGTAATATTCGGCTCGGCCGAATCTATATACCCATCAAGTTTTTCAAATTTCACATTATATGGGAGGTGGGCGGCAAAGTGGGCGGACCACGCCCATTTTTTGTTCCCAAGTTAATATCAACCCTCGAACTATCTGTACAAAAGTTCGTTATCGTACATGCTTTTGTTTAAGATATATCAGCAGAAAAATATGAAATTAAGCTACAACGGATACCCTGTGTTTCTAGTATTTCGCCTACAACTAATTTTCAATACCAAACAAACCTTATATAAGATAAATATTTGAGCCAAACTTCGTCTCCCTAGATTGTCCCGTTCGAGCACTATACTGCTTTCAACAGACAGACGGACATAGATAGATCGACTCAGAATCTAACCAGGACCCAGAAAATATATACTTTATCTTAATGATTCCTTCGACATGTTACACACGGAATGACAAAATCAATATACCCCCATCTTTATGATGGTGGGTATAAAAAAAAAAAAACATTTGCCAACATTTTGCCAATTTGTTTAATTTAAAAAACTGAAATTTTAGAAAAATATTTACGACCAATCTTTACAACCCCATAGGTTATAGGGTGCTTCAAAAAGTCTAAAAAATGCGTTTTGGCCGATATCTCCGATACTAATAGACCGACTTTATTAATTTATTGAACAAAAAAAAAAAAAAAATCTGAATTTTCCGTGCAAAAACGAAGTCGCTGGCTTATATGGGAGCTTAGAAAAGACGACAACCAAAACGACTTTTGGAGGTATCTTCGGTTTATTATAGACCGATTTCGCTTATTTTTATTAGCGTTCTTTTAAGGAATATTCCCTACAATAACTGGGGCTTTATAAAAACTGATTTCAACAGACAAACGGTCAGACGGACATCGTTATATCGTCTTCCCTATCAGTAAGGATCCAGAATATACATACATATATACTTTTTGGGGTCTAAGATGAATATAGTAGAAACTACAAACGGAATGACAAACTTATATATACCCCTTACACCTGTGGTGAAGGGTATAAAAATTCTAGCCAAATTTAAATTTATTAAATATTTCTGCACTTGCTTTCACCTTTCATGACAATTTCGCACAAAAATTCTCTTGGGTGTCGACATACATACATAGTATTTCATGAAGACAACCACACTCCTACATTTACACCCAAAAAACTAAGTTAAAAGGAACTAAGAATTTATATTAAAGATTTAAATTAAAATCCTTCGGTGTATTTTTATGACATTACACATTACATTATACTTAGAATTAGGGAAACCAAAAATATGCTCTAGAAATTATTTTATGCGCATAAAAAATGTTCTAAAAATCGGAAAATATGCTCTTAAAATTAAAAAAAAATAATTTATCTACTATTCATGTTAAAAATAATCTATGGAGCCATTAAATATCTCCATTTTTATTTTTTTGAATTTTAAAAAATTCGCGAATTTATTCACGATTTTGATTTTCCGAAAAGTCAAAAAAATCGGAAAAGTGTGTAACTTTAAAAATCAATAACTCTAAAAGTTATTAACGGATTTTAATGATTTAAACTGTCCTCTTTTAATGTAGTAATTTAGAAATAATATTAGAATTTAAAAATGCATTCATAATGCAAACTTTGGTACCTCAAATAGAACAAATTCTTTAGTTATGCCAAGATATTATTCCCAAATTATGAATAGATCATTTGTTGTCCGAGTATCCAGGTTATGGAATAGAATTGTTACAGAGATAGAAAATTTTCGAATTCAATATCAAAATTTAAAACAATTGTACTAGAGAATATGTGAAATGTGCTGTTATACATTACCACAATTTAAATTGTCATTTTCTAAGTTTTAGTATTTGTTCAACATTTGTGCATAGGGGGGGTATCTTTAATAAAATAATAATAATACTTATTTAAATGTATTTAAATTTTAGTAGTAAGAATCAAAGTTTGTATTGCCATATAAATAATCTGGATTAATTTGGCCCTATGGGCTTACAATCTATAATAAATGAAATAATAATAATAAATGCAATTTCAGGATGCATTTTTGAAAAATTTCTACCCTTTCGATTTTAATTTTTATTTAACATGTTAAAAAGCAACATCTTTACTATAAAATGCAAAAATAACTGTTCTGGGACAATAACATCCACTATTTTTAATATTTTTTAAAAAAAATTTTCATAAATTTTTTCATACAAAAATTTAAATTTTTTAAAAAAATTTAGATTTTTAACTTTTTTGATTATACTCTTTTAGTAATATGTAGCTTTAAATTCTACCCTTTTGATTTTAAATATTTTTGCTTAATATTGAAGACAAATATGTTTATTATATAAAACATCAGCACTTAATCTGGGACCAATAGATTTTCTACCGCAAATTACAAATTATGAAATATTATGATTCAAATTAATTTTAAAATAAGCTCACAAAAATTAAAAAATACAAAAATTTTAAAAACAAAAATTATTAAATTTGAAGAAGTGTTTTAAACAATTTTTTTAAAATAGTGAACCATTTTGTCCCAGAACAATTTATAAATGCATACTAAAATTGCATTTGCATTATGAATGCATTTTTAAATGATAATATTATTTTTAAATTACTAAATTTATAGTGGACATAATTTTCTTAAATATGCAATTAAATCATTAAAATCCGTTAACAACTTTTAGTGATATTGGTGTTTAAATTTAGGCACTTTTGCGATTTTTTTGACTTTTCGTATGCCAAATATTATTAAAATCGGAAGATGTACAAAATATTCTTGGGCGTTCTTTCATGGAATGGACGATATATATATATATATATATATATATATATATATATATATATATATATATATATATATATATATATATATTTTTTTTTTTTTTTTTTTTTTTTTTGTTCTGGACTGTAATGTTTTCAAAAAAATTTTAACGCAAATGTGTGTAAAATAAAATCGGAGGCTTTCTGGGGAACGGTTTCTCTTCAAGCCCTATCCAAACTTTGTCAATTTTGAAAACGTTTTTTAATTTGCTTTCTTAACTTCAAAAATGTCAAAGCGGAGATAAATATATATATATATATATATATATATATATATATATATGTATATATATATATATATATATATATATATATATATATATATATATATATATATGTATATATATATATATATATATATATATATATATATATATATATATATATATATATATATATATATATATATGTATATATATATATATATATATATATATATATATATATATTGACAATATAACCCTATATGTTGGTTAAACCCATACAAAATATCAAATGAGCCATTTTAATGAAAAAAGTCAATTATTTAAACAAGTTTTTCCCGGACTGGGATATTGGGTATTTTGGTACAAAATAGTGGGAGCTTTTAATTCTTTGATTTTAGAACAAGTTTATCTTTATTGTGATCAAATTTGATTGGAATACCTACTAAATAAAAAATATTTTTATACTACGGGGTTTCTTAGCTTTCATTTGACATCCATATTAAGCTGATATAACATTTGTAAATATTTTATAATTTTTTTTTAAAAATGTCTGTTTAAGAAAAAAATTTATGTACTGGAGAAAAACCGAGTATGTAGTTTTATTGATTTTTTCATGTGTGAAAATGATTGTCACACAATGTAATATTAATATGGATCTATACTTTTTATTTAGCACATTTTTTTCTTCGAGTGTATGGTATATTGCCATATTATTCATGCTAATATTTATACTATTTGAAATGACACAAGATTAACTTAATACATATTTCCTATTAAAAATATTTACCATGTAGTAGCATTTAATGTCACCAGTCTTTTTTTTTTTTTTGCTTAAACATATTTCTGCAAATTTAAAATCTATTACTATGTCTACCCGTTCACCTCTCATTCAACCTTTCATATATTCATTCCTTTCTTAGTTTATCTTTCATTCTGCTGCGTTTGTATTTTAATGAAATTAATATGGGATCCTTTATTGTAGGGAGTGTTTTGGTATTTAAATATTTGACGCCAAACATTCAATTTGTATGCGTTCATTCTTGGAATAAAAAGTGTGAATAAATATTTTCTTCTTTTTTTTTATTTTTAGCGTTTTAGGGAACGATAATTCTTATGGTTTTTTTTTTTTTTTCTTGTGGTTGGTTACACTATATACAAACGTGTGCTTTAAAGACAAATAACGGATGTACGAGTACACATATAGAGAAAGTGATGTGTGCTTGAGTTTAATGAGTAGGAGGTGTTAATGGAATGAAAGGAATACACTATATATATGTATTTACATTCTAAATATTATCTGGCACGAGTATAGTTGAGCGTTTTTTTTTCTAATCTAAATAGTTTTTCCCTTATCTCTTCTGTGTATGAGGGTGAGCAAGTACAAAGGCTGTTCCAAATTAATTGCAGGAAATTAAAAAAGATTCCCAATTTAGGTTAGTAATTATTACCATTAATATAAAGGAGTTGAAATAAATAACACTAAGACTAATCTAAAATGTAGTACCTACATATAAATACATACAATGGAAATGTTAGTATTAAATATTGCCTAAATATAGGAGAATAAAGAAAATAATATAGTAGATAACTTTTGTAAAAAATTGTTATTATAAATATTTACATCGCACGTTGGGGTAAAATGTGTCAAAAGTGACGCTTAATTCAATTTTAAAATTTAAAGTTTGTAATAAAGTTGGGTACCGAAGAATAATAAACAAAATGTATCAATATCAATTAAAATCTTTAAGCTGGATTGTGTTGTTTTCTTATAAGAAGCTGTCAAAGTTATGAATTATTTTACATTTTTGAAAATAGTAAAAAAATTCAATTTTCATCAGCTTTCAGTGTATTTATTTTAAATAAAAAGTCTTTAAAATGAAACCATCTACTTCAAATATTTTTTTTTCCAGTAGATTTCATACAAAAAAACAGCTTAAGTGCAGACATTTTCTTTGCTTTATCAAACACTAAACAGTGGGGAAGAATCGAAATAAATCTGTAACTTCTAATCGGCTGGTTGGATTTGCATGAAATTTCTCATAGGCGTAGCAGAGGGGGTTCAAAATAGGGTACTAGTGTCATGGAAAATGTTTAACCACTAGAGAATTTTTGTTCTTTACCCGATTTCCAAGATTTTTATATTACCTTAAAGTCATTGATAAATCCTTTAGAAAATATGCTTGCTTGTACTACTTATCTAATATATTTTTCGAGTTATATACATTTGAAATTTCAAAAATCTCAATTTTACAAGTTCTTGGTTAAGATTTTTCCATATATAGGCAAATATTTTCAACCGATTTTATAATATTTTATGTAGTTGATTAAAAAGCAAAATTATCTATCGAATAAAGAAAATTTTGAGTCGTTATCTTTATTGAGTCAACAGTTAAACGATTTTGAATTGGAAAGTTTGCAAAAATTAACAAATAGACGGAAAGATGGACGGACATTAGAATTCTTTCAAAAAAATCTTAAAATTGGAAAAATATTTTTTTCCACTGCTCAATTAATATGAAAACCAAATGAAAGTATTAAAACTTTGATGTAACCTTTCCCTAAATTAAATGGCATTTTCGACCCATTTGACCCAAATGTATAGACTGACGGACGGACATTGCCATGTTGACAAAAAATGTTTTACAATTCTAAAAATCCATTTTTTTACTTACTTATAAATAGAAAAAATAGAACGTGATCATCAAAATTTGGATATCACCTTTTCCTGAATTCAGCGTCATTTTCGTCCCATTTAACCCAAATGTATAGACGGACGGACATTACCACTCAGCCAAAAAAAAAATTGTATAATTCTAAAAATGCATTTTTTAACTTAATAACTCTTAGTTGAATTATACATAATTTTTTACCCATTTAACTCTAACGTATAGACGGACGGACAGACATTACTGTTCTGCTAAAAAAAATCTTAAAATTCTAAAACTGAATTTTTTTAAACTAATAATCAATAAAAAATTAAAACGTGATCCTTAAATATCACCTTTTCCAGAATTATTCGCCATTTTCGACCGCTTTTATCCCAATGTACATCGTTTAGCTGTGTATGCCATTGAGAAATATAAAAAAAAAAAGTCAATTAAATTTTTAATCAGAATTTTAAAATGATTCCAAATATTTGTATAATTAAATAAATTACACAAAATCGAATTCATATTTAATTATTTTATTAATTGAAATTCAACCTGTTAAAAATTGTTTATTCCATTACTCAGATGATTACAAAATTCTCTATATAGTTTTTATTAAACAATTAATTAATACAATTAGTGAAATAATTGAAAGCTGTTAAGTGGCTTTTTTTCTTAATAGAGGAAAATTAAAAGTTTGATCACTCGAATAATTGATACAATTAAAAAAAAAAAAAAAATATTGAAACAAATTAAATTTTTGACAAATTGGTTAGTTGACCATACTTTTTTCTGTGCAAATTTTTGGAATGAAATACATAAAATTTTAACAGGATTTAATGTTGTATCCATTCAAAACATTTATTTATATTGTTAAAAATAACTAATAAATGATGTTCAAAATTAATTCTTTGTTATGTAGATTACTTTGCCGTGATTCATACACAACAATTCTGAGTTCATAAAAGAGGAATGAGAAGAGAATATTTAGATTTTACATTATCTTAGGTGAGCGACACCTAAGAACTCAGAATTTCTGCATACAAAACTTGCTGTGTGTGAATCCCAACTTTATAAATGAGAACAGAGTTTCATATCTAGTTTTTAAGTTATGTTGAAAACTAATTTTTAAAAATATATTCCTTTCTCAACACTTAAAAGCATTTGACATATTAAATTTATAAAATTAGTTCTTTAAATATTTACATGACAAAATTAAACAAATGTTTTCTAAATCCCAAAATAATTAACAAATTCAAAAATTATAATAAAATTTATATAAAAGTGGCATAAAATGTTACCCTCTCCTTATGAGGAGCTAAGTCTTCTATTATATTTCGCTGCCGAAAAATTAAAGCTTTTTGTGCTAATCAAATTTCGTTCATTTCTCTATCTTTTAGAACAAACAAAAAGACGAAGATTTCATCCGCTTCGTAATCTACGACGCATTTTTCGCAGACGTACCATAACCTCAGCAACAACAGCTGCCGGCGATACGCCCACCTCCACATTTACAGGTACTACGACGAGTAGTAATAGTGAAAAAAATTTACGCAGTGCTACGCTCTCGTCGATTACATCAGTGGCATCGGCATCATCGCCCTCTTCACCATTAACCCATCAACAGTTACAGGACGCATATTTGACACAATCTTTGCCAAAATCAAAATCAGCTTATAGTTCTCTTTTGGGTGGCGGTAAGAAACATCAAAGTCATGACTATCAGTTAAATTCCGAGACCAAGACAAAATCAAAACATAAGCATAAGAATCAAAAACATCAGCAACAATCCAAAGAATACGAATTTGAGAGACATCAACAGCAACAGGAAGCCGAAGATATGTTTGGCACAACAACACAAACATCAGCATCATATCATCATCATCATGTACATTCATCCTCATCATCAGCAACGACTGCTCCGGGCCCTACCGCAGCCACAAAATCGTCACTTTTGAGTCAGCGGCAATCGATGGGTGTGGCCGTTTTTCCAGGCGCCATAAATCGTAGTTTCTTTACGGAACGTCAAAAGTTACGTAGTGTTGGTGACTCATCACAGGATTTAGATAGTGGCAGTGGTAACGATAGCGGCACCGGTGGTGGTCATAATTCATCAGCAACAGAGCGAGTTAAAAATGGTGGCAGTGCCAGCGGTGGCGAAATGTCTGACAGTCAACGTAGTTTAAGTGAAGGTCGTTTGGTTGATAGGTAAGTTAATTATTATTTAATAAATAAATTTAAAAGATAATGAGTTTAGCAGATAATGGCTACTTATTACCAAGTAATGAATTTAATAAGTATTATTAACTTTTTACTGCTTTTAAATATTATTTTTAGTTAATATTTGATTTAAAATTTTTATTATTCCAGTGATTATTCACGCGATGGTCTCTCCCAGTCGCATGACAGTGTTTTCTCTGAATCAGCTACAGCCAGTAGTTTGTCTATAGTTTTAAAGGTAAGTCTTCATAACTAATTCACAATGTTTTACTTCGTCGAAAAATTGATTAAATATTAAGCTACCAATTTATGATAAAACAAAGCATTTACAAAATTTTTTCAATATATTTTGCAAATTATTTCAGAATAACTCTGCTAAAATTTGGAAATTAATTTAAATATTGTTATAATTAGAATTTTTATAAATTCGATTTAATTAATTTGGTGTAAATGAACAAATAACAGTATTTAACAGTTATTTTATTGAAAAGAATAATATTTGATTTGTTTAATATTTATTATTGAAAGATTCTGTTGAAAAAATGTTTCACATCGATTATCAATAAATACTTGTAAATAAATAAGTTTTGTTTAACGTCCATCACCACCCACTTGCCATAATTCACATATTACGAATACAAAAAAGTAATAATAAATTGTACAAATAAATTAAATTTGATTAAAATCAATTTAAATTGATTACAATAACAATATGTGCCAGCACATTCCCATAAACGAACATACGAAAATATGTATACACACACACACTCACATAGAGAACACTCCCATACAAATACAATATGTTAATAAAAATTTGTTATTGAATCATGTAATAAATACATTTTGTTAATATTTAAATTAATGATTTTTATTACACTCTCTATGGTAAATCAATTTACATACCTACATCCATCCATGCGAGGGTAATTTGAAAAGTTATTTTTATAACATATACATACGTACATACATATATATGTACATAAGAGTGTCCCAAGGAAACGCTTTTATGAAATTTCGATGTTGCAAGACGAAATTTTAGAATTCTAATATTTTACAAATAAATATCCAAATTAATACAATATGATCCCAGAAATTTGAAACAATCAAAAGAAGTGAAGTATAATGTTAGTACGAATATTTCGAAAAAAGGTATCTTAAAATGAATTAAATTTGCTTTTGAGATACACGCAAAGAAAAAATATGGTGAGTAGCAACCATAATCGAGTACTGTCATATTATGGTTAGATTTTATGGTTGTTTGTAAATTATATTATGGTTAGATGTTGCACCATAATATGGTTGAATCATAATAAAAATTTTGTTGATCTGCACCCATATTTTTGTTGTATATGTACTTGATCCATGTATATAACAATAATATGGTTAAATAACAATAAAAATATTGTTGATCTACAACTATATTTTTGTTGTATTTGTAATTGATTCATGTATACAGCAATAATATGGTTAAATCACAATAAAAATATTGTTGATCTACAACTATATTTTTGTTGTATTTGTACTTGATTCATGTATACAGCAATAAAATGGTTAAATCACAATAACGGTACTTAGCGTCGAGAAACAATTATTATGCCTAAAAATAAATAAAAGCCAATTAATTTATCGTATGGAAGTTTTTATTAAAATGAATTAGAATTTAGTTACGTAAAATAAATCACTTTGTTATAAAAAGATAAATTTATCAAATGTGAATGATGAAACTTGAGAAATTTCTTGAATACTCGTACAAGCTGACACATTTTTTAGCACTCCGAAGATAACCAATTATGTAGTTTTCTTTGTATATTATCCGTTTACAATATTTTCACAATATGAAACACTTATTTATTTCTAGTTTAATTTTAATTAAAATAATTTATTTTAAATAATTCACTTTTAAATATATATTCAGCATATTTTCTAATACATTTTTAACTTGCCGACAGACAACTAGCTCAATGAAAGAAGCAAACTAAACTGAATAAAAATCAACAAGTATGCTTATTTTCAAGTACTAATAATGTATATTGTTGCCAATACAAAACAAACATTTTGTTATCAATTCAAAATTACAAACATAATAATATATTCAGGAATTGAAAATATTTTTTTTGCACATGAAATTTTAACAACAATAATGTGGTTCTAATTTAAACATATTGCTTAACATGTTTTGCCAACAATATAATTGTGAGTTGAGAACAAATGTATAATTGCTACAACAAATTTGTTTTTAAAATAAAATATATTCAACAATAAGAATGTTTGCGACGGAAAAATCTCTCTGCAATGAAAATAATATTGTTGGGGCAACCATATTGAGAAATGTTTTTTCTCTGCGTGTAGGAACATACAAACGGGGCCACCCAAATGTATCAAATCATATTTTTGCCTGAGCTCCAAATAAACCAAATTGTTAGAATTGTATCTGTTTCAGATCATTTGGCATCGATTTGATCCAGCATATTTTGTCCATAATAGAATATTTATGCATATTTTGGACAACATATTTTGTAGTATTTTCTAATGTTATTAAACAGTATCATGGGAATTTGTCCATTGATAGGAAACCTGTTTCGGAAAAAAAAGGTCCACATGGTATTAGGAAGGCCAGAAAATTGAAAACATATTGAAAGGAACTCCAAACTCATCTGGTAGAAAAGCAGCCCGGTTAGCTTTGACTATTTGGTGCGAAAATTTAAAGCTAATGCAGAGTTGATAACATATAAAGTCCAAAATGTTCCAAACAGGAATGCTGAAAAAAATGTAAGAGCCAAGAATAGGACAAGGAAATTAAAACCAAATTTCATAAAAAATACTCATATTGTATAATTGACGAAGAAACGTATGTGCTGGCAGAATTTTTGCAGCTCCTGTGTCAAAACTTTTATATTTTTAATGCTCGAGGCAATGTTAAAGATAAGTTTAGGACCCAAAAGCAGAAAAAATTTCCTAAAAAATGTCTGGTATAACAAGCTTTTTGCAGTTGCGGCAAAACAGGAAATTCATTTGTTACATTCGATTCTATAAATACCAAAACATACATCAAAGAATATTTGCAAAAAAAAAGACTTCTTTCTTTCATAAAAAGCACAATGTGTCCACACATTTTTGGTCCGATTTGGCATCATGTCCTACAGTAAGAAAGCTCAGGAGTGGTACCAAAACAATAACATATTTTTTGTACCAAGAGAGGTAAATTCTCCAAATTGTCATGAGCTAAGACCAGTGAAGAGATAATGGGCTCTTGTGAAAATTTAATTGAAGAGCACAAAAGAGGTGTCCCAAAATACCAAAGATTTTTAAAGGAGATGTGCACATTGTTCCAAAAAAGTGACTGAAGCAACTATTAAATCTCTAAAGGAAGTGTTAACAAAAATGGTCCACAAGTTCATAAGTAGTGGTTAGAACTATAAAAGTTAAATAAATTAAATAAAAAAATAATGAAAACTCTAAGATCAACCGTTTCCATGTTATTGAATATTATATATCTTAAGATTTTTTCAAACGCACTTCTTAAATTTCTGGTTGTCTTGGTATCAATAGTCGGCGATTAATTTCGGTTTGCAGATCAAGGGATGAATTTTATATCATCGAATTGTATCCAAAAACAGTAGGTACCCTAGATGGAAAAGAATTAACACGGAACATGTCACGGAACTGGTTCTAGTTCAAACAGTTTGTATGAGCTGGTCCTATCACTTTAACACGTTGGCCTAGGAGGGGAGACATTTTTTGGGACAGGTCTCAGAACTAACTCAAAAGGAAATGTTCAGTATCGATTAATATAATACAGATTTGGTACAAAATCGGAATTGTTTACTTTTTATACAATTTGTTAATATTTTTCATTTTATAATTTTTTCGTTAATGTCTATGGCGGCGCACCGAATCGAACCCATACTCACCAAATAGTGTGATGTTGGCTCAACTGGAACTTTGGCGAGGGTTTGATATCAATTGGTACTCAACTGATACTGGGGGACCGGTACTATAGCACCACTTGTCACAAATTTCCCTCAGTATAGTTAACCATTTGGAAGTGTTTATCTGTATGGCATAAATTATTTATAACCAGTTGTTAAACAAGGAATTCGACCTTTTAAGAATCTGGGCCTACTAATTATAAGAGACTGACATACATATATCATACATAAGTATTAAAAATTTTTCTTCTATATCATTAAACTCAATTTTCTTTGAGCCCTCGTATGAATATGGACTGAGGCCTATTTAATAATAACAATACCAAAGAACATAATGACAACAAAGAAAAATTATAAAATTAAATTGATACTCGTACAAGTTTAAAATCGAATCATTGTATCACAACGTTATTTTATTAATAGTATGTGTTAGTAAATGTACACTGTTGCTGTTATTATATATGCTTCTTCTGTTGTATTTCAATCAATCCACATGATTTGTCATCAGTGATGAGTGTACGAACGAGTACAGAGCAGAGCAATTGACTGCTATTATTACAGGCGCTATATCTTCTAGTTACTGATGCTGCATTTAAAATCACAACAAAAATACTTTTAATGAATAGAACAATGACCTTTTAACATTTGAATGATGTTGATGCATCATCATATGCTGCATGCCACTTTTATTCCTATACATATATACTTACAATACAGTCAGTCATTCATTCATACATTCACCGCAACAATAAGACATTAATGTCTGTTTATTGTACTGATTTTATTCCCGAGTTGAAAATGATGACAAATTTAAAGCAAAGAAACGTAAATTAAAAAATATGTATCAATTGCCAAGAAAGTATTTCCTTATTTAAACATATTTTACTATGGATTTGGTAGATAAATTACAATGGGCGCGACAAACAACAAAACCACAAAAGATGTTGACACTTTTTATTATTTAAATTAACGAATAGTGATGAAACCAACTTGTTTGTAGGATAGTGAAAATAAACTAAATTTATGTATGTTAAACTAAATTATTATGCATAGTTAAGTTAGGTTATGTTATTAAACGTAATTAGGTTATATTGTGTGGGCAGAACTCTAAAAAGCAGGTACATTAAGGTCATGTATTCCATTATGTATTCAATATAAGGGTTCTTAGAATACCTGTTTCTTATTGAACCATCCAGTAATCTTTATTTATATTTATTTTAAAATTAAGTCGATATGGATATTGAAAGCAGTTGAGTAAGCATCTCGATTGAAGTCGTAAGTACTCCCTGGTTTTAATCGAGGATTGGCTGTCCACATGTATATGTTCATTAGAGTGTCCGGAGAAATAGTTTTTTAAAAGACTACTAATTAAAAACTGGTCTTCAGTTCCCTACCAGCGATTAAAAATCAACTAAATTTTGTCCAAAAAATGTTTAGAGTATTTTTTAATTAATAATTTTGAGCTTTTTATGGATTTGAACTCTTAGTTATTTAAAAACGTATTATATTTTCTATTAAAAGGTAGCAATTGTTTGATTCTATGATGAGTTTATTCCATTAGATTAATTTACTTTTATCTTATAAGGGGTGCAACGTCGTAGGCATATGGACTTTATTGTTTAAAATAATAAAGTGTAAAGAGCTTTAAAAATTTTGTAAATCAGATTCAAAAAAGGAATTTTTCATAATTTCGCCTATAAAGTCCACATTTTCTCGATATCCTAGAAATCACAATTTCATACTCTTAAAAACACATAAATTCCAAAACATCATTGTGTGCAGAAATATGCTTTAATATTTTAGAAAATATATCCTAAAGTCAAAAGTATCATATAAAATAGATCAAATTCGGGCAGATGTGCACTTAGACCACTTGGGTTATTGAGCTTGTTTTATATTTCAAAAGATTGAAATAATTATATATTATTAAATGAAATTACATTTTATAGAATTAAGATAATAAATAAACAAATCGTAATTTTTGCAATTTTTAAATTTAAAATTGAATCAGTAAAGAATTTCGCTTAAAATTTACTTTAATCAATAAATAATTTTGTTCTTTAATTGGTTAAAAATAAAAATCGGTCATAAACACTGGGATAGACATATATGAAAAATTTAACCAGAAACTTTCAAAATTGAGATTAAAATTTTAAATGCAAATAACTCGAAAACAATAAGACATAAATAGCACAAGAAAGTCTTATTGAAGGCTTCAAAAATATGTAAAAATATTTTAAATCGGAAAAGAAGCAACAAATTTACAAACGTTTTATTCAACTTAGAGCACCCACAGCTCGGCTCTTGAAATTTTTTTAAATCCAACGAGCTGATTAAAAGTATTAAATTTGATTTCATAAAAATTTCGTTTCTACCTCACTGTGCACCGGCACTTGCATATTTCTTTATTGAAAATAAATTTCAATTAAGTACATTTTCGGCACTATTGTCTTTGACCTTTGACCATTTTTCGGGTAGCTTCCATTGCTGTAGAACTTCTGTGTTTTATCGGCGAAAAAGTTGGCCAAGCGGTTTTCAGCTGCTTTTCAGTTGGTTAATTTTTTTTTACTTCCTGTTGGGCAATACTGATCGCTTCTGATTACTTCGTTCTAAAGGCTGAGTTGTGACCAGCAGAATTCGCATTTTATCGTTTCGTCAGGTTGAATGAGCTCATAATGTATAATTCCTTTCCAAAACCACCAAACAATCCATATAACCTTATTTGCGTCAAACGAGGTTTTAAAGTCATTTGTGGAGGCTTAATATTCTAATATGATCCGCTTCAAAAATGGTTTGATGTCGTTTTATCAGTGTTTCACTGATGGTAATTCGACCAATAGAATTTCTTTGCAATAACACTGGTCGACAAACAATTTTTTTTGTGCTCCTTCAAAAAAAATAAAAAATAAAAATATATGTAGACTAGATGGAATTCCGCATTCTTAACTCGAATCTGCTTTCAGTTTTTTCCCATCGGGTCGAGATTTTTTTATGGGCGTATCTAATACTGCGTCCTAAATAAGCCGATTACTCGAGTATATTTCACTATAACTCGAGAATGGTATGCACCATTTATACAAATAATACACCAAAATGTGTGTAATAATTGGTTTTAAGTCGTTCTGCTATCAAATCCGCTCAGTAGTTTAGGAAATATTTCGAAATAAGTGTCCGAAAAAAATTTGTTCATGCTAAATTCAAGATTTTTTTTTTTTACTAAAATTTCTTTTTAAAAGTGAAAACATCAAAAAATGTTTCAGTTTATCATCTTTATCTCAATGCTGGCAAAACTACGAGTCAATAAAGCTGCTTATCATAAAAATTTATGCACAAATGTTGATTGCATTCACTGTTAAGTTAGGATACCCATGCATACCTACAATTAAGTTTAAACACACTATTGGGCAAAAAAAAAAAAAAATTTGGCCTTAAATAAAAAAAAGATAGGTGTATTAGATGGAATTTAACGTGGTTAATAAAAATTAGCTTTTACTTTTTTTTTACCACGTATTGTATTTTTTTTATGGGCATGACTACTATGACCCCGCCTTTAGGCAGTCACACTTGTATAACTCGAGAACGGTTTATCTTATTAAGATATATTAAACTCCAATATATAACGACTAAAATTGTTTTTTTTTTTTTTTTTTTTTTTTTTGAAAAACATTGTTGTATCTTTTGGTGTATCATTTATCAAAATTGTGTAAACGGTTCTTGAGTTATAGTCTAAATTTGACAAACCATTCTCGAATTTTATAGTGTGAACGCTGAATAAGGTGATGATATTAGTTATGCCCATAAAAAAAATCAGTACGTGATAGGAAAAAAGTGAATGCAGATTCTTGTTTAACTCGTCAAAATCCACCTATTTTTGTTTCAAGAAAAAATATTTTTTTGCCCATCATTGTATTTCTACTCAATTGTATGTAACATGGGTATTTTTACTTAACTGTGATAAAAATCAAGATTTGTGCATCAATTTTGAAGATACTTACCTTATTTTATTCGCAGCATTATTAGCTTTAAAATAAAAATAATAAACTGAAACATTTTTGATGCTTTAAAAAAAATTTTGTAACAAAAAAATTTTTAATTTTGCATAAAAAAGTTTTTTTCGGACATTTATTTCAAAATAACTCCGAAACTATTGAGCACATAAAAAATGAAGTTTGGGTGATTTGAAGATATTTTTAGTCCACATCTTTTGGTGTATCACTTGTGTCAATCGTACACACCGTTCTTGAGTTATGAGGAAATATACTAGAGTAATGGCTTTACTATGGGCGAAATATTAGACACGCCCATAAAAAAAAAAAAATCCAAACGTGATGAAAAAAAAACTGAAAGCAGATTCGTGTTTAGCACATCAAAATGCATCAAATTCAACTATTCGTCTTTGGTGGAGGATTTTTTTGTCGACCAGTGTAATTCACGTTGCACTCAAACATTGAGTTTTTTTTGAGTAGCCAGCCCTTTTCAAATGATTCCTAACTGTTACGTACTGCTCTTGTTCCACAAGTTGCAAAATTGCTATCACTTTTCTGTCAATTTTTGGAAAACTTAGCTGTCTATTAGTTGCAGTGCTATCTGAAATGCAAAGAAATGGTTGTAAATGGACTAATAAACACCAACATTTATATCAAAAAGTCAATGGTTCTGTGTTATTTAAACCAAATTTAGCCACCACTCCCTACCAGAAGGCACCATCGAATTGCGCAATGCAAATACATCAATAATAAAAATTTTGTTCCTAATAAAGTAAAACAATCCTTCAAGTTGCCTGGGTATCCGCCAAACCGAGAAACATTGGGCGCTGATAAAAATATCATTAAAGAAAATCAAATAGGTAGTACAAAGCTGCCAATACTTTGAAAATAAGTGGCGAAGAGTCTTTTCTTATGCTGACAAAAGTACTATACAAAAACTAATGAGTTGTGAATAGAAAATGGTCCGAAATTTTTACTAAGGTGAATCACTTTAAATCAACTTTTATTTTATCTTTAATATTACAATTTAATTAAAGTTTTAATAGAGAAGTTATAATTGAATCACTTTAAATCAACTTGTATTTTATCTTTAATATTACAATTTAATTAAAGTTTTAATAGAGAAGTAATAATTTAAAAGTTTTAATTTTTTCATGAACGTGTCTTAGGTTGTAGTCCTTTGCGGTATAATTGTTTATCTTTTTCGCCCTTGAAGATTCTACTGCCCAAACTATTTTCCAAAAAAAAATCTCCAGATGACTGAAATATTTATAAACCGTGCTCTTCATTAGCATTCCTGCAGCGGTGATTTCTTAAAATTTCTGTCATTTTTGAATGGGACTATTCACAACAATTTCCACTATCCAAATTTTTTATACCCACCATCAAAAAGATAGAGGGTATATTGATTTTGTCATTCCGTATGTAACATGTCGAAGGAATGATCTAAGACCCCACAAAGTATATATTTTCTGGGTCCTGGTTAGAATCTGAGTCGATCTAGCTATGTCCGTCCGTCTGTCTGTCTGTTGAAAGCAGGATAGGGCTCGAACGGGTATTTGGCACAAATATTTATCTTATATAAGGTTTGTTTGGTATTGAAAATGGGCAAAATCGGTTAATAAATAAAAAAGTTATGGGCTAAAAACTAGAAACACAGGGTGTCCGTTTCATACTTTCAAATAGTTTAAGGACCAATGTAAACTTGGAAACAAAAAATGGGCGTGGTCGGTCCACTTTACCACCTACCTCCCATATAACGTAAAATTTGAAAAAGTTGATGGTGGGTATATAGATTCGGCCGAACTGAATATAACATCCGCGCTTGTTTTTTTGGGTCTTATTAATTTGCACCTACCAAAAAGAATGCAACAGCACGTAGTATGTATTCAAAATCTTTACATCCTTAATAAAACTCTCGTGAGAAACATACGTTTTGAGCGTGAGATTCTCATTATTTTCTAAACAGTATTAGAAAATCATTTATACTTAGACAATATTTATAGATTTTTTTTTTCTTATGATTATTATCTGACCATTGGTCATCATAAATGAAAATTTTCTTAAAACTCTTGTGACCACTGGTCTCCATACATGAACATTTTCTAAAGACTCTTAAAATAGGATGGTAAACCAGTTGGTTGTAGAAAAGTGAATGAGTGCATCATTATTTCTAACAACTTTTTGTTTACTATTCTTTTTCTAGTTTTTTTTTTACATTAAAAGCATTTAAGTAGTCAAGTGAATGTTTGTTATTGAAGCTTCTTATTGGAGATTGTTTTTATTTCTTCTACGAAGTCAACAAAGACTACTTCTTTTTCTTTCTCATTATTCAACTACTGCAAAACTACTGTTTCTTCTAAGTTTCAGTCTTAGTTTTGTATTTCTACTACAATAGTTACTTTTGTTGTATCTAACTATCTACATACTACTTACATATATAGTGAGTAATCTAATGCATTTAACTTTATTGTTGTAGTAGTTTTACTTGTTATTATTGCGGCTGTTAGTGGTGCTATTGCTGGTAGTGATAGTAGTGTTGGTGCATAGTAGCAGCAATTGTTACTTCTTTAGCTAAGTTAGTTTACACAACCTGGTTAACAAAATAAATCGCATTTTTATGCTATTGAACTCTTGCCAAGTTTTCAATACAAACAGTTTTTAACAAGTCTTTTACTGTGGCACATCTTCTTCAAGAATCTCATAGCAATATTATTACTATAATATTTTAAATAAATAAAACGAAACGAAAAATAAAATAATTATTAGTTTTTTTGTTTAAAACAAATATTTTATTAATAATACGAATTAGCTATAAATGAAAAATATTTGAAAATTTATTTAAAAAATTTACAAATTATTTGTGTGTTTAAATGTAGAATAAATAATAAAAAGTGTTTTATGGTGAAAATTATAAATTTAAAAGGAAAAGTTTTATGTGAATTTCTCTTAAAAAAGTCGGTAATTTAATGATAATAGAAAACTGTTGATTTGAAGGAATATTTAAAAGTTGAAATAATGTATTATTTCCTTATATTTACAACAATAGTTCTGCCATAATACGAGTACATAAGCAAAAATATGAAATCTTATTTTCAATCCAATAAATGTCAAGTGATTTATCAATTACCTAGCTACAGTGTATCCGTTAAGAGAGAAATATTCCATTAATTCTAATGTGCTTTATATCAAAAGTTTCTATTTGTGTATTATTTAATTAATAATTAATTTCTAGCAAATAACTTAAATTGTAATTCTAATTCTAATTTGACACATTTATAAATTAAGTTATTAGAAAAGTAAGAACGACTAATTAAACCGAGTTTAAAAAGTTATTGAATTAGGTATTGTTTAATTTTATAAATAGTGATTAAGAAAATTGAAATTAACCAAAAAAAAAAAAAAAAAGCATAAACTTGCGAAAATTTCCTATGGACTTTTAAAGTACTTCTTTCAATTAGATTTTTGAAACATTGTTTCAATGTTTTAATTTATCAGATCCATTGATTTTTCTAGCACAACAAATAATTTTTAAACATTGCTAGGAAGAACTACATCTTATCCAGTTGTGAAATTTCTAATTAAATTTCAACGAAAAAGTTTGTTTTTTCAACGAATTTGTACCTTTGGTTTGACCTAACACATAGATACGTTGAAACAACGTATATCATACGTAAACATTTGTACCGTTTTAAAATTCAACAAACAAGTTCATTGATTCAACTTATACGTACTTTGCTTTAATGAACACGTTCATTGAATAAAATAATTTTAATTTTAATGAACAGTTCTTTGACTTTTAATTAACTTGAACGTTGAACCTGTGAAACCATACATGGAAATTGTAGCATATATAATAGGCTTGTTCTGTTATTTTTCTATTCAGTTTATTTCTAATTACATTATTAAATCATATTACATTCTAATTAAGTACAATTTTTCTTAAATTTTCTTTTAGATGCTATAAATATAATATAATTTTTATAATTCATTTTACTAAATAATCTAAGTAAACAAACAAAAAATTAAACAATTTCATATCCTTGATGTCATAATCGGGTTAACATAAAAGCTTCCTGGGACTTCCATATTGTATATTTAACAAATTACTTCTTATTGTTGTTTTTTATAACGCTCAATGATGGTATGAAATAAAGCCCAAATTACAATAGCGCGTAGTCAGCACCAGTATCAGCAAATATTATCAGCTGATCACTGTCAGCACAACATGTTGTTGCCGTTATAATTACAATTCAGCGTAGGCAGCCACAATTTACAACCACCATCTTGCATTGTTCTACTTGTGTATTTTAGCCTCTCATTTATTTGCTCACTCTCTTTGTCTCGCTCTCAATCTGAATGCAGCGCAGTGAATTTAGAAACAGGGCTAAATGAAACAGCACTGCAAACTGCTGCTGACTAAATGTAATCAACACCATAACAAACAGTGCATTCTAAATAATCAGCTGATTATGGCAGCACACACACTGCTGACTACGCGCTATTGTAATTTGGGCTTAATACATTAATTTGAGAGCAGCATTGTATTAAAAGGAAACAAAATAAAAATTATATTATATTAATTATCTAAAAATTTTATTAAATAAAATTAATAGATAAAGGATTCGTCTAAATTACTTAATATTTCTTTAAATTGTTTACCTATCACGTTCTTTTTTTGTCTGTAGAATCTCCCTTATTTTCATAAAATTTCAGGCCTTCAACACACTCCTCTGCCTCATATTTTTTATCTACAATAATACACATTTAAAAAATTAATGCATATATTTATGTTTTTGAATCATTCAGAATTTGTCTGAAATATACAAAACATTGTTTAAAACATGACATTTCTTGTTGAACGATAAGTACAATCTGAACTATTTTTTTGTTTATTTTTGGTCTTCTAAATCAACGTTCATGTTCATTGAACGAACGTGAAAATGCGTTAAATTCAAAGAACATATTATTTTGTTATTAAAAATATGAACGTGTTATTTAAATCAACGAACTAATAAGTTAAATCAAAGAACTTGACTTTCTTATTTTATTAATAAAATAAGTTAAACGAATAGTTACAACATTGAATTTCATGAATATTTTTTGTTGATGCAACGAATTCGTACATTGAATCAATTAATTCAGCGTACTTCATTCATTGAAATTACTTTTTGCAGTATATTTAAGTCAGAAATGTCTAATTATATATCCAAAATTTTCTAATTATATTTCAGAAATTTCTATTTGTAATTCTGAAATTATATTTTTATTTTGGAAAATTCCATTTGTACTTTGGAATTTTCTATTTGTAAGTCAGAAAATTCTAAATGTAATTTAAAAATTTTGCATTTGTTTTTCAGTATTTTTCTAATTATATTTATTTCAACATTTTCTACACAGAAAAAAATCACCAATTAACAAATATATTAGAAAATAATTCATTCAATTAAAAGCTTGTTTAAATTTGCACCTCCCACCAAAATGATTATATTAATTACTAAAAACTGTGAAAAATACAAAACAGAAAAATATTCCCAATTATTAAATTAAATAAATCAATCAAGTAGATGATTGGATGAATTAAAAATGTATATAGGATATAAAAGTATAGTTAAATTTAACTTTTATTTAATTTCTGCTTGAATAAATTTATTAAATTTCGATGCAAAATGAAACAACTATGTTAATTGAAAAAAAGACCATAATAATTTTTTCTGTGTTATTGTATTTTCGAAATTTCCAAACGTAATTTAAAACATTAATCCTATATACATTTAGAAATTCCATAAATAATTAGAAATTGTTGAAATACAAATGGAATTTCCTAAAAAGAATTTGGAAAATTCTAAAATATAAATAGTTCTTAATCATATTTGGAATTTTGTGAACTACAAATAGAAAATTCTGAATTACAAATAGAAATTTTTGAAATACAATTAGAAATTTCTAAATGGAAATTTCTGAAATACAACTGGAAATTGCGTAGTTCAGCTTTCAAGAACTATGTAGATGAAATGTCTTTGTGTTAAATTGTAAATATAACATGAATAGTATAACACACATCACAGAATGTCATTAGATATACAGGAGACTATCGGACATAATCCTTATTTGGGTCCTGATAAGATTGGAAAGTCAGAACTGTAGCAATAAATTATTGCACTTACTACAATTATATGTAAGTGCCTATATTAATACCTCATATCATTTTAATTTACATATTTGAAACACACATAGAAAAAAATAAAAATGGACATCAATTACAAAATGGTTTATAATAACAAATTTTGTTTGATTTTGTTCCAATCAAGTAAATGATAATATTAATAAACTAGAATAATTGATTTTATTATGACTGTTTTTTTTTTAATATACTTATATAATGAGCTGAAAATTGTTAGAATTTGACTTAAATTTATTTTATTTCTATATTTTTATAAATAAATTTGTATATCCACCATCAAAAAGATGGCGGGTATATTGATTTTATCATTCCGTGTGTAACGAAGGAATCATTCAAGACCCCACAAAGTATATCTGTAACGGTCGGGACCGGAAGCATTTCGGATAATCAATTTTCCCGGTTAATTGAGTAAAAATTTTGAGTAGTATTTTTATAAATTTTTTAGTTACATAATTAAAATAATCAAGGATTTAATATGTGTAAATGTTTAAAAAATATAATATGTATTTGAAAATTTTTTTCAAATAAATATTTTCGTTAACTAGCTTTTCATGCATGCAGAAAACTTGCATTTTACCTAGCTGTGACTCATTTTATTCAAACAAGGGAATTCCCCTTTTTTTTTATTCACATTGTGTTTGATTGTTCAAAAGCAATGCTTATTATCCGGATAATAGAATCCCGGATAATAGACTAAATGGATGGAAAAGAGAAAACAATTACAAATTTTCTTTCCTGTGGTTCGAATAATCGACGTTGCCTGTTATTCGAACCATGGATAATCGAGGCCCTACTGTATTTTCCTGGTTAGATTCTGAGTCGATCTAGCTATGTCCGTCCGTTTGTCTATCTGTCTGTTGAAAGCAGGATAGGGCTCGAACGGTGCAACGTGGTGGAACGAAATTTGGCACAAATATTTATCTTATATAAGGTTTGTTTGGTATTGAAAATGGGCAAAATTAATTAATAATAAACAAAAAAGTTATGGGTTAAAAACTAGAAACACAGGGTATCCGTTTCATACTTTTCTGCTCATATCTCTTAAACAAAAGCATGTAGGAAATTTTGTATAAATAGTTTGGGGGTCAATATGAACTCGGAAACCAAAAATGGGCGTGGTCCGCCCACCTCCCATACAACGTAAAATTTTAAAAAGTTGATGGTGGGTATATAGATTCGGCCGAGCCGAATATAACATTCGCACTTGTTCATTTTTCTTTAAATTTTTTTTAAGAGATCAATATAAAGTTAGTTAATCATTTTATTACCATTGAGGAGAATAAATAATAATAATGTGGGTATATAGACAATTCGTTCTTGATATACATATGTTGCAATTATATCTCGAGAACTGTAGTCATTTCATTATCACATACATCTAAATTGACTGCGAAATGCCGTGTAAGTAATAAGTGTTGTCTTATTTTATTCTTTAAGTTATTTCAACTTAATACTTAAGAATTTAGAATATATAAAGTGATGAAGTTACGTATTCTAATTCTTCAAAAGTGTGAGTTAAATGAAAGATCTTTACGATTAGCACTAAAAGGCACAATGGATGCTGAAGAAGATCGTAGCGGATCAGAAAATGCATTCCATCCTGCTAGTGTCTAATAAATCTTTTTCTGTATTCTAAAAAAATTATTATAATAATGAACTTGAGCCTGAATAAAAATTCAAAAATTATTAATTCATAAAAAAAAAAGTTCGAAAAAATATTCATCATTTACAAGAAAATTAAATCTTTTTATTTTTTCTAAATTATGAGATATGCCAAATAACAAAAATTCTGTATGTCTATTCTGATTGTATTTTCAATGAAACATGTATCTGAAGTTCATTTTTAAAAAATAGCGTTTGTGGTCAATTAAATTTAAGTAATTTGAGATTTATCTTTAACAATAGTTTTAATTAAATCTATATATGCTTTCGCTACTTACCTCTTCAGTCAGCATTTTGTTTGTAATTTAATCTTTTTTTTGTAGCATTTTTAACATAGAAACACTATTTCCTTTTTTTATTGTTACATATTTTTCTGTGCGAATACGAATATCAAACAATCAAAGACAAGTACATGGCTTAACAGCTGGAATGACCAACAGACCCGGTAGATTTGTTTTATATATTTTTTTGTTTTGCTCATTTTTGTTTTTGGTACTCAGTTGACATGCAACACTGCACTCACTCTAACGGTGCGCAGACCGTTGTTTAGATTAAATTCAAACACAAATACGAATAAATCGTAAATCCAGTTTATTTTACTTGCTGCTGCCCCTCTTTTCATTTGCAATGAAGGTGTAATACGTTATTATGGTTGTTATAGATAACAAAATGCTGTAGAGAAATTAAGAAAAAAAAAAAAAAACAAAAGAACAACATGCAACATGTGGCCAAAATCAATATAAATATTGTATGTACATGTGTATGTTGAAAAGTATTTGCTCATTAAAGTGAAGAGTACCGGGGGCGAATTGAATCATCAGTATCAAATGTTTTGCTCCAATTCCTAGTTGGTTATTGGCATAATATTTAGAAAGAGGGATTTTGTGGAAAGAGAAAAACCACAACGATGACCACAGCAAAAAAAAAAAAAAAATAATAAAATGTGCATAAATAACTATTTTATTTTATGCATGTTCAATATGGTTGGAAGCAATTAAACATTTTTAAATTTTCACCACATTGTCTGTTTTGATATTTAACATTGACACCGCAAAATGGCACGTACAACGCCACCAATAAAATATTGCAACTTGCCGTTTATATGCAACACAGCTTGCCTCATGGATATGCTCCTTCAATGAAAATATATTTCTTTTTTAGAAATTAGGCCATACAAGTCACTTTGTTGAATATAAGTACAAGATAAATTATTTATGTTTCGTTTATTTTTCTTTAAGATAAATATATTAGTTTTCAAGACACATAGTACCCGGTAGATTACAATTGCATTTGTAATTAGTTTTAGTTAAAGTTTATAAGTTTATACACCATTTATGTAATACTTGAAAGGATATCCGTGACATTTATTGCTAAGAATATTATAGATTGAAAACAATTATTAACTTACTGTAGAAAGTTATAGATAGAAGGTACCAAGATTAATACAGAATTTATTAATACTAAAATTCTTTAGGAAAGAAATGATTTTTTTCTCTAATTTGCCTTTTTTTAATATAGAAAAAAAAAAAAAAAAAAAAAACGATGACTACGTTGTAAACGGATCGTTCCGGCTGGAAATTAATGACATACTCACTCTCTTGATTGCTGTATAAAAATGGCTCTCAAGTGGAGTTCTACTACCCGTGTAATAGCTGTATGAGTTGTATATGTGAGGATAAGGAGGTCACCGCACAGCATCTGATGCGGCTGCCCAGCTTTATGTATTAAAACTCAGAGTGAGGTTTCTCGATTTATTTCATAATCTTATCTTTCTCAGCAACATTCTAATAATAAATTTGTATAGGTTTGACAGAACTGAATAACAGAAATTGAACTTTTCTTAAGACTTTTACATTGAATTTGGGGTATCACAAAAGGCCTTTGAAACCTTTCAAATACATTTTTTAAATTAGGTTTTGATCCGAAATTAGCACTGAGATCGACTTTTTTTACTCAAAATTTTTAATGCGAGTGCTAGGAAATGTCAAATTAATCATACCGCAAATATAAAAAACTATTTAAACTTCTCCTTCGAAATTTCTTGTTCGAAAATATTTATTCAAATATCGAACATTTTTTTTCTTTTTAAATGATAAGTGCAACCAGCATCTGAAACTTTTTAACATTTTGAATGGACCACGCCCGTTTTTTGCTTTCAAATTTACATTGGTTCTTCAACTTATTGTATAACATTTTGGCAGTTTTAAAATGACAAAAGCCCAGTTTGGTATATACTGGACTGAAATTTTATATTCCTGTAGTAGACAAGGCCTTTAACTTTAGAATCACTGCTAGTGCCAATACTGAAAATAATGTATTTTTTTATGAATTTCGGACATATTTTTATAAACTTTATTAAAATAAAGAATACTTTAAATGTAGGCGTATGTACCAAATTTTATCAAATTATCTTCAAAATTGCGACCTGTACTTTGCGCACAAGCTTTACATGGACAGCCAGCCAGCCGACCAGACGGGCGGATGGACATTGTTAAATCGACTCAGAAAGTGATTCTGAGTCGAACGGTATACTTTAAGGTGGGGATCCGAAGATTTTTTCTCTGCGTTACAACTTCTGCACACATAATACCCCAACCACCTATGGTGGTGCAGGGTATAAAAATTTTGAAAGATTCTTCGACACTTCTCAGAAAGAAATTTCATAGACCGATTTTGGGGCTACTTAAATGTTTTATTTTCTAGTACAAAACCCTCTATCTTTCATAACAGTTGCGTTGTTTTTATGCTAAGCTGTCAAAGTTAAATCTTTTTTAGTTATTGCACAATGGGGTAGAATCGAAAATTTTTGGAATTAAATCTGTAACTTCTGATCGGCTGGATGGATTTGCATGAAAGCCAAAAGAATTTGGTAAAATCGTAGAAGGGGAGTATACAATGTTAAGTTTTTGACTCAACGAACCCCTCAGGTGCGGAGCTAAAGGGGCTCAAAGTAGGATACCTCTGACATACAAAATTTGTAACCGCTTGCCAAATTTTTTTTAATCGTCCGATTTCAAATATTTTTATATATTTTTGTAGGCCTTGATAAGATTTAGAAAAACCATACATGTCCTATTTATCTCTTACAGTTTTCGAGTTATTTGCGTTTGAATTTGTAAGTTCCTCAATTTTGCATGGGTGTTTCTAGGTACACACCCTCCCGAATTGACCCATTTTATATGAAAGTTTTGACTTAAGTCTATATTTTCTAAAATCCCAAAGCATGAATCGGCAAACGGAATGTAGTTTAGGAATCTATAGTATGTTGTTAAAATTTTTCAATCAAAATCTACGGGATTTCGGAAAAGTGCGGATTTTATAGCCGAAAATGTGAAACAACATATTTTTGGGATCTTCGGCATTTTTTTAGAAATTATGGGATTCATTTTACAAAAATTGAGTTTATGTTTTTTCTGATTTTTGCAATTAAGGTAAAATTTTGTTTTTCCAAATATATTTTTTTTTAGAAAATTATCTTAAAATACATTAATTTTGAACTTTGATGAAATGGACCCCTAAATTTTACAGATATTTTTATCATAATTTTATTTTTTAATATTCTAAAGAAAATTGTGCGCATATATAGTCTGATCTCATACAAAAAACAATTTAAATGCAGACTTTTTGCATTATTACTTTACCAAACGTTACACAGTGGGCAGAACAGACAATTTTTAGAAATAAACTTGTAAGTTCCAATCTGCTGATTGGAATTACGTAAAATTTTTCATAAGCGTAGCAGAGGAGAGTAAAGTTTAGAGTTTGGAAAGAAAACCCCAATTACGTTCCAGGGGCGGAGCTATAATTGCTGAATAAAAATATTTAAACATTAGCTAAATCTTTGTCTCTTACCCGATTTCAAAGATTTTTTCAACTCTCAATTTTGCAAGATCTTAGTCAAGTTTCTTCATATATAGACCAACATTTTGGACCGAATTTATTTACTTTTTTTTAATTAGTTAAAGAACCGAATTATCGAATAAAGGCAATTCGAAGTCGATATCTTCATTGAGTCCAAAAATAAACGATTATGAATTTGAAAATTGCAAACATTAACAAACAGACGGACGAACATCAGAATTCTCTAAAAAAAATCTTAAAATTCCAAAAATGGATTATTTTACTTATTGATCAATAAAAAATCAAAATATAAAAATTAAAATATTGACATCACTTTACACTGAATTAAACGCAATTTTGTCTTATTTTACCCCAATGTGCGATGTATAAAATGTAGGGTGATCGATTATTCGACTTTTTTGAGAAACCGGTTTTCGAATAGTTGGTATTTTAAAAAAACCGATTGAACTTTTTGAAATTCAGAAAAAACCGGTTAACCGGTTTTTTGCAGAAGTTAATATTTATATCAAAAGACTACATTTCTTTAAAAAAATCAATAATTCTTATAATATTAAAGTTAAAATTTATTAAATACAAGCGCGTAAGACTGACAATGCCAGAAAAAATAATATAATAATGAAAATATGCACAAACAAAACCGAAAATTAAAAGAAAAAAATATGAGCAACATATGGACACCTTCATCTCCCTAATCGAAGTCAATTATTTGAAGCCGTTAGAATTTATTGGGGTAATATGGATTAATGTTTTAAATTCGTAAACCTTTCAAAACAAAAAAATCGTCGTAAATGCGCTCTCTGGCCGAAATGTAGAATCAGTTTTTGATAGGATTTGGAGAGCAAACAATAAGTATAGCAACTCAAAGGTTCTTAATACCAAAACAGACTTTTCGGTCCCTGATAGAAAAATCTGGCTCCGTTAGAATTTGAAGAACGAATAGTAGATTTTTTTTTCTTACGTCGTCAGGGAGCTTCAGAAAGCTCTGGAGAGGAAACAATGCTTAGGAAAGATATATATAAATCCATATATATATATCCATGTATTTTCACTCCCTGATAGAGATTTAAAAATCTGGCTCCGTTAGGATTTGTAGGACGAATAGGGTTATAATTTTCTACGTCTTCTGTTAGCTTTAGAATGCTCTGGAAAGAGAAAAAATTCTTAGAAAAAGACACATAAATCCTCTTATATCCGCTCCCTGATAAAAATTTCAAAATATGGCTCCGTTAGGATTTGTTGGACGAAAAGTTTTATAATTAAGCCAAATTTTAATTTTCTGCGTCGTTTGGGAGCTTCAGAAAGCTCTGGAAAGAGAAAAAATGCTAAGTAAATTATATATCTAGATGACTAAAAGATAATTATGTTTCAAAATTGTAGAAAAAAATCATCAAAAATTAGACTAAATTTTAATTACCATTAACAGAAACCATGGCTTAATATGGAAGCCTGTCTCAATCGAAACGATTCTGCAGGTGGAACTTTTTTAACACAACACCTTTAAAAAATAAAGGAAATATTGGATCAAAAAAATCAAATTGGGTGCAAAAATATTACGTATATACAATAGATTAAAACAAGTCATACAGGATAATTATTACTTATTTATTTGTTTAATATTAGAGAATAAATTCCAATTTAGACTTAAACTATATTTTTCAAACATTAAAAATCAGTCTTTGTGAATATTTAAATAATTATTCCTAATTAGTACATGTTTTCTGAAATAAAATGCTATTTTTAAAACCGGTTTTTTGTGTTTAAAAAAACCGGTCTATTCGACATTCGAAAAATGAACATTTTGAAAAAACCGACAGCACATTGACTGAAAAAACCGGTTTTAAAATCGGTTAGAAAACCGCGTCGATCACCCTAGTAAAATGACAAAAGAAATTTAAAATTATTGCAATAACTTAACTGTTATTCGTGTTGCATAAAGTGACTTCCGAATTTCAGGTATATGTTTTAAATATTTTATTAAAATACTTTATTCTTTTTATGATGTGGTGGTAATAAAATGACATTTCATATATTCAAGTGACAGTATAACAACATGAAACATGTGTGGAAAAAAAACCAACAAAATGTGTTGTTAAAACAAATCCACAGATACTCGTACATCTAATAATGGCAACAACAAAAACAAACACATGTAAATAATCTATTGTTTAGGGAAATACCAAATGGACAATATGGTTTGTGAAAATACTTATACACTATAAAAAAAATACCATGAAAACATATTATTCGACTTAAGTAATTTATGCGCCATAAACCCTGGACGGATGATACTTACAATCAACCAACCAACAAAAATCATGTACAAACACATGCTACTCTATACTAAAACACAGTATCTGTGTGTCATTTTTAAATAAAAATATATATGCATTTGTATGTATGTACATATTTTTAATTCATCTTTAACATGTCATCGCATTCAACACAAATGATATTACATTTGACTTTAATCAAACCGCCAATTGAAACCGGTATCATTTCTTGTCTTCCTTTAAAATTGTAATTAATATAAAAAATATGTATGTAATTCACTAATGTGTTGTTTAATTGTGTAATTAAATTGCATTAAAAAGGGATTATCTTTAATAAACTTGATAATAAGATAGAGAAAACTAAACAAACATTAAAACATTTTTAAAAGTAGCAGTAAGAAAATATCAAATGAGTAAATTAAAACAGGTAGTTTAAATTTTAACTCTTTTTTTTTTTTTTTTTTTTTTGTAACATCCGTTAATCCTGCTACTTATATACATTTAAAAGACAGGTGCTTATTTGAAAAGGATTTCAAGAATTCACACCGACTGGCGATTTCTTTTGAAGTAACGGAAATCTTTAAGATTTATTTGAATTATTATTTTTAATCAGTTTGTTGAAATGTCTGCATTATTTACTTGTTGTGTTGTTAATTTCAAACTGTAATAGAAAATATGTATTTTCATGTGACATGTTGATGTCTACAGCATAGAAATTCTTGTGGAACGAACAAAATGTCTACAATACGAATCGTATATACTGTTGTATATTCTTTGATACTACTTATTACAAATACTATATTTATTTATTTATAATTCATGTGAGTTTTCTGGCCTTTATCTTGTTCAACAAATCTAACAACTAAACAGGCAACAATACTTATTAACATTATTATCAAAAAATGCACAGTGGTTTGTTTGGAAGAAAAAGTGTTTGGTTTATATAGGTCACTTGCTAAAGTTTTAGTATCATAAAAATAACTAGAAATCAGATTTAATTACTGTTGTTAAATTTATTACAGTTTCCAAATTTGTAACTTTTTAATAGCAGACTGAAAATTATTAATTTTTGTAGCTAATTGTAATATTTTAAATATCAAAATCTAATATAGATAATATTTTTTGAGTTATACAAAACATGTTAACTAACTTTGTATAAAAATCAACTTTTGAAGTTTTTTTTCAGTCGTTTCCTTTTTTTTTTTTTTTTTTTTTGGTAAAAAAGGTTCTTAATAAATAAATATAATCGAGCCTATGGATCGTCATAATATATTTCAGTGCAATTATCTAAAACAAAAACTACAATAACTTAGTTTAACAGGAACAAGAACTAATATTGTGAAAGTCTTCAAACTTCGTGTGAGCATCAAGTTTATCATATCGCATTGATAAAATGGAAATAGCACAGATATGTCCAGGGGAGAGATAGCCCCTACATAAAGAAAATATTAATTTTCTCATATCTAAAGCCTTAAAATTTTCATATCAAATAGGTCCAGGGGGAGTAGCAAGTAAGGGTTAAATAAGGTTAGCGAAGCTATTAAATTTTGATGCAAAATAAAACAATTGTGCTAATCGAAAAATATACAGTAATAATTTTTTCTATTTTGTTATATTGTTAGCAAAAAAAAAAAAAATAAATTATAAAAAACCCTTACAATTGGTATAAATTACAAAATCTGTCACTTTTTCCCTACACCTACATAAAGGGAATTTTCTCTACGTTTGGCAACTCTGAGCTTACATGAAGATCGCCCTTTTAATAAAGGTTTGATACAAATAGATAAACGAAGTAAATTACTGGATCTATTGTGTCACTTTAATTAGAAAATAATTTTTAAAGCATTACAATTGACTTTAGATCACCAGTTTAAAGTAATTCCTTTAGAATTATCATGCTTTATATTGAGGCTACTCTTAAAAAAGAGCTTACAATATAAATATTCAAATTTTAAGTCATTTCAAGAAGTATAAATTTCTTGAATGTTATACTGCTTAGAAAAGCTTCAAAAAATTAGTGAAAAATCCTAGGTTATAATTAATCCTGACTGAACATAATAGCATAATATGTAGGTACTAAATATTGTGAAAGGCACTAACTACTATTGATAATTTTATTCGTCCATTTCTCTCTAAAATAAATTTAAATATAGAAAAAGGTAAAATCAAAATTAAGAATAATAAAAAGTAAAAAGTTGTTGACATTTTAAATAGTAGTTTAATGTAAAATATACATATATATCACAAATGACGATTAATTGAATTTTAAAAATTAAATTTTCATAATAAAATGCGTTGATTTTTTGTATTGAGCTGTCAAAGTTAACAATTTTTTTTTTAGGTATTGGAAAACAAAAACAAAAAATCTTTTTTAAAATAAAAACCTTAATGAAGAAAATTTTAATGCATTCTTCCTCAATTATTTGAAAAAAATTCTTTCCATAACTTCTAATCGATACATTTAATTTAAATAAAATATCACATTACCGTAGCAAATAACAGTAAAGTATGGGGGCCAAACAAAGTAGGGTACCTCTGATATAAAAATTTGTTAACCACTAGCCAAATTTTTGTTCCTTACCAGATCTTAAAATTTTTTTATTACCTTAAATCTCTTAATAAAACCTTGGAAAAAAACATGATTGCTTATACTTAACGTGACTAGAGGGGTTTTTGTCAAAAAAATAACCTGTATTTGTTCAACTTTTTTTTTTAAATTGTCACCTCCAGAACTAGTTCTGTGGAAGTGTTAGCTAGCCAGTACTCATTGCATGGAACGCTTCTAGAACTAGTTGTTTAATCACTGATTTTTGTTTGAAATTGTCTACAGAAGCGTTAGATAACGGTTTCAGGCCTTTTCTTTATTTTTTATTCTAATGGGCTATTTCCTAAAGGCCACTTTTAAAATCAATTTAATTTTGTAAATACTCTTTTTTAATTTTTGAAGTTTTTTATACAGTTCTAGGAAGTTATTCGAGAACTAGTAATTTGTTCTCAAAAGTGATGTATGTAGAAATCATACAGAATTAATTCCCAGCAAAAACTTCGCTTACCAAATAACGTGATTTGTAAGCGAAGTCGGTATGAAAAACTGCTTCCATTTTTGGTGCTATAACTGATGAATTTTGTTCGAGATGTCCAAAATTAAATGTTTTTTTTTTGGGTTCCAAAAGAGCTGTTTTGGATGCTGTTTTTTTACGCACAAAAAAAAAAAAAAAAACATTTGGCTCGGTTGGGATTTGAACCCACGCATCAACATACTGGTTGTGTTTGTTAGTCTGCAGTCTTACTCGCTACACCACAATCGCCTTATATTTTTGTGCGCTAAGAAGTAGTTTTTATATAGGGAAATAAATAAACACAATTTATAAAAAAATGCGTTTACCTTGAGTGGGAGTTGAACTCTCTTTAATTTTAAAAACACTTTTTTTTAGTTAGGCGCTCTAGACAACTGATCCACTTAAAAATCAAATTACTTTTATATTTACTAAATACCAGTTATTGAAGTAGCATTAAGTAATGCTGCGAGTGGCGAATAAGGCTACAATGTAATGCATATGTAAGCAGCTAATTTCACGCGAATTCCATCTTAAGGGTATGGAAAGATGGACCACAGAATCCACATGCGTGGAAACCAGGAAAATATGGCCCTTGATGGAAGAACGGCGTACAGCGCAGTTGTTGAATCTGTCAAGAAGTCATCTGAGAAACCTCATCGGTGTTATTACAGGTCACTGGCCCTTCGGCATACATACTAAAAGGCTAGGGATCCAGCATTATGACTATTGTAGAAGCTGCGAAGACGAAGAGGAGGAGGAAACTACAGAACATCTTCTCTGTCATTGCCCAATCTTTGAGTACCAAAGGCATCAACTTTTTGGACTACAGAGAATCACTGACAAATCGTGTCTATCTAGAGTCGACCCATCCAGGTTGAACTCCTTCATTGTGACCACAAGGTGGTTCGCGGGACCAAACGGTCAAGAGGTTTAGGACTCTGATGTAGCGGGATATTTATGGTAACACAACGGGACCTCGATTCTGGACCCAAGTGAGCTGAGCCCAGGGCGGCTGCCGGTACAACCTAACCTAACCTAACGCATACAGGAAGCTGTTGATTTTAAAAATAGAAGCTAAGTTTTTGCTGGGTTCTTAAGCACTAGTTCTCTAAAATATTCCTTAAAACGAATTTAGAATCACAATCACAGAATCACTGGATGTAGATGCACAATATTTTGCCTTAATGTATGGTTTTAAAAATATTACAGGGTCAACAATTCTGCTTCTATATTTGTTAAGAATGCTTACGTCGCATTCCCAGCCGGCTTAGAAGCTGCTAGCTGTAAGCAGCTTTTTGGTGAAAATGGATATCAGACTGGCATTGTTTTAGTAAAATACTTCCAGAAGTACTTATCATTTCTGAAAAGCATCTTTGCCCAACGTAGATAAAAATTTTAAATTTTTAGAAATTTTTATTAATTAAATTTGTATCGAAAATATTTGATAAAAACACATGAAAGGCCTATACTAATCCTTTGGTTAAAAAAAAAGCTTTAAAAAAGCTCACTTAAACAGCAAAGTCATTATACGTTTTACTTTTTATTGAATTATTATGCTATAAGAAAAGTTATTTTAATCTTAATTTTACATTAAAAAGCTGCAAATTATATATTCCAAAAGATCTTAGTTTTTCAACGAATTGAATGACTGCTCTTTTCTATATCCATTCCACTGTGGCCTCTTTGCAACTTTTTATTTTTGTTTCGTGATGTTGTTGATTTGTTGCATATGTATGCTTAACTATTAAAGCATTGCATTTGTCATTTGTGTTGAATGTAACAACAAAAACTAGGTAAAATATGCAGAAAAATGTCTTACAAACGACAACAAAACAACAAGAAAGACAGTGGCAAGCAAGGGGTACATGTTTCTGTAAACCAGTCATATTCACTCGGGTAGTAAAAGCAACAAAGACTGGGCAATAGTGGGTTAAATTGACCAAGTTAAATAAACAAACTCTGCAGCATTACAAGACAATTTTTTTTTTTTTTTTTTATCGAATTTTAAGATACAGTTTGCAGCACGACAAAGAAAAAAATATCAAAATATATTTAAAAAAAAAGAAGTTACATAATATTTAAATTATTTATTTATACAACCATTTGATAAGATACTTACTGGTTTCGTTTGTATTCTTCTTTTTGTACATTATTTGATCATTTATATGGAAAAACAGACAATCAATTTTTAAATCATATTTACTTGTAATGGAGCAATGAACTAAAAGTCATAAAATGAAGACAATCTAATCTTTGGAAAAATAAAATTAAAATTGTTTACATACTAAGTTAAAAAGCAAAACAAAAGCTACAAGACTTTAATTTTGTTTATGTAGGTATAGAAAAAGTACCTAATAAAATTTAATTTTTTTAAGCACGAGCCCAGAAAAACTATTTAAGGTCTATGCCCTTTCTCTCACTCTTTTCAACACTTTGTTACTTTTCAATTTAGTAAAGTAAAATTTAATACAAGATTCCAATTTTATACTTATCTTACATTTACTACACTTAGTTTAGAGTAATCTAAACAAAAATCTTTTAGTTAGTTTGTTTGGTATTTTATGTTTAAAAGATATTGTAATTAAATTACACACTTTTGGATTTTCAACAATTAAAATGTTTAAGACGGACAATAAGACAGACAGTTAGACTGATATAAGAGCAAGAAAGATGGAGTGATAAAATACATATGTACATAGACGTATTATGTGATAGTAGAAATTATTTCAATATGGGATTATGGGTAATACGTAAGTATAAATTTGAAAAGCACTTACACAGGGAGAAAAGTAAGGGACGTACTGTCAAATAGTCAAAGTCTTATTTAACAAGTTTAAAATTTATTAAGGAGCCTTAATCAGCTTTAATTATCATCTAAACTAATTTTTATATATCTAAACAACTTGTTATCAGAATATTATTAATTTAGTTTTTGTAAATATTTTGGTACAAATGTCAGAATTTTATAAAATCAATATAAATTTTTCTCTTTGTGATCTGCTATACATATATCTTTAAAATACCGTAGAAAAACGTCGATCAGTGTAAATGGTTAATTTTAAAAATATATCTTTATTATTAAAAAACTTGAAATTTTTGTTATCTAAACATAAAAAGATTCTTTTTTCATAAAAATTCATAGATTTGTTAATCCTTAAATGTATGAAGAAAGTCGCCAAAAAGTAGATTAATCCCGATCCCGAAAATCCCGGGATTTTCGGGATTACAAAATCCCGAATCCCGGGATTGGACGAAAAAAATCCCGGGATTTCATTTTTGGGATTTATTGACATAAATACAATTCAAAAAATTAATTCAAAGCAAGACAGAATATTAAAATATTTACAGAAAATATTCATAAATATATTAAAAATCGATTATGTAGATAAGAATATTATAGGTCTGTTCGTTTGTATGCTATTCTTACTTTTACTATTTTTACAAGTATTTTACTCGAAAACGGTTTCTGTGCACATAAAAATAGTAAAAGTAGTAATCATATCAAGAGGAAATAATTTTCTCTTTTGCTATATTTTACTTGAATATTTTGTACGAGCAAAACTAGTAAAATATTTTATTTTCAAATTCCTATTGAATTTTAATTTTAAACGGAATAATAAGAAAATATGTTTGATTTTGTTAACGATTGTTGTTGGAACCTGTGATTAATTTTGAACAAAGTCTTGCAAATTTTGGATTTATGTTTTATACTTCAAAAAAAACTTCAATCGTGTTTTATCACGCGCTCGCGCGGTCCATATAAAAAAATTTAAATAAATTCAACTTTGACGCGTGGCCTCGTGGCAAAGCATTGCCAGATTAAATTTATGACAATGTTCTCAAATTTTCCTTTTTTCACTTTTTCGTAAACAATTGATTGATTGGTAATAACGCTGCCGGCCCTTTGCCGCGTGACCTTCCACTATTACGTATACATATTTGTTTTGTGATAATAACTTATGCACCTTTAAATGATCTTTGTAAAGGAGCTGTGGTCAATTATGGACTGATCCTTTTAAAAATTGGTACATTGATTTGTATAAAATAATATGTGCCAATTCGTCCACACATTTATGCCTGATTAATTAAAATTTAAGTAAATTAATGAAGGTAATTGTATGAGGCTTACAATTAATTAGAGTCTATTGTTAAAAAATTTGATTTGGTAGTTTAAGGTTATAAACGATTTCATTTGTTAAACTATACCACATTTGGGAAATTTATAACGGTCAAACTCTATTGTGGAAAGACATTTGTATGGAAGCTAGTTGAAATAAGGGACAAATGTTAGATTATACAAGTTCTAGGACCAAATTGCGTTAAGTAATCTTCCAAATCAACCTGTAGTTTACTTGGATGGACATTATTTATTGATGATATTCAACAAAGCTTAAAATCATACATATCCTTAGATAATAGAAATTTGATTAGAAAATATGTAAAAAATGATCTGCAAAGGAACATATGCCCGTATTTATGAGGTTTCTATTTTATATATGTAAAAATGAAATAAAAATTTAATTTTTTATTGACACTAAAATTTATTTTACTATTTTTCATTTTCTTACTTTTTCAAGTAAACGCTTGGTTTTTAGATTTTTTTTTACTAGTTTTACTAAAATTTCGAACAAACAAACCTTATGTTTTGTTTTTAAAAATACTAATAAATTTCGTCAATTGAAATATGTATAAAAAAATTATTTTTTTCGTGTATTTAAAATGTGTTCATATGAAAGATCAATCCCGAATCCCGGGATTAGCAAAATCCAGTCCCGTTTGGCATCCCTACTATACACATAATGGAAATTAATTTTTGTATTTATAGTATTTTTATGATCAATAATATTGTATGCTTTAATTTTAACCACTCTATACCTTGTTAAAACTGTTAACACTTTAACACTTTTTAACACTTTTGTTTGATGTTAGCGATGCACCATATATGGTACGCCATGTATTTAAGGGTTAATTGCAAACATTATAACATGCTTCTTTAGAAAAATTCATGCCAACAATTTATTTTCAGTGTATTGATCCTAAGAAAATCTTCCCTTTACAAACAGCATGCTATTTATTGCACTTTAAAAACTAAAACACAGAATACAGAATGATAAAAAAAAAGTAAATAACCCAAGTAGATATTTTTAGCATCTAATGAGATACTTGAAATAATATATTAAAAAAATGTTTCCTTACGGAAATATATATATATTTTTCCATCTATTTTCCCCTCCTTAACATAAACATTATCCTCTATCTCTACCCAATATGAATGCTATCGAGCAGAGAACATTATTTTATTTTAGGTGGTAAAAACTAAAAATACTTTAAGCATAGGGAAAACATTTTATTGTAATTACGAATAGCATAAAATGAAGTAGATGGAAAAAAAATCCATCTGGTACGAGACGACATTGATTAGATTGAAATGCAAGCGTGTTATTTGTCACAAAGTGCAAATGTACGTGTTTAGTTTTGTTTTAAATTGTTAGCCAATGACTAGAATTGAAAACACTACGCGTTATTTTAATAGAATTTTTAGATTTATAGAAAAGAGAAACAATTTTTTTTTAAGATGATTAAAGTTCAAGAGTAATATCTAAAAATGTTTGTTTGCTATGAGTAGTATTGAAAGGATTTATGCAGTTTCACATAGTTATGTGACAGTTCTGTTTCATTTTTGGTCAGATATAAAAACTGTAATAGCAATCAAACCATATCAGTTGAAGTAAATATTGCACCTCAGAGTGGGAAATGTTTGTAATTTTGCAATCAAGTCTATTTATTTAGCCTTTGAAAATAAATTGTCAAAATTTTGCATCAACAATCTTGAGAATATTATGAAATTATTTTCAAAATTTATAAAATCTTAGAGGAATGCGGGTCGAGAAGTAACAGTTCTTGGCATAAAGTATTTGAAGAAAAAAACTTATATTACTCATTGGTTACATAATTTATACAGTGCTGGAAAAAAATAATAGGTACGATGTACTCTTTTGTAATGATGGGTTGAAAACTTTTGAATAATGGACAAATAATATTTTCACTTACAGCCAAAGTATAACGGGATTAAGTTATCTGTTTTGTTTTTACTTTTTTTCTTATAATTAAATTTTTATTTACATAAAAATTATAAAAAGTAGAGAAATCACTTGGAAAATAAAATAGAGACGCTCTGTGGAAAATTCCGTTAAAATTACTTTGAGTTAACTTTTTACACTAAATATTTTATAGCATTGATAACTAAGTTTAAGTGACATTTCGAGTTGTGTATTTTAGTCAAAAGTGCTTCAAAATGAATTGTGAAGTAAATTGCACTGATAATGATAGAAATGTTGTTCTTAAACTGAAAGAGGATGGATTATAATTTCGAAAAAACGCGCATATAATGAAGTGTTCAAAAAATAATCAAGCGTTTAACGCGTCATCTAGTTTTGATAAACTTTTAATTCGTTACTAAGAAAATAACCTCTTTGAGTCATCAAATAGCCTTAAAACTGAATTATATGCTCCAGTAACAAGTCGTTGAAACATGCTCAAGGAAACTGGTCTTAAGAGACGTACAACGAGCTATGATCCGATAAAACAAAGATTAATTTGTTTGGATCTGACGGAATATCATATGTACGACGCCTATCCATAAAAAGTATTAACCAAAAGTACACTAAAAGTACGTCAAAAACGGAAGCGGTTTGTTGATGATATGGGTATGTTTTTCATCATCAGAGTCGTTCTAATTGTATGTATACAAGCTGTTGACTATTTAGACATTCTCCAAAATAAAATGCTTCCATTTGCTGAAGAAGAAATGCCGTGTAGATTGCCAAACGATTAAAAAATGTTTTTATGTCAGAGGTACCATATTTGAGACCCTATAGCTCCGCTTCTGAAGGGTATGTAAAGTTCCCCTTTAAAATTAAAATTTTACACTCCTCTGCTATGCATATGTGAAATTTTATGTAAATCCAACTAGCCAATTAGAAGTTACAGATTTATTTCCAAAAATGTTCTATTCGGCTTCACTCGAATATAGCACCCTTTAAAATGTTGTAGTTTCATATTAGAAAAAACGTATATCATTCATTTCATGAAAGAACGCCTACAAATTTTCTTCGGATTTTGTTAATATTCGACATATACATATCCTATGACACCATTTAAGTATCTTAATTTTTTATTTTTAATTTTGAAAAACTGGCGAAATTATTCACGATTTAAATTTTTTGAAAAGTCCAACAAATTTGAAAAGTGTTTAAATTTAAACAGCAGTGTCTCTATAAGCTGTAAACGGATTTGATTATATATGGCTTATTTTATTCATAGTATTATCAGTTTAATGAACTGCACATTTTTGCCGTTTTAATTTAATAAAAAAAAATTTTCAAATTCTTAAATTTTGCATGAAAATTAGTCTTTTTCCTGCAGTCATTTCTGAATAGCTCCGAAACTGTTAGAAAGATAAAAAATTAATGATACATATTTGTGTTTAGCAGCTCAAATTCCATCTAGTCCGCATATTTTCTTTTTGACACTTTTTTCCGACCGGTGTTTTTATATTACAAATTTTCCATCTAAGGCCTGCGCACGAAAAAATTCGTGCATGCAAATCTGCTTATAGAAACTAAACCAGTGGGCGAATTTTTATTAATGACTGTTATGTTCAAATTCTAAACATAAAAGAATAAATTATTTTCTGTAGTTTTTTAAGGAAATATCTGCACTTTTCCAGAATTCTTCTAATTAAAGGTTTTATTGTGTTTCGGTCACTTTTTTGCTTTTTTGCGAATAAGTCCACTTATTTTTAAACTCCGTTCCATTTTAAGCTGAGATTTTAATGTTATTTAAATTATTTTTTACTAGAGCCCAATATCTTTCAATTGCACGGAGTTTCGGACATTTTGATGTATTAGCATATTTCGGTACAAACACTAACAATTTCTTTATTATCACTCTATTGTTTTGTTTCTGTAATGAGAGGAAGCGAGAACAGGCCAGAAAAAAGTGGATACACTATATTTTCTTAGAAAAGGGAGAAATCTTATCCGAAGTCACTAATTCACGTATATTTCTGTGTTAATGGAACCATTTTTTATGAATGAAGTGCTTTTTTGCGCATATGCATATGGCTTCCCAAAACAAAAACATTCTTGAGAATTTTGATTTCTTTGATACGCGATATTTTTCTGCTATAATCCTTCTAGCATCTGCAACATAGAATTCCTGGCCACGAAGTTGAAAAACGTTAGACTTTACGAACGTTTCATCGTCTATTATACAATGATCATAATTATGGAAAAATTCGTCTGAAAAACTTTCACATTATTTTTTTACCTCCAAATTGTTGCTTTGCGTTTCTATTGGGATTTTTTGTACTTTATACGTCTTCAGGTTAAATTTCCTTTCAACTTTTCTAATAAAAATTCAAAGCATTAAACTTTTTGTGTCACTTTTCTTCCAGAGATGACGGGAATTTCTCTGAAAATCCTTTCTATTTTGTCTGAGTCCTAAAGCCTGTAGATACTATTTTTCTTCCACTACCTGATTTCCATTCAGTAACCATGACTTCTTTGTATAATATTATGATCCAAGAAACTGTATTTTTTGACACAACTGCATTCCTAGCAATTATTTTATATGACGAATGTAAGATTTCATGAAAAATTTCTATTATGTGTTTTGGTGTTTTTTGTTGAATTTCCATTTTAAATAAAACTAGTTTAATGACAAATGTAAACGAGTTAACAGAATTATTTATTTTTCACCACATCAAAAGTTATAAGCCCAAGAGCATGCACGGATTTTTTCGTGCGCAGTCCTTATATTACAAGTTTTCCATCTATTAAACATCTAATGATAAAAAAATATTCATCAATAAGAAAATCTAATAATAAAAGTTAAAATTCCTTATTCAATTAATGCACAGTATACATAATAAATACAATTTATAGTCTAATGTTATTCTATTTTAGATAATCTTTATCTATATTTAGTTATTGAACGCAATACATGAGCAAAGACACAGAGAGATAGAGTAAGGGATTACCTTTAGTAAAAAGTGAAAAACTACAACGACAACCAAAATATATAAGAAATATGCAACATGCAGTTTCTTCTCTATAGCAGGGTCTAAAAGTAAAATTTGTGTGCAATAAAAACACATACATATGTACATATACATACACTGTATATGTATACCGTGAATGGATCTGTTGTCGTCATATTTCATACACTATTCAGATATGTATATTACAAAAATATTCATTAGCTTCATTATTTTTTTTTTATTTCATTATTTTTCCTCTTGTTGCATTAAATATTTGTGTTGTTGTCTACTACATATTAGTTTAGGCCTAAAATCTTTAATATTTATTAGAAATGTTTGTTTTTTTATGCTTCTTCTACTTCTACTATTCCAAATGTTTGCCTTCTCATGTGTATTTGTGTTTGAAAACAGGGTGTCGTCTACATTTATCAGTAAATATTTCATTACATACCCTTGAATTTTTCCTAAGATTTTATATATTTTCTTTATGTTTATTCCTCTTTTTTTTTTTTTTTTTGTATTTTTGTTTTGTTTTTGACAAGAACCAGATACTTTATTTGTTGTTTTCCTGTTTTTGATTTGTTTGTGGCAACCAAAAATCTAATATTTAGTTTCTTGTAACAATATTGACTGACATGCATTTATTTTTGTCTATGTGTATGAATGACTGACTGCCTGCCTAACAGCCTGGCTGCAGTTCGTTTGCCAGGCCAAAATATTTTAGAAAAAAAAAAAAAAAAAAAAAAAAAAGAAACAAAAACATGAAAATCTTGTATCAGATGCCTGCCTACTTCTGCTGCCCTTCAAAATATGAGGGTGCCCGGATTAGACTTTAGTTGCACGTTGTCGGTCTACGTGTACACACATGGTGTTTTCATCTGGTATAGAGACGTACACAAAAGAAAAAATTCATTAGAATTATAAAAATAATAATATTTTAGTGGAGTGTTTTTGATTTATTATTATTTTCGAGTGGTTTTAAATATAATTTAAAATGGTAGCCGGTAAATTGCAAAATAATCCATTAAAATTATCGTTTACGGTAAGATGTTGGAAATATACATACGATATGTATTAAGTTAATTTGATTAAAATGTGAAAATCTAGAACGAAATTCAACTATTAACGAACAAAAAAAATTTTTTTTCATAATATTAGTTTCTCGAAGTGAAGATAAAAACTATGGTTCCACTTTGTGATACCTAAAAGAACTTAAAACTGCCAAAACCTAATGAATGAGCCTGTCCCCACCAGCTAAACTATTATGTTACTAATAGAAAAAAAGTTTACACCAATAATATTTCATAACTCAGCTTCCAGGTTAAAATGCAAAAATCTGTTTCCATTAGTATTAATATTTAAAATCGGATTAGTTTTATAAGTAAGTCTCTTTCTCCATTATCTTGGAGTTTCAGAAATATATACAAGGAAATAAATATATAAATATACAAATCATTGTATATGTACATATATTTAGATCCCTTAACAAAGTAGGATATAAAATATTTAAGGAACTAATGACAAAAAACTTCAGGTAAAATTATAGGTTTTAGATTTAGATATAGGGTCTAATTTTTACAAAATCAGACCCATAGAATACCCATTGACTGTGAGAGCTATTTTTAACACTTTGGATACGATCATAGTTTATCAACATTTCTTACTAAGTTCTCTCTTAAATTTATATATTTCACTTTAAAACACTTGAAATTTCAAATAAGAATAAAAAAACTAAATAAAAGATGAAAATACTTGATTTTAAACAAAATCCATTTAAAATGAAAATAAATCCAATGACATCAGATACAAGATCGGGAAGAAGTTGTTTTAGAGCTCGCTTCGTATTTCGATGGAAAACATGGGTATACATTATATTATTAAACCAACTAGTTATAACCATTTTTATTTACAATTATTTTTATCTGAAACAATTTTTTTATACCTTTTCAATTCTAGGCCGAGCTTGCTGATGTCTTACGTAAACGCCGCAATCGACCAGATGCATCCGATGAAGATTTGGGTTTACCACGCAGCCCAGCCTCACCAAATAGACGGGCAGCAAACTCACAGCATCATGCAGCAGCAGGCGCCTCAGCTTCAGCCAGTAATAAATCGATTGTGGGAGAAAAACACAGTGAAGTATCCTCCCTGAGTTTATTGAGTATGAATAGTAACGAGGGTGAGGATTTTTTGGCCACCTCAACATCTACAGCGATTAATTCGACTACAACAGAGATTGTACAGGAACGTACCACAGCAACCAGATACTCACGATCGTCGACTATGTCGAGCATATCAACGTCATCGGATATTTTAAGACATCGTGATTCTTCATTTAATGATACTAAAGATGAAGTGGATTTATTTTCATCCGATTGGCAAAGATTGTCACATTCGGCTGCAAAACATAAAATGGCTATAAGGCCTACAAAGAAGAAGGGTGGCCCCAGTCGGCAACATAGAAGGACCTTGGAGGTAGGTTTAAATAAATAAACTAAATAAAAAAATCTTAAAAAAAAAATTTCTTTTAATTTAACAGACTTCAATACCAGAGGCCAATGAAGATTTAAATAAGTTTGTCAACAAACAAATATTGGAAGTGAAAGGTAGAGTAATTTTAAATTCAACAATTAAACAATCTAAATCTCAAATATTTCTTTCCACTACAGATTTGGATACCAAAGCTAAAACTCGTTCTCTCCCACCGGGCGTTAATGCTGCTAAACTTATGGACGAACCACCACACACTGCCACCAAGGAGTCCATAACCAAAACTACGAAAATCACGCATACGAATACTACACAATCAACGAACACTTCGAATACTACTACAACAACTTCAACTAGTACTAACTTATTTGGCTTGCGTAATTTGACAGCTAAAGCCAGCGCCATGTTTGAATCCAAAGAAACACCACAAACCGAAGAAATAACAAAGAAGTCCGATGTCTCCAAGAAACCCGAGGTGGTGGATAAAACTTCTCAGCCCATGGAAACCACAGAAACTGGTTTTCTTCGTCGTCTAATGCATCGTAATTCAAAACGTTCTATAGCCAAGGCCAATGCAGGCGATGAAGAAGAAGATGAAGTTGACAAGAAGCAAAATGAACCAAAGAAAATACAAATATCGTCTGGTTCCTCACACACTGGCACCAGCAACACTAGTGTGTTAGAGAAATCTAAGAGTGAATTTGTTACCTATGAAAATACAGTAGAAGAAAAACGCAAAGAGATTAAAAGAGAAATTTACCAAGAAGGTAAAATAGTGGGTTTAACTTCAATTGCAAATAATTTGACCATGCCCTCTAAGGATGAACGTAAAATAGAAGAGAAATCTCCCCCTAAGCCAAAATCGGGCCCAGCTGCTCGCCAACGTTATTTGCCTCAGAATATTAGCAATGAGGATTTGGTAAAGGTAAATGAAGAAAAGACAATTTCTAAGGATTCCGTACTCTCTAAATCCTTAACAAATGAAACTTTCCAATCCACATCCCTAATACGGGAAATAACCAAGCAACAAACCAGTATGAGTAGTTCTCCGATAAAGAACGAACATCATTTCGAAAAGAAACCTAAAATAGTGGGACTTTCAGCTTTTCAACAAAAAGTATCACGGTCTAATGACTCGTTTGCCCGTACCTCTTCAAACACTTCAATGGTGTCTTTAGATAAATCCGACGACGAGTTAAGCACCACAGTACGTTTGCAAACCTATGAACAGAAACAACGCAAGTCGGTGGAAAAATCCAGAAGCTTTAGGGCTTATGGTGGTCAAAAGGATGATGTTTCCTCTACTACGGTACACAACAACATGCCCAGTTTACCCGATCTAAGTCTAAACTTAAGAGTACCCTATTACAAAGATTTTATATTGAATGAAAAGGAATATTCTTCGCCATCACCACCCGAACTATTGGATGAAAAACACACTTCCTTGGGTTTCGAAATCAATGATAACAAATTGGTCAAACCGGAGCGTGAAAGCCGAAAGTCTTTCAGTAACTATGATAAAAATATTATAATGACTACTAGCACCCATTGCTCTGCAAGCAGCAAGACTACACCCACCAAACTTTTGACTCCATCGGCTGTTGTTTCACCTTTTAACACCTCCTCCACAAGTTCATGCAATAAAAATATTTCCGAGATAGAAAATAATATTGATTTAATTGTTAAATCACCATTTGTAAGTGTAATAAGGAAATCGATTAATTTAACTGAAGAACAAGCAGATGAGGTTATAAAAGTTTCAGTTCCCAGCGGTTTTACAACGGAAAAATCTAGACCTACAGTTTTGTCTCTTAAGAAGGAGAAATCCTTGAGTGAAGAGAATGTTTTGAATTCTCCCAGTACAGCCTCAGTAACACTAAGAGATAAACCAGTGGTGAAAACAAATATTCTATACTCAGGTAGTTTAGAAACACAAACGAAAGAGATTGAAAGAAAATCGGCTCCTGCTGTTAACACCAAACCCGCAAATGGTTTTAGAAGTAATTCAACCAGAAGATCATCAAGTGTGGTAGAGTCGTCAGAAGAAAAACCACGTTCTACTGTACCCGAATTTATGAAAATACAATTGAATCGCGTTGATCCTACTAGAACATCAAAAAGTCATGTTGTTTTAGCTAAAAATGTTAAGGAAACCCCTATACCTTTGTCCAGGGAAAGTTCACCGGAAAAGAACATTAGTAGTAGCAGTATGGATGACTTAAGTTTCCGACGTTTGAGTAGTGAAAGTGTAGATATTAACGAAAGAGCATCTCCCGAAACGGAGAAAAGATTTTCTGGTTTATATCATGAAGCCATTAATAAACAAGCTAAAATATGCACTGGACTACCACCCAAGAGCCCAATTAAGAAAACACCCACCACCCCAACAACTCCTCCCACTCCAACCATTAATGAAAGAGATTCAATCCGAGATCATTTCAAACTACCAGATACTTTGGAAAACAACAATAACAACAACACATCTTCTAATACTAATACAAACTCTTTATCATTACAAGAACGCAGACGTCTTTTCATGAATGAGGAGAGATCCAAAATGGAAAAGAAAATGGAGGAAATAAGATTTGAACGTAAAAAATCTTTAAGTGAAGAGGTGAGCAAAAAATCTCAAAGCTCAAAGAGTGAAAGTGAACAAAAGGATGTTACTAACAAAGATTTGTCGCCGGTAGACAGTTCAGTAATATTGCGCAAAAAATCATTTGCCTCCTCTGTGCATTCTCTTAATGGAAACTCTGTAAATAGCTATAGTAATGGTAGTAATAACAATTGCTCTAACAAAGATGATGCTACTCCCGAGCTAATGAAAGTATTTGCTAGAAGATCTTTAAAAATAAAAGATGAAGATTTAGACAAAATGTTAAATACCAATGGCACTAGTAATTTAACGGCGCCTCAAACCTTAAAGAAATTCAATAGTCCCTGTTCAAATCCAAGTGTTGATAGTGATAAAGAAAATCAATCGGCCAGTGATGAGAAATTAGATAAATTACCTAAATTGGAAACAAATCAAACGATAAGTATAACCAAAAGCCACAACTCTCAAATACACACTACCCAAACATCTTTAAATGGATCGGTGAGCAGTAATAACAACAATAATCGTAATTCTTTGGCAGATTTCCGTTTAGGAGGCTGCAAAATGTCCCACTCAGCATTGTCCATCAACAACAATAGCTGTAATAATAATGTTTCCAGCAATGGAGAGAGTTCAAATTTAACTAACAACAAAAGCTTTTTGCCACCCATTAAAGTAGTCGGTGGCTTTAGAGCCTTGTCTATAGAACGTAATAACAATCATAATATTGCTTTATCACCTACCAAAGCCTCATCTACCTTAGAAAGATCTACTATAAAATTGGGAGATTTAACTTCATCCTCCAGCACAGATGGCCCAATTACTATAAGTAAGACCATTGAAAGATCAGCCACTATGGGAGAATTTAAAGGTATACACCAGAGAAGAGCCGAATGGGAGCAAAGAGCCAAGGAAGCTTTAAAATAAATTAAGCTTCATTCTTAGTGCAAATTGAAATATTGCAAAAAAGAGGCTTTAAGTTGATCTTGATAAGCAAAAGAGCGTTTAGTAATATGTAGTTGAATATTAGTAAAATGCTTAACCACAACCTCTTTATGCCTTCCCTACAATCCAACACCGAGCTTCTCTTCTTGACAAGAAAAAGAGCATTTATTTAAAATTTTATTTTCAGTTTTCTACTAAGCGAAAATGTTTATTAAATTCTGAGACTATTTTAATGATATTTAAAATATTTTTTAGATTTTACTATTAACATTTTTGGTGTTCTTTTTTATTTTTGAGAAAAAGCTGTTAAACTTTAAGACTTTAATGTTAAATTATAGGAAAGTTTATTAAAATAATAACAAAAATATTTAAAATACTAAAGCTTATGTAAATACTAAACAAATTAATAAACCAATCAATCAATAGTTAATGTAAGAAATTTAGTTCGATACACTAAGACGTTGAAAGCGATAATACAGAATGATTATCTAAGAGTAGGAGTATAAACCGTTATAAATTTAAAATATAAATACATGTAATAAATACGAACAAATATAGCTGCAAAATAAAAAAAGTGCTTTTTTAGAAAAGCTTTATAGAATGGTGAAAACTTGTTAAACAAAAAACTTTTCTTTTAAAAGCTTTTTTAATAAGAGTAAATAAAAATTAAGAAACAAATTTAAAAATTCTTTAACTTACATAGACTACTTTTTGTAACATAAAATTTTAATTACATACTGTTTTGAAGTTTTTAAAATATTAATTTTAATTAATTTTTGTTAAATTTCAGTAAACAAAAATAAATAATTATAATTTTCATTTTTACGATAAGTTTTACAAAACTTAAAAAGGTTCTCTTGAATATAATTATTACTCTCTAAAATTTATTGTAAAATAATTTCGTTAAAATATTACATTTTTGTATAGAAAATCTATATTGCTTTGAACTTTCCCCAAAAACTTTTAGTAATCTTTATCAATCAAATTTAAAACAGTTGCTAAATGAAAGTACCTTTTTGAAATGCAAAATTTGTTAGTTCTCTCTTTCAATTCAATAATTACAATAATACATTTAGATATTTTTAAACTAATAACTAATTTAAATAATATTAAGTAAATCTGTTAAAAAAGCTTTAAGCATTTTCTAATTATTGAAAAAATATATATACATTACAAATAAATTCAAAATTTTATTAAAATTTGCAACCTGATAATAAAATTATAGTAATTTTGTATTTTATTTTAAAATATACTCTAGATATTTTAACAACAAGAAGAAAATTTAATAAAATTAATAAGTTTTTCGACACTTGAAGCAGGGTGTTTTTATTATTGTTTTTTTTTTTAGTATTGTTTTAACTTTTTCATTAGATTAACAACTAATTAATTATAAAGAAACCATGATATTTTTTTGTGAATGTTTAATTATTAAGATATAATTGAATAAATATAATTTATATTACATATACACATGTATAACAATTTACTTATATACAAATATATATATAAAAGTTATATTATTCTATATCATAAATCTATATTAAAAGAAGTAAAACTAATTCAAAGATTATATATTAGACAACAAGAAAAAAATTTATTAAAAAATATATATAAAATGTGTATTCTAAATGTACATCAAAATCCTTCAAACATTAAATAATAAAAAATATATAAAACTAAATAAAAATTTAAACTTTTTATTTTATTTAGGACGAGCTGAATGCCCCTGCTTTGCATGGGATTTAAAAGGTTAATAAACAAGTTTAAAGTGCAAAAAACTGCAATATATTCTCTATTTTCATCAATTTAATTTTAATTTATATCCAATAGTTATTTCTAGCATAAAGTTCATCAATATTAAAAATATCGTTAAAATCGGTTCTGCGGTGATTGCGTCACAAACAAACACACACCTATTTTTATAATATTAATACAGTAGATGCGATTTAAAGAGGAATATCCCGATAAAAATTAAAATGCATTCCGTGCAAGTGATGGATGGTTTACCAAATTTAAGAAACGCCACGGTATCCGTTTTTTTAAAATTTGTGGCGAGATTCCAGTGATGTTGCTTCAGTCACTTCTTTTATTCATCGATATCGTGCAAAGGTCGCTGAGATGGGGTTAATGGAATCACAAATATATAATGTCGATGAAACCGGATTATTTTTTCGTTGCCTACCAGACAGAACATATGTCTCTGCTTTTGAAAAAAAACGGCCCTGGACATAAAATTCAAAAAGACAGAATTTCAACTTGGTGCAAACTCTAATGGATCACATAAATTAGTTCCATTGGTAATTGGAAAAGCAAAAGAACCCAGGTGTTCTTCTCGGATTTTTCACGAATGGTTTTACCGAATATTTATTAAAGAGGTAAGAACAAATATTGATTTCAGGTTCAGTAATTTTAAAACATTTAAAATTTACAGGTGATCCGCTTTTCTCAGGAAAATAATTTGCCACCGAAAGCCATTTTGCTTATAGATAAGTGCTCCGCTCATGCACCCATTGAGAAACTTAAAAGTGACGATGGAAATATAGTTGCATTATTCTTCCCACCAAATGAAACAGCAGCTTTACAATTAATGGATCAAAACCCTATTAAGTTAACAAAGCTCAATTACAGAAGTATGTTTCTTTCTCAATTAATTGCTGAAGGTGGTGAACTGAAGAATCATTTGAAATCCCATTCAATCCGCAATGCAATATTATTACTGAAACAAGCTTGGGATGAGGTACCACAAAGTGTTATGAAGAAATCTTGGTCAAAGATTTCCAATTGGGACTCTAACCAATACGACAGCTACGATGACGTGCCAATAGCGCAATTATTGCAAATAGATCAGGACTGCAACGAAGTAATTCAGAGAACTCAAGCTCTTTTAGAAGAAATAGCTCCAAACGATTGCATTGGTATAGAAGACATCGACAGATGGAATGAAGATGTGTTTGATGACGGATCTGTATATGTTCTTAGTAGCGATGGTGAGTCTTCAGATAGCAGCGAAGACGATGTTTTTGAAGTCTCACCAGTTGTCTCTAATTTACTAAAGCGTAAATAATTTAATAAAATGGTGCAATAACAGTGAATTGTTTTCCACTAAGCAAATAAGCAATCTTTTGGCTCTCCGTATTGATATTTTAATTCGATGAAACCAAAAATACAAACAAATATAACTGATTATATGTTAAACAAAGATTAGTTGTAAATTTGGCCATTGTGCAGCCTATCCCTCCATTAACTTTTAACTTTATTATTTAATATATTTTTTTTTTTAAATACATATGTAAAATATTTTAGTTTTTTGGACTGAATTGTTATGTTTTTTAATTTAATTTATAAAAATACATTTAATGTATTGGACTGAATTGATACGTTTTGTTTTCTTGTTTTTATCAAATAAAATTGAATTAAACAAAAATTCAAAAGTGTTTTATTTTAGTTTTTGGAAGTAAATTTACTCAATTTTTTATTTTTTATTCGAAAAAAATAAACGTCCAGAAATTAGAATAATTCAGAAATTAGAATTGCCTCAAAAACAAATCGGTTCTAATTTGTGAGCGTCTACTGTATGGATAATTTGGAAAAAAAGGAATTTTTTTATACCCTTCACCACAGGTATAAGGGTATATATAAGTTTGTCATTCCGTTTGTAATTTCCACAATTTTCGTCGGAGAGCATAAAAGTTTATATTTTCGGGATCCTTGAAATGATGACAATAGATGTGCATCCGCTAGATTCATAATCAACAGAGTTATGGGCCAAAAACTAAAACAAGTCTGTTAAAAATATACATACACACACAAACATGAATATTATGTATAATGAATAACAGTGTTGTTGTTCTTTGTATATGCACCCTGCAGTCAATGGTGACTGTCCGAAACCAGTTACTTGACAGACGACATTAGGGCACCACTAGTCGCTTTACTAATCACCTGGCGATATTGGCGATATTGTGACTAGTACAAAAAAGTCAATTTAAAAAAACACAAATGCAGAATAATTGATTTCATTAATAAATTGAAAATTCTTATTAGCAAGGCTAGGTTTTTTATTATATAAAATAATTGAGAGGTAATCTATTTCTATTGGATGTATTCCACGTGTTTAAAAAAAACACATTTAATTAATGTAGTACGCATAACATAAAAATAAAAAAAAAAAAACATTATTAACTTTTTTCTTACAAAAAGGTGCATTAGAGCCAAATGTCCTACCATGTATTTATTGCCGTTAGTCAAGTAACCCAACCTGTACTGCCAATGGATGAACTAAGGACTGCGCACGAAAAAATCCATGCATGCAAATCTGCTTATAGAAACTAAACCAGTGGGCGAATTTTTTTGGGATATTTTTGTTAATTAACAGTCATTAACTTAACATATTCAAGTTCTAAACATAAAAGAATAAATTAGTTCCTGTTGGTTTTTAAGGAAATATCTGATATTTTCCAGAATTATTCAAATTAAAGTTTTTTTTGTGTTTCGGTCACTTTTTTGCTCGAATAAGTCCACTTATTTTTAGACTCCGTTTAATTTTATGCTGAGCTTTTAATGTCCTTTAAATTATTTTTTACTAGTCCAATATCTTTCAATTGCACGGAGTTTCCGAGAGTTACAACTCCATTGTTTTGTTGTTGTAATGAGAAGAAACGGGAATAGGCCAGAAAGCAGGGGATATACTGAATTTTATTAGGAAAGGGAGAAGTCTTTTCCAAAGGCACTCATTCTCGTAAATTTCTGTGTTAATGCAACCATATTTTAAGAATGAAGTGCTTCATTCCAGCGTATGCATATGATTTCCCAATCCAAAAACTTTGTTGGAAATTTTGATTTTTTTGATACACGAAATTTTTCTGCAATAATCCCTCTAGCATCTGCGACATAGAATTCCTGGTTAGGAAGTTGAAAAAAGTCACCCTGTATGAACGTTTCATCGTTTACTATACAGAAACAAAATTTCTGAAAAAATTCGTCTGAGGAACTTTCATGTTATTTTTTACCTCCAGATTCTTGCTTGCGTTTCAATTAGGATTTTTTTCTTACTTTATAAGTCTTCATGCTACACTGAAAAAAGTAATTTCAATAAATGAAGTACATTAAATGAAATTCATTATTTTTTTCCAAGAATTTATTAACTTAATGTACGAATTCATTGCTTCAATGAAAATATTCATTAAAATTCAATGAAAAAATTAACGCTATTATAAACATTACATTGAAACCAGACATTAAATTTATTTCTTAATAAAATAAGTAAATCTGTTATTTGTTTTAATGTATTAGTTGGTTGATTTAAAAATATTGTTTACATAAAAATATTAACTCAATGTATTACTACATTGAATTCGTTTATTCAATGTACTAATACATTGATTTAATTAAGAAAAACATTGAATCAAAACAAAAGACAAAAAAAAAAAAAAAAAATAAAAATAATTCCTGTGTACTGTTCACAGGAATTATTTATTTTATTTAATGAACGTGATCATTGATTCAATGTAAGAATAAATTTAATCAATGAAAAATGTACATTGAATTTTAATGTTAATGTATGGCAATACATTGTTTCAATGAACCTGTACATAGTGTCAAAATTAGTGCACAAATTCATTGAAACAATAAACTTTTTCATTGTATTTATGTACCTTTTTGGTTCAGTGTAGACTTCCTTTAAAATTTTCTGATAAAGATTCAAAGCAATTAACTTTTTGTGACACTTTTTTTTCTGAGATGAGGTGAATTTCTCTCAAAATCCTTTCTATTTTGCCTGAGTCCTACAGCCTGAAGATATTATTTATCTTCCACTACCAGGTTACCATTAAGTGATCATGACTTCTTTGTATAATATTATAACCTAAGAAACTGTATTCTTCAGCACAATAGCCTTCCTTGCAACTATTTTAAATTTGAAATATGTGTTTTTTGTTAATCTTCCATTTTAAGAAAAACCAATTTTGCTATTACCATGAAACTTAGCACATGGCAAGTGAGCATAATGGCAAATACAAAACAGTTAACAGAATTATTAATTTTTTTCGTGCGCAGTCCTGTTTTCCCTTTTTGACGTTTTTGTGAACTATAAAAAAACCAATCGCCACCCCCACGCTCACCAAAGGGTCAATAAAGTATAAATCGCCACCTCCACGCTTTCTAAAGAGTCAATAAAAGGTGCGATACACATTTGAATGAGTTAGGTGGGTAGTCACAAATGAACTTTACTGTGCAAAAGCGGGTAAATTGACACCGAAAAAACTGCTGTGCAGTCACTTTGTATATACACACATACAAAAATAAATAAATATGGAATTATTGTTGTTTATTTTTTTACAGCAAAGCTTGATATGATTATAGGTAAAATGTTGGCCCTAGAAATAATTTATATTAACATTTTTGTCTTGATTTTGTGGATAGTAGTTAATATAAGTTTAATATGTATGGAAATGATTCGCTAGACTTATAATAACAACTATTGCGATGAGAACAAAAATATATGAAAAATCTCATAAATTTGCACTTTTTTAAATAAAACGCAATTTTAGGTTAATTTATAAATGATATGCATAGAAAGTGGATACATTTTTTTTTATTTTTATTAAAAATAATGTTTATCTAATATTAATCTGATTGGCAATCATAGAAAACATATGAATTTGCTTATATAAAATGTCATAGATTGTTATTAATGTCTCATTTTTTTTACATCGAAGAACTATTTTGTGATTAATTTTCAGTATTCAATTAGACCTAATTTTCATTATTTCGTCGTCTAAGGAGATAATTTGTCTTTATATAGTATTTTTGTGTCATATTTAGCTAATTCTGCCGGAATGTATATTTTGAAACAAGATACGAATAGAGTTATTTATTCACGAACAAATTTACGACAGGGGTATATGATGATTCCAAATTTTTAATGAGAATTACTCAAAGATCCTCTACGATAGCTAATTTTCTAAATTATTGATGCTTTGGATAAGTATTTCAATTGTCAGATTGGAAAAATTGCAATGTAGTGAAGCATCTTATTGACATTTTCATCTTATAAATATCGTGATTACCCAAGGCAACAAAATTGAAAAAATTTTAAAGGCTTGAAAAACCATTTTACAATTTTGATGTATTGTGGTTCCAGTAGTACAAATATGGTTCAAATTTTAAAGTCTTGGAGAAGTTTTTTTTTTAAATTTTTAATTAAAATTATACATTTTTTTAGACATTTCTCCACATAATTAATGATAACTCTGATATTATTAAAATAAACTTACAAAAATTTTAATTTATACAACCTTTAATTCCTTTATATATTGCGTTTCAATCGGCTCAGTAGTTTCGGAGTTATAATAAAAAAATGAAACAAAAAATATTTTGTTTAATTTTTTTGTTTTTAAAAAATCATTAAAACTTGAAAACAGAAAAACTGTTCAGATTTATTGCTTCATTGCAAAGCCACATGTAATGGCAACAAAATGAGATATCGATCATAAAAATTTATTGATTCTTTTCAAATTTATTCGCAATTAAGTGAATTCGCTCATTTTCACAAAATTTTATTTTTTTGAAAAATTTCTCCACTTATGTTGTCATAACTCAAAAACAACTTGTCCGATTTTGTTAAACTAAATTTAAAAAAATTTTGGCTTACAATATCTTTAAATGATGTATACAATTGTTTTTAATGCGATCAATAATTTCAAAGTTATGAAAAAAAAAATTGTTAGGCAAAAAATATAAAGTTAGTAAAAAAAAATTTAAAAAAATAAGCGAGAATGTTATATTTGGCTTAGCCGAATCTATATACCCACCATCAACTTTTCCAAATTTTACGTTATATAGGAGGTGGGCGGTAAGGTGGGTGAGTTTACATTGATCCTTGAACTATTTGTACAAAATTTCATTGATATTTCACCTTGTCGTACATGCTTTTGTTTCAGAAATATTAGCAGAAAAGTGTGAAACGGACACCCTGTGTT